>JADLZK010010125.1:0-735338 GCA_015847255.1 Hyparrhenia diplandra | reverse complement strand
TCAGCATGGGTCACCTGCGCTTAATTACGATAATCATTTGACTTCGTACAAACTTAGAACCCTTATATATTTCAAGACTGAGGAACAACATAGTTACCTGTTATATACATAGAGGATACTCTCTCCATTCCAAATTATAAGTCATTCCAAGAATCTTGGAGAGTCAAAGTATCTCAAGTTTAACCAATATATGATAGAATAATAACATTTAGGATGTCAACTAAGTATTATTGGATTCTTCAAGTAATTATATTTTCATAATATACCTTTTGATGTCACAAATCTTTTGCAATTCTCTTTATAAATTTGGTCAAACTTGAAATGCTTTGACTTTCCAAGATTCTTGGAATGATTTATAATTTGGCGTAGAGGAAGTAATATATTAGACAAGTCATCATATGTATTAAATATATAACCCATGGCGACATGGGCATAGTGCTCTGCTGACCTCCGCGAAGAAGAATGTGAGGGGCGGGTCCACCGGTCGGTGTGAGAAGGGAGAAAGGGAGAGGAGGTGCTGCTTTTTTTTTTTTTTTTTTTTTTTGGTCCACCGGTCCGTTTGGGCCAAGGCCCGGCACCGGGTTTGGGCCGGTGGCAGCACGGGAGGGGGAGAGAGATAGACATGGGTGCACAGGAGCTTTTATGTATTTTCCTATTTCTAATTTTCCTTTTATTTTTACAATGTATTTTTTTTAAATGAATGACTTTAATGATTCCCGTGTAACTAAGAAAGTGTAACAATATATTTTTTTAATTCTGGTGTTTTTATAAATAGTTTGAGGTATAGACATTACTTACAAAATATGTTTTGTGATCTACGAATTTTATATTTCAATATTATTTGTTGTGATTATTACTATAATTTTGAGAAAACCAAGAAGAGAATTATAATTTTATATTTATGATATATTTCCCACCTTTTAGCAAATACGAGAAAGGCTTTATATTTTTGGATTTTCCAATGCATATAAATTAACTAGAATGTAAATTCAGTTGGAAATATTGAAAAGGAAAATTAAACCTATAATTTAATAATGAGGTGGCTTTTATAATTCCTAGATTATCAAGAAGAGAAAGTATCAAGACATTGTTTATGTTTATGATGCATTTTTATCTACCATAAAATAAGAGACAAGGGTTTCAAATAGTTGGTTTTAGAATCAAAGGAATTGGAAAATTGAGGAATATCTTTGGTGCCACAAATAAATTTCAGAAAGCACACAAACAGGCATTCAAACACACACAAGCATTCAAACAATCATCTCAATCTAACACTCAAACAATCGCAAATACAAAGAAAACGCATATGGGGAATTTTTTGATGCAGGATTTTTCGGAAAACATATTTTCAAAATGGTTTGGCAGGAAAATAAATCGTCAAGGTTTTAATTTGTTATAAATTTTAAAAAGTTAAAAGTTTTAGTGGTTTTATTATGATGCAAAAACACAGGGTGTTACAAAACCCCTGGCAAGAAGCCAAGGGCTAGAGATAGCGTCGCTAGGGGTCCGTAATTTTTGGCCGAAATTTACCGAATTGGTCTCAACGGTTACCTCTGGTAAGTTTACATGTCGAAAATATCGATTTTGTCCGAATAAAATTCATTCAAAATTTTAAATTTCAGTCAAAATTTATGAAAACATGAAAATTTTGGCCGCGAAAAATCGGAGCGAAACTCAGCCTACCGGGTCTTACCGGCCATCTCCAAAATATATTTTTTTAAATTTGGTAGACTGAACTCTGGTGTCACCTAACCCGCGTAGACCAGCCAAGAAGGCTTCAGACCTGCAGTCTCTATGATAGCAGCTCAACCTGAATCTGTGGTGCCACCGCGCCAAGGGCAGCCCTGAGACTCAATGCACCGCGATACTAGAAAACTTCCTGGAGGAGAAGATAGCGGATGAAACCGCTACACCGCGTCCGTTAAATCCTCCGCTACACGCGAAGGTACGCAATCTGTGGCGCGGTAGAGGAGATCCGCTACACGCGCGGGGCCAACGCTCCGGAAGGGAGAGAGAGAGGATGGTACCGAGAGCCACGCCGCTTCGCCAGCCGGTGCCACGCCGCCCACCGGCCACTCGCCCCGGAGCATCCGCGACTCCGCCGCCCGTCCTCACCGCAGCTCGTGCCACGATGCCATGGCCGCCTGGGAACGGAGCTCGCTACTCTGCCGCGCCGCACCGCCGGCCAGTCTGGCATGGCGGGGGCTGGCCACGCGAGCTCCACCGCCGCCTGCGCAGTCGCCGACGACCGAGCCAGCGAGCTAGCCCCCCGACGACCCCGATGTCTCTCGCCTCCGCTCGATCGAAGGGGAAGAAGAAGACCTCCTTCTCTCTTTGTATGACTTTGGGCCCCACCGGTCGCGCCGACCTACCCGCCGCTTAGTCCGAGAATGAGTTGGTTCAAATACCGGTGTGCGTAAGCGGTCGATATAGAGGATGGGATAGAGCATGGATGGGTGCGGAAAACGTGTATAGAGGAGTGACTAGGATGAAATATTCCTTTTAGAGGACGAATTTAGAGTATGACGAAAGCGATAGCCCGATCGAAGTAGCGGGGTTTGCTGCCACCACGCCTTTGGTTGACGTGGCGAAAAGCCGTGTGCTGCCATCTCCTCCCGACCTCGTGATAGGAACACCTCGCCGATGCACCCTTATTCCATCCCAGTCAGCCATGCCGCTCCCGCCGCTCTTGACAATGTTGTCAATGCCGCCAGTCACTGCTGCCGGTGAGCATACCCACCAATCCCGGTGTCCGAGAGCTGGCGTGGACCTATTCCACCGTTGGAGGGGAGTTCATCCGGAGTAGCAGTTGGTGGAGGCCGGGCGGCTAGCCGGTGAACCCTCGTTGGACCGGGCAGCGACACCGCATTGCAGGGCTCTTTTGCCGTGCCCCCTTGCAGTCCAAGAATTAAGTGCTATTAAAATATTAGATGATTGGCCTTTCGTGTAAACAAGAACACATACCTGCTTGAGTTGTGGATAGAACATCAAGTTTGGACTCTGTTCCTTCGCTAGTCCACATTGGCTGGTAGATTAACACGGAACTAAGATGCCTATATACGAGAGTAGCTGTCCTCGGCCACCTACTTTTCTACCTGTTGCAAATGATTGATAGTACCAAAAAACAGGAGGGGGGGACCAAGAAGGATCACGAGATCCGCTCGATCTCTGTGTTCTAGCTGGCCCCACGCGGATGGGGCGTGGCAGGCAAAGCCAGGCTGGTGAATTCAGGCTGGTTGGGTTGAACAGAGATAAGACGACACGTCGCGCAGGTGGCCCACGGCGACGACCTCCGTGACGCCACGGCCTAGCAACCCTTTTGTCGTGGTGCGTTGCTTCCCTACACCATCGTTCCAGATGGACATCCGGACTACCATGCCCATCGTCATTACCTGTTTGTTTGGAGCGGCAGAGGACGAAAAAATTTAAGGTAGGGTGACGTCGAGTCATCGATAACATATATATAGTAAAGTAATCTATCTCAAAATGGTTCACTAGACATACGATAGTCAAGCACAAAGTAATAGCATTTAGAATCAAGGCCCCTCCGAGAAGTTATCAAGCGAGATGAGTAAGGAGGAATTGGACGTGGCGGTAGACGCTCAAGGTGAAGGCCCATTTCGCAAAGAAGTTCCCTGGTGGTATAGGAAAATTCCTACCCGCCCGCAATGAATTGATGAAGAAAGTCACGGAACGCGAAAAGCAAAGGCGTAAAGCTAACAAGCCCCCCGCCATTATCAGACTATGACCGCTTTGAACAAGTCACATAAGGCGCGAAAAAGCTAAGAAAGCGAGGACAAATGTTGCATAGCTCGGACAACAATCAAAGCAATCAATCGAAGTCGCTTGTTGTTGACGCCGACGACAAACTCAATCAACATGCACTCGTGGAGGTGATGAAGGAAATTGGTCTCACCGTTGATCAACTCGCGGGGAAAGCACACTACTATAGGATAACTTTTCGGTGTCGGGCGTCTTTTCATTTTTCATGGCGGGCAAAGACGCCCACCACCATAGCAAGGTCACGGTAAATGCCGGTTTAACCGCGGGCGGGCGCTTTTGACCACGGTAAATGATTTCAAAAAATAAAAAAAGAAACCCTAGGCCTAGCGCGAGCCCAATCAAGCTCACCTCGTCTTGGGCCTGCCGAACCGCACCGGATCTGCCGCCCGAGACCCCTCCTCCTCACGCGGCCGGAGCCGCCTCCTGAATGTCGTCGAACCGCCGCCGTGGCCCCACGTCTCCGGATCCGCCACGCGCCCGATCCGCTGATCCGGATCCTTCGGGCCGGATCACGGTAGCCGCTCAGGTCGGGTGGAGGATGGCCGTGTGCACGCCGAGAGCGGCACGCCATGCGGGCCGCCCCGCCAGCTGCGCCGCGCAGGCCGATCTCTTGCTGGCGTCCTCCGCTCGTGTGTCCACTAGAGAGAGGGAAGATGGGGCGGGAGACAAAGGCGCTAAAAGTGTTAGGAGTGGAGCGGGCACAGGGGGGAAAGTGAGAGAGTGAGGGAGGGCCGCCGCCCGCCGCCAAGGTCTCTCGGGAGAGGAGAGGTGAATGATTGAACCAAAACCCTAACTCCCTCTATTTATATTGAGGACGGATATCGGGCCTTGGTTGGGCCTCGCGGCCACCGCGCTTTTTGGTGGCGGCACTACTACGTAATTGATTTTACGAGGCACTTGGAAAAGATTTTCCGTGGCGGGCATTTAGAAAACCGCCACGGTTAATACCTCAATTAACCGTGGCGGTCTTTATTTATTAACCGCGGGTGGCTTTTAATAACCGCCACGGTAAATCGATTAACCGCCATGGTAAATCGATTACCGCGGGCGGTTTTATAATAAAACCGCCATGGTTAATGTGGCCCAAGCCGCCGCCCAAAAGCCCAAAAGAGCCCAAAAATCGTGGTGTATATATATAGAAAGAGGGAGAACTTAGGGTTTCGTGATTCGGACTCCGGCCCTCTCCCTCCCTTCACTCGATCCACTCCCTCTCCCTCTCTTCACTCACCGATGGAGCCCTCTCCCCGCCCCCTCTTCCTTCCCCATTCTTCCCGGCCGGCGAAGCCCTCCTTCCCCACTCCATCCAGGCGGCCCGGAGCTCCATCCCGGCGGCGTCCGGAGGTTCCATCCCGGACGGCGGCGCCCGAGCTTCCCATCCCGGGCGGGCGTTGGAGCTCCCGGGCGCGGGTTGCGGGATCCGCGGCGGAGCTCCTTTCCTCCTCTCGGCGCGGGATCCGGCGTGGGATCGATCCGCCGCAAGACTGGCGGCGTTAGAGCTCGCGTAGCCAGCGGATCCGCGCCGGCCGGCGGCGTTGGAGCTCCGGGCGGCGTGGGTCGCGATCCGGCGGCGGCGCGCCTCTTTCTCCCTCCTCGGCGGCGCGGATCCGCCGTGCGCGGCCCTCGGCGCGGATCCGCGGCGCGTTCGCCAGCGGGATCCGACCCGGCCCGCGAAGCGGATCCGATCCGAGCAGCGGGCGGCAGGGGAACCCCAGCCGCGAGCCCAGATCCGCCCCATTTGGGCCCGGATCCGGGCTTTCGCTTTTTTATTTTTTTATTATTAACCATGGCGGGCATTTTGATCGCCACGGAAAATCCCGATTTTCCGTGACCTTTCCATTGGTGGCGGTTTTAAAACCGCCACGCAAAATCGAAAAAAAAAGTCCGCCACGTAAAATTAGTTATCTAGTAGTGCGGGCCTTTAAAAATGCCCACCACGGAAAATCAATTTAGCGTGGTTGGCGCGTTAGGATGCCCGCCACGGTTAATCGATTTTCCGTGGACGGGCAAAAGTGTCCATCACGGTAATTGAAAAATGCCCACCATGGTTACCGGAGCATTAACCGTGACGGGCAAAAAAAAAAATGCCCGCCATGGTTAATATTTGAGGTGTGTCTCGCAAAAATCAATCTTGTAGTAGTGGCACCGGCTCCAATATATAAGGGCGTTGATAAATGGTAGATCTATGAGTATGAGTATGGAACCTGACGGGTTGGAAGAAATGCTTCGCTTTTATTTATTTAATATAATATATAATAGATATAGAGATAAGGTACCGAACACTGCTGGACCGTACAACCAAAAAAGAAAAGCACACACGCACACTACTGAAACAGTGATGAAACTTTCAGGGGGAAGGCAAACATGCCGCCTTGAATCGAATCCGGCAAGCTTTATTTGAAGAAGACAGCCATGCATGCATGCACGGTAGCGCGCACGCACAGCAACTTACCCACACCAGCTGTTACTGACACCAACGACGGCACACGTCAGCCGACTGTGTCGAGTTCATAGCTAGTCTAGGGATCAACTTGGGTGGTGGCCTGCTGCACAGTGGTCTTGGTGTTCTGTAGCGATTGTCCTCCGGCTGCGGCTGCCGGTGCCGCATCACCGCCGTCCGAAGCGCCTTCTTCGCCAATGCCTATCCTGTCGGAGGGGAAGACGATGAACACGAAGCTGGCGAGGAACCCCACCGCCAGCGGCAAGATGGACAGCAACTCCTTCCACTGACCCGACTCCCACGGGACCAGGCACCTCTGCACGCCGGCGTTGCAGAAGGCGAGGGCCATGAACACCGCCGCACTGAAGAAGGCGTGCAGGAAGTCCAGCGGCTTCACCTTCTTTGTTTTCTTCAGATGCTTCCACATCCCCCTGTTCTCCTCGTCGTTGTCCGACAGCCGCAGGTCCTTGGGGTCGCGGTTGAAGAGCAGGAGGCCGTCGCGGGTGGCCACCCCGTAGTAGGTGTTGCCGTACTTGTCGGTGACGCTGTCAGTGAACCTGAGCGCCGCGCAGAGCAAGGTGAGGAAGCTGATGAGCCCCCAGGTGAAGAAGAAGTTGATGTCGTGGTCGTTGCACTGTCCGCCCCTGGTGAAGGGCGGAGCCATCGTCTCGAAAGCCAGCGTGGTGCCGGTCGGCAGGAGCTTCGACAGGCTCGCCACCGTCCCCATAGTCTTGTCGAAGAACCGATTCTTATTGGCCGCGGTCGTCATATGCTCTTTTTGTCTTCCGTGTCGTCCAAAGCGCCGCCAGCTGCGCCGATGCCGTTCCTGGTGGAGGGCCAGATCATGAACACGAAGCTGGCCAAGAACCCGACCGCCAAAGGCAAGTGGGCAAGGAGATCCTTCCAATGGCGTGACTCCCATGGGACCAGGCACCTCTGCACGCCAGCGTCGCCGAAGGCGAGGACCCCGAACACGGCGGCTCCGAAGAGGGCGTGCAGGAAGTCCCGCGGCTTCACCTTTTTGTTTTCTTCAGATGCTTCCACATCTTCCTGTTCTCGTTCTGGTCGTCCGACAGGTGCAGGTCCTGGGCTTGCGGTTAAAGAGCTTGAAGCCTCTGAGGGTGGCCACCCCATAGTGGGTGTTGCCGTCCTTGTCGGTGATGCTATCGGTGATGCTGAGTGCCGCGCAGAGGAAGGTGAGGAAGCCGATGAGGGCCCAGGTGAAGACGACGTTGACGTCGTGGTCGCTGCACTGGCCGCCCTTGGTGAAGGACGGCGCCATGGTCTCGAAGGCCAGCGTGGTGCCGGCCGGCAGGAGCTTCCTCAGCCCTGCCGCTGTCCCCATCGACTTGTGGAAGAGCCGTTTCTTCATGCTTTGGTCACCATTCTTCGCCGGGGGATTGGACTGGTCATTAGCGGCCATGGCCGATTTGTTTAAGCAGCTACTCCTGCATTCATGCCCTTTTATAATAGACGGCGGCCTGGGTGGCAGTCCAGCAGATGATACTGATCGATGAAAGCGTACAGGCAAGAGGCAACAAGGACGGACCAGATGCTGAAAGCAGGAAATCATCAACTATAAAAACATGCGATGACATGACATTAGTAAGTATGGAGTACGTTGCTTGGGTATCAGGTCAAGTACCGGCACCAGTACAAGCCCGTCGTCGCCTGGGCCCTTGCGCTGCGCAAAACGGAAACGTGCTGCACGGGTGCAACCTCCGCGTCTGCGACATGGCTATGCATTTATATTTGCCATTTCTCTCTCGTGCGTGCCCTACCACAGATTTGTCCAGTCCCCGTGGGTCAACCAACAGAGATATATGTGACCCTGCCGGTTCTAAAGCTCACGCGTGCTGGTTAATCAACTTGTCATAAAATGACAACATATCAAACCCGTACATAGAAGCATCAGTCTTTTTGCCATATTTAATCGATGATATTGAGCCGCACAGCTGTTAAACTCTAATCAAATATTAGATGCTTTACCTTTCCTATAAACTAGGCGTCGAAGCAGATCGAATATGATCGGTTATGGATTTGGATAGTATTATTTGTTTTAATTCGAGTACAAATACAGATTTGGGTGTTCTCGAATAAAATTATGAATTGGATAGCTCGAACTTGAATTCACACTCGGATATCTATTCGATTCGGGTGATAAAAGTATCTGTAGGAAATTTGGACTTCATGCTATATACATTGTGGTTTTGGATATTATCATGACGTATGATTACTGGAACTAACATGTGCGCCAAGATATGATTTATAGCTATTTAGGTCCGACGAATGCAAGGAAACCAAGTGGTGTAAATAAACGGCGAAGAAAAACAAGTCAAATCCGCCTCGGCATTATTGAAATATATAAAAGCAACGGACAGTCTTCTGAGGTAGTATTCCCTGTCGGCGGACGATCCTATGAGCACTGCATGCAGGCTAAGAAATACACACGACGGATGGTCCTTACCTCAGGATTTTCCACGCAGCGGAAGATCTTGGGTCTGTTCGTTGAAATCAAGGAGGCAGTCACTGTTCTAAATACTCCCTACGTTCCACAATACTTGCAACTATGGGTTCCGTGCCATCAAAAGTTACCTATGTTTGACCAAATTTCTACCAAATACTATTCATATTTATGACTTCAAATTAATTTATTAAAAAACTACATTTCAGAATGAATCTATTGAGATTTATTTGATAGTATAAATATTGATAGTTTTTTATCTATAATTAATCAAATTTGGGATACTAAACAGCGACACTGCACTAGAATTGCAAGTTTTTTGGAATGGAGGGAGTACTTCAAAGGACAGTCCAGCGTTGGAGGGATTGCTAGTAGCGGACGATTGTGCGAAAGGTTGGAGTCTGGGCGATGAAGGCACCAGATGGTCCGCCAGTGACGATCATATGCAGCGGACCGGCTGTTGAGTGATGAGGCTTGCTTAACAAGAACATGCTATGTATGGCATGGTATATGCATCAAACTGTCCGGTGGTACCAATTACACTGTAGAGGACCGTCTGTTGAGTGTAAAAGGAGTTAATTGTTGGGGTTGCTTTTGCAACAGCAAGAAGCAGCCTTTGAGGCTATTTATACCCTGTTTTTGAAGTTGGCTAGGGCCTTGTTTAGTTGCCCAAAAGTTAGAATTTTTCTAACTGTAGCACTTTCGTTTGTATTTGGTAAATATTGTCTAATCATGGACTAACTAGGCTCAAAAGATTCGATCTCGTGATTTACAACCAAACTGTGCAATTAGTTATTTATTTTATCAATATTTAATGCTCCATATATGCGTCTAAAAATTGATGTGATGGAGAGAGAGTGAAAAATTCTAACTTTTGGAAGGTAACTAAACATGGCCTAGAGATAGTTGGAGACCTTGGAAGCTAGGAGTTGCTACCACTTTGAAGATACATCTAAGCTGAATTGTTTTTTTTTAAAGCGTGCATTGTGCACGTACTACAATAAGGGAAATTAGAGTTTAAATTATATCCACCAGGCTTTGGCGAGCTGCCATCGCACACAAGTGGCCACATTGACATATATCGCCCGGCTTGAAGGGCGGAGCAATACAGGTTGTACTAGACTAATGAACTAGTTTTGCGACTTGAAGACTGGGCGCCCCCCATCGCACCGCGTGCTTAGAAGGGGACCGAGGACGCGAAACCTGCCGCACACCACTCTTTTTCGCCTGAACCTTCACCCTTTCTTGGACTTGCGCCGGGCGAAGTTAGAGATGTTGTCGAAGGTACGCCGGTTCCGCTTCTTTCCACACCTCCCACGTAACTAGCGTAACCAAAGAGTCAAACCCACGGCGGAAGGGCCCTCGACTCGCATCCCGGCGTGAAGCCACCAGTTGATGATCAATGACTCCACCGGGCGGGCGCAGATGTTGAAGCCCGTTTAGATGTAGGAGGCGGAACCACAACTCCCCGGTGAAGACACACGAGGCGAAGAAGTGGTCATGCGATTCCACCTCCCCGGGAGCAAAGGGCGCAATCCGCCATAGGCCGGAGGCCGTGCCTCATCCACCGCCGCATCGCCCATAGCCGGGCCGTGAATGGCGAGCCGTAAGAAGAGCTTGACTTTAGCGGCGCCGCCAGATGCCAAAGCTCCTTGGCCCTAGGCAAACCCGATGAGCCGATGAAGAACACCCGGTAGGCCAACGAGCTCAAAAGCAAACGCCGTCCGCCCGCCCATTTCTAGACGAACCGGGTTCGAGTTCCCGCTGAAGCATGATCCCTCCAGCTTGGCCCAAAGCTCGGCGAACTCAACGAGGACGGCTGCCGTGTATGCGCCAGTGATGTCGCGCACCCATTGGTTGCCAGCCAGGGAGTCACAGACCAAACGGTGACACCCGCGGCTGCCGACCACTCTGAACAAGTAGGGCCGAGCCGAAATGGCTCCATCCGTGACCGTGCATCCGCCCGTAAGCGGGCAAGGGCGCCGCGCCCACCACGACCGAGACCGAGGCACAGAAACATGGCGTCCATGATGCGCCCGAGGGCCCCGGGAGCAGTGCACACAGATCGATTCCCGGCCTTGTCCGGCACGTCCATTGCCATCTCAGCCTTTAGGGCGAACCCTAGAATCTTCAGGGCGAAAGGCCCCAACCGCCACACTCTTTGGGTGAGCAAACGATGGGCCAAGTGATTTTGCACTTCCCGCTGGCCACCTCCCCGGCGCCCGCCCAAAGGAAGGCGCGTCGCGCCTCTTGCCGATCTCTCGAATCGCCCAGACGAGCGAGCAACGGATGGACACGGAACAGAATGGCCGATAGTGTGGTCTCGAGTCAAGGTGGCCCTCCCCACGGTGGTGAGCATCCCTCGCTTCCAGGTTGGCGCCCCCGCTGCCACCACGTCCCATGATGGGCTGCTCTTTGCACCTTGGTAAGCCGAGAGAGATAGCGGCGCCCCTAAGTACCTTGCGGGAAGTCCAACAAATGGGTAGGGGAAGGACTCAAGCACCGCCGCCACCGGGTCCTCGTGAGCAACGGATAGGAGTGATGGAGCACTTGTCGAGGTTTGTTGCCGCACCGATGCCCCACCGAAGGCGCCCAGGATGCTCCCCGGATGCACACGAAGTCGATCATCGAGGGAGCGAGGAAGATAACGAGGTTGTCGGTGTAGACCGAGGCCCCCGGCTTGGCGGCCCCTAGGCAAAGGGAGTGAATCGGCCGCAAAGAATCGGCCTCCCGATGAGGGCATTGAGGACCTCCATGATGATGACGAAGAGGAACGGCGACAGCGGGTCGACCGCCATAAGCCACGCGCGGAAAATCCAACGTCCGAGGCGGCCATTGAGGAGCACCCCGGTGCTAGCCGAGGCCAACATGGCGTAGATCCAATCTCCCAAATAAGCAGGGGTTAGCCCAAGTGCTCCAAGACCTCCAACAGGAAAGGCCACGACATAGAGTCAAATGCCTTGGCCGAGATCAACTTTGAGGAGTGTTGATACTTTTAGTGACATCACTAAAATAACAACGGTGCCAAAACTACTATCGCTCTCATCATGAAAGAATTTTTAAATTTTCAAAACAAATCTCTAGAAATATAGTTTCACTAAGGACAAGATAAATAGCAGCTCGGACTTTCTCATATCATATCCCCCAATTACCTAGACTTAGATCAAGTATATGCTACCCACAAGTTTAGGTTTAGAGTAAATCTTAGATCGTAACAAATGTATCTAAAACATCAAAGGAATTTCAATTTAAAAATAAGGTACTAAAAAGGAATTAGAGCAGAGCAACTATTCATCATTTCCAAAGCAAATTTATTTTAACTCTAAATTTATTAACCACACTTTAATATGTATATGAATAGCTAAGACAAACTTTATTTAGTTTAATACGTTATGCATCTTTTTATTTATTTTTAAACTAGCAATAATAAAGACTAATAATAATAATAAGGATAGTAAAGAGATACTTATCTTGATAACCGGGGGTGCTCTCCCCAAGCTGAATTTTGACATAATGTTCTTCGGTGCTTGAAGTGAGGTAGACAGATGGAGGTGATGACTCTTGAGCCAGTGTCGCAGATGGTATTGGTGAAGGTCAACTGATTGATCGAACATTCTATCTCTGGGTTGCCTGGATCTTCCATCTTGGCAGGTATGGTGAATTGGCAACGTAGTCCCATTCTGAGTAAGCTATATTGATCATGTTCACTTGCTGTTGCTGCTTCTTCTTATTTCTTCTTCTGTATGCATGTTGAGGATGAGTGGGAGATGTAAGTGTCTTGTTCTTGAAAGTGAAGGTCTCCCTTCTCCCCTTGACCGTGAAGCAGATCTTCGCTTGAGTAGCGTAGATGATAGCCTTGGCCATGCTCAAGAATGGTCGGCCCAATATGATGGTCGACTTCTCATCTCCTCTAGTCTCAACGACGACAAAAGTCTATTGGTGCATATGAGTTGCCTACTGTAGAGAAAACGTCTTTCAAGGATTCCCCTTCGGTAGCAGATTGATTGATTTGCAAGTCGCAAAACACATGGTTGTGTATAATAAAGGAGCACCATAGATCTTTTCATAGATTACCTTTGGCATGATGTTGATGCTCAATCCATAGTCACAAAGTGCAGTGTCGAAGGTGTGCGGTCCAATCTGAATAGTGATGACCGGTCTACCTGGGTCTCCTTTCTTTACTGGTAGTGAATCATCGTTCCATCCACTTGAAGAAGGTTGCTTGTAGTAGAATCCTGCATTAAATACATTGACAAGATTTGTGGACTCTAACTCCTCAGGTTGGCTTGGTATTTTATGTTTCTCTAGTGGGGGTACAGTAGCAGCTAATTGAGCAAGTTATGACTCTAGCATTTTAGTAAAGCTACGCTGGTTCTTAATGGCAGTAGCAAAAGTATCCATTCTAGCATTGATGGTGTCTAGGGTTTTATCATTGGAAGCTACCTTCTTATTAATCTGCTCAATAAGTCTAGACTGACCAGTAAGTAATTCTCTCAAAGGAGGTTGGTTGAAGTTATTACCTTGGTAGTTACCCGAGTAGTTTGACCTTTGTTGCTGATTTCACCCCTTGAGGTTATTGAGGATGATAGTTATTGTTGTTGTTGTTGTTGTTGTTGAGGTAGTTCACATCCTCTTGCAATTTAGGGTAATTTTTTCCTAAGTGTCCATAGCTTCCACACCTTTCACAAGTCATGAGAGCGCCATTAATGTGCATTACCTCTCTCTTCTCATGTTCTTGATTCTCCAAAATCTTCATTAGGAGGTCAATCTTGGCAGATAGCATGTCTACTTCCTTGAGTTGGTGGACACCTTCTCCTCTCTTACGGGGCATAGTGCGCTCTTCATTCCAACTCTGGTTGGATGCCATCTTCTCAACAAGTGAAGTAGTATTTTGAAGTGTAAGCGACGTAAAAGCTCCTCCAAAGAAGAGCCAGTCCATTGTCTCACAAAGTGTGCTAGTACTTAGCCCGTGGTACAAGGTCTGCATAAGTAGCCAATCCTCCATGCCATGATGAGGACATTCTCAATAAGGTCCTCGAAAGCGTTCCCATGCCTCGGGAATGACTCGTTGTGTTGTTGCTGAAAGCTTGATATCTAGTGAACAACGGTCCCATGTAGTGTGTTTCTCCTTGTTGGCATAGAACCACCGCTTAGCCTTTTCAAGCAATGAAAATAGGAAAAGGCGAAGCAGAGTAGCATCATGTGTTACTCCCTTGATAGTGAAGGTGCTGCAGATCTCTAGAAAGTGTTGCAAATGTGCACTTGCATCTTCATGTGCCTTCCCACAAAACTGATTAGCTTGCACCATCATGATGAGCACAGGCTTGAGCTCGAATCCATTGTCTCCTACATCGACCGCTGATCCAAAGACGGTTGTTGTTGGTTAGCCTCGAAATCGATGATAAGCTTCTCTGAGTGTTGATCTTCGAACTAGCTTTTGGTATCTTTCTCGAGCTTTTCTCTTTATTTCTTGATTACTTTTTCTCGATCAATGAGAAAATTGTCCGAAGATTAGCACTTAACAAACATTACCCCTCAAAATGAAATAAACAAAGATAAACAAAACAAGGGGTGAAGCTATTATAAGTAGAAGATTATTGGTTCTTTGAACTAATTCCATACGTATAAAGTGTATTAATACTTCCTAAGTTTTAAACCTTCCCCGCAAGAACGGCGCCAAAAATGCTTGTTGACACCGCTTATTGACATCACTAAAATAACAACGGCGCCAAAACTGCTATAAGAGCAATGGCACCAAACAAATGATGGTATATGAAAATTACTTTTGCCACTAATAAACTAGTCATGAAGAAAGACCTATACTTCTAGCTACGAGACTAGGTTGTCATCCCCAAATATGAACTAAAAATACAATCATGGCATAAATAAAATAAGACTAGGCAGAAAATAATATAAAGATAAATAAATAAAAAAGTTAACATAGGTTCTCGCAATGGAACAGATAATTATACCAATTGTAGCATTTTACCTAGAGTATTACCGTTTTGTCATTTATATTCTACGCTAGAAAGGTACCTATAACTAGAATGTGTAGTACTAATAACCTCTTTATACTATAGAATAGTAACAAACCAATAATGATAATGCTTCTACTCAATAACAGGTTAATGTCACAATAAAGATAGATAATAAATATGATAAAGATATATATGATAAATAAAGATAATGATAAATGCAGAGATCAAGCATCATAAATATAAAATAAAGATTCAACAGAGTATTTTATTCTAAGCACTCACATAGAATAATATAAGAAAAACTTACTAATGAGTAACTATCATCAAAAGCTATTGTCTAACTCTAATTAGTGTAAACATCTAGCTATCATTATTAGTATTACTACTTCATATCATACTCAGGTAGGAACATCAAGTAAGAAAGATTCAATAAAGATATCTTCACCTTCGACGCGACACACGTCCCACCGTTGACGGTAACCAACGACATATTTTTCCCTCGTCAACTTACTACCATAAAGGGAGTAAAATTAAACATTTTTATACTCATATACTTTTATCACTAATAAATTCCACTTTGTAGTGTCTTGTATTTTATTTTACAGATTTATAATAAAAGCAAGTGGAAAATCGACCAAAGTACGCCTTCCGAGAAAGCGCATTATTGCAAAAACCCAAGCCCAAGAGCAAATCGACCCAAAACATCAAATCTGGGCCGAGCACAAAGACGGCCCACAACTTTTCAGGGGCTTAAAGACGACACCCCACCGAGACCCGGGCCAGGCCGAGCCTGGGGGGTGCGCGCACCACCTGTGCGGCCGCACCCCTCCCCGAGGCGGTTTTCGCCCAAATTGGGGAGGCGGTTCGTGCACTTTCCAAACGGGGTTTCCCGCCCTACGTTGGTCGGTTTGCGATACAAGGAAGGTTTACCAGGTCGGTTTTGATGTAAATTAGCACTTAGGCCCCTCCTCCAAGTGTATAAGTAGGCCCCCCTCTCTCCCTCTCTCAACACACACCACTTGGAGTCCAAAGAAACCAAAGAATCTCTCTCTCTTCCACCTCTACCTCTCTCTCTTCTACTTCTTTCTTTCTTCTTCTTCTTTTTCTTTATTCTTTCTTAGTTAACACTTGGAGTAGAAGAGCTACAAGGAGGGCTTGTCTCCTAGAAGAAAGTGCTTTGGTAATACATCCACTCTATGGAGCATTCTTCTATTTGCAAGTCTTATATTTATGTTCTTGGCCTAACTTATGAACTAGAGTATAGTTTTGTTCATGTTCTTGTGTTGGTATATGAACTAGCATATAGTTTACATATCATAATCTTGACATGTTCATTACAGTTCATCATCGATCATCATATGCCTAACTTGATTAGAGGTGGGATATCGGTTCGTTGTTCCTTCGGGTTTGCTCTTGTTCTAGTCCGTCCATTCGATGAGTGGGGATCCCGGGGACAAGAGTAGTGTTTAATATGCGGGCATGGTGCCCGGTATTACGACACCTGCGGATATGAGGGCATGCCACGGTTGAGGGGGTAGGCGGCTTGGTCGTGACAAGCCTTGACCGCCCCCTTGAAATCCCCCCCCCACGCTCGTATGTTCTCGTAGGAGTTCGTGAAATGCTTCCTATCGGGCCGTATGGTATCTAGGGAGTCTCCCCTCTATCCTAGACCTAACCATGATTAAATCAGTTTGCATATGATCCTAACTATTCATTTGTATGGCCATGACTAGATACATTGGAACTACTCCATTAGGTTATTCATTTATTCATTTATTCTTTATCTATTTTCTTTATCCTTTTGTTGGTGGATTCTTAAGTGTGTGTCACACTATCCATGAACCGTTATTGCTTATCCCTGTTATGAACATTTTGGTCTAAGCAAACACATGTTCCTTCTATTCGGATGCCATGCTAATCACATGCCTTCCTTTGGGAAAATATAAATAACGATACCCCTCAATACTTCCGGTGAAATGCTACAATGATAGATCCGCGGCGCTTTGTGGATGAATATCTAAGATGGCAAGATCTATCCTGCTGATAGCTTCCATTTCGATCACCGACATGGTGGTTTACTTGGGAATGTCACGGCGCATTTCCCGACGCTCTTATTGGGGATGGGTTTTATACCTGCTTTCCTTTGATTGCGTTAAGAAATGCCAACACCTACCGCTCACTATATGTGCAGGAGGATTACAGAGGACTCAATAGGGCTGTAACCCCTACGATCTACCACACACTACTCAAAGATATAGCGGGCATTTATAGATATAACATATATAAGCACCACGCTTACATAAGTTATAACACCTATCTTATGCGCTGTTACAAAAAATACGGGCTATACAATCCTAAGTATGCAATCCATAATATATATCTAACTCTACTAGACATATTAAAGCAAACAATAAATATTGCAATAAATAATATAATAAAGATGAAGAACAATGCCATAGATAAACTTGAGTAATATATCGAGATATAAATGTACCTATAGAACACCTTGACAGAATCTGAAGTCCAAGCCTTCTTAGACTTGAATCTCGCCTAATCTACTATTATGTAGCTAATCTCTAGAACCGGAACTACTCTGAAGAACTAGGGTTTGTGGTTCTAGATGACTTGATCTCTGGAACTCAGATAATGATCTGAATATTAGTACTGAATTAGGGTTTCAGGGGTGAGATTTGCCCTTGCTTATATAGCCCCATAGGATGAATCGCAGCCCTTGGATCAAACCGACTTGATTGGACTGCTTAGATGTGATCTTAAGGTCGGTTGTGAGAAGGTTCCGTAAGGTGACACGTGGGCTGACCACAGGCAGCCGCCTGGCCCCACCATCACGGCCGCCCGGCCCCACCTGTCATCAGGTGGGCCCCATCTTCTTCGGGCCGTCTACTTTTGTCCTTTAGGTGCTTGGAATTTATACTAATCATCGTGTTTCGGTCCTTTTCTCCTGTTTCACTATTTCTCTTCTTTTCTTCTATTTTCTAGATTTATCCTGTAAAACTGGGTATGCAACAAAACTTGTGGAAATCATTAGTATAACCCTATCTTCTAGTGTTCTTGTTCTTATTTATTCTATTTATTTATGGTAAAAGTTGATGTTATCCACCACCAACAAGGAGGATGGCGAGGATGCGACGTGCATGAAGCCATCTGCAGAGACGCCTCGAACGGACCGTAAGTTTTCATGTATTCTCCGCCCTTGATGAATGCTGTTTGGTTGTCCTTGATGATCTTCGCATGCGAGGCGCAAGATGCATGGCCAAGCATTTGGTGAATAACTTGCCAAGGAGTGCATGAGGCTGATGGGGCGGTAGTCGCCAGACGAGCGGGTTCTCGGTTTTTCTCGCAGAGCACCATGAGTGCCTCGTTGAGGTGGCGTGTCACGGAAGTCCATGTCCCATTGTGCCTGCACGGGCGCCGCATGACGACCGGTCCGACGATGGCCCAAGCAGCTTTTGAAGAATCCCGCCCAAAGCCATCGGGGCCGGAGCGCCTCCGAGGGGAGTCCTTAACCGCATTGGCCACCTCCCTCCGCCGAGAACCGCATGGCGAGGTCAGTCGTGTCGAAAGCCGCGAAGGTCCAGCTGCAGAAGGTCGGCGCGGTGCACGCGGATGAAAGGGGTCCCAAGCAGGCTGTTGTAGAAGTCATAGATGATGTCCACCTTTGCCTCCTCCTCCGAGAACATGTGTCCACCATGGTGCACGGCAAGCATGTAGTTCTTCCATCTCCGGCGGAATGCCCGGAGGTGGAAGTATCTCATGGAGGCATCCCCGAGGTGCCCGGTGCGCTGCCAAGATCGCCTTGCCATCGCCATGGCGAGTGAGGCGAGAGCGACGGAGTGAGCCTTGAGGTCACGATGTAGAGCCAGCCGCTTGGGGACAGCATGCGCGACTCCCCGCGCCCCATCAAACTCGTAGATGACCAGGCCGCGCCCAGCCTGCAGCTTCACACCGCCAATGCGGGCATGCCATCGCTTGAGCGCTCTTAGCAGCGCTACAAGAACTTCAGGTCGAGGCACCAAAGAAGCGCCGACGTCGGGCATAGGCGACCCCCAAGCAGCAGCGACGGCGTCGAGGAACTGGCCCACCTTGGCCTGTAATGGGTCATAGCAACCTGGGGCCCCCCACGGATCAGTGCGTATGGTAAGGAGAAGTGGCGCGGGGTCGGAGCTGTCTGAATAAAGGGAGCGCAGATGGTGCCTCGGATACTATTGCACCCAATCAACCGAGGCGAACGCCTGCCGAGGCGCCGAGCCGTAGGGCCAGTCCCTACCGTTGGACCAAGTGAAGCGGCGGCCATTTAGGTGCAGCTCCTCAAGGAGCAGATCGTCGAGCAGCTGGCGGAAGCTTTGCATGAGGCCACGATGTCTAAGCTGGATTGTGAGCTTAGTGATCACATCAAGGCTAGTGCTTGGTGCATTGAGAGCAATCTAGAGCATATATACATAGGCCTGAGATTTGAGTATGGAGCTGAGTGCTTTTTGTATTCTCAGGTGCCGGAACCTTAGGCCCTTGGTGGCCAACCGGTAACATTGATGATCCTCCATGCTTGGTGTGGAGCGATGGTGACAAGGTATACGGGGGACAAGCAGACCCCTTCCCTAGTGGAGAAGCTCCACAATGGATGGCGCCATGATGACCTGGAGAGTCTGGTGGCGTGTGGCATGTGACACTTGTCTTGATTGGTTGGAGCCTTTGTGGTGAGCCTAACAACGTGATCGGGAGGATATCGTCCTTTATGGAGCTCTAACAGGGACTAAGGAAGGTTACGCTGCCGTTATCGGGATACATAGTTGCATCTCTACTCGGGAGTTTGCCTCCTCTCTTGATCATTACTTACCGTAGTTATGCTTCCGCTTGAATATTTGTATGCCTTTACATACCTTTCTAGAGTAGCTTATGCTAGCTGATAGGATTGACTATGTCACCCCCTAGGCTTAGAATAACCACGTTCTAGTTGTGCACCAGTACTTGTCCTATGATCAGTACACAAGTATGCACAACAACATTGCCAGTTTCAAGGACAAAGTTAGTATGTAACATTTGATACAGCAGAAACATGAAAACACAAGCCTTTTACATGAAAACACAAGCCTTTTATTCAAGCAGAGTGCCCATCTACCCGCAGGCAACTGACTGGATTTCAGGCTTAAGAAGAACCGACGACATTATTCCCATATCCTACAGCGAAGTACTGGACCTCGGGAGGTAGCTCCTCCTCAAACTCTGAATATATTTAGTTCAAGCAATAGGAATGAGTACAATTTTGTACATAGCAAGTCTTCGAGTGTATAACAAAAGCCGATTGTATATGCATGATTGAACAAGGAATAGTTAATAGGTTCATCTGGCACTGGGCTGCATTTAAATCAAATTTTTTACGTTACGCACTTTTTATGGAAGTATCTTTAACAGAGAAGTTGAAATTCCAACCTTGCAACCCATAACATCATCGTTCAACATCACCGTCTGCCAATAGGTCCTCTGACCGTCTCTATATGGTTCAAAACAATTGAATTAGTGCTTGTGACGAATATCATCCCTCATCAAATTTTATTTTAAAGAACTATAACCGTGGACCAATCCAAGTTGCTCACGACCGTGAGCACAGCTATTCAAATAGTTTAAAATACTCTGTAGAGTTCTTACACTTTACCCACACGATATGTGTTAGCAGCGGCCATCCTGGAACCACTGCTGTCAGTACAAGGAAGTCGGGAAGGGAGCGCACCAGGAGCGTCCGCCTTGCTGGGCCGGAATGGGCCAGGGTCATTTGTAATGAGAAGCCCACCAGTGGGTGATAAGTAGCACAGGGAGGAGAGCCAAGGCTAACTTGAACCTGAACTCATTACTCGTATTTCCTTTCTTGCAATAGAAGTAGATATCGTCGCTGCCATCTCAGGCGACTAGCCCCAGCTACCTCTGTAATTTCTGATTAGCTGTGGGTAGCTAACAGTGGTATCAGCTCCTCCGATCTAATCTCCTAGCGTGCTGGAAGCCCTCCGACCCACCCATACTCACTTCACCGGTTTGCAACGATCCCGCGGTCTGATGGATCCCGCCGTCCGCCCAAGTTCGACGAGCTGATCCAGCGGATCGAGGAGATTCGCGACGAGTACCAGTCCTCTTCCGACAGCCTGGAACGTCGGATCGCGGACTCCAAAGTGGATCGACAGCGCCACTCCGCCGTCGTGGATGGTCAACTCAGCGTACTGGAGTAGTACACTTCCGCCCAGCACACGGCGGCCATCATCGCCGACAACTGGGGTGGCCACTTTGAGGACCGCATCAATGACATCGAGCAGCGCGTCTCCTCCCTCGAGCAGGTTCGCTGTGTCGAGATCTAGGACCACCATGACGAGCGCGTTGTTGTGCTCGAAGTCCGCAGCGGAGGCGCCTAGGATTAGCGCCCGTGGATCGAGAGCTCCTCTTCACCGTCCACTGAGGTGGACAGGCTCTCCAAGCTCGGGACCGCTTCGCTGCCACACCGTGCCCGCTGGCCACTGATTCCTCCTCCACCACCCTTCCAGCCACCGATTCCGCTGCCTCACCACTTTCCGCAGCCACATCCTCCACCACTGCAACCACCTTACTACCCACAGTTCCACTATCCTCCACCTCCCCACCAATTCTCTCCCCATTCTGCTCCACCACCACACGACCCCAACAATTCCCACGGTTACTCTTATGATCCTCTCCTCCATCCCACCTACCTCCCCAATCATCTACCCAATTCCCACTCAAATCCCAATTTGGGCCAGCTACCCAAAATCCAGTTTCCCCAGTTCGATAGCGATAATCCAAAATTATGGCTCACTCCCCGCAACCAATTATTTCAAAATGTACCTTGTTCATCCTTCCATGTGGATTACCGTGACTACCCATCACTTCACACATGCCGCTGCTCACTGGGCTTCAAATCGAGTCCAAAATCTAGGACATCTCTTGGGATTCATTTGCTTCACTCAATTATGAACGCTTCAGCCGCGATCAGCACGACTTGCTCTTGCATCAGATGTTTCACATCCGTATGACATCCATTGTCCAAGATTATGTCGAGCGTTTCATTGCTCTGCTGGAACAGCTTTCTCCTTACTAGCCCCATCCCAATGCCCTGTCCCATGTATAGCGACTCATCGACGACCTCCGTGATGACATTCGCGCCGTTCTTATGATTGCCCATCCACAAACTTTGGATACTGCTTGTACCCTCGCCTTGTTACAGGAGGAGGCAGTCGATCATGGTGGTCACAAGGAGTTCAAGCGCCCAGAGGGCTCTCTGTTCAATCGTCAGGCAACAATCATGGGCGCTCTTCCGCTGCCTCCGCCCCAACGCCCACTTGTAGGGGATGCTGCTCCTACGGGGCTACCTTCGACGACAGCGCCCAGCCCGCGCCCCACACCGTCGACAACAAGCTTGCTACTCTTGCAACTACTGCCGGGCTCGTGGCCTGTGTGTTCGTTGCGGCGACAAGTGGGCTCCTGGTCATCGTTGCCCTCCGGTGCCTCAAGCTCATGCCATTCAGGAAGTTTGGGCTCTCTGCTGTGATGTTTTTATGTGTCCAATTAATGTTGCAGTGCCTGTTACTGAACCTGAGGCTGCTCAAGGTGGTCAAGCTTTCATGATTTCTTCGTCCGTGCTGTCCTCGTCCTCTTCTGCAAAGACTATGCAGTTGTAGGGCTCTTTTCGTGGACACTCTGTTTGATTTTAGTGGATTCGTGAAGCGCTCATTCCTTCATCATCTCAGAACTAGTTTCTACATTGGCTGATGTTCAACCTTTATAGTTTCCAGTATCTATCAGGGCAGCCAATGGAGGTTTGCTAAGTTGCTCTTCACATATACCTCAGGCTGAATGGGTTGTGTAGGGATACACCTTCCACACTGATCTTCGTGTCATTCCGCTGGGGTCTTATGATCTCATCATTGGCATGGATTGGCTTCAAGAATTTCCACCAACACATGTTGATTGGTCACAGAAATGGATTCGTATTCCTTTTGGGAAGGGACATGCCACTCTGCGTGGGTTGTTGTCTGACAGTTAGTCCTCCTCAGTGTTCTAGCTACTCAGTATTGCCTCCCCTGTCCAGCCAGAGCCTCAGGATCCCCACCCTGCTATCCAGCGTTGATCTCTTTCAAGAACTGTCTGAATTACCATCATGCCGTCAGTGCGATCACGAGATTCCTCTTGTTGCTGGTGCGTATGTGAGACAGTATAAATACAAGCTAGCTCTGAAGGACGAGATTGAGAAGCAAATAATGTGAATGCTTTTAGCTAGGGTTTATCGTCCGACCACCAGCTCCTTCTCATCACCGAAATCGCTGGTGCAAAAAGGACAATTCTTGGAGATTCTCGTGGATTACAGGATGCTCAACACCCTAATAGTTAAGTCCAAGTTTTCCTCCCTCGTGGACGAGCTTTTGAATGAGCTAGCCAACGCCAATGGTTCACCCGCCTTTGATCTCCGAGCAAAGCTTCAACCGTCAGCCGGCACCCGATGAAGAATACAAATAGTGTTCCAAACTCATTGGGGGGCAGTTTGAGTACACATTGATGTCTTTTGGGCTCACAGGGGCACCAAACACCTTTCAGGGAGCTATGAACACTACCCACCCCTCGTCCCTTCGCAAGTTTGCTTTGGTATTCTTCGACGACATCTTGATTTACAAATCCCCTCATTCGAAGCTCACGTTGATCATCTTCAAGTGTTTTCTTTGCTCGCCGCCGATTAGTGGAAGGTTAAGTTCAGCAAGTGCCGTTTGCTTGCCGGTCCATTTCGTACTAGGGACATACCGTCAGCTCTCAAGGAGACAGTGGTTGGTATAAATTAAATGCACACAATAAAGATAAGATATCCGCAAGTGCACAGATAGAAATATGGTTATAGCACTTCACTAAGATTAACCCAGTTTTAATATCGAACCCAAAGGAATAGTAGGTGAATATAACTAAGATCTAACTTAATCCAACTTCACAATCAAGGGACTTAAGAAACTAGCAAGATAAAGGAGACTCCTCAAGTTATCTAATTCAAACCTTAATAAACCTTGTTTTATATTATTCTACCAAGGATGCTAATTTAAAAAAAAACAAGACAAAGTTTCCACTAATAAGAACAGATAAAAGTCTACCGTTCACCTATTAATGAGAGGTGAGCTACAGATGATTCAATAAAGCTACAAAAGTCACCTTTATGATACTACCACCAAATCCAAGCCAATAGGGGGCATTCACAAGTAACCCTAATCTAAGCACCACTCTTACACTAAGAATTACTCCCTTAATCAAGAAATCACCAAGATTAAAGTACTCAAAGAGAGTTGCGAACAAGAAGAACAATATAAACCAATGCTTACTTTAATAAGAACTTGACTTACTAGAGAATCTCAGAAGAAAGCTCTTCTCACAAAGAACTTGATCCCGCAGAATATAGCAGAGAAGCACCGACAGGCCGGAACTCCTCTGATCTACTCCTTACTTTATCTCTATCTCTAATTATAGACTAATTCTAAGAACTAGTCTAATCTTGATTGCTAATCAAGATCTGTAGTAGCAAATTGGAATTATGCTCCCTAGCTCTTGACATGAGGATCTGACTTCCATGAATTCTATTGATAACAATGAATTAGGGTTTCAGGGGGGGTGGTCTGCCTCTTTATTTGTAGCCCCATAGGATGAATCATAGCCGTCGGATCAAACCGACCTTAATGGATCGGTGGAGATACGATCCTATAGGTCGGTGGAGGTAGCTTCCAAAAGGAGGTTGCTTGGGGCCTAAGTAAGGGGTCGGCCACCCTGGCCCTATGCCAGGTGGGCCCTACCTTCAGCGTGCGTCCTCTAGTGTCTTCTAGAGTCTTCTAGTATATTCTAGCCCTGCGTTAAGTCTCATCTTATTTGCGCTTTGATCCTTTCCTTTCTGGCTTATTCTGGATATTCCTGTGAAAAATACAAATTCAACAAAACTTGTGGAAATTGTTAGTTTAGACCCTAGACTCTTAGTGAATTCATTCCTTTCTCATGTTTATTTGATTATAAAATGTTGACATTATCCACCGTCAACAACAATCATGGCTTGGCTAGTGCCACTGGATGTCAAGGATCTGTGAAGCTTCCTTGGCCTAGCCGGCTACTACCGCAAGTTTGTGCGTAACTTTGCTCTCCTGGTGTGGCCACTCACAGATTTGCTCAAGAAAGGCACCATGTTTGTGTGGACCTCTCAGCATACAACAACATTTGAAGCTCTCAAGCATGCTCTTGTATCTGCTCCTGTACTCGCTCTTCCCAATTTTTCCAAGCCATTCCAGTTGTAAACTAACGCCAGCGATTCAGGCATTGGTGCAGTTCTTCTCCAGAGTGACGGACAACCCATTGCATTCATTAGCCGGGCATTGGGTCCTCGTACCAGCTCCCTTTCAACTTATGAAAAGGAATATCTAGCAATCCTGGTGGCCGTAAAGCAGTGGCGATCGTATCTACAACATGCTGAGTTTACAATCTTGACAGATCATCGTAGCCTCATGCACATCACGCATCAGCGCCTTAATACTCCTGTTCAACTGCTTTTGTACCTTTGTGGCTATCGCTGAAATGTTGACTAATGTGCCTCTGGTTCATTGTCCTCTTTCATTTTTTTTTGGACCGCATGCAGCAGTCGTACCACTGTACGTGCAGCCGGACAATTCTGACACTAGCAAGGTGTGTGCAGCAGTACACATAGGCATCAACGGTCCCCAAATCCCTGCCGACGTCGGTTTTGTTCTTTGTCCACATAGACATGACCACGACTTAGTCCCCTCGCTTTGGTTAATTAGTCCCCGCCGACGCCGCTTTTGATGCTTCGTACTTCAAGGTTGCCGACATCCCCTCCCCCACGATAAGGGCCTGCTTGCCCCCAAGCAGGTGCCGAGGGAAGCGCCGACGGCGCTTCCAAATCCTCCCATGTCGCCGGCACGGCGTGCATTCCCGACCACTTGATAAGCCACTGCAGATGAATGTCAGTTCCACCCTTGGCCACTCGGCGCTGGAGCACTTGGGCCGGTATCTGCAACCCATCAAGGGAATCTAGTAGAGGCTGGACATCATGAGTCACAGGAACAACAATCTTGAGCTAGGATACATGGAATACTGGATGAATTGAAGATGACTCTGGAAGCTGCAGCTTATATGCGACTGATCCAATTTTATCGACCACCTTGTAGGGGCCAAAGAAACGGTATGCCAGTTTCTGATTAGCCCGAGTAGCCACTGAACTCTAGACACAGGGCTATAGTTTAAGGTAAACCCAAGTGCCAACAGAGAAAGACCCCTCAGTTCGTTGCTTATCTGCTTGATTCTTCATTCTGGTTTTGGCCCGGGACAACTGCTGTTGAATAAGAGACTACATCATAGCCTTGTGTTGTAACCATTCAGCCAAGGAGTCAACAGAACATGTAGAGGAAGGATCAATTCCCAACTGTCGAGGTGAGTGGCCATACAGGGCAAAGAATGGAGAGCAGTCAATTAAAGAGTGCCAGCTGGTGTTGTACCGGAATTCTGCCAAGTGTAGATAATCATGCCATTTGCTTGGTGCTGCATTAGCAAAACATCGAAGAAATTGCTCCAAGCACTGATTAACTCGCTCGGTCTGGCCATCAGACTGTGGGTGGTAAGCCGAGCTATGGTGTAGATCAACTCCAGATAACCTGAACAATTCTTCCCACAAGTTGCAAGTGAATATGCGGTCTCGATCAGAGACTAACACAGCTAGTAATCCATAGAGTCTATAGATTTGCTGCATGAAAATCTTGGCCACTGAAAGAGCAGTAAAAGGGTGCTTCCACGATATAAAGTGGCTGTACTTGGAGAACATATCCACCACTACTAAAATGCAAATGAAACCGCTGGATGTTGGCAAACCCTCTACAAAGTCAAGGGAGACCATTTGCCAAGCAGAGGATGGAGTTTCAAGTGGCTGTAACAACCCAGGGTACTTAACACGCTTAGGTTTGGCTTGCTGGCATGTAGCACAGCTATGCACAAATGCAGTTACCTGTTTCTTAAGGCCCAGCCACACAAACAGAGCTTGAATGCGTTTGAGTGTTGCTGGAATGCCGAATGCCCCCCAACAACAAATGAACTCGTGCAAATTCTAGATCAACTTAAGTTGCAATTCGTAGTTGGCACCTACCCAAATACGCCCTTTGTATCTCGAAGATCTTGATCTAGAGAAAACTGAGGGTGAGTATGGGACCCAGTAGCCAACTGAGTTAGCAACTTGATGGCCCGAGGGTCTTTCTCGATAACCCGCCACAATGTCTTCACACCAACTGAGTGGTCGCTAATATAGCCATGCAAACATTTGCATCATGAGTGCGGCGAGATAGAGCATCAGTTGCACTATTATCAGCCCCCTTTTTGTAGACAATCTTGTATTGAAGACCAAGTAGCTTAGTGAACACTTTCTGCTGCCACATTGTGTGAAGACGCTGGTCATTTAAGTGAATAAGAGCCTGTTGATCAGTATATATGATGAATTCGGCCAACTGAAGATAGGACCTCCACTGATCCACTGCAACAAGAATGGCCAAATACACTTTTTCGTATGTAGAGAGACCCTGATTCCTGAGGCCAAGTGGTTTACTCACATAGGCCAAGGGATGGCCATTCTGAAGAAGGACAGACCCAACTCCTGTCTGACAAGCATCAGTTTCAATGGAAAAAACTTGAGTAAAATCTGGGATTCCTAATACTGGAGCAGAACACAGAGCTTGTTTCAGTGTTTGAAAAGCTACTTGATGGTCCTCTGTCCAAACAAACAGAACATGCTTCTTGAGTAAGTTGGTCAAAGGCTTGGCAATGATAGCAAAATTCTTCACAAATTTCCTGTAATATCCTGCTAAACCCAGGAAGCCTCTCAGCTCTTTAGTATTGGCAGGTACTGGCCATTGCAAAACTGCAGTCACCTTAGCAGGATCAATGTGAACACCTTTGCCACTCAGTATATGACCCAAGTAGTGGATTTCTTGTTGAGCAAACTTGCACTTTTTTAACTTCACAACCCACTGGTCTTTAGCCAACAAAGATAACACTTGCTGCAAGTGGGTGAGATGCTCCTCATAAGAAGAACTATAGATTAAGATGTCATCAAAGAACACAATTGCAAACTTCCTCAATGCAGGAGACAATGTGATGTTCATTGCTCCCTGAAAGGTACCTGGAGCACCAGATAACCCAAAGGCAACCACTGTAAACTCATAGTGACCAGCATGAGTGGAAAAGGTTGTTTTAAATTCCTCCCCTAGCTTAAGCCTGATCTGATGATACCCAAAGTATAAGTCCTATATGGTAAACCAAGAGGCATGCCCCAATTCATCCACCGCTTGGTCAAACACAGAATGGGATAAACAGATTTCACAGCTTAAGGCATTAAGGTGCCTATAATCGACACAAAAAGTGCCATGAACCATCCTTTTGGCGCACCAACAAAACTGGGATGAAAAAGATGATGTATCAGGCCTGAATAAGACCCCTGCTCCAAAGATCTTTTGCACTTGGGCTTCTATTTCATCTTTCAACTTTGGTGGATATCTATATGCTCGATGTTAACGGTGTTGCACCTTGGATTAGAGGGTTGCTATGATCACAAGGTCTCTCAGTGGCAATGAGTTGGGAACAGCAAAAACTATAGGGAATGAATTCACAATCTCTTGAATATTAGGAAGGAGCTGCTCTGGTAGATCTGATAGTGGTTGCATTTCAACAGCTAGCAACTGAAAGACCATATCAGACATGGAGTCACCAGTAATACCTTTGCAAAAGATTATATTATCACCATCAATTGGTAGAGAAATCCATTTGGCACCCCAATGAACAACCATAGGATTATACAACTCAAGCAATCCATGCCTAAAATTAATTCATATGAATCCAGAGGAAGAATCTTCAGATCATGCATAAACATATGTCCGGATAAATAGAAAGCACAATTCTAGATAGCAAAGAAGGCAAAAGACATTAATTGGCCATTAGCTATCCTCACAGCAGCTTTTACTGGAATTCTAGGTAGGTGAGTCAATTTGGCAAAGAACATCACCGATAAGAATGAAGAAGAACTCCCGAGTCCAAAGAACACTGCCACTAGAATGTCATGAACCAGTCCATGAAACCTGATAGTCTTGTGGCCATCGGCTCATTGACATTTCTAAACGCAATCACCAAAGATGGGTTTAGAATCCATCCCCACTAATGACGCTAGAAATGTTTGTTGGCATTCCACAATGTCATCACCGGAATTGGTATATTCCAAAGAACGTCGCCACCTTAACGCCTGGATGATATTCTGCAACGTTTATAGAACAAGTCCGCAAGTGCACAGAAATACCGTTGTAGCATTTCACCCGGAGATATTCAGGGTATCGTTATTTATATTTTCCCAAAGGAAGGCATGGTATAAAAGTATCTAAGAGGGACATGAACAAGATAACATGGTGCATAATAGACCAATGCTTGTAACAGAACCACAACATAGAGACTATAGTCTAGTTCATATGTCATGATTATGTCAAGAGAACAACATGTCAAGATCACGACACACAAACTATGCGCATAATTCTCATGTCACAAAAATAACATGAAGACTATACTCTAATTCTATAGCACAACTATAAATAGATATGGGCAAGGCTTTGGAAGAAACCATATGTGTATTCATACCGATAATCCTTCTTCCAAGGACCAAGCCCTCCTTGGTGGCTTTGATAAGCTCCACATAGTACTAACCTACTAAGAAGAAGAAGAAAGAAGAAAGAAGAAGAAGAGAGAGGGAGAGAGCCTCTCTTGTGAGGTGTGTTGTGTGAAGGAGAGGGGTAGGCTACATATAGGATGAGAGGAGGGGGTAAATGGAAAAGTGCAGCGAAACCCGCCTCTTCCCCGGCGCCCACATTCGCGAGACTCGCCGCCGACCTCGCGGACCGCCCTACCGAGTTAATGAACCGCCATGCGCAAGTTGGATCGGGCCGGCCACCATTAGGCGCCACCAGCGCCCAGCCGGGCTCACCGGGGCTCGGCCGTGTGTGGGCCTCGGTGCTCGAGAAGTTGGCCCATGTTGGTTTCCTGATCCAAATTTGCGTCGTTTTGGGCTTTTCTTCATTGGGACATTTGATGTTCTGAAATACGCTTTTCCGTAAGGCCTTTTGTTGTATTTTCCACTTGATTGTGTATAAATCTCGTAAAATAATTATTTCTCCAATACAAGTGGAATCATGTCAATAGTAAATGTATATGTGTGTAAGAATGCATAGTTCAACCCCATTTTGGTAGAATGTTGACGGTAAAATGTATCATTAGTGACCGTCAACAAACTCCCCCAAGCTTACCCTTTGCGCGTCCTCGAGCAAAAAAGATAAGTACATGGTTGTTGATTAGGTGTTGCTTCTATGCCGATTACATTTCAAATATGCCAATTTTATAACAAAGTTTTCTTCCTCAATTTGAATAAGTTGGCGTTCTTGACCACCCGTTATTACCTTGAGATTGATGTGGCTTTTTAGCCTTTTCCAAGTCTTGGGAGGTTGCAAGATAGAACAGATTCACAGACCTACTTTTTTTTTCCATTCCTTGATCAACTATCTTTCCAGAGGTTTTAAATATTTTGCAAAAATAAAGATAAGTTCCTCGAATGATACACTCGATCGCTTCAATGTGTTATTGTTCCTCCCCAAAGGCTTTTGACTTTTGCCTTTCTTTTGTCCTACCATCTAATAAGGCTTTTTGTGGATCTTTGGGTAGGGATATAAGAAGTCATACTTGCATCATGTAATGTTGCTAATGTAAAAACCGAACCACATGGAGAGACTAGTCGTACACCTTGATCAAGATTGTGCAAGTGTGTGGAATGGAATAACCCTAAATCTATACTATACTCCTTTTGTAGATATGATCTCTCTCTAGATTTCAAGATATGGCTATCTTTTATTTTATGAGCCTTCATGTGCTCATCTCTTTTTTTGATACCTTGGGACCTTCATGTGCCCCTATATTTTTTCTTCGACCTTCATGTGTCCAAATATATATTGTTTTTCTCATATTTTTGCATAGCCATGTCTCTTTGACCACATATTTGAGAGAGGTCATTATCTTGTAAAGCATGGAGTATTTTCCTATCATATCTTTTTTTTGTCTACTCCCAAAGTAGGAGCAGAGTTTTTTTTTGGTGGACGAAGAAAGCATGTTGTGCATAACTCTCTATGTAAGAGTCATCATTTTATTTGTGGGTGTAAGTGAATCTTGATCATGGGTTTATGAAAAGAATCTCATCATAGGTCACAACAATTTGACAAAGTTCAACATGAATACAGGTAACATATGACTAAGGTTTTGTATCTGTGGAGAACATGTCATATGGCTCGTAGGAATTATAGATCATTGAGGAACTTTTAAAATTTTTGTATTTTGAAAATAAATCTCCGGATGTCAAGTCTCACTTGGAACAAAGTCATACCAAAGTCCATGGTGCTATATCATATTCAGCAACAACTTAGACTAGAGCAAGCATATGCAACCCACTTAATATCAAGTTTTTAGGATGAGACATTTTTAGCCAACGAACTCAAATCCAGGGGAAAGTTAAGTTATAACAAAGGCATAAATGAAATATAAGACAGAGCAACTATTCATCATTTCAATAGGGTAGAACTAAACATTTCTACAACACATATATATGGAGTGGAATAAATCTCCTCTCTCTTCTCTTTTTTTATCATATCTCATCATTCTTGATAAGAAAATAACTGAATGGAATATGAGATACAAGTTACCTTTGTGGGAGTCCTCCCCAAGCTAGCTTATGACTTACCTTCGGCTAGAACGCCGCTAGCTTGTGCACGCCATGACTTGATTCATGATTAGTGGCGTGGTTGGAAACTCCCCCCAAGCTTGTCTTGTGATGACATTGGAATAATAGGACAACCATTCTTGGGGTTTGGAAGGTTTATTATTTTTATTTTACCATTTTTTTTTTTTTACCAATCAAGTTCTGATCTCCATTGTCATCTCAAGGACTTACCCTCATGAAGTTGATCAAGTCCTCGCTAGGGTTAGTCCATATGGTCGACCAAATTCTACACTAGCAAATTTTGCTTCAATAATCAAACTCGACTCCATATCTAATTTGATTAAGGTAGACTTTTTGACCTAAGCACCATGCTTAATTCAAAAGCCTATGGAAGTATGATCACCATGAATGATCACAACTTCCAAACCACAACATGTAGGCATAGAGAAAGGAAGCATAATTTGATAACAAGATTCTTCCAATGGAGGTGAAGACTTTGAAAGGTGAACAAGATGATTATAGTTTTTTTTTTTTTTTGCAAGGTAATGGACAAAGATGAGAGTGCAAGATTCACATTACCTTGTTATGGTCCTCCCTCAAGCTAGCTCAAAGCCCATGGATCGGAATTGTACTTTGTGCTCTTGACTTTTCCTGCATGGTTAGGATGTGGTAGTTCACGAAGTGGACTTACCATCCCTCGTGATTACCTCATTGCAAATCATATGTAGGAAGTAGCACTTTGAGCTTGCTAGGTTTTCAAGAATTTCATTCAAAATTTTATTTTATCATTATTATTACCAAGGGAGGACATTCAAACTTCATCAACATTTTTTTATATATTCACCAAACTTTTCATACTCAAGCAAGGCTAAGATAAAAATGCAATGTAAGTCTAGCCTTGTTTTATCTCCATCATAAAATAGATCTATTGTTTATGACATCAGCTCAGGGTTCATTAATCATACTTCAACACTGTTGAATTTTGATCAAAGGAGGTCATTTTAACCTAAGCACCATACTTAATTTAAAAGACCTATGGATGTACCAGACGTACACAATGTAAATACATCCAAACCTAGACCATATTTCATAAAAAAAGGAAACATGAATTTTTTTTACATGGAGATAAATATGAGTAAAAGGGTTGGTGAAACATTACCTTTGCATACCCGAGTGTGTATGTACCAACCACGTAGGGACGGCAAGAACGTTGGAACTTCGCGGTGGTTGCTTGATGATCCATCTCAGCGGACCTTGGGCTTCAGTGGTAGCAAAGGTGTAAAGGAGGAGGCTCCTCCTTTACTTTCTTAGTTTTTTTTTCTTTTTTTACCTTTGCGCACTGAAAGTGCACTTGATCGGCACCATGTGGATGGAGTTCAGAATTGCTGCATCGGTGGCGCAATGATCATGGTTTGCTCATGACTTCCTCGTGCCGAAAGCGTAGGGAGGCATACCAAACTCACTCAAGTAGGCAACAAGGCTAAGTTACATACAAAGAGTGTGCGTGATCCATAAGCCTTGGTGCTTGCGACAAAGGTTTTTGTGAGAGGAAGAACCCTTCTTGCTTATATGGAAGCAATGCTAGGTGAAAACAAGTGGCACATTTTTGTTCACCTTGATCATGTGGGGCCAACCTGCTCCTCTTTTTTTATTCTATATTTTTTCCTTTTCGACAACACATTTTTTTCTCTTTTTGACTCTCTCTTTTTTTATCTTTCTTTTTTTTTTTTTTTCTCTTTTTTTTTAGCAAGGGAAAGCTAACATCATCTTTTATTCATCTCTTTTTTTTCACTTGGACTCTTTTTTTTTCTTTTTTTTTTTTGAGTGACCCCCTTAGTGTGCGTGGAACTTGGTATTCTCACCATCTCCCACACTTCGACTTTTTTGTGAAGAAGTCAAGTGTGCAAGATAAGGGTCTCCTTTTGAGTGTTTTCTTTCACCCAAGAGTGTCAAAGTTTCTAGTTGATGTAGCCCCCATGTTTTCGAGCGTCACATGCCCCTTTGTTCTTCTTAGTCTTCACCTAAAATGGTTAGCGACAAGAATACCCAAAGGTGCATACTAACTTGAAAACATGTCCTTGCTTTTTATTTATAAGATATATTTTTTTAGGTAAACCTATTATGAACAATGGCACTACACATGCGTATTATCATGAACACGTTCTAATAGATTCCTTTTAACCAACGCCTTCCCCGAGAAGAAGCGCCAAAATGCTTTTTGACATTTCTTAACGCAATCACCAAAGATGGGTTTAGAATCCATCCCCAAAGAATGACGCTTAGAAATGCTTGTTGGCGTTCCACAACGTCATCACCGGAATTGGTATATTCCAAAGAACGCCGCCACGGAACGCCTGGTGGTATTCGCAACGCTTACGTAACAAGTCCGCAAGCGCACGGAAATACCGTTGTAGCATTTCACCCGAGATATTCAGGTACCGTTATTTATATTTTCCCAAAGGAAGGCATGGTATAAAAGTATCTAAGAGAGACATGAACAAGATAATATGGCTGCATAATAGACCAATGCTTGTAATAGGGGTATAAGGAATAGGTAATTTGATAACTTGACATGCACACACTCAAGCCAATCTCAAGGATAAAGGTAAAAGAAAGAATAAAGAATTGTTAGAATGTTTCTAAGTGGAGCATACAGGTTCTAATCATAGTTGTGCAAAGAACCAGCTAATAATCATGCAAGATACGTAAATAGGAATCAGAGCTGAGTATGAGATGGACGGGGAGATCCCCCGTGTGGTCTCGCCACCCATTGAGACATTTACGCACTCCTACATGACATGCGAACGTGGGGATTACAAAGGACGGACAAGGTCACACTACCACCGCCTACCACCTCAACCGGAGCATGCCTGTCATATCCGAACGTGGGGGATTACAAACAACCCATTTCCCCTGCAGACTCCCACCCTACGGATGGACGAGCTAGAATATGGGCAGACCCGAGAGCCACAACGGACCACCACCTCAGCACAACCCTATCTGTACTCAAATATATTGCATGAATGGTTTAAGCATAAAGTTCTATATGACGGAACCACAACATAGAGACTATAGTCTAGTTCATATGTCATGATTATGTCAAGAGAACAACATGTCAAGATCACGACACACAAACCATGCGCATAATTTATATGTCACAAAAATAACATGAAGACTATAATCTAATTCTATAGCACAACTATAAATAGATAAGGGCAAGGCTTTGAAAGAAACCATATGTGTATTAATACCGATAATCCTTCTTCCAAGGAGCCAAGCCCTCCTTGGTGGCTTTGCCTAGCTCCTCATTGTACTAACCTACTAAGAAGAAGAAGAAAGAAGAAAGAAGAAGAAGAGAGAGGGAGAGAGGCTCTCTTGTGAGGTGTGTTGTGTGAAGGAGAGGGGTAGGCTACTTATAGGATGAGAGGAGGGGGTAAAATGGAAAAGTACAGCCAAAACCGCCTCTTCCTAGCATCCACATTCGTTGAACCTGCTGCCGACCTCGCGCACCGCCCTCTCCTGGAGTTAATGCACCACCACGCGCATGTTGGACCGGGCCAGAGCCACCCCATGCGCAGCGCCTCCCCGATGGCCTTAGCAAGCGAAGGGCTCAGCTAGGCCCAGGCTTCGGTGTGTGGGCCTCTCAGGGCTCGAGAAGTTGGCCCATGTTGGTTTCCTGGTCCAGCTTGCATCGTTTTGGGCTTTTCTTCATTGGGACATTTAATGTTCTGAAATACGTTTTCCCAGAAGGCGCCTTTTGTTGTATTTTCCACTTGATTGTGTATAAATCCTACAAAATAATTATTTCTCCAATACAGGTGGAATCATGTCAATAGTAAATATATATGTGTGTAATAATGCATAGTTTAACCCCTTTTTGGTAGAATGTTGACGGTAAAAATGTGTCGTTAGTGACAGTCAATAGGCTCCAACTCTGGCATCATGAGAGAGAGCCATCATGAATTGCTCCCCAACTTCTGCAGAATCTTCAGAGTCAATTGGTACCTGAAACATATCCAGAACCTCTTGCATTGCATGAAGGGGGATAGAATTAGCACACTTGTGGCCGCACACCCATTTCTCTGCGCAAATGTCAGACAAACCACGGGCACGGCGATACTGTCGCAATGTGAGAAACTTGTCATCAGCACTTTTCCCGGGTGTCACATCCCCTGGATTCTTAGCAGGTGGCGCCCCCTGATGAAGCGGGTTGCCAGTTGCCAGCTTTGGCATAAGGACAAAACGCCTGCTTGCCCATCTCTGACTTCTGGACCACCATGGCCATCTCCTCCTGCATCAGGGCCAACGAGTACGCAGAATCGAGTGTGGAAGGACAATGTAAAGCAACAATAACACGTATGTCATCTTTCAACCCATCTAGGAAACGAGTGATGAAGAAATGCATATCGGGATCGGGGTTATAGGCCTTGAGCTGGTCGAACAAGGAAGAGAACTGTTCGACATAATCTAAGATAGAAGATGATTGGTGGATATGGAACGACTTACGGACCAGCTTATCACGCTGCTCGCGGCTAAAGCGACTATGTAATCGGACACAAAAGTCGCCAAGGAATGCGATCGTATGCGGGAATAGACTTCGATCCAAATGAAAGCAGCAGGGGCCCCTAAAGTTCGTGCGTGCAATGCGAACCCAATGCTTAACAAGAACACGATACATGTCAAAATAGTCCTCCGCCTGCGACACCCACAACCGAGTAGTTTCCCCCTCATAGATAGGAAAGTTTTGCTCAGGTAATTTGCCTAAATCGGAGGAATCAGGCGATAGGTCGCGAAGATGAACGTCATAAGCATCACCATGATATATAGATTTGGTAGGAATCAGAGCGGTGAGCGTACCATCTGCCGGGGAATGGATTGGGGGTGAATTTTCCCCAAATCCATCCTCCCGTGTAGGCAACACGATGCGGTGCCCGCTGGGCCGAGCAGCCTATTTGTCCATAGAGATGAGCGTGGCGGTCTGCTCCACTGGCTGATGGTGGTGGGAGATCACTCCCGTCGACGCCGTAGCGCTTTCGAGGAGCGATCGATCCCAATACTTTGTGAGCGTGTCCACCTTTAGCCTTAGGTCGGTAACAGCGCCCTCCGAGTCCTGGCGCCACTCCTTCGTGGGATCCAAACCGCCTTGGTCAACTTGTCGGTGGTGATCTCGTGGCGGAGGTCGGAGTCGGCGATGAGCTTGGACCGGTGAATCTCGGAGTCCGTGATCCGGCCAAAATTGAGGTCAACGCCCTTGATCCGCTTGGAGAACAACTCGCCGAGGTGTCGGCGCTTTGAGAACGCCCGAGTCCGCCCCGCGAATCTATCATCGATGTGGTGCTCCAGCGATCGACATCATCGACGCCGCTTGGAGAAGGTGGTGTCGATGTCGTGGAAGCGCTTGTTGATGGATGTGTCCACCTCGGCGAGGCGCTCCTCGACGTTGCGGCCGCCGCCGATGAGTCGCTCCTCCAGCTTCCGTCCCGACTCGAAGAAATGCTCGCCGATCTACGTGTGTACATAACCATTATTTATTGGAAAATGTATTCGATGGCAAATGTAATGTCACTTATTTGATGGATGCGTCCACCTCGCCAGGCGCTTGTCCTCGCCGCCCTCGCCGTCGCGGATGCAGCCCCGTTCTACCCTTCCTTGGGCGGGCGCACGGCAACGCCCCGGCCGGGGCCGATGCGGATGGGGACGTGTCGGGAGGACTCCCACCCCATCTCCTACCTTGAGGCTGCTTGTCGCCCGGCTATGCCGGCCGCCGTGTCCCCATCACGCGGTGGCGCTACGGACATAGCGCGGTGGTGGCTGCCCCACACCTTCGAGGAGAAGGCGGCGGGGGCGAGGCCGGCCGCGTGCGCTTGGTTCTCGGCATGCTCGCGTGTCCGACCGAGGGTCGCATCCCCGCCCTCCCGCGCCTTGGCCGCCGTGGACGGGTCTCGCCCGCCCGATGGGTGGAGGGAGATCCTACACCGTCAAGCATTGCATTGGCCGTGCCTCGCCGTGGGACGGAGCAGTTTCAGCTCACCGGAGGATCCCCCGCAAAACTTCGGTCGATGCTTTAATCGCCTTTCCCACTCGCATCAAGTGGCAACCTGCTGCCGCCACAGCGATGCTTGCGCTGCCACAAGTTCAACCACATTGCGAGGGACTGCAAGCGGCCGCGGGCGCAGTTGTGAAAGTCGGCGACGACCGCTACGCCGGGTCCGTCCGGTGCCGTTTTTGGCGACCACCAGGCAGCCGGTTCACGCCCCTCCCGCCGTGGTGGCCGATGCTTCAAGCCGACGACGCCGACGCAGAGGCGGCGGCGAGGCGGCATGCGCCGTCGCTTGGTACGCAGGTTGACGCTACTGGTGGTCGCGACGACAACCCCACGTGCTCGCCCTCGAGGCTGCTCGCGGCCCGGTGTCGGAGCCCGTGTGTTCGGAAGGCCTTCGGCGTGGGTTGACCCTATGCTGGAGGAACTCACGCCCTCGCTGTGAGGCCCTCGGCCGACCTCCGCATCTTTGTGTCGGTTGCGGTGATTGAGCCCTCCGAGCTGCTGTCCTTCGACGGCCGCCGCCCCCGCCCGGATGCTTTGGGGTTGCCGAGAATTCGATGGTGCTCGAGGTCGTCGCCACCCGTCCTTCAACCGGCACCTCGGGCGGTGCTTGGGGGCTGTCGCTGCTGATGGTGATGTTGTTTCGGTTCGTGAGCGGTTAGAGGCAGCGATTTGCCTTCCTCTGCAGACTCCGCCCTCGCGACGCCGCAGCTTCGCCGCCCCAGGACGCCGCCTCCCAACGTTAGCGGCGCGGCCGCATTGCTGCCAAACCGCGGCGACAACGCCACCAGGCAGGCCCACAACGTGTTGTTGAAGAAGCTTAGGCTTCGCGGTCCAAGAGGATGTTCCCGACCGAGAGCTTGCAAGCCAATTAAAGGCCGCCTTCCATGACGCGCCGTCCTTGGTCCGAGCGGAAGAAGAGGCGTGTTCAGACTTTGCTGGGTGGACGATTCGACCTCTCAGCTATGGATCTAGTCATCGCAGGGCGGAGGGCGAGGTGTAGGTTTGTGGCATGCCCGCCGTTCGTTGTTTTTGTTTCTTTGTAATCACAACCGCGTGCGTGTTGTTGTTGCGTGGGCTTCGGTAACCGCGGGTTGCCGCCCCCTGTTCATGTCTTAAAAACTTCTTTCTTCTTAATGAAAACGCAGCGTCGAGGCGTGTTCTCGAAAAAAAGTTTGGATTGTATTCATTAAGCAAGTCTTGGTCACGACAATAATTAACGTGCCCACTCTGCTGATGAGTAGGAAATGCGTACGTAAGTGCTCCCTAGCTTTTGAAAATGTGTACGAGTTTCGGATGAAGTTCGCTGAGGCAAACGTTTTATTAAACTTTAAGCCTTGTTCGTTTCCATCGGATTGGCTCCATTCCGGGTGGTTTGATTTTGGCCTGGTTTGAATCCGGTTCATGATAAAAATATACGTTCAGTTAAGAAATGGTTCCGGACGGATTGAACTAAGCTAGACTTAAATCCACCCATTTTATATATCAAACACCTGGATTTGTTCCACCCCTCTTGAGGTCCGGAACGAAAACAACCGGATTGAGTGACAAAGCTGGATTCACCCAATCCGGCCTGAAGTAATCCGGACCGAATTCAATCCAATAGAAACGAACAAGGCCTTAGTGGTACCCTGTCCAAAAACTTCGATCAACGGTGGTGAACGAAGACGACATCTTACTATTACTAATTGGAGGCTTCAATAAAGCCTCCACGTTAATTATCACCAGATGCGCTAGAAAAAAAGATAAATACTAGAAATTCTTACATTAATCAGAAACATCTAGCCATTAAATCTAGACTCTAGCAATTGATAACCGTTAGATCTACTTTATTTCCTACAAAATTACCGACCTTTACCATTATTATTATTATATATTGGTAGAAAAAAGAAAAAAAAACCAATCTACCACCCGACGCCGTCTCTCGATTCCACATCGCAACCCACAACAATAACTTACGATCCATCTCTCTTATCGCAACCAATGGTTGGTTCTTCGTCAACTGTTGTTCTCTCTGCAATCAATGATTGCCTCCGCCTCCGCGGGGCACAGCACGACCACCCTGGGCCTACCACCGCTGCTGGTTGCCCTCGCGCGATCACGCCCTGCTCGATCAAGTGCTCCTGCCGGGCAATGGCAATTGGGAAGGCAGCGCGCAATGGACTACATGAACGCATAGCACCAGCAGGCCATCAACGACATCCTCCTCATCTCCATGTACAAGGTCACGTCCTCCCTCTCTTCCGCCTTGCATTGCTTTACTAGATTATTTTCCTATCACGATTTAACGGAGGAGGAAACAACTGGCTGCCGCCTCATGATGCCTCCAAAATAAATCTATTCTTTTCGTCGCCTCGCCATCCCTCCACGCAGCACACCCGCCGCCGACGCCGCCATCGGGGTCGGCTTGCCAAGCAAACAAAGATGATGCAAATTCAGTACAGGCACACGTTACACGTACATCTACACCGGCACCTGCTGGCTCCTTCAACACTGAGGCGCCTACCGGCACAAGGTCTCTGGCGACAAAACTCCCAGTTTCTTTGTTGAACTGCGGTAATGAGGTTGTATTGTGGTGACGGGTGGACTCATAGGTCCGGACTTCGGAGTAGTATATAACGTGAATGAATGTTTGAGGGTGCTTACTGTGGCCTGTAGCGTCGTAGTGCACTATGATTGAATATTGGAAGTTGATTACTGTGGTGTATACATATATCCAAAATTGTTTGTAGCATTAGCCTAAAGATTCTGTCATACATATGGCTATACAAGCTTCTGCTATTTATTGCAATCACTTTTGTCTCCTGTGATGTACGGGTTTATTTATTTTGTCCTTGGATTACTTTGAATGGATAATTTTTAAAATAATCCTTATCGGGCATCAAGTAATTTTTTGCTAACATAATAATAATGTTTTTTTTTTTTTGTTTCAAGGGGTCTCAACCCCGAGTGCATGAGGGAATGACCGCCTTATCTAAGGTTGATGCACAAAAGGGCTCTGACTGATTGCATCTTTGATGGCCTATGCACAAGCCGGTTGCACGGGAACACCAGACCCAAGCCTCGGCACTTTGTCAACACATAGAGTTTGCTGGTCGGGTATGGAAGAATGGAGCAAACACATTTATCAGCACCACCAATTGCAGCGCGAGCAAGCTGTGCACAAGCTAGACGGACACAGATGATGGCGTGCATGTCATCCTCCATAGGTGAGAAACTAATTTGATGTTATTCCCCTATTCTTGCACAGCTCCATATATGTTGGTTTGTATTGCCTGGAACTCTGGATGCATAGGGTCAACATTGACGCCATAGAGATAGAGAATGGCCCTACATCCATCAAGGACACCACCACACCGGGTGACGTCGAGGTGAGTACAAACACCATCTGCAATAGATCCTACACCAACGATGCCACCACATAGAGAAGACAACACTACACTCCTAGCCAACACCAGCGAGGGGCAGGTGACGCTACACTGACTATCTACCGGTGAGCACCGAAGAGAAAGGCATGGGTACTAAGGGACTACCACCAATGAAAAAGGCGACGCTACACCAATTACCTAGACTACGAACATCGACGATGAAAGTGATGCTACGCCCGACATTGTTGGTGGAAACCAATGTGATACGCAATGCTGCATCGGTACCCAGCGCCCACGGGCGGACCTATGTTACCGCCGCTGGGTGCGACCGCACCCACACGAAAATACAAAGTACTTTGTAGTATACGAATTTCCACTGTATCCGCACCCTCCTAATCTAAATGAGAACGTATCATGTGCACACCGGACTTATATGCAACCATGCACACTTCTAATCTAGGCCACAGGATGTAGATCCAAGGGGCACGAGGTGATAACCGCTGAGGAGGTGGGAGGAGGGATTTGCAAAATTGTGATTAGAGCAGGAGTTAAGTGTAAAATTACCTAACCCTTGGATTAGCATCCTATGCCCCAGATTAGAAGTGTGCATGATTGCATATAAGTCCGGTGTGCACAAGATATACGTTCTCAATCTAAATACTTGCACCCACAGCCCACGTCTGCTTTTTCTCCTTGCAACTCGGCAGCCCACAGTCCATTAACGCACGCACGCACGCTAGCCGTGATTCCGTCGCTTCGACTCGCACGCCGCCTTCTCTGTCTACGTCTTCTCCCGTTCTCCAATCGGCAATCACGGCTGCCTTCTCGCTTCTCCCGTTCTCCGTTCGTCGGCAAGCAGGAGCAGCACCACGCACTGCAGTACTGCACCGCCACCGGGCGACGGCCAGCGCTGCCAGGCAGCCACCAGCAAGCAACAGCAGTACGCCACTGCATCTCTCTCGGTCTCTCCTTTTCGTGTCCATCCTCCCAGTAAGTACATTCAAATGATATTTAATTATTTAATTCCTGTGTTTTTCTTCTGGATGCTAGGAAAAACATGGAAAGGTTTTTTAGATATTAATTGGGAAGATGAGATCAAGTATGACCCAGGCTTGAGAAAGGAAATTGATTCTTACCATCCAAATCATAGAGAGAAGGTGAGAAGAAAATATTTGGAGAATGGACCATACCAACCTTGCGCGTGCTTTTTTCCCTCTATTCAGATTGGGCAAAAAGTAGAGAGAATATTTTCCGGGATGAAGATTGTGAAAACAACTCTTAGTAATCGTATGGACGATGCACACTTGAGTAATACACTGTGCACCCTTTTCCTTCGATGTTCATTAAGATTTGCTACTCCCTCCGTCCCTTTATACAGGTCGTTCTAGCATAGTGGGGAGAACAAGGTTCCAAATGATGTTGTGGTTAATCGCTTCATGAACATGGAAGGAAAAAGGTGCAGATTTGATCTATAAGAGGTAATGCACCTATTTAAAAATTTTCAATAATACATTATATAATTCTTTTTCTTACAATAAATAGTTTATTTCTTTTCATTGAGGATTTCATGCTTAACGATTGTATTTTTTTTCAACACCGACAATTTTTTGTTGTTATAATTGTCGGATTGGCTTAGGATATTATGAAAAATGGTAAGCACAAATATATTATTATGCTACTTCTTGATGTGCATCAATATTGCTTGTTTTAAATTATTAGTCGGTCAAATTTGCCATGGGCTATTTTTAAAGTTTCATTTTTGGTCTGTTGTTTGGCCGCAAGCCGCACCCCCTCCATAATTCTCTAGCTCCGCCACTTGCCAGCGCCGATGTGATGACATTATGGGGGTTGTTGTTCCAGCTGCACTAGGCCAACTTCAGCAACCACACACTACTCGACGCCGATGAGGTGGACAACATTTGTGCCCCTACCACTGAAAAAATACCCACTAACAGGAATGAGAAAATTTATGAACTGCTAAATGAGATGACAATTTCCATCCAACACTAGAGCATGCACATGGAGGAAGCTGGCGTCCAGTGCGTGCATTGACCCGGTGTGATGTTCGATCTAGCCACATCGAGGGATGGTAGGACCGGCATTGTGTCGGGGGGGACGACACGGTAATCTATGTCAAGAAAGGGAAGCCGGGAGCACGCAAGCCACCACATCTGTAGGCTAAAGGTATGGCCATCTAACTAGATCCCATAATTACAATTTAATTTGATTTCTGTGGACGTATATGATATGATATTTGTTGACTATTTGTCGTTATTTTGAATTAAATTTTAGTGTCATTGGATTTCTTCACACAAATAAGTGTTGACATAATGCATGTTTAGCATCAGCTATAATTATGTAATAATAATGTTTTTTACTCATCGACAGGGAAGCCCTATCTATTTTTATGTCTCGAAATTTGTTCCCCATATTGGTTCGAACCTAGCCTGTTTGATGTTATTGAGGAGCTCCAACCACCAGGTTGGAGACACACGTTCGTAACTTAACAATATTGTCAATAAATTACCTCGAATTATATGCTAATGTTCCTAAAAATTAAGAGACCATGAGTCCATGATCCGTGGATCTAGCAATAAAGCTATATGCAAGAATTCAAACCTCCACAATTATAAAAGATAATTAAACTAATTCAATAGTATTTATATAAATTAACCATCTCTATCATTATGGAAGATAATGCTTTGATGCCTTGCAATCAAATTAAACATAATGGGATTATGATTATGATGTAAAATAATGTATACCTATATAATTTGTACCTAAATTATCCTTCTCCAAACTATTATAAAAAAAATAACAAAAGTCTAGCAAATCTACATGTGAATGCTAATGGTAATGTACGCAGCTATGAACAATAATTAAGCATTTGTAAGTTGAAACTTACATTAACATAAACTATTATTTTTATAGGCTTATCAAGCTTGGTATATCATTAGTAAATCACATAGTAATGACACTTACAACTCACTTTTTAAGTTATATTAACACTCTTGACGACAAAATTTGTAAGTTGCCTAAATAAAAGTTTTAACATTTTGATCAAAACATTATGTCATAATATGAATATTAATAACTTAGTTTTTTTAAAAATGTTTAATAAAACAATACTAATACAACATAATAAATTAAAAATCTTGGGTGCTATGGCGCATGATGAAACAACTATTTATGATATTTTTAAAAATAAAGGGTAGACTAAGACCTAGAATATTCTTTTTATTGAAATAGAACATGAAGTTTCTTAATACACGATAGAATAAGAATTAGAATTTCAAATTAATACATGTAATACAACAACTAGATCAAAAGCCAAATGTTAAAATATATATATTGAAGACATCACATAAATGAATGAAATAAGAGTTTATACACTTTAAGTTTATTTATGTTTCAAATAAATACATGTGGTGCTAAAACGATTGATCTTACAAATTGTTACTCACAAAAATGACAAAAATTTAAAAGGCACATCCTAAAATTCTTATAAAAATATAATTTCTTTCTACCATCAAATCGGTTGACTATACTCAATTGTAAATAATAGCTATTTTATCTGAGAAATTAGTAAGCTTAAAATTTGGAGGAGAGAATCAAAATTTAGGTTTATATATCCTCATAATAGAGATGGCAACTAAAACTATCATAGTTCAAGCACCTAAATATCTATTGGAGATACACCGAGGTGCTATGTAAATAAATAAACATATGGATATGGATGAGAGAAACATTTAAATCAATACTTGATAGCTTATCATAATTGAATATAGCCTATAGAGTTCATGTTATATAGCTATTATATTACAATATTAGTGAAGAGACGAAGTAATTCTTATTAGGTAGCGTCTGCTCATAAGATTCTTATTAGTTAGTGTCTGCTCATAAGATTAAAACCCGTGCGAGAGCACGGGTTGGTGAACTAGTATATAATTAATACTAATAATACTATCAGCGCGTCTCTGAATCATCTCAGAGATCATTACAGACCATCGGATTTTGGACATGAGCTCTTTTTCCTTGCAAAAGGAAAGGAAGAAAAGATTTTCCGATGAGCTACTACACCATGTTCTCTACGTGTTCTCTACGGCGCTAACGACGTTTGCGTGTGGCGCCTTATCAGTCATGGCGAAAGCTTCCCTAAAGAGCGGGCAGGTGCTCTTCTCCCGCAGCCACTCGGCGACGCAGAGCTTGTGGAACACGTGCCCGCACCCAGGCAGGACGCCGCAGGCCTCGCCCGGGCTCGTAGGGCGCCACGCAGATGACGCAGGACGACTCCATATCCTCCTCGTCGTCGTCGTCGTCGGCACCAGCACCACCGCCCGGGAGCTCCTGGTACGGGACGTCCGCTATCCTCTAATCCTCTCCAGCACCTCCTCGATGGACAGCGCCGGCGTCTTGCGAGGCTTCGCATGAAGAAGGCGTAGATCAGGTGGCACACGGCGATGTCGACAAGCACGAAGACGGCCACCAGCGACAGTAAGATTGTGGTGGCCAATCGGCGAGCTCGTCCCAATCCATCATGGCGACCGGCCGTCGCTCGAGAGTAGTCTTGATCCTCGTCAGATTAATTAGGCTCGATCGGCCCTTGCTGTGTGTATGTTATTAGTAATCAATGCGTTGCAACGGATTAGGATCGGAGTTTGGATTAGTCACGTCCGATCGATCTAGTTTGGATTAGCAATCTATATCCACAGTGGGCCTCGTTGTCACAAATTTTCCGTCACAGACAGATAAAACGAAACAGCGAAAGGCTTCAACATCATCACAATAAAATGGGCCTGAAGGCCCAACATCAGGTCACAGCCCAATGCTTGAGTATACATGACATGAGCATAAAAGCAGCATAATCTTCTATCTAAAAAAGAGAGAGTAAAAGCAGCATAATAGCAGCCCACACATTATTGGTTCCTGTCTACCGGTGCCAGGTCTCCCTAAAAAACAGTGGCAGGTTAATATTTATGTCTTATTGGACATGCGTCTACTTCAATACACCTATATATGACACTGTTCTTAATTTGGTTGTTAAAGTAGCAGTGAATGGGCCGATTTTACCCAGCCCCTACGGCAGTCAATTTAGTTTTTATCCACCAGCTTGGATTCACAATGAAACTTTTTTCACCAACTCTGTCATTTCCTTCACAAATATGTAACTGCAACGTTCTCATTTCGTTTCCACATATCAATGACACGATTTATCTTCTCTGTAGTCCTAGCTGGCAAAACGAACGAAGTATGCATGATTGCCAAATAAGACAACATTTTTTTTTTTTTTTTTTTGAAATGAATAGGATAACATTTTGTAGAATAGATAAACGAGATCACAAGATATATTGTAAGTTGTAATAATAATGTATCAACCATCAGACAAATTAACAAGTTGAAGTGTTGAACACAGCTATATTACAAAGAACTTATTCATCACAGCTAGTTTGGGTAGTACATGTTCCACAAATCGAGCGAATACATACATGAGGCCAACTTTCATAGAAAAAAAAATACATGAGGCCAACATCCGAGCGGATTCCTGTCCACCACATAGTTGACAAACTGAAAGTCTGAAATACAGCATAAGAAGTTCAACACTACTAGTTCAGAACGTGGTAACATAAGCCAAGCATGATTTACCAGATCCAATAATAAAAGGTAAGTAGGTAACTAAGCACAAGCTAATCATTATTTTGCAGAACTAGAAGGATCCAGATTCTTTCTTCTAATGGCAATTGAAGGTATGCGAAATAGACTTAATTGTAGCTTGCTTCGTCCTGGCGTTTACACCTGCACTGTGCACATGTACATAACAAAAAAAAAAAAAAAAAAAAAATCAGGAATTCTCATGCATATAGCAAAGAAACAGCTATACTCGGTGCATGCATATAGCAAAGAATCATAGAAAACAAGTGTAGAATTGCTAGCCTTGGTGGAAAAAGACATGGAGGATGCATGTTGATGCTTCCTCATTAAAAGGGACATTCTTGAGTCCTTGCTTTGGTGGTCTCTATCTTCTTTGGTGGTCCTCTGCATAATAAGAAAAAAAAAAATCAAATGAAGCTAGATAGAATGGACCAACAAAATAAAAACCAAACTTTGCAGGACCTAACATCGAGCACACTACTTGGAGCCTTGAGTACAAATTGCTTACTTTTTGGTAGTGGAAGCAGGCGGCGGATGCCATTCCCCTGTTGCCCGCTTCAGGATGCCAGCATTGGAGAGCATGGCCCAGAGATGAGAGATGAACTCGCCACCTTTGGCCAGGTGCTCGATGTGCGCCTCTGCATTGTCGGACGGCGCCACATACAAGATTGTCTCTGCCCAGAACTCTGCCATGACCTTCCACCGCAGCCTGGTGTTGAGCTTCTCCAGTTGTCGTCCCAGCCTGACTCCCTTGTGGAAGGTTGTCTGCTTACGCCGGGGCAGTAGCTTTAGCTGTCGGATCTTGGTGTGCTTCTCCTTGTCCTCCATATGCGTTGATCCTAGTGCATGTTGTGCATCATGTATGACATTTTGGAAGACTTCTTTGGTGATCAGGCTATGCTCCGGGAGGAACTCTGGAAGAAATGCCACCAGGTAGGCGCAATATCTTGACAATGCTATGGCAACTTCATGGAAAGTCTCTGCCTCCACCAACAGGGGAAAGTCCTCCTCCAGCCGATCACTATGGCGCAGTGACATGTCACAGTAGCAGGTTGCTATGTGCCAAATCAGTATGGTGCCCGTGTGCGTTTGTTGCCTACAGGTCCATGACCAGTCATACCCAACACTGTCCATGTTTCTCTTCAGAGACCTGGTACCGTTGGTTGGTGGGCCATCTATAGCCCGGAGAGTTTCAGCAACCAATTTTCTCACGCTGTCAGGCACCCTGACATCTTCTTCTTCGACTGGGAGATGCTTGATGAATCTGTACCAAGGTTGAGGTCGCACAAGTTGCAGGAACCAGGCTACAAGTGCCTTCTTGCAAGAGCGATGACGGTCGTAGTCTAGGAGAAGTGAGTACTGCCCGATTTTGTCCCTCCAGTACAGAGTAGTACTAGTTTGAGTTTGAAAGGGGCGGTGAACATCCAGTTCATTAGGACTATGATAGATGTGTTTGAGGAATCTCGACGAAATGGTTGGAGCGCGGAGAAGGTCTAATTTATGAAAAACAATGTGTATTGGACGCCAGTAGATGGCCAAAAGACGTGCGACCGGCATAACTAGTATATAATACAAAGAAAGCATCATTGTTACTGCCAAAAACAAATAAGGTCCATAACTTTCTGGTCTTAACACTTTTTGAATCCAATGATTGTTTTTATCTATGGCCGGCAGCAACGCTGATAGGCCGTGTAAGCAAATCGCCGCTGGCCAATCTGCTGTCATCGAATGAATTTTATGTGACAGCATGTAAAAGCTGGATTCCATAATGTGGTGGGAGATGGTAAAGAAGTAATCGTGAAGGAAAGCCAACTGCACCTCAACAATGGTGAATGCCCTCTTGTAGCCGCCATCAGTTGTTCCCAGGCCAGCCAGCGCAAAACGGCGCACCTTGTCATCTCCTTCTTCTGCACAATGAAACCCATAGTAGCGCCTTGCCAAAAGCTGGCACAAGCTGTAGGAGAGCCAAATGTCCTGGTCCTCTTTAGATAGGTCATCCCGCTGCAACAAATCTTTGATACTGATCCATAGCCCATCTTTCTTCCGCTGCGTGAAGGGATATCTGCAACAATCCAGCTGCAGGCTGCTGCTGTTCCTGTTAGCATCACCATGGCAGCCGCGGTCATCAAAGAAGGGTGAGCTTGACTTGGACTCTCGCTTCATGTATTCAGCAACTAATTTGGTCTCGTAATCCAAGGTTGACTCTGGTGACTTACTGGCAGAACACAGTAAGGCAACCAAATACAAACAATGTGGAGTCATATTCAAAAGTAGCAGCACTAGGCCTTGGTTATTCTGAGGCCATTTTAAAAGTCCATACAGAGTTTCAAGAAATAGGCCTCGGTTCGCGCTTGACATCCGAGTCCACTCCCATTCCACGCAAGCAAGGTAGACTACACCGAGGATAAACCGCCAGTGATCGAGTAGACCATCGCTGGGAGAATAGACTCTCATATTGCTGATGCCAGTGAGTGAAAACACTATGGTGATATAAAGAATTGTGAAGACGGACCTGAGGGTGGCTGGGAATGATTCATCCAAGTGGGATGTGGAGGCGGAACACACAGCGTTGACAGCATAAAACGCGAGATAAGTGGGAAGATAGTAGGCTGCCATTGCGCCGTACTGGACGAACCAGTGCCCCGAGCAACGCCGCTTCCCTACCAAGATACTCTGGAGCGAGTATAGCAGGCCAAACGATATATAGCCCACGATCAACACCTTGGTTTTAAGGCTTACCACCCCCGACGCAACATGGCCAAGGAGAAGAAGAGTGGAGGAGACGGCGCTCATGGAGAGTACAGTAGTGGCCATACCATTGTCTCTCAAGGCTCGCCGCGTCATGGTCATGATCGCTCTGCCGCAGCCTGGAGGAAGGCAGCAGGGAGCTCAAGATGAACCAGGGAGGCCAGCCGGGGATATGCACAATTGCAGATGTAATGAATTAGCTTGTTGGCTTCTGCTACTAAGTTTGTGATGATTGCTAGTGAAGTTGTCGATCATGCACAAATGGTGGTAAGCAAGGGCAGTGCAGCGACTGGCACTAGTAGTCTAGTAGTAATACTTAGAAGGGCATCTTTTTCTTTTACATACAGAATTACAGATGGAAAAGAAAATAAAGGGCATCTTTTTCTTTGGCGCACAATTTAACCACAAGAACAGACTGTTTGCCTTCCGTCGCCGCTAAGCGTTGTGTGGTTCGCACCACGTTCCTCCAGACGCGCTTTCTTATAGTCACGGGAAAGTAAAATATCTGCTCCTAAGAGCATGTACTCTCTTGATGTGCACTCACTATCTGTATCTGTATTTTCTTCGTCCGTCGTTGTCCGTCACGTACAACTACAGGGGGACTCTCTCGGCCGTCAACGCCCGCTCCATCAGTGCCGTGTGGTCAGGAGCGGAGGGAGCTAGGATTTTTATATAGATAGATAATGTACGTGCGGGGTAATTTACAAAATCTGGGATTAGGGTGGGATGAGTGGGGGTTTAAGTGCTAAAATAACCCACCTCTACCCTGGCATTCGGATGAGCATTATGTGATCTTAATTGAAGTTTTCATAGTTTGCACACGAAGCTGGTTTCCATAGGATACGTTGCCTAATATCAAACCGGTAACTATCATATGTGACGAAATACAAATACGATAAATGTTTACATAACAAATAAAAGAACATTTGTTATGGTAGAAAAGAAAACTAAAATCCTAATATAGAGGGACGACACAGAATCAAAGTGCAAATAACGACATCTTACTATTACTAATACTAGTTCGCCAACCCTACTCTCGCATGGGTTAGAAAATTACTTTATATCAAATATGTTTATATCAAAGTACAAATGTGCCTGGGCTGACCCTGGGCACGGAGGATCTGTACAGGCCCGCACGGTTGCCCGCGGGCCAATCGTGCTCAGCCCTAGCGGGCCGTGCTTGACACGGGCCCGGTCGGCCGGGCGTGCCGGCCCGTTGCTCATATATAGTTGGGATAGCATAAATTCTTGGAACCAGGCTACAAGTGCCTTCTTGAGAGAGCGGCGGCGGGTCGTAGTCTCGAGAATCCATGAAAAAATCGCGGGCTATAGAATTTAGCGGGAGGTTAGCCAAAAACGCTATTAGCGCTTTATTTGGCGCTATAGCGCGCTATTTGGCATTGCGACATGTGCTTTTGGCCGCTATTAGCGCGCTATTTTTTTCATGGCTGAGAATTGAGTATTGACCTATTTTGTTGCTCCAGTTTTTCTTTAAACAAGGAAAAACCTCTGCTTTTAAGAAACCACGAACGAGTACACAGACACAGGGGATACCGGTTTACGCTTTTCTGAACAACGTGAAAAAGGTGATACGATCTAAACGAACAGCCAAACTTAAACTAAATCTCGAACACATCCGATGCGACAATTGAGCTTGGCTTGAAGTTCTTCATCCATCGTAAAATAGCATCCTTCACGTCTTTGATATGCCGCAGTCGTCCTCCTTAAGCCCGACGGACCATCTCTCGCACATGTGATAAAGCCGATATATTATGTCGGAGGGACTTCTCGTGAAGGCATGCTCTATTGTCATCTTGTTTCTGCTAGTCCATAACGCCCAAGCAAAGCTAGCAAAAATGAATAGAAGCAGCCTAGTTGGTAAAGGACCCTTTCCTATTAACCAATCTTCAGCAAGGTTTTTGATGGAACCAGGTGTACTTGTCCAAATCAAAAACCTCTTTGAAACCCCCAAACAAATCGGCAAGATAACAGAGAACGGGATATGATTAATGTAATCATTACCATCCCCAAGCAACATTTTTTTCATTTCCTCGCCAACCTCTTTTGGCCGATTAACAGAGCATTGAAGCTTATTATTAAAAACTTGCCATAGGAAAAATCTAATCTTAAGTGGAGCTTTAGATTTCCAGATATGGCCAGCTATCCTATTTGGGAATCCCCCATTAAGCATAAAACTATACAGAGATTTGGTGGAGAATCCACCCTTTGATTCTAGCCCCAGATCACCTCATCCCTAGAGTTACCATCCCAAGGATAAGCCTCCACTAATGATTTAAGCCTGAGCCATCTTTCATACTCAAAACTAGTAAGTGATCTTCTGAAATCAATACACCAGTCATCATCCTCTCTGCATTCAGCCACTGTTGCTTCTGGGTCTCTAGTCAATATATAAAGATCCTCAAATTCAATTCTCAGTGGAACATTAGAGATCCGGACATCCCCGCCAAAATCTGCAATTAAGCCCATCTTTAACTTTGAAAATTGCTCCCCATTGGAATAAGTGTTTGATCTTGTGAAGGCCCTTCCAAAAACTGAGAACCATTTCTACTCGACTTGTGAAAAAAGTATCATTTTTCATATACTTAGCCTTAATCAACTTTGAACCACAGCTCATCGGGGTTCCTAAAAGATTTTCCAAATCCATTTGGTCAACGAACAATCATTCATTAATCTAGTGTTTATAATTCCTAGACCCCTTGGTCTCTTGGTCTCGCTGACCATCTCCCATTTAGCCATGTGGTACTTGAATTTTTTCGGTTCCTTGCCATAGGAAATTGGCCCCGATGCTATCCACTTGTTTATGACCAGCCATCAAGAAGCCGGTAAAAACCCCATGCAAGAAAGAGGAATACTTTGCTAAGGCATGTATTAGTAAGAATTTGTCTCGCCCGCAGTCAATGAATTTGCCCCTCCAAGGATCCATCCTCTTTTCAATCTTTTGTATCATCCCACCAAAGGCCCCCATACCCAAGTGGTGATCACTGACAGGGATACCAAGGTACTTCTAAGGCAGTTTTCCCATAACACAATTGAGCATATTTGCTTTCTCTTCCTTTTCTTGTTGAGAAAAGCCAAAAACATATACCTCACTCTTGTGGTAGTTAATCTTTAAGCCTGTCAACCACTCAAAACAATACAAGATCAATTTCAAATTTCGATTGATCAAGCTCGACCCAACTATCATGATGATAGTATCATCAGCATATTGAATATGGGAAATTCCTTCTGGAATTAGTTTCTTGAGTACTCCCTGAATGTGACCCTTACTAGTAGCCTTGTCCAGCATTACCCCAAGGACATCAGCCACTAAGTTAAACAGTAGTGGGGATAAAGGGTCCCCTTGTCTCAACCCCCGAAAGTACTAAAATAGTTGCTTCTCTCTCCACCGACATTTATTTATACTTTTTCCCCTCTAACTGTATCCATAACCCATGAGACCCACTGAGGGTGGAAGTTCCTACCGGTCATGACTTGGGCCAAAAAATCCCATCTAACTCGGTCATAGGCCTTCTCAAAGTCAATTTTTAAGATTAGCCCCCTGTTCCTTGGTCCTTCTCAACTCATGCATTACCTCATGCAAAACAACCCCTTCTAAAATATTTCTCCCCTTAATAAATCCAGTCTGGTTAGGATCCACTATTTTCCTTGCCACTGGAACCAATCTATTAGTCAGAGCTTTAGTTATCCACTTGTAATCCACATTGAGTAGACAGATAGGTCTCGTAGTGCTTGATCTCATTGGCCTCCTTGATTTTTGGGACTAAAGAGATTACCCCCATAATTGAGTCTTTTGATGTCCAAGTCCCCTTTGTGCAAGTCATTGAAGATTTCATAGACCTGTTGTTTTATTATCCCCCATCTTCTAAAGAAAGATACCCAAAGCCATTAGGGCCAGGAGCAGAATTCATTTTCATCTCCATAATTGTATTTTTGATTTCCTATTCGTAGAAATCCCCCTAATCATGGATGTTACTGTCAAACTCAGATACTTTAAACTTCTCGGGCCAAAAGTTATTGGATAGAGTCATCTCGACACTCCATACTTCGCCAAATAAAGTTTTGTAGAATCCCACAATATGATCGGATTATGTCTTTCTCGTCCTCTAAGCTCCCCTAGGTCGAGTCCGGAAATGTATGTAGTTCTTACGTTTTCTCCCACTTGCAAACCGGTGGAAAAGCTTGTGTTAGCATCCCCTTGTAACATCCATAGTTTTTCAGCTTTTTGTCTCCATTGGATCTCATCTAATTGATCAATTTTGTCAATCTCTCCATCCGGAGTTATTCTTTCCTCCCATTCATCCATTGATAGCAGTCTCTTTTCTACAATACTCTATCCAATTCATGTATTCTGTTGCACAGTCTCTCTTTATTAGCTCTTTTCCTTCCTTTCCAATTCAAACTCCAGCCCTTTAGGAATTGTCTAAGTTTTTGAGTACACCCATTCCAGGAATCCAAAGAATATGTGGCATTGACTAGATTCAGCTTGAACTCATTCCATTTGTTCATAACAATCTCATCAAAGCCTTCTACCGTCAACCACTGATCATCAAAGGTGAAGTAAGATTTTCTAACCAATCCTTGTTCACCAGTATTGACAATAATTGGGTTATGGTCTGATCCCACTCTTGCCTTGGCCCAAGCAAAACAAGTAGGATATTTACTTTCCCAAGTGGTAGTCATCAGAATTCTGTCTAGCTTAACTAGAATAGGATCCTTTTGCTTGTTAGACCAAGTAAATCTGGTACCACTTATAAACATCTCTCTCAGCTGTTGGCCGCCAATGAAATTGTTCAAGAGGTTCATCAAGTTTGGGTCCCTAGACCCTTTATTTCTTTCCTTATCATTTCAAATCAAGTTGAAATCCCCTCCCATAATAATGGGTAAAATGGCCTCATCACAGAACTCTGACAATTCTATAATAAAGTCCCCAAACAAAGTGTGTTGTGCTGGACCATAAATGTTTCCCACCCAGAATCTAAAATTTGTCATCCCATTTCTGACAAGCACCCATATGTTGTATTGTAACAACTTTTGCTACTCAATTTCCAAAATATCTGAATTTATTCCCATGGCTAATCCCCCAGAATGGCCATGAGAAGGATTCCATATCCAGCTGAAAATTTTGTTGCCAGACATCTCCATGAGCTCCCTATCAGAGAATTCCTGCTTTATTGTCTCTTGCAGTGCTATTACATCCAAATCTTCTGACCAAACATGGCCAGAAACCAAGTTTCTTCTGTGAGTCTTCCCCACCCCCCTTACATTCCAAAAAAGCATCTTCATTTATAACTGTTGTTACAAATCAGACCTTCTTCAGCTCTGTCTTTACAATTACTCATGCCCCCAGCCTAAGTAACTGAAAGAATTTCTTTGTTTGACATGCTTCTATTCAGGCCCCCTGCCTTGTTATGATTCTCTGCCATCTCTTTATTATTCATACAGCTCTCTTCTCTCTCATACCCCTCCCTTGAAACAGAATCTAGGCGAGTAGAATTGTCAATAATGTTTAAGCTAAATTCATTCATTTCCTCCTCCCCGAGGAGCGACTTCTCTTTTAGTTTCTCAAGATATTGTTTGTAGTTTGCCTCGGCTATAGCACCTCTAGCTAGCTCCTCTAGTTTAAAAAGCATTAAGTCGTTCTTCTATATTTCTAGAATCAATGTCTAAGTCTACTAGCACATTTTGCAAGATGTCATTATCGGTATTATTCAAAATAGTAAATGGGTTTTTGTTTTGCATACCTGATATGTCATCTTTATCCATGGCCCTCTTGGCAGCTTTTTCAGCAATTGGAATCCCATCCCTAGGAATTCTCAAGTCGGGTCCTCGATGCCACTTGTAACCTTCCTCACCTTCTTGGTTTTCTTTGTCTTAGGTGCTTTCCAACCTGTCCCAGCCCCTCCATGTCAGAATCCTTACCTGTGACAGAAATATTATCCATCGATCTTCTTCATTAATAATCCTCTAAGATGGGGTCTTTGATAGATTGTTTTCCACTTGAGTCAACTCTTGTGTTAGTGATTCTTCTGATCCTCCTCGTGTATCACCAGCTTGGGCCACTTGTTTTTCTCCATTAGGAAAACACCATCTCTCCCATGAACTAAGTATTGCTCCTCTCCCCGGGATAATGTCGAATTGCCTTCCTCCCGATTTCCTTTTTCTTGAGTCTCTCTCAAGTCACCTTGACCCCCACTTTTAGGTGAATCCTTATCCTTTGCTGTCACATCTAGCACTTTATCCATATCAATCATACCCATGCTGGGATGATAAGCAGCAATAGGTTGCATAGTTTGATGTAGACTGTTATCTTTCTCCACTTCAACTGCTTCCTCCATAGAGTCATCTTGGTTAGAGCTTTGTTCTATGTCCATGTCTCCCATTCTCTCAAATTTACCCTGCATCTTCTTTGTTCTATCTCCCTTATGATTATCTCCTCTATCCCGTTGATGTTGGTCGCCATTTCCTTTGTTTCCACTAGATCCACCCCCGTATCTTCTTTGTGACCCCTTTTTTCCTAGCCCCACTTGGAATCCCGAGTTACCCCCTCACCATTAAAGAAGAACTCAATTCCCCTTACATAGCAGATGGGTCTCTGCATCTACCTTGCACTCTTACAACATCAGACTTGATTAGACTCGGTTCATCTATGACCGGAGGTTCCAAGACTAACCCCGCTATTTCCCTCGACCGTATCCATTTCCCTAGCAAAGTCCGGGTATATTGTCGATTCTAATCCATACAGTCTGCAGAGTTGAAGAGGTAATATAATCCCTTGAAGCCTTAGTGAGAGTGCACTTAATGCCATATAGATACATCTTGAACTCCCTCAGATTGGTAAAAGTTTCCAGTGAGCTCTTATCAGGGAAACTCACTAAGTACTCCTGATGGTCCATCTTTCCTCGACCCTCGAAATCCCATTCTTTATCATCCGGATGCTTTAGCTCCTTATCTAACTTGTCTTCATCAGCTTCTCCCACGAGAACAGTAATAATACCAGATGCAGTGCTTTCCCTGACAGTTGTTGCAGGCAGATTGAGAGCATAAAAGCCTTGCCCTGGTATGCCAAATCCAAACATCTGGAGTTTCTTGTTCATTGGGCAATCCATAGCCATGTGTCCTTCTTTCTTACACTTGATGCAAATAGCTTCATTGGTACAATCCATTGCCATATGGCCAGTCCCCAGGCACTTGTAGCACTTAATATCAGCAGAGTTAGTAGGTTTAGTACCTTCTTGTATAGCTTTCCCCTTGTTGGTTTCCTTCTTGGGGTTGTTGTAGCCTATGTAATCTTGCTGATTCCCACCTCTCTGCTGATTGTATCCCCTATCCATCTCGCCCTGTACTCACCCCCAGATTCTTCCGATACCGTCCCCCGACCCTGACTACCTCTTCCTCCCCCATAATTCCCGAAATTCCCAAACCTTCCCTCGCATCTTCTTGATCTCCGCCCCAGAAACCCAAAGTATGCTCCATCCTCCTATTGTTGTGGTACCCTCTTTCCCCCACCCCTCATCTCCTTCCCTCCTCCCCTCTGGATTTGGAATCGAAGATCCGGCTCTTGGCTATCCTCTCCCGCATGTGCTTTCTCTTTGGTTGTTGGTTAGCAATGGCGGCTTGGGCAAAGGAGCTCTAGAGTTTCTGTGGAGGAGAAGTACCCCTAATCTTGCGTGCAACATAACCCCATCTCCTGACTTCACTTGGGTGGGCTAGATAACAAATGTCAAGAATAAGTCGGCCTTTTGGGACCCAAGTACCACCCTTTCTTTGGCCCACCAGGGGTCCAAGAATGTCCAAACCTTGGATCTAGGCCCATCCCTGGCTTCATGTATTTTGAATTTACCTCCTGTTTCTTCCCCTTTGTGACAGGCCCCCTGTGAGGATGTCGCCTCACCCCCCATGGCTGCTCCTTCCTCTACAAGTAGCCAATGCCCCCTCCAATAAAACCGAAGTTGATTGTAAGTTCATCATCCTTCCCAAGGATTCCTCTAATCTGTCACACGCAGTAAGCTAACTCCTCCATGGTTGGATCGCTAGATGTAAACAAATGCTTCCCCGATGTCTTCAAAGAATCCTCGTCACATGCAATTTGTTTCCCACCTTTAGTGGTTGGGCAAGAGCCCGAGGCATCCTTCATCCAAATGATAATCCATTCGGCGCCATGGTCAACCTCCTCTGTTTTCCTTTGTTCATCCCAAACTCTGCTCGATCGAGGGCCAATCCCCCCTGGATTGTTCCTGATGATGTCCCCCAAAATTCTCCGATTCAGGTGTGCGGATTCCTCACCAACTCCCAATCACCAACCTTGGATCTCGTCGAACTAAATCGCTCCGCGATGTCGAACTCTCACCCCTCCGGCAGGTCTAGCTCTCGAGCTCGAGTCGCGGCGAATCCGAGGGGACGGAAACAAAATCGGCATACCCGAAGTCAACTCAGGTTGAAGCACGCCCACTCCCGAAAGTGTCCTTTCCTACTTTTGGGGCAGAGGAACCCCCCTCCTACTTTTTGGGAGATCACCGGCGGCAGAACCACCTCGTCGGAGGAGCCCCAGCCTCCTCTGTCGCCCTGTTTCTCCGATCACACTTGGTTGGGGCTGATTTCTCCTAGCATTTTGTTGCTCCAAAAACACCACCGATTTGAGTTTGAAAATGCAGAAAAAATTAGGATTTGGATGATCGTGGAATAAAACACTCGCTGGATGTACCGGTGGTCGGGTGAAGTGGAGGTAGGGGACACAATTGAGTTTATGAAAAGCAGCATGTATTGGACGCCAATAGATGGCCAAAGGATGTTGAACCACAAACATTGCAATTGAAAAAAAAAAGCGCAGCCACCGACGTAAAAATTAACCATCGCGACATTGCTATCATTCGAAAGTGCTAATAACAATACCGAAGGTGGTCGCGAAGTCTAGGAAAGCATCAATGTACTCCAATCCTGATTCTATGATTGGGAGGGAGGCGGTGAAGTAGTAATCGTGAAGGAAAGCCAACTGCACCTCAACAATTCTGAATGCCCTCTTGTAGCCATCCGCTTTGGCTCCCAGCAGTCAGCCAAACAAAAAAACGACACACCTTGTCATCTCCTTCTTCTCGCACAATGAAACCCATAGTAGCGCCTTGCCAAAAGCCGGTACAAGCTGTAGGAGAGCCAAATATCCATGTCCTCATTCGGCAGGTCATCTCGCTGCACCAAATCTTTGATGGTCACCCGGCCACCATCTTTCCCCGCACAAATGGATATCTACAACAATCCAAATGATGGTTGCCGCTATCGTTAAGGGTAGCATCATCATCAAAAAGGGTGAGCTTGTTGACGACTTGGTGGACTCCCGCTTCATGTAGTCAGCAAATCGCTTTAGTCCGGCAATCTAAGGTGGAGTATGATGGAGTAGCGCATGAATGAAAGACGCCAGGGCAAAATATACAACCATATGCCAAACTAGTTGCACTCGTCGTGGGCCGCTTGAACCCGAAATCGAAGGCGAAGCCCATTCCCAATCTACCCAACCAAGGAAGACTATCCACAAGAGAGAATTGCAAATCTCATGGACGGTCGTGGAGAGAATAGGCTCTTATGTTGGTGACAAGCGCATACTCCCCAACCGGAACACTCAAGTGAAACATGTAGATGACGCCGCCACGAGGTAAGGGGTATTTTTGTCGATGTGGGATGACTGGGATCCGGAGTACACACAGCATGGGCAGCGAAAACGCTAGAGGAGCGGGAAGATAGTAGGCCGCCATGGCACCATACCGACGAGCCGCCCCGAGCAACGCCCTCATGACCCGACAGCATAGAAACCACACGGGGATGTGCCTGCGAGTCGCTAGGGCACCGCATGCACGATATATGTACCGTAAAAATGGTTAGAATATTATGAGAACATTCAATATGGACGAGCAAACGAGAGTAATGCTACATACCTTGTAATCTCGCCCGATCTTCATTTGGTCCATATGAATCCTCCGTGATGAACCGGCCGCGTCACTTTCGGTTCTTTTTTGCCATGATACTTCCACACGGTGTACCTCGGCTCCCCGATGAAACCATACATTACCAAGTGCTCCATCACGACATCATCCTTGTGTAAGAACATATGCTTGCAGCGATAGCACGGGCACACCATTTCTTCCGAACCCTGACTGATTTGATGCTTCTGCGCGACAAGCATAAACTTCTTTCGCACATCATCACGAAATCCACACTTATCCTTGGCCTGTACATCCAATCCCTGTTCGGCGCCATGACGTACAGCTTGCTCAAATTAATTAAACCCGAGCAAAGAGAGCGATCGATGATTAGAGATCGAGATATCGAATTGAGGGATGTATATATATATATAGAGTTAATTAAGTGCAAAAAGAGAGGAATTGGAGAGAGAGGGCGGGAGAGAGAGGGAGAAAGAGGGAAAGAGAGCACTCAAATGAGAGGGAGAGAGAGAGAGAGAGAGAGAGAGACGGGGAGAGAGAGAGATAGGGAGAGAGAGAGAGGGAGATAGAGGGAGAGAAAGAGGACCAACTAGATCTCAAAAGAGAGGGAGAGAGAGGGGAGAGAGAGGGGGGAGAGAGAGGGAGAGAGAGCACACCATTCAATTAGATCTCAAAAGAGGGACCATGCATGCAAAGAGAGGGAGAGAGAGAGGAGAAATACCCTTGCGGTGCCAAACTTCAACAAATCCAAGGGCAAAACCTCCCCCCCCCCCCCAAATGGTGATTTTTAGGGTTTTGAAGCTCAAAGCTCAAAACCCTAAAAATGGAGGAATCCCGCAAGGAAGAAGAAGGGCGGGGCTGTTTTTATAGCCTAGCCTTTTCCGTGGCGGTTTTTTAACAATGCCCGCCACGGTTAATCGACAACCGTGGCGGCTTTTCCCGGCCTGGTGCCAGCCACCTATTTTCCGTGGTGGTTTCTCAAATGCCCGCCACGAAAAAAAAATAAAAATCCGAACACCACGCAAAATCAATCCTGTAGTAGTGCTTGTGAAACTAACTGAAGAGCCAAATACCAAAGCGAAATTCATTTTTGGGCCAAATAATTAAGCAAGTTCAACAGAAATAGAGCCAAAAAAACTAAGGTGAATTTTTTTCTTAGGCTAAGCAGGAACTAATTTTCAAAAAAAAAAATGAAAAAATAATAGAAAGACCTAATTTTAATAATAGAATACTACTAAAAATTTATAGGGAGGGAAGACAAGTATCATAGTACAAATAACAACATTTTTTTTTTTCGAAAGCGTGCATATTGCACGTGCCGCATTAAGGGAAAATAGAGTTTTGCAATGCAGCCACTAGTTCATTGGCGAGATGCCGTAGACGTAGTGGCAACACACTAACACGACTCGCCGGCTTCAACGGCGCCGCCGGGAAGTTGTACTAAAGGGGGAAACCGTTGTGCAATTGTTCTCTCGCGCAGGCTCGATGCCCCCGGGCGGCTCCACCCACGAGCCGGGCTTCATCGGGGGAACAGCCCCGCACGGTGTCCCGGTGCGGAGAGGGCACCTCATTGACGGCAGGGGCCGTGGAACTTGGCCGCTAGTGACGGGTCCGCCAGCTGGGATCATCCGCACGCTTGCCCTCCCACTTGTTGAACACGCGCGCGAGCCCCACGCCGGGCCGCTGGATCGCGGTAGACCGACTTCGCCACAGTCTCGAAGCCGACGCATGGAGTAGGACCCGTGGGATCGATGTGCGACGCACGACGGCGGGCCGGCATGGATAACAAGGGCTCCTTGATAGGGACCACCAGGGAGCTGAGGAAGGCCGCAACGGACGCTTCAGTAGGTGGTTGCCGGACCCTTGGCTGTGTTGCTGCCGGCCGGGCAGCATCCCCCACTGCTCGCACCGCCCAGCGGCCGCACCCGCTGGAGGGTAGTGTCACGGCTGCCGCGTGCCAAGGCCTGTTGTGGACCGACGCAGTAGCCTCTCCGCGGAAAGGATGGGCGCCGCCGGGTATCGCCAGAGGCGAGGGGCGTGGGAGGCGTGTCCTGAAGCACCACCGCCGGGCATCCTCGAGTCGGCGCAGCAGTAGGCGTCGGCGAACCCACCGGCTGAGGTTCCAGCACCGCCCAATGATAACAACATTAATTAGATTAAATAACAACACTAATTAGCTAATTAGATTAAATATCTCATTAAGAGCTACATGATGGGACAATGTAGTGAAATGTTGGGGGTGCCCGGCCCACCTCCTCTCCGCCACTGCGTGTGGTAGCTAGAGTTTTTGGTGTAGTACAAGCGGAGCAGGAAGGGCACGCTTGTGTTAGTTGTACACCGCACGCGTTGCTGCAGAGATCCTGTTGCACTTCCATATGAGAAGGATTTATAGAGCAAGGACCAATAAAGTTATGAAAAATTATTTTGTATCTAAATGTATGACTCCCACACCATCTTATGCACTTGTAGACCAGAAGAACCAAGAAAACAAAAAAGTTCTTCAAAAAATACTGTCGGGAAGATGCCTCTGGTTGGCGACTGACGAACCAGGAAAATTGGTTACTACTCTCTAGTCTCTACTAGTGGCAGGCTTCACTAGAAAAACAGTGGCAGGCTAATATTTATGTCATATTTGACATGCATCTACTTTAATATTTGTGTCACGTATGACAAGTAGACCGATTTTCCTGGTCCCTACGGTCAATTTGGTTTTGTCCCCCAGCTTGGATTCTTGGCACGAAAATGAAACTTTTTGACCAACTCTGTCATTTCTTTCACAAATACGAAAACGCCACGTTTTCATTTTGTTTCCACACACCAGTGACAAGATTTATCTTCTCTGTAGTCCAAGACTTCCAGTTCGCAAAACCGAGCATGCATGATTGGCAAATATAGGAGAACATTTTGTAGCATAGATAAACGAGATCACAAGATATATATATATATTGTAATAATATGTAGCAACCATCAGACAACAAGTTGAAGTGTTGAACACAGTTTGATTACAGAGAACATATTCAACACAGCTAGGTTCAATAGTACATGTTCAACAAATCAAGCCAATATATTTGAGGCCAACATCTGGCCAAACACATAGTTGACTAACTGAAAGTCTGATACAAAACATAAGAAGTTCAACACTACTGGCTTGGATCATGGTCACATAAGCCCAAGCATGATTCACCAGATTCAATAAAAAGGTAGTAATAAGTAGGTAACTATAAGCACAAAAAGCACAAGCTGATCATTATTCTGATCATTGAAGAGCTAGGAAGGATCAAGTTTCTTTTCTTCTAATGGCAATTGCAGGTATGTGAAATAGACTTAATTGTAGCTTGCTTCTTCCTTGGGCCTTTACACCTGCACTGTGCATATGCATATAAATATAACAAAAAAAAAAATCAGGAATTCTCATGCATATATATCAAAAGAAACACCTGTATACTTGGTGCATGCATATACCAAAGAATCGTATAGAAAACAAGTGTAGAATTGCTAACCTTGGTGGAAAAACATGGAGCACGCATGTTGATGTTTCATCATTAAAAGGGACATTCCTGAGTTCTTGCTTTGGTAGTCTCTATCTTCTTTGGTGGTCCTCTGCATAATAAGAAAAAAAAAACATGAAGCTAGATAGAATGGACCAACAAAAAACAAAATTTGTGGGACCTAACACCACACCAGTTGGAGACTTGGTACAAAACATTAGCAAGCTGGGTGTTTTAATTAGCAGTTTAAAAGTCATGGCTATCCATGTAGCCCACAAACTGCTTACCTTTTGGTATTTGAAACTATATCCTCTACAATTTGAGGTTGTTTTCCTTTTTCGTTTGGTGGAGGTTCTGAAGTTTGTCTATGATAAGAAGGAAACTGATTAGAAATCATTGCTGTCTTTAATATATAATCATAGAAAACAAGCATATAATTGCTAACATTGGTGGAGAAGGCCTGGAGGATGTTGATGGTCCATCATTAGAAGAGGACATTGCTTCCGGGAGTTGGTGTGTTGGTGGTTTTTCTCTGCATAATAAGCAAATAAAACCCATGAAGCCAGATAGAATGGACTGACAAAATGAGAAAACAAAATTTGCAGGACTTAAGGTCACATCTTGGAGGCTTGTGTACAAACGAGTAATAACAAGCTTACTGTATTAGCAGGCCAAGGCCGTGTGCTTACTCTGTGGCAGTGACAACAGGCGGCGGATGCCATTCTCCTTCTGCCCGCTTCAGGATGCCGGCGTTGGAGAGCATGGCCCAGAGGTGCGTGATGAACTCCCCACCTTTGGCCAGCTGCTCGATGTGTGCCTCGGCGTTGTCTGACGGGGCGACGTACAGGATTGTCTCCGCCCAGAACTCTGCAATTACCTTCCAGCGCACCTTGTCGTCATCGATCATCTCCAGTTGCCGTCCCAGGTCAACACCCTTGTGAAAGGTTGTCCGCTGTTCATGTTGGTCAGGTAGCTGTAGTCCTCGGATCTTGGTGCGCTTGTCCTCCTCCTTCATTGGTTTTTCACCTAGTTCTTTCTGTGCTTCCTGCAATACTCTTTGAAACACTTGTTTTGTGGTCAGGCTGTGCTCCGGGAGGAACTCTGGAAGAAAGGCCACCAGGTAGGCACAATATCTTGACATTGCTCTAGCAGCTTCATGATACCATTTCACCAATATGTCATCACTAATTGGTGTCATGTCACAGTAGCAGGTTGCTATGTGCCATACGAGGATGGTGTCCGTGTGATTTTCTTGCTTGCAGGTCCATAACCAGTCATTACCAGGACTGTCCCTGTTTCCCGTAGCCCTATTTATCTCGTCCATGTTTATCTTGAGAGATCTGGTGCCGTTTGTTGGTGGGCCATCTATATCCTGGAGAGTATTGGCAACCAACTGTCTCATGTTGTCCAGCTCTAGCATGTCGACTTCTTCTTCTTCTATTGGGAGATGTTTGATGAACCTATATGACGGTTGGGATAGCACAATTCTGTGGAACCAGGCTACAAGTACCTTCTTGGGAGAGCGACGACGGTCGTAGTCGTGGAGAATTGAGTATTGACCTATTTTGTTCCTCCAGTAAGCACCACCAGTTTGAGCTTCAAACGGATCTATAGCATTATGTGCATTTGGATTAAGCCTAAAGTAGATGCGGATGATGATGAGGCGGCTGTTGGGGAGATCATTGAGTTTTCGAAACGCAGTGTGTATTGGACGCCAATAGATGGCCACAAGGTTTTTAACCAGCAACGACATTGGGATCTCAAATAGTGAACACAATGAGATAAACATTGCAATGATGGATGGAATGCTACTAAAGCAGAATGAAATGATCATTGTGAATGTAAACAAAAACTGTTGTGCAGCATCAATGTACTTCAATCCTGATTCTATGATTGGGAGGGACGCGGTGAAGAAGTAATCGTGAAGGAAAGCCAACTGCACCTCAACAATGGTGAATGCCCTCTTGTAGCCGCCATCTGTTGCTCCCAGGCTAGCCAGCGCAAGACGGCGCACCTTGTCATCTCCTTCTTCTGCGCAGTGGAACCCATAGTAGCGCCGTGCCAAAAGCCGGCACAAGCTGTAGGAGAGCGAATTGTCCTTGTCCACCTTCAGGTCGTCTCGCTGCACCAAATCTTTGACTGTGATCCATTCCTTATTTCTCCCCTGCACGAAGGGATATCTGCAACAATCTAGCAGCTGCAGACTGCTGTTACTTTTAGCATCATCACCATTATCATCAAAGAAGGGTGAGGTTGAGGTTGATGACGACTTGCTAGACTCCCGCTTCATGTAATCAGCAACTGCTTTGGTCTGGCAATCCAAGGTAGATTCTGATGCATGAGCAAATAGAGTAAACAAGTGCAGAAGGAAATGTAGACCCATCTCCAGAAGTCGGTACGACAGTCCAGAGCAACCTGGCATCCGAGCCCATTCCCAATCTACCCAACCAAGGTAGACTAGCCACATGAGATAATTGTAACCATACCGTGGACGGTCGTGGAGAGAATAGGCTCTCATGTTGGTGACAAGCAGTACATACTCTCGAACTGGAACAGTCACGTTCAACAGGCCGAGCACGCCGAGCACGAGAAAAGAGCTATATTCACTGATGTCTGAGGTGGAGTACACAGCTTTGACAGCATAAAACACGAGAGGAACGGGAAGATAGTAGGCCGCCATCGCACCATACTGGATGAGCCAGTGCCTAGAGCGACGGCGCTTTCCCACCAGGACACGCTGGAGCAGGTAGAGGCCACCCAATGCCAATGCCAATGCCAGGGCCTTGAGTTTGGTTCTGAGGCTCAGCGGCGGCGCCGCCGTTACAAAAGTGACTAGTGTGGGGGAGATCGCGGCCATGGAGGCAGCAGCAGCGCCCCCATTCTCTCTCAAGGCTCGCCGCATCATGACGGGGCACACAGATGCAGTGGAGGGCAACGGAATCAATACCACAAGCCGAGCTACCTAGATAGGTCTTCTTCTTAATCTTCTTCCATACAGATAGAAAAGAAAGCTAAATAGCTTCTTTCTCTTTAACGTACGTACATTTCTAACCACAAGAGTTTTGTGGTTCGTATTCGTACCACGTTCCACCATACGCGTTTGCCTGCACTCTCTCGGGAAAGTAAAATCTGTGGCACCGCAGGTCAAGGTTTTCTTGGTGGCGAGTACTGAACAGCTTCCTGCCAACCAGAGGGGTCTCCTCACATTGAACCAACAGCCAACTGTCAAGTATGTGGAGCAGATCATGAGCAGTCAATCAAGCACGCCCTGGTAGTCTGGTAGACTGCAACCGTAGTAAATGGATGACCTCAGTAGGAGCTAGCTTCGAAGATTTTTATTTGAATTTTACTAGTCGAGATTGTAACAAAGTACCTCATGAATGTGTTCGTATGGTGTCCTGAGAAAACCAGGTGGTGGAGTAGAGCAACTCCAACAGTGCCCACAAGTCCCAATCCTCTTTTTTTTGGGTAAAAAGGAGAAAAAGTCTCCTCCAACAATACCCAAAATGGGATCCCAATCTTTGGGCAACTCCAAAACACTGGCCTCTAGCGCCCATATCTCCGCACTCCCTCGGCGCTCTAATCTCCACGCCAATCTCGTTCGCGCGTGAAGAGGGAACTTTCACGGCACTTTCGTGCGCCCGCCAAGGTTTCTGTGTGCCGCCCCTCTAGAATCACCGTCGAGGTATCGGGAGCTAGGGAGGTGCTCGACGTGATGCCCTTCCGCGACATCATCGCCTGAACTCCATGATCTCCGCCTACCACGACAACGGGATGCCCGACGCCGCGAGGTCACTCGCCGAAGCGATCTCCGGCGGGAACCTCCGCACGGGCACCATCCTGCTGATGGCTACACACGCATCGGGCGATGTGGCGGCGCCCTTCGTCGTGCGAAGAAGGAGTAGCGGGGGAGGGAGTCGTGGCGCATTACAACACATCAACTACCGGACTGATGAGCAGTAGATTGTTGGCAGTCAAAATTGATCATTTTATACCGCCAACTTATCTCTTAAACACGAGGACTATCACCGTTATGTCACATAAACCTTTACTATTAACCTAGTTCCCCTTGTATTCGAAGAAAATATGTTTTGCAGGTATAAAAGTAGAATTAGTGAAGATTACGCCAAACAAAAGGAGATAGTGCACCGCCGGACTATGCTTTGACCAAGGGGAGGACAAGCAGGCCAAAATCGTACCACTACAGGCCGGTGAACTCTTGCATCTCGGAAGCCATCGGTGGTGGGAATCGCCCCGGTCTCCGGATACCAGCTGTCACGCACCGGGTTTGATTGGGCTGGTTGCGACACGCCTCAACGGTCGGGCGCAGGTGGAGAAGGTGGCGTAGGGGAGCGGCGGTGTCCCGACGACAGCGCCTCGGGCGGCAGCTGGCGACGGCGGCGCGCCGGGCGGCGCTACAGGGCCGGGCGGCGGCGCGGTGGTGGAGCGGCAGCGGCGGGCGCGACGGGCGGAAGGCGATGGCGCTGGCGGTGGGTGGCGGGTGGGCGGCGAAGGTTGAGAGAGAGATAGATAGGAACTATTTTTATTGCTTGCTTATTCCCAAAGAGATTACATGCCTTTGCTTATATAGCCCGGCTAGTGGGACTTGTAACCTAAGCAATCTCCTAAGGTTTCCTTATATGATTGGAATACCTTTTATAAGCAATATTTATTTATTTCCTAATAAGGGTCTTCCTTATAGATTGAATATTCCCTTTACACACCAAAAAGCCTAAGATAATCCTAACTTGATGACGGTAGAGTTGGAAGCGAGAAGGGGAAGGCGGCGGCGGCGGCGGGTAGCGCGCCCCTACCCGCCAAGCGCCCCCGCCCCCTCAGGGCGGTCGCGCGCGCCCAGGGCCCTCTTAACCCGCCGCCACGGCTGGCCTGATTCCGGTTCATGACAGAGTGTTGTAAAAGAGAAAATCTTGATGACTAGGATGTATAAAGGAAGTAAATAGAGAAACATGAGTGCGGAGATTTGACAAAACAAAAGAAGAAGAGTGCACTAGTACCCAAATGATTTTTGCGTGATGTGCGAATTAGATTTTTGCGTGGCGGACATTTGAGCCCGTCACTAATGAAAGGTCATGGTTAATCGCGGAATAACCGTGGGCAGGCTACAGTGCCCGCCACGGTTAATAGATTAACCCGGTTAATAGATTAACCGTGGCGAAGCGAATTATAATGCCCGTCACGGTCAAAGTTTTGAAAAAAATGAGAAAATAATAAAAATCCCCTCGACAGCCCGCCGAGCCCATCTAGAGGAGCAGCGCCGCCGCCATGGGATCCGCCCGCGCCCGCGTCGCCGCCGTCGCCGCACCCCGCGCCGCCCGCCGCCGCCGCCGTCCCGGCTGGCAGAGCAGTCGCCCCTCCCCACGCACCGCCGCCGCCCCGCCGGAGCCGCGCGTGGAGGCCGGATCCGCCCTCCGCCGGTGGAGTAGCTCGCCGGGGAAGAGTATCGCCGCTGCTCCTAGGGTTGGGGAAGAGCGCCGCCGCTCGATCCACCGCCTCTCGATGTTGCCGCCGCGGAGGAGGCCCGCCGCCGCCGCCGCGAGCACGCACGACGCCCGGTGTGAGGGAGGGAGGGACAGGGTGGTTGCGTGGCTCACTTGAGAGAGAGTAGTGAGAGAGAGAGTGCATGCGGAGAGGAAGAAGGGGAGACGGGGCGGCTGCGTGGTGACCGAGAGAACTGCATGCAAAGAGAAATAAGTGGTTGCGGCGGCCGGGAGAAAGGACGGGAGCAAAGCAAACCCTAGCCTCCTCTATTTATAGTAGAGACAGTTATCGGGCCTCGCCCGAGCCTATTGGGCTTCGTAATTTTTTAGTGGCGGGCGGCTTTTAGGATGCCCGCCACGAAAAATTGATTTTTGCGTGGCGGGCACCTTAACACGCCGCCACGTAAAATAGCCGCATTTTCCGTGGCGGGCGTGTTAAGGTGCCCGCCACACAAAATCAATTTTTCGTGGCGGGTAAAAAACACGCCGCCATGTAAAATAAAACTAGACGTGGCGGAGCATTTTCCGTGGATCGGCAAAAAGTGCTCGCCACGGAAAAGATTTTACAAAGATCACGCAAAATCATTTCGGTACTAGTGGTGGATGACATAATGATCTATTTGTGGTGGCACGCATGGAAGGAGAGAAACCTGTGGACTTTTCAACAGAAATTGATGAAAGCCGAGCAAGTGGTTTTTCTACCAATAGCACCTATATACATCGCTATACTTGTTATTCATCATCAGTCAATCCTCATTAGTCGTGCTGATATGTAATAATACCTGATTATTATAGAAAAACGAAACTATGATGATATATGTTTCTTTTGTACTCTCTCAATTTGTCTAAAATCTTTAAGATAGATACGCTATTGTTGGTTCTATTCTAGCATCTACCAAGGATGGTACACAACTATTAGTCGTTATTACAGTACAAGACAAAGCCTGAAGGCTTACACAATCAGGAAGGAGTAAAAAGCAACGTCTAACCCACGCAGTGAGCGCACAAGAAATACAAAAGAAAGAGACTATAGGCCTCAGTACGATTGGAGAAGTTCCAGCCAAACTTTACAAAGGCAGTCATGACTATATATTCTCTACCACCATCTGCAAACCGTCCTTGAACAAAGGTCGTCCTCCTCGCATGGACCACTCAGGACAAGACGTATGGACTAGTATAATCAATAATATCACGGCGTACGTTGGCCATCGGGTTTTGGATACGAGCTTTCCTTGCAAAGGAAAAAGAAGAAAAAGATTTGGAGATTATCTAGACCAAGTTCTCCACGGCGTTGGCCTGTCGCGCGTCATCATTCATGGCGAAAGCTTGCCTACAGAGCGGGCAGGTGCTGTTCTGCCGCAGCCACTTAGCGACGCAGAGCTTGTGGAACACGTGCCCACACCTAGGCAGGACGCCGCAGGCCATGCAGGAATAGGTAAAACATCATATTAGTTTCTCACCTATGGAGTCTGACATGCACGCCATCACCACCCTCCTCAATTCTGGAATGTGTCGTCTTCGATCTCCAGTGGAAGCTAGAGCAAGTTAGAGGGGTGTCTTTCTCTTTTAAGCGCAAAAAATTTAATCCGTGAAATGGTGAAAATTTGTTTCCAATAGTGATTTATCAATTTTTTGTGGGTGTCTGGGCACCACTACCTTGAACGGTTGAACCTAGCTTCGCCAAGACAAGATGTTTGGACTAGTAATAATCAATAAGATCACTGACCATCGGGTTTTGGATATGAGCTTTCCTTGCAAAGGAAAAGAAGAAAATATTTGTAGATGAGCTAGACCAAGTTCTCTACGTCCAAAACATCCTGGATTCCTGTCCATCACTACGTAGTATAGCTTCCAACCATATTATACTTGGTGCATGCATATATATCAAAGAATCATAGAAAATATTCTCGCAAAGAAAAAGAAGAAAAGATTTTTCGATGAGCTAGACCATGTTCTCTCCAGCGCTAACGTTTCCGTGTTGCGTCTCATCAGTCATGGCGAAAGCTTCCCTACAGAGCGGGCAGGTGCTGTTCTGCTGCAGCCACTTAGCGACACAGAGCTTGTGGAACACGTGGCCACACCCAGGCAGGACGCCGCAGACCTCGCCGCCGGGCTCGTATGGCGCCACGCAGATGACGCACGACTCCCTGTCGTCAGCGTCGTCGTCGTCGACGGCACCACCAGAGAGCTCCTGGTACGGGAGGTCCGGTATCCTGGCCAGGAGCTCGTCCATGGACAGTGCCGGCGTCTTGGTGCCGCCGCGGATTCGCAGGTAGGCATAGATCACCATGCAGACGAAGTAGATAAGCCCGGCGACGATCACCAAGATCCTCATCGATCAGATTGTTGGCAGCCGGCCGGCCACGCTCGAGTTGATTTTTGATCCTAATCAGATTGGTCGTCTCTCGGCCGGGCGTTGGTAGCAATAATTAAAGCAGTACGTAGCACGAATTGGGGTCGGATTCTGGTTTAGTCACGTCCGATCGATCTACATATATATATATCCGTCATGATCGAGTACGTGACATATGCATGGTAGGATTGAGTTGAGGGTCAACTACTTTACAATTTGCACAATGCATATCTAGAGGCTTGTTTGGTTGGATTATTTTCAAAATAGATTACTAATTTCAGAGGCTTGTTTGGTTCTATTATTTTCAAAATAGATTACTAATTTCAGTGGCTTGTTTGGTTGGATTATTTTCAAAATAGATTATTAATTTCAGTTCAAATACAAGTTTACTTATAAATTTAAAAGCTAGTTACCAAAAGTTCATTAATACGTATAGTTTCATGATTCTTTTTAATGGTTTCATCAGACAGTACTAGTGTAGTTTCAGCATGTAGGTACCCATCAACGGCCAGATAACGTCTCTGGTGCAACGTCCTCTCCGAGTCCATGGTGTGGCAGCGCCTTGCGCTGCGGGTCGATCGTCTCGTCGTTGACGACTGATGAACGATCTCTCCCTCTTGCTGCGGAATTACTGTTTAAAAATAAGTGGTGTTTATAAATCTTATCAGAAAACTTGTAACAAATTGGTATATCTGCGGAGCAGGCCTTGGTTTATAAAATTTGTTACGTACTTTTTCTTATAACTCTTATATATATCACCCTGGAACACAAGTAAATAAATCTATCACTTAATTTATATATATGTGAAAAATAGCACTGACAATTTCCAAATTATGATCATCGTGCTTCTTCAAGGACCATAAATACTATTTCGTGTCGTTGACGTGTCGACGGGCTTGCACAACAGACCTTTTATTTGTTGTTGTTTCTTCTTTCATAAATAATTGTTTTATTTGATTTTATTTTTTATCCTATTTATCTTTTTCTCTCGTTTCTCGTCTCTCCCTCACACGTTTTGACATTTCTTGGAGGCATGCATATGGATGGAGGACCTGGTGAAGTTGTGCACCTTGGAGCAGGTGGAACCATACCGCTTTGGCTGAAAAAAGTTTTTTTTTTTTTTAAGACGCTTCGCATTAAGAGAAGTTGAAAGTTACAAATGGTTCGCAAGTAATCAACAAATTACTCACGAAACACCAAGGCACAAACAAACAACAAAAACGAGGGGAGGGTGAAATGTCCCTTGTGTTTTTGGTAATTGAGTGTCAACACTAGGTGAACTAATATGTGTCATTGAGATAATACACAGGGAATTAGTTCACACATGTGATGATGCAATGAAGGAGCTTATTGCATATGAAACATGACATGGAGTCATGTGACCAAGGTGGTGAAGATCAAGACAAAGACTTGGCTTGAAGGACCGGTTGCAAGTGTGAAGGGCAAGTCACTGGACTTGGTGCCGATGGACCGACGCAATAGCGGCGAAGAGCAAGTGAGGTCGAGATCGATGGACCAAGAAGGTCATGTGATGATATGGAGTGGATCATATCAGTCTTGATCGTGTTGGTGCATGTGTTGCATCGACACTTGGAGATGGAGCGGAATGGAAATGCGCAAGGCAAAGGTATAACCTATAGGGCATTTCATTTCGCCGGTCATTGGAGCTTAGAGAAGTTTATGACCGGATTTAGGATAGATGGCCGTACTATCAAGAGGGGCAAACTTGTTTGCATATCGGTCATCTAGTGCCACTTGTGCGATCTAACTTTGCGACGTGTTAGGATCGAGTGGCGTGACAAGAGCTAACCCGGCCTTTGAAATGTTTGTGAAAATGCTAACACACATGCACATGGTGATGTACACTTGGTGGTGTTGGCACATTTGCAAAGGCGGCGGTGATTGCAGGGTTGAGTTAGGTTTGGGAACTCACATCCTCCCGCCGAGCTTGCTCTACGGGATTCGGCGCTTTCGAAAAATGAGATGCATATTTTCTATTGCGCCGATGCAAGTTGGAGGTGAAAAACATGCTTTTCCTCGTGCTCAAGTTTGGTATACTTGATGGGTAGCATGTCGAAGCAAAGGAAGAGAAGGCGTCGGTGTTTCGAGGAGTTTTCGCTGAAAACGCCGACCGGACGCGACCGGCCGGAAGCACGCGTTAGCCGACCGACGCCCGGCCGGGTGCGTCGCGGCGAGCTCGCAGCGGGCGCTTTCACCGGACGCCGCGACCGACGCTGGACCGATGCTTCCGTGCTCGACCGAAGCAAATGACCGACGCCGGCAGCCGCGGTCGGGGGCCCAAACGTGTCGGTTGTGACCGACGCAATGATCGGACGCTGGACCGGACTCTCTGCAGTGCGTCCGTCAGCGCCGTCCGGCCAAGGCGCTTGTAAAAAAAATAGCTTTGAACCCCAACGGCTAGTTTTGGCTTGGGGGCTATAAATAGAAGGTGTGGCCGGCCTTGGCTGGTGCTTAGCACCTTGGGGACTTTGTGTCCATGCTTGAGAATGCTCAAGAGCCCTCCCACTCACATATGCTTGATATCGCTCATCCGATTGAGTGAGAGATCGAGTTCTAGTGCGTTGCGTTGAGAGATCTCATTCGTGGCACTAGGTGATCGTGTTGCAAGCCGGAGTGCTTGTTTCTCTTGGAGGTTGCCACCTCCTAGACGGCTCGGTGGCAAGAGGCTTCGTGAAGCACGCAAAGAAGATTGTGCGGTGCTCCGAAGAAGAGATTGTGAGAGGTTCGTGCTCACCTCGCGGGGATCGTGAAGAGCAACTCTAGTGGAGCGTGTCATTGAGCTACCACACTTGTGTGTGGATTCACACGGTACCCTATTGAGGGATTGGCTAGAGAACTCACATTGGTGAGTATCTCGATCGAGCTCCCAGCTGTGGGATTTGGCACTGGCCATTAAGCTTGAGAATCATCACCGGGTGATTCGCCAAACCGTGCAACCACTAAGGTGTTGGTCGACACAACGAGGAGTAGGGGGGAGGTGGCAAGCTTCCCGAGACCTCGGTAAAAAATCACCGGTGTCATCTTGTGTCCATACTTCGCGGTGGTTTGCAATCTCCTCGACTCAAGCTTTGTTCTTACATTCATATATATATATTGTGCTTGTGCTTGAGTAGAGTAGTTGTAACTATCTAGCTTGTGTAGCTTGTTTAGTTACTTTGCTTAGCTTGTGTAGCTAGGTAATTTGAGCCTTTGGGTTAGGCGTGTGTTGCCTTGTCCATTGTGCATCTAGTGAGCTTAGGGGCTTTGTGCTTGCGCTTACTAGAATTGTGTAGGAGCTCCCTTGTGGTTGAAGCACTAGTGCTTAGGTTTGTGTGACCTTGCATTAGAATTGATTAGGAGCTCAAGCTAGGCTTGTCACCTCACCTTTCTTGTGTAGGATCTTTTGTGAGGTGATTTCGAGTCTTAGTTAGAGGGGTGAAGTCTTGGCTAGACCGATAAGTTTAATTCCGCATTTGTTTCTGGTTAGCCTCGCGATTAGTTTTTTAAAGGGACTATTCACCCCCCCTAGTCCCCATCTCGACCCTTCGAGGGGTGGGGCGGACCCTCCAACTAACAACCCCGACAAACCGATCCTATTACAACTAGAACTCAACACCTAGGTAGCTAGTAGCGAAGGGAGCCAACGACGACAATAACGGCAAAGCATCCGCTAGAACACCAACCTCGGCAGCAAAGCATCCGCCAAAAGGACGACGACCACTGGGCGGCAAAGCATTCGCCAAAGACGACGGCGACCTCAGCGGCACTCACTCACCGGAAATGCAGGCTCGAGGCGACCGTGACCTCGGCAAAGACACACATACCGGAAATGCCGGGCTCATAATGACCGCAACCTCGGCAGCACACGCACTGAAACGCAGCTCGCGAAAGACATACCTGAAGACACACGGCGGCAAAGCATCCGCCGAATGACCACGACCTTGGTGGCAAGTGCGCACCGAAATGCAAGCTCAGAAAGACTAATCTTAAGATACACGGCGGCAAAGCATCCACCCAAGAACGAAGAACACCTCGGCGGCAAAGCATCCGCCGGAATGACCATGACTACGACTCCACCACTAGCTAGACACACCTAGGTGAGATGGAACATGAAGCACATTAAGGATCAGCAACACAACTAGAGTACCAAGGTGGAGAGCGGCAGAGTCGCCGCCATCATCCGCCGACCACGCCGAAATGAGCCGCCCGGAGTTCCAAGCAACGATGTCCCGCGATGGAGGAAGCAAGGCGCCGCCATCAACGCCACCATGACGCCGATGACGCACCGCCCGCAGTAGCCGCCCACACCACCATGGTGCGAGACGCAAAAGCAACCGGCCACGCCGCCCATGCCGCCGCCTCGAGCCGCCGAGCCAAAATACACGGGCTGTCAAAGCAGGGCACACGCCGCACCCAAGCACGAGGGGGCATCACCCCGCCGGCACATGGCCGCCGCCAGCGGCCGCGCAGGCCAGCGCACGCCCCAGCCCATGCCCCACGGCCAACCGGCCGTCGCCGGGGGGAGGCCCGCCATGTCGGCGCCAAAGGCGCACGCTACGCCAGAGGAGCACCGCGGCGACCGAGGGCGCACGACCCCGAGCCCCGTGCTCCTAGCGACGTCCCCCGGTGATCGACGATGCGCCCGACGCCGCGCTCCCGCGGCGGCCCGGCGCGCCCGCCCAGGGGCCGGACCGGCCGGGAGGGGCCATGGACGGCGGAGGGGACGTCGGTGCCCCCCCGGGGTCGCCCGCCGCCGCCACGAGGGGAGGGGGCGAGGCACGGATCCGGGGCCCAGAGGCCCAAAACAGGTTGGCCTCCGCGGATCTGCACGCCGGACGACAAAGGCGGCAGGAGGAATACGGCGCCAGCGCCTACCGTCTGAGGGAAATGTTGGAGGGAGAGGGAGCGAGGGGAGAGGGAGGGGCAAGAGGCGGACGCCGCGACAGGCCTCTTGTGGGGACCGCCGCCACCACGGCGAGGAGGGGCGGCAGCAGCCGCCGGAGGGACGCCGGGGGGGGGGAGGAGGCGAGGCAGGCGTCGCCCCGAAGTCGCCCGTCGCGGGCGCCGGGAGGCATTGGTGTCTTTTTGGCTGAAAAAGTGATGGAGCGCCAAGAACATATGGTATATGATATTGATTTTATGGGACAAGGGAATTTTTTTATGTGGACATGCACCGAATTAAAAGGAATACTTTTTATGTATAATCACCCGAGTAGACTGAACATGTGAAAAAGACATCAACCCAACGATAGCCTACATAGCAATGAAACCGCAATAGCAAAGCACCCACACCTAGCCGAGACTAAGGATGGCAACGGGTCGGTTCGATCGGTGGAGTCTCCGTGCACCCAAACCCGAAATCGAAACCCGAACCCAAACCCAAAACTGATTCGGTGGAAATCCAGCACCAAATCCAAAACCCGCGGGTACCCGAAACCCGAGTGGATACCGAGACCCGCAGATTACCTACGGATTATCCGCGGATATATATACACATATTCACATGTATAAACAAAAGACAACAAATAATAAATATTTTCATAAGTCAACTTTGAATAAATTTAATAATTTAAGTAAAGAAATTATTATTAACATATTATAAAACATAGTTTTTAATTCAAATGATTTATTTTGGGTATCCATGGGATATCCACGGGTGGAATACTAAACCCGAAACCGAACCCGAAAAATATGGGTGGAAAACGTACCCAAACCCAAACCCACGGGACCCGAAACCCGCGGATTACCCGCCCGAACCCGATCCGCTGCCATCCTTAGCCGAGACGAGGTTCTAGCACCAACAGAGGTGGCAAAACATCCACCAAAGAAAGGACCAAAAGCGACCCTTGCGGTAAAGTATGTGCCAAGCTAGGAAGCCGACACGACCATAGTGCCAAAACATCAAGAACACGGCGCCCAAGTATTCGCTGGACACCAGAAGAACAACTATAGCAGCAAATTATCCACTCTACAAGAACCACCAGCATCGGCGGCAAAAGCTTACTTTTAAGATAAAATAAAGGTAGAATATAAAACAAACCCACCTCCACATAGATTACATGAAGCTCACACACTCCCGTTCGCTTGAACTTACCAGCCGGGCTTTTCATCCGAAATTTGCTATTTCTCTCAAAAAACTATTGAATCAGCCAAAATCAACATACAAAACCGCCAAGGGCTCCTTATATAGATCACGAATCTTTGTGCACCAATCCTCATTGAACCATCGATCACAGCTGAGCCCTGCAGAGTGGGCAGGTGTTGTTGCCCGTCACTAGCCACTTTGCAATGCAGTCCCTATGGATCTCGTGGCGGTATGCAGCACTGGTCGTCGTCCCCAAACGGGCTCAGGCAAATCGCGCAGCCATCGTCGTCGTCGTCGTTGTGTGACGCCGAATCCGAGTCAGCGGCGGTCGAAGCAGCCACGTACTGTCGTCGGCGAGTATACGCCATGAGGTATAGCTGCTGATCGAGGGTCTGTCGGCGGCGGCGCTTCCTCCTTTGATTTAGTCGTGGTCGACGTCGTCGTACTGCGAGCGGGACGCGGCGGCGCCATCGCGCGGTGACCGCCTTGAAGAGGGCCGCGCACGATGTCGTCAGCACAATGTTGACGCCGGCGGCAGCCAGCCACAGGATACCCAGCCACATGGATTTTGGATCGAGACGGCGGAGAATCGAAGCAGACTAGACGAAATGCGTACGTGTTTCTTCCTCGATCTGTCTTTGAGACACGAACGACACGTAAACTCGTAGAGAGGAGTCTTGAGTCCTTTGGAACATTTATTCCAATAATAATCTAAACCTAGTCGAATTAGAACAGTTATATGTTGGTGATTTGGCCTTGTTGTCGGACTTTGTTTAGATTGAGGGACACGAAACCTTGCCAGACCGGATCGGAATCTGTCGACGACGACGTCTGCACGCCGTACTCATATATGATATATATCAATTCCACCGTGCAATGCACAATATAATTGTCCTTCTGTATCACGATTAAGGTTTGGTTTGAATCTGATATGATCGATCACACCACGATGACGACGAACGAGCTGGTGGGTTTGCTCATCTTCCTCGCCGATGGTTTATTGGTCCTCTACATACTCGCCGCCTGCTGTTACAGCTGCAGCCAAATTCGGGAGACCGACAACGACAACCGGCGGCAGGAGGCACCCCACGCGCAGGCGGCGCCGGCGGTGCAAATGTCTGCACCTGCAGCCATGGCGCTAGTCACGTACCCTCGCCGGCAGACGAACGACGCCGCCGCCGCCGTTTCTTCTTCTTCTACGACAAGCGCCGCCGCTGCCAGTGGCAATGACGTACCATCCGTCGGCGGATCGTCGGAGGAGTGCGCGATCTGCCTGGGACAGTTCGAGGACGGCGACTGGTGCAGCGTCATGCCTGGCTGCCGCCATGAATTCCACCACACCTGCATTGCCAAGTGGTTGACGATGGCGTGTAACAACACGTGCCCATTGTGTAGGACTCAACTGGAATGTCCGGCTGTTCCTCTTGACATGGTGTAGGTCGAGAGACGTCCATCGCCGTCGTTCTTGCTGCAGTTCGAGTGTCTGACGACGACCATGCATAATATATATGTAGCAACTTGTTCTACTAGGACTCTCATATAGCAATTACTTGTCCCTGTTGTATTGTAATGTACCACGCACGACGACACGATCGAGTACGTACATGCTACTACATGATAGATATGCATCTTGTTGTTGTGTTGGCTCTTTGCTGAATGATCCAATAACTAACCAGCAATCCAAGCACGATGACGGGATTTGACCTACCGGCTTTGCTCCGCTGGATCGGCGACGTTATTCTGATCATCGCCATAATTGCCTTTTTCTGCTGGTACTGTCGACGACGACGCCTGGACCAGGAGGACGACTACGACGACCGGCGGCATCAAGAGGCAGCGGCAGCATCCCACGCGCAGCCAGCGCCGGCAGCGTCCGCGGTGCAGATGGCGGCCATGGCCGTGGCTCTGCTGGACCACGTCACATTCCCTCGACAGAACGTCGGCGATGGTGGCAGCGGTGATGATCATCCATCGGCGGCGGCGGAGGAGGAGTGCGCGATCTGCTTGGGCCGGTTCGAGGACGGCGACTGGTGCAGCGTCATGCCTGGCTGCCGCCACGAGTTCCACCGGAGCTGCATTGCCAAGTGGCTGATGGCGTGTAACAACACGTGCCCGTTGTGTAGGGCTCAGCTCCAATGGGATGTTGTTGCTCATGAGTCTCATGACATGGTGTAGATGGATAGAACGGATGCCCCAAAATGTTGTTGTCTCGTGATTCAGTTGTTGTTTTTTTTTTTAGAATGACACAGTACAACGCAGACGTCCACAGCACGCACGCACACTCACCCCTATGAACACACGTACGCAAACCCTACCCCTATGAACACCTCCGAAGGACTGAAAGCACCGGCAGATCCGGAGATTCTCGGTTACCATTGGCGTAATAAACTTGAGCTTCCTAATTTGTCTAGTTTTGTAGTCGATCTCATGTTTCTTTTGACCTTATCAGGTAGGTATACGTTCTTATTTGCTCCAAAATCATACTACTACATGTGATATTTATTAATTTTTGATTGTGCACTACCGGAATCGGAGCCATTCCTGTGGAGGAAAGGTTTCCCGTGAGCTCCTCACGGGAAAGACCCCTCTTTCCCGTGAGCACTCAAGGGGCTCACGGCAAAGGACACACTCATGGCAACACGCCTTTGGCGTGAGGGGGAGCTCACGGGAAAGGCCACGGCGGGAGGCCGTCCGTCCTCCGTCACCCTTTGCTGTGAAATCTTCGTCCCAGCTCACGACAAAGGCTTTCCCCGTGAGCTCCCAATGCTGTGAGCAAATGCAAACACTAGGCAAAGAACCCCTTTTGCTGTGAAATGTGGGTTCCCGCCACGGCAAAGGATGTACCCCTTTTTATTTTCTGGCTTTTTGGGCTCCAAACTTTTTCTACAGCTGTTATACATCATATGACACTCCTTTTTATCTTGCTTTTTTTTTTTTTCAAGTTAATAGAAACTATCTTGAATTTTGTCTTACAAATGCAATATCTTTGCCTACGTGAAGATTCAATCTCACGCCTCGAACCCATCTCCTCGGGACCCTTGGGACCGTGCTCGAAAAAATACGGTGGCTGGGGTCGCTGGTAGTGAAGTTGTGATGAACTTGTGTACTTGAACTTATGGTTGATGGTTGCACTCATGGTTGAACTTCTGAACTTGTGACTCCTTGGATTTTATGTAATATCTGTGTCATTGCGGATTATTGTGCTATATATGTGATATCCGAGAAATCTGTGATATATATGTGTTATATATGCAATAATATATGTGACAAATATGTGTTGGAACAAAAAAAAAATCTTTACCGTGAGCATAGGGATGGGTCACGACAAATTGACCATAACTTTGTCGTGAGCCGCCCTTATGCTCACGGCAAAGAGTGACTCTTTCACGTGAGCCACCCCGTTAGGGCTCACGGGAAAGAGGGGGAAAACGCTATTTAGGCAGCGCCTTTCTCGTGAGCCTTGACGGTTTTCCCGTGGGCGTGCTCACGGGAAAGCCGACAGATCCACTAGTGATGAGAATTAAAACATACTTCATGTTTGCATCTCAGTGTACATTATTACTTCAAAAAAAAAAAATTCAGATCGTTGCACGCAGCCACGCAACCACAATTGTTTGTGTGATTCCACTCTTCTATCTTAATTAATACAACAAAATAATGTTCACTATTTAGCAGATTCGAGAAAAAATCAGCAACACCATGCATGCATGGTTCGGAAAAGTAACAAAAAACGAAACCAGAAGCGCTAGCTACACCATGTCTTCAGCCGTGCTAACACCATCGACCTTCTCTTCTCCCGCCGGCGGCCCGACGACAATGGCGGCCGCCCTGCAGATTGGACAAGTTGTCTTGCCGCGTCAGAGCCACTTGGCTATGCACCCTCTGTGGAACGCGTGGCCGCAGCCTGGCAAGAGGAACCGGCCCTCGCCGCGGCCGTACTCCGCAATACATATCACGCACGACGACGGCGACGACAGCGGCCCACCTTTGCCGCCGGTGGATGTTTCTTCTTGGTCAGGCAGCGGGAGGTATGGGACGTCGGGCACGCTGTCCAGCATCCTTCCGACGACGTCGTCGCTGCGCATTGTCCAGCATACGTACACGTAGAACAGGGCATAGAAAACCAAGGGAATCATTTGTATCATCAGCAAAACCCAGTCCATGGCGGCGGCGACACGCGTCGGGTCGTCGCCGACGATGAGTGACGAACGGCGGTGTCTTGGCTTCTACTCCAATCCCTCTCTTGCTCGATGTTTGGCCGGGTTGTGCAGCGTTGATTTGATCGTAGTACGACGTACTGCACTAGGTAATTATTAAGGTGAGAGAGTTTATCGTTGGAGTTACCAGAATATATATTGTTGGACTTACCATGTCCGATTAGGATTATACTCGGAATCTAATCCAATACGGCTGTGACATCGCCGGAGTACCGTACAATCGACCATCGTTGCGGACCTGGAGATCGAGGAGTGGGACGATGCTCATACCGTGGAGAGGACCGCACACTGATTTTTTTCCTTCCCTACGGTTGTGACCGTCAGGAACTCTGACAGATTCCGTCCCCGCCAGTCTATCCGTGACGGCTTATTCCTGATGATTACCGTCACGGAAGACTTTTCATGACAGAATTAAACACTTTCCTGACGGTAATGGCAGTTAGGAAAAAAAATTCTGGGGTAGTGAAAGAACTGGAAAATTTGGACTCGCATGATGACACGGATATGTGTAAAGTTGTATGAGACATTTAGATGTTTATTATAGGTTTTTCCCTTTTTTTTAGTGAAAAAGAGTTGAATTAAAAAATATTCTAAAGATGTCGGTCTACTTAATTTGCATATCACGTTTAGGGCCGTACCCCCGTATAACTGTTGCATAGGGATGTGGCTAGTTGGCGGTTGGGTACGTTCCTAAGCTAAATGAACATCTATTTTTAGTAAGGAGCCGGAACCACTACAAGAGACTGCTTTTTGCCGGTAAAGCCTTTGTTGAGCTTAGCACTAGACAAAGAGCGCATAGGAAATCGGCTCATGGCATATATTCTTTGCCGAGTGCCTTTTTCTACCACACTTAGCAAAGACTTCCGAATATCACATTTAGCCCTCGGCAAAGAAAATTAGTTGTTAACGGTAGTTACAACTGACGGCTCTTTGTCGAGTGCCATGTCATATGACACTCGACAAAGAATTTTTTTTTTTTTTTGCAAATTTACTTTGCCGGGTGCCACGTCGGTGAACACTGGGCAATTTTCTTTTTTTTATTCTTTTTTATTTTTTGCAAATTTACTTTGCCCGAGTTGTAGGTCGGTTGGCTCTGCAAAGTTTTTCCATTTTAATAAAAAGAAAAAATCTTTGCCAAGAGCCTAGTTCCTTGACACTTGGCAAAGACTCTATCAGTGCCGAGCGCATTTGCTCTGGCACTCGTCTTTGGCAATCACATTTGCTCTGGCACTCGGTCTTTGCCGAGCACATTTTGCTCTTGACATGGTGTAGATCCACGATAGAACGGATGCCCCAAATGTTTTTGTCACGTGCTGCTTTTGGTCAATTGCGTCGTAAAAGCTGCTTAGCTTGTGAAGTTTTGTTGTGTCGTGCCTCTTATGATCTTACCATATATTCTTTGCAAGAAAAACATACATATGGTATTTATTAAGTTTTGATAGTAAAAGTAAAACATACTTCCTCATAAATTTCGAAAAACGAATTCAGATTGTTAGTTGCATTCGCATGCACTCGATCGTCAGCAGCGCCTGGCATGCATGCTCCGGAAGAATCGAAGTAAACGAAACAAGGCTAGCTTATTAGACCATGTCCTCGGCCATGCTAACAGCAGCAACGACGGCCTTCTCCTCTCCCGCCGGCGACCCGACGACAATGGCGGTGGCCCTACAGATAGGGCAAGTAGTCTTGCCCTGGCGAAGCCGCCACTCCACAATGCACCCTCTGTGGAACGCATGGCCACAGCTCGGCACGACGAACCGCCCCTCGCCGTGCCCGTACTCGGCAATGCATATCACGCACGACGATGCATGTCACACACGGCAGCGGCGATGGTGGAGCCGGAGTTGGGATGCAATCCATATTGACAGTTGCAGTCCAAATGATGACGTGCGGCCAGTTCATTACAGACGCTATCAGCAACACAGAAGCTTTTGTGATGATTTGTTTTCCTCCGATACATCAAACAGATCTCTCAGTTTCAAGTGATACATAAGGCCGGACATCTAAAGAAAACCAAGGGGTCATATATATTTGTGCCTTCAGGAACAAAACTGTTGCCAAGAGTGTGTATGAGAAATATGTCATCAACTTATTGTGTCTTAAAAAGAAACTCGTAACAGCTTGTTCACCCATTATACATGGCGTGCATGCGAGAGATGAGGTGATGCATGAACAACATGACTACCCATCTGGTGCGTATTTGATGATTTGGCCTAATCAGTTTTGAATGGCTGCTTAGGGACCAGATCGACCACCATATGCATGGATATGGAAAACGGAGCATGAGGGACCTGTTTCAAACACATGATATATGTGCCATCGCTGATGTACAGTACAATTGACCATTGCTGTGGCCCGGGGGAGGAGTGGGCCGATTCTGAGTTTGGGCCATGATAAAACAGTTGCATGGCATCATGATGAACTTGCCCGGGAATAATAATCACCTAATAACAAAAATAAATCTACAGCACACTATACAAAAACGATTTCAGAAGAAACGTGATGTGATTTATTTACAGAGGTGGGTACATTAACCTACAGATCAAAGGATGATGTCAAATGTGCAAACTCCATTATGTGGGAGCATTTTCAATAGCTTCTTAAAAAATACTTGCCAAGTCATTATTTATTTATTCAGACTAGAGAGAGTTCTCTTTTTTGCCTTTGTCGCCCAACCATTCTACTAATCGGTTCCTCTATACATGTGCACCGTGCCGTGCCGACACGGTGTCGTGCCGCGCCGCGCGCGTCGTGCGGGTCGCGTGCTGCTGCCGGGCGTGCCACCGTGTCCGACGCAACGGCCCACGGCACGCCCCACATCGGGCCCGTGGGCCGGCCGGCACGCCGTGCCGCCGCCCGTGCTGCCGTGGCCGAGCCGCCGTGAGGGCGCGTCGCGAGGCAGGGAGGTGGCCGGAGGCACCTGGGAGAGCAGGAGGCGGGGTGGGAGAAGGTCGCGTCGCCGCCGCCGCCCGCCCGCGCTGGCGGGAGCCGCCGGCGGCGGCGAGGGAGCTGCTCCCCGCCGCCGATGGAGGTGCTGCCGCCCGCCGTGCCCGTCTTTGCTGACGAGGGCGGGCGCCGCCGCGCTGGGGCGGCGCGGGCTGGGCGAGGGCACGGTGCGGGCGCTGCCTGGCGAGGGCGGCGGCGCAGCTGGGGCGAGGGTGGCGGCGCTGAACTGGAGCTCGAGCCCGAGGGCCGCGCCGGGCGATGCGGAGCGCCGAGAGTCTCGCGATGCGAGAGCTGGGAGACAAGTTGCGATGTGGAAAGGATTGTTTTGGGCTATTAGCTGCTTGGGCCTATTGCACATCTTGCTGTGGGCTGTTTTTTTAGGAAATGTTTTGGGCTGTTGTCTAGAATTAAAATCACCGGGCCACCGGGCCGTGCCTGTATGTCGTGCCACGGGCCAAGGTGGCGGCCCGTGCACGGCCCGGTACCTCGGGCGTGCCGCCCGGGCCTGGTGGACACCGGGCGCGCCGTGCTCGGGCCGGGCTAAAAAGAGCGGGCTACGGGCCGTGCCATCGGGCCCTCGGGCTGCATGCACATGTATAGGTTCCTCAAATCTAAACTAGCGAAAAAAACTCATGCCATGGGGAAAACTAGGAGAATTTAGGGAGCGCAGGGATGAGGGAATATTATATATGTAAAGTTGCATGAGAGATTTAGATGTTCATAGAATTCAAATGGGGAACTATTTGATGTTGTTTCCCCCCCCTTTTTGTATAAAAAAAAAAAAAAATAGAGTTGAATTTAAAATATTTTGGAGATGGTCAAAATTGATTTAGAAAGTCGGTCTACTTAAGAAACCCATGTCCGGTAAAAGATCCTAGAAATAAATAAATAGACCCATGTCCGAAGTTGACATGATGTCAACGTGGAGCTCTTAAATCCCACGTGTCGATCTCTTTAATCCCAATGTAGACTTCATTTTCATCCACGACTGCTGTCTCTAGACGATCCTTACCATCTTCTGCCATAATTCGTCATGGACGGTGGAGGTTCAACAACATGGCTCCATAAGTTTGTTGATCTGGTTTCTTTTTTTCCATTGATTTCTCGAAGTACAGGTGTATCAAGTCGCAGACCTCTAGAACGAAGTAGTGTTTCTAGAGGTAGGAGTTGGCACCTCTTGTGGAATTCTTGAGTAGCATAGACACCTTTTTGACAACAGCATAGACACCTTTGATATAGGTGAGACGCCCAACGGCCTCTAGAAATTTCATACAGTAGCGCCATTTTTAGAATATATTATTTCCAAAAAAACAAATATATATCTGAAACAAGAAACGCTAGCTACAGTGCTACACCACACTAGTACACAAACCTTCTTTTGTCCCGGTTCTCCATAGTGTAAATTGAACTGGGATTACGCAACCGGGACTAAAAATCGAAAGTGGTGAGAATATGAACCGGGATTAATAATAACCTTTAGTCCCGGTTCGTAGCACCAACCGGGATGCCCCCTCGAGGCCCAGGCCCAGCCAGACTAGCAGATTTAGCCCGGTTGGTGTTACCAACCGGGACTAAATCTCTCTCTCTGTTTTTTTTTGTTTCTTTTAATTTCATGTTATATTTTGCTTTTAAATTTGGTATTCAAATACGATTCTACACTACAAAATGATACGCGTTTAGGGAAGTTTCGAATATTATTGTACACTACAAGTGATAAACGCACTTACGGAAAGTTTCGAATACAATTCTATATTATACATCAAAAGCGGGCATATATATTGTTTTCATCGTCATGATGCCACATATTTAGAGCCGATTACAAGTTCATCGTCCTACATATATAATGTCAAGTGTGGACTCAATTACAAAGTTCAACATCACTTATTCGGCTCGGATTTGGGCGCCAATTTGGCTCCTTCGGATCCGCATTTGGAAGCCACTTTTCATTAGGGTCATAGTAAAACTCGGCGCCTTCTGTTAAGACCTCGTCATTGATAAATCCTACCAGGGACTCTTGCATTGCTTGGAGTTGAGTTTTCTCTACGGTTAAGCCCTTCAAATATTTTGTCTTCAATTGGAGAAAAGGAAAAAAAGTATTAGTATATAAATATGTGTTTAATAATAATAATGGTAAATATATATTGTCATCTATCTATATATGTAGTACACGTACTTGGTTTTCCTCTTGGGTGCTTCTACTTGAGTTGAACTTTATGAACTCACAAACGTAGAATCCACAAAGATTGGTACCTTGTGGCTGTCTCGGAGCCCACTGCAGGAGAAAAAAAATTGTCATACAATCCAATAAATTGATATTATAGGGGAATTGAAATAAGATATAGTACTTACTTTGTTTCTGTTGATGGTAAATGGCGTATTGCGAATCATATTATGGTTTTGAACGACTTTAATCCAAGACCTGCGCACAAAAAAATAAAATAATTGGACCATTAATATTGCATGTACACATAATAGGCATATTATGTATTGTGCTAGAGAGATTGTATAATTACCCCTGTATAATATCTATCATATCTTGGTACTCTTCTATGGGCTTATACAATGAGTCCCAAATGATTAGATCACCGTGGGCCAGATTCATGACAAAGAGTAGCCAGTGAGAGTTGCATGTGTACCCAAAGCATTACGCTCATAATTATCAGGTATATAAGAAAAATAACAAGCCACACACATGAACTCGTCGGCGTTATGAACACTCACCCGAAGTTGTAGGGAAGAGTACACGTTTCTTCTCACGTTGTTTCTCTAAGAACATGTGTATATACCTCTCCATGTCCATTCTCCATTTAGGATATATGGTTTCATAATCTTTCATTTTAAATATGATATATGGTTTCATAATCTTTCATTTTAAATATGATATATGCATGCTTCAGAGACAAATTATAAGCTGTTGCTGCCTCGATTCAGTTTGAAGGAAGGAGTGAGGTGCTCATTCAGAAATACACATGATCCTTACCATCAGCAAGGTGAAAATCCAAATATTCTTTGATTTTGGTGCTGCTTCAGTTGGGCAGCTTCACAAAATTCTTTTCTCTGAGAGTGATTTGTGCATATTTCAACAAAGCATCTAATTGGAAATAGAAAATAAATACAAATTCAGGCTATGCCATGACCTGAGCAGATCACTTATAAACGATTATTGATTTCAGTTTATTACATACATTACCTAGAACGGAACAAAATTAACCAAACAACCAAACGAATATGTATATACCACGCCGCGAGCAGAACAAAATTAACCAAACAACCAAACGATTATTGATTTCTAGTAGCATCTTGTATTCGGCCGGCAGAACAATAGCAGATCCAGGGAATTAAAACGTACTGTGCCCGGAAGAAACCTACCCAGGCCGGCCGGCTGCGCGCGACGGTGTGTACGGGAAGAGGCCGCCGCGCCGCGTCGGGAAGAGAGCCGGGCGTCGGGCCGGGAAGTGCCGGGCGTCGGGCTTCGTGTAGGCGTGGCGTCCGGCGACGATGGCGGGGCGACGGTGGAGGGCGGCACCGTGCGCCGCGCGACGAACCGGCCGGGAGAGCACGCGCGAGACGACGGCGGCGGAGGATGCGGGGACGGAACCGGCCGGGAGATTCAGCACGCGCGAGGTGGCGTCGGCGGCGGCGCTGCTGCGGCCGGCGGAGTCGCGTGAAGTGGAATGACGAGAGGAGGGAGAAGCTCAGGCGTCGCGTGATATATAGCCCGACCAATTAGTCCCGGTTATTGGGGAAGCCCGGGAGTAAAATTATATTAATCCCAGTTGTACAATAGGCCCGGGATTAATAGTTGGGGATATTAATCCCGGTGCTCACCTAAACCCGGGACTAAAGATCATTTTGGTGCGAGACTACATGCTCCAGCTGAAATTTTCGGTCTTTAGTCCCGGCAGTATGGACAACCGGGACTAAAGGGACAACAAAGGGGATAAATTTCCCGCCACAATTATTTGCCGGTTACTTATATACTCTAAATATTACATTCTAAATCTCTCAAGTATTTGCCAAGAAATTATATACATGAATTTTTTAAAAAAAAATCATATTCTACTACATTTTCCTTTACTGCACACATATAAAATATGTAACCTAGTATTTTTTTTTTTTTTGACATAAATATTGAACATAATATAAATACATAATCACTATTTTGTTAATGCAAAAATATAGCCTTTATTCAAAATAAATAAAACTATTTATTTTCGACAGAAATTTGATTTCACATTATTTTAACGTTGACCTTTCGATTCTAGATCACCCATGGTGTAAATGCGGGACCATAGAGAATCACTTCGTGCGGAAATTCGATTAAACTGAAAAAATATCAAAACAATTCAAAAAAATCTCAAACTCGGCGGTTCACACACACGGGGGCATGTGAAAGCGTGGGAAAAAAGTTTTGAGGCCAAAACCACGCCGAATACGCGTGGACCTCATAATCATGGAGAACCAAAGTGTAGAGACATGGTTGGTGTAAGGTTGTGTATACCTCTGTGAAGGATGTTGGGTCTACTGGTGTTAAAATTGCTTGAATTTTTTTTTGTGCTCATATACACCCAAAATATGATCCCATGTAAAATCTTGGGTTTTTTTCATTATTATTTGAATTATCTGCATTTTTCTCCGCATCGCGTGTGATAAACCATGGCGAGTTTCTTTTGGAAAACAACAAGATTTTCCACCCACCTCCCAAAACTTCGTCTCCTAGGGCACAAGAGACCTTCTCACAAAGTTTGGCACCATTTCAGTTCTTTTTGGGGTGGACTCAGTTCAACTTATAATTACCGGAGAACTTCGCGCGGAAGTTCGATTAAACCAGAAAAAAATACCAAACCAATTCAAAAATTCTTAAACTTGGCGCTTCCTGCACACAGGGCATGTCAAAGTGTGGGAAAAAGTTTGAGGCCAAAAACACACCGAATACGCGTGGACCTCATAATCATGGAGAACCAAACCTGCAGACATGGTTGGTGAAAGGTTGCGTATACCTCGTAGAAGGATGTTGGGTCTACCGGTGTTAAAATTGCTTGAATTTTTTTTTTTTGTGCTTATATACACCCAAAATATGATCCCATGCAAAATCTTGGGTTTTTTCATGATTATTTGAATTACTGCATTTTTTCTCCGCGTCGTGTCACGACAAACCATGGCGAAGTTTCGTTTGGAAAACAACAGTGATTTTGCACCCACCTCCCAAAACTTCGTCTCCTAGGGCACAAGAGACCTTCTCACAAAGTTTGGCACCGTTTTAGTTCTTTTTGGGGTGGACTCAGTTCAATTTATAATTACCGAGAAACTTCGCTGAAATTCGATTAAACTGGAAAAAACCACACCAATTCAAAAATTCTCAAACTTGGTGGTTCCTGCACACAGGGCATGTGAAAGCGTGGCAAAAAAGTTTGAGGCCTAAACCACACTTGAATATCATGGAATACGCAAATGTGTTAATAAACGAAAACATATTTTGAATAAGAGAAAACCAATACTACGAATTCAAGTTCTGAAAACGTAATTCTATATTACGCTAAGGATGTTAGTCATAATATAATAAAATCTCGGGGTCCTTTTGTGCATAAGTGATGTTGCCTCAAAAAAAAAAAAAAGATTTAGTCCCGTTCGATATTCCAACCGACTAAAGTCGCCGCTTTTAACTGGCCGGACTCACCCAAAACCTTTCATCCCCAGCGTACTCAAAACCGGATTAAAAGCTTGAGAATGTGAACCGACTAAATGTCTTATTTTAGTCCCGGTTGTTGGCTAGAACTGGGACTAGAGGTTTCCTCCGGATGAGAATTGCCTTGAACATCGCTCCTCCAAGAGCTTTTACTCCCGGTTGGTAGTTCCAACCGGGACTAATATGAATTTTAATCCCAGTTCAAAATGAGAAGCTCCCCTCGTAGTGTAAAAACGCATCCGGGACAAAACAAAGGTTTTTGTAGTAGTGCCATGTCCTCAGCCGTCTACAATCGAGAGCATCGTTGTGGCCCGGGGAGGAATGGGCCGATTCTGAGTACTTACTGGGCCATGGTAAAGCAATTGCATGGCATGATGAGCCCTTTAAAAATACTCTAGCATCATGCATGATGAACTTGACATTTCTTGTGGAATTCTTGATTTGATATCGGTGGGACGCACAACCACCTCTAGAAAATTTGCCTTTCCCATTTCAGCAATTTGATCTTAGGGTATTACGTGGCACTCTCGTGCTACATATATAGCTCATGGATCAGGACATCTCGATGTGTGTTTATATTATGGGATAGGATCCCTTGTATTATCCCCGATCTTCATGTATCAGGCCCTCCCACAAAAACAAGAAAATAAAACACGTTTTGAATTTGATGGATATGCATTGTTGAACGAAGCTGAGTCACGATGTCACATGCATATGTTTGATATGGATCGATGACAACGATTCCGTAGGCAGAAGCTGCATCAACGATTTATGCATATGTATCTCCTAGCAAGCAATGCATGTGTAATGTTGACCCTTAATTTGCACTACTGCACTATATATTGTTCTATTAACGTACTAGCCTACAAGGAAAAGCAAATTAAAAAGAAAACATGTAGTTGCAAGGCAAAACGCAACGTGATCATCAATTAACACGTTGAGTACTTATTACGTTTCATGATGGTTATTATTATTTGTCTGCTTATTCGCCTTATAGCTAAACCAAAACTATATTAAAACATGATAGCTTTAAGAAGATCCACTGTACCACACAGTCACACACATGGTACAACCACCATCGTCTGACGCTACTTTTAGTGTGTGGTACTAATATTAATTTTTTATTAACAATAAAATTAACCAAATGGTGAACTTTTTTTTTTAGTAAAATCTGAAACTAGCTGTTAATGAGCCCTCTCAGTAGTCAGTAGTCCATTCATTTTTTAGATAAAACTCAGTAGTCCATTCATCTATCTATATAAATAGAATAAGATTAAACTTTACTCGCCCAAACTTCAGTTGTTGGACTACAATAACTAGTTTTGGTGATCCAAACACGCCTAATCTGGATAAACTTGTAACTCTCTTTAATAATGTGGATAAACTAGTAACTCTGCCATGTAGGCGTAGGGCGTCTACTACCAAACAATATGCAAGATTCCCTCTCTATTCTAGCAGTAGCACTGCTGGTGCCATGTCGTTATCCTCTGGGTTCCTTCCTTCCCTGTTGAATTCTGATCGTGTTCTACTTTTGTTATATAGCCGCGTGCAGAGACTTTAGTTTCATTGTTATTACACATTTTAATTACCATTGGTTTAAACTGTCGACAAAATATGACCCTGTTCGATCTTTATAACGAATGCGTAGTTATATTTTCCCTGCTTTTCTTGTGTTTCTCCTGTAAAATTGAATTGATTCTTAAATTCACAGAGTGTGCGTCAAATTATGCCGTGCGTAGATATTATTGACATATTATTGATCTACTACTTCATGTATACATTTTTTCACCAACGAAAATGAGATTTTTATTGTCAGATTTTTCAGCAGGGAGAAGAGAAGAAATGTCATGGCATGCATGGGCATGTGGTGTCTCTGTCTCTCCTCCTTTTGTGCGCTTGTCGTTTCTCCAACTCCCAACTAATCCTGCTCCAAACGACAATCAGACTGAGTTGTCAATTCTTCTCTGTTGCTGCAAAATTCTACTAACTTTTGGGCAATCTTCTGGCAACTAAACGTCAATTCTTCTCTGAATGGCTGCTGGTTCAATCTATGGCGATGAGCATCATCCGAGTCATCGGTGATGAACAGGATACCATCCTCTAATCCAAAAAAAAAAAAAAGAAATGGGAATCATTGCGCTGGAACAATTAATAGTATGTGGTTGAGCAGTGACCCATCCAGAAGGATCCCAACAAAAAAAAATGGGAATCATTGCAGGTGAGGTCAGGTCAGGTAGGTCCTGTGCAGCAGTGCAGGCATTATTCGTTCGGCGAGCGACGTTGCCCGGCCGCCGCGCCACCACCGCACCGTTGTACCATCCCCTGAATCCATCCAAGATAACTATTCAGCCTACAAAAACCAGATGCACAACACCTGTCTCCAATTATTCCAGATATTGGACCTCAATTGGATACATGTCATTCTCGCTTCCTAAGTCAACGTTTTTCAAACTACCGGCAATTATATATTAAAATATATAAATATTTACATTAAGTAATTAGTATCATCGGAAAGATCTTTTTAAGTCTAGTTTTTAAAAAAATTATTTGGAGATATAAATGTTGCACGTATTTTCTACAAACATAGTCAAAGTTGAAAAAATTTGACCGCACTGCAAAAACGACTTCTAAATAGGGACGGAGGGACTACATATCTAGCCTTGAAATGCGTACCTATAGTAGACTCTACAAAAGTCAGGATGTCTCCTATTTTTCAGCAAACAGTTTTGTCTTTAGCAAACAGGAGGAGCTTATGTCCGTACTGAAATTTATTTTTTTTAAAAAAAAAACAAGCAACAAATAAACACAAATAAAAAGCTAGGACTAGAGCAGAGTCCAGCCAGCAAGTTCAGGAAACAAATAGAATGAAAGCTGCTCTATCTTTGAACTAACTTGAGGTAGATACTTTTTTCTTCACGTGAAGAACAACTAGGCCGCCGAAGACATTCTTGAAGACATGTTTGGCATTTCTGTGTAGTTGTCTCTTCATCCCTGAAGATTAAATCATTTCTCACTGTCCAGATGCTCCAATAATGATGATTATTTCCGTAAAGAAAAGGAGGACATTGAATTGAGCTCTGAAAACCTCCAGAAATCCCTTGGGATTGGGGGACAGTACGTCATGCCAACCAAATTTCAGCAAGCTTTATCGAAGTCACGGTGCAAGAACAAATGAACCACTGACTCTTCAACTGAGCTGTTGCGTACAATTGAAGGACTGCAAGTGCATATATATCCTTTCTTCTCAAGATATTCCTTGTGCTAAGCCTATGTTGTCGCAGCAAGATGTGCAAATTATTATATGGCGCAGTAATATAGGAAACATACGTGTGAATTGAGATTGGATAATACAGAACAGAAAAAGAGCAACACTAGTAAGTAGCTTCTTCTCTAGCTTAATCAATAGCTAGCAATATTCATGAAAATCCCAGAACCAGAGAGAAAATAAATCACCCCAAGTATGTGTACTCAAAATCTCTCCCTTTTATTGGACACAAACATAGAAACTATATATATATATATATTTCATTCCCTGGTTATTATAAGCATGTTCAGTTTACCAAGTGGACATTCTTAATAAGCTTCGATTGCAATGAATAGGTTCACCTTTTGGCATATGGACCGCTGCCATATTTTGGATGAATTTCATTCTATGATCAAATAGTCGTATTGGTTCATCTTAGCGGTTAATAACTAGAACCACATGATCGTACTAATATCCTGGGAGCCTTGGAACGAGTGAAATGCACGCATGTTTTCACTCACAAGGCAAACCACCTGGTCGTACGTACCCATTGTAGGAGGTGAGTAGCACTCTCATTGCTCTAGTAAGAAAAAAAAAGTACTCCCTCCATAGTTGAAATGAAAGACGTTTAGGACAAATGACACAATCTCCAAAGCGCAACTTTGACTTCTCTTTTCTATAAAAATATTTATTAAAAATTATATATGTATACTTTTATGAAAGTATTTTTCAAGACAAATCTATTGATATAATTTTCACATTTCTAAACTCAACGACTTAAAAGTTATTCATGATTTATGTTCCCAATGTTTGACTCAAACCTTTTGCAAAACATCTTTCTTTTCAACTATGGAGGGAGTACATATTTCTTCTTGATATACGAAGTCATAGCTCCTTCATTGTCGTTGCTCAAGTTTTTTTGTGTAACACTATTTTGAAGCTATAATAAAGGTTTCCTATTGAAATGTTGTAACTCATCTAACTAGATAAAAGGTGTTTTCCATTTTCTATAGATTTAAAAATGGTTGAATCTAAATATTCAAAAGTATTTCATTTTAAATAAAAAATGAAACTAATACAAAAATTAAAAATATAGTGCTTCTTTTTTGTTGTTGAATTGGACTTATTTGGATCTTGTGTGTTCTTGTTTGCATTGCTTCGTTGCTCATCACTTGCTGTTTTTTAAATTATCATTTTAGGTTTTGCTTTTATTTGATCGCATTATTAGTTGATTTTATGATGTTTGAGACCCTTTTTAAAAAAAAACATATTACCTAATTAATCATCCAATTTCACATAAAGCAAAGTACTAGCCAAGCATTGACAAAATACGATCTATGTACGATGATGGTGTTATCTAGATCTTCTATGTAACATGCAACTCTCCTACCAATTTATTTTAGAAAAAGTAAGGACCACATGTTGTTTCATGATTGATCTTTGCAAATCTTAAGGCATCTGATGATAGATGAATCAAGCCACAACTATAGGCCACATCAACTATTGTTGCATGAAGGAAATGTACCACATGCATCCTAGAATGAATTGAGCCATCAATTTGGACAAGATTCATTGTGCTGCTAATTGACCAATAGAAATAGGCAGCGAAGACAAACCACCGGTCATGCCCATTGTAGGAGATGAGTAACTCTCATTACTTTAGGAAGCAAAAACTTGGGTGCATATTTATTCTTGATATATATAAAGACATAGTTCGTTCATTGTTGGAAATAGGCAGAGAAGACAAACCACCGATCATGCCCATTGTAGGAGATGAGTAACTCTCATTACTTTAGGAAGCAAAAACTAGGGTGCACATTTATTCTTGATATATATAAAGTCATAGTTCATTTATTGTTGCTCCATTTTTGTGTGTAACATTTATTGTTTGTTGAAATATTATGACTGATCTAGCTGGTTATGCCATTTTGTAATTAATAAAAATCTGATTTAGTCTAAAAAGGTTTAAATTAGTTCATAAAATCAGTTTAGTCTAAAAATATGAAAACAATTTATGTAGGTCCTTGAACTATTGTGTTATCTAAGTCCAATTCATTTTGAATTACAGATCATGAGTACGTACCAAAATTTAAAATCACCTTAGAAAACATAGTACTTAGCACTCCTGCCATTTTCTAAGATGTTTAAACTTTTCTAGATACATACATTTTAATATGTACTTTTATATATACTATATCTAGATATATAATAAAATAAATATGTCTATAAAAAATTTAAATATCTTTTATTTAGAATGAAGGGAGTAGTTATTATTAATGCGAGCATACATCATTTTTTTCAAATTACACAATACAGACGTAGACACAATATATGCTATACACATTCCAAAAATGTTTAGAATACTAAGTTACACTTTAGTACCTTTAGGACTTTTTATTTTAGTTTCAGGCAACCTTTTGTGTTGGGACTAAAAAGTCCTTAATAAAAATCCCTAGGAAACCTAACAGGGGGATTTTTTTTTTAGACTTTTACTAAAAGTCCATATATGCACCTCCTTAAGATTCTTTTTCTATAAAAATCCTAAAACTAGAAAAAAAAATACTAGGACTAATTAACCAAACACCCCAGCAATAGACACTAGTACTGAAAAGATTTTGGGTGACGGCGCCAGGGATTTCACGTGGCGGCGAGGCGAGGCGCCGTCACCCACATGAGGTCACGGTTAATACAACGATTATCGGTGGTGGGCTACGGTGCACATCACGGTAAATACATTATCCGTGGCGGGCACATTAGAACGCCTCGCCACGGAATGGTTCAAAAAAATAAAAAAATACTAAAACCCTAGACAGGCCCGCCACGTAAAATAAAACGGATGTGGCGGGACATTTTCCGTGACGGGCAAAAAAAGTGTCCGTCATGGAAAAGATTTTACAATATCACCAAAAATTATTTGGTTACTAGTGAGATGGACGCATGCAAGATACCAAAAGTCATCATTCTGTAAGTCTGTAACCAAGGGCCAAAACGTCTTTAATTTCTCACTCTGCCACGCATAACACGTCATAATAAATTAACTAACAAAAGTTTATCTTTGCTTTGATCAGGTCACTTCAATCTGACTTGATAGCGTAGTCGGCGACTTGTTGGCGTCTCTCCTTATATTTTTTTTTCTTATTTGATTTAGAATTGGAACATGGAGTGATTGCTACATACTGCATGTGGCGACACGACCCTGCTAGCATCTCGTGACGTGTAGGAGGAGTACATTGATCTGTCTAGCTCATGCCTCTATTATTGAGTTCCATTTCGTGGCAAGCCATCATATAAACTTTGAACAGTCTCAAATTGTTATCAAAAAAAAAAAGTCTCAAATTATTGAGTTCCATTTATTTTATCACACGCACAACTTCGCCAAAGAATGTTGGGTTCGGTTGGTTAACACAACCGGCCTGGACACTCTAAAGGCACACCTCGGGAGAGTCGAGGAGTCAAATATCACATGCACAACTCAACGGCTTGTTACGCAACACGAGTCCATCATCATATAATCTGTGATAAAAGGAATTTTATGACAAATTTTTTGTGCTCTTGCCGTTCGATCTTTCAAGGAAAGAAGTTGGATTCTTGAGATGTATGCAACCAGAAATAAATGATATATATATGGTTTTCGATCAGGTTTTGAAGTGTTAATTTAGAAGTAAAGACCTGTTCGGTTCCCATGCACTACCCAAAAAGTCTTTGGGGTTTCGGTCACATCAAATCTTTTAACGCATGAAGTAAGACTAAATGTAGGTAAATAAAAAAAAACTAATTGTATAGTTTAATTGAAAAGTACGAGCATCTAATCTTTTGAGCTGGATTAGTCGAGTAATAGGACAATAATTACCAAATACAAAAACTAAAAGTCTTCTACGGTTCCCTAACCCAAAATATTTCACCAACTAAACACAACCTAACTCAATGCATGGCCACATGGGCACTAACGAGGATCCCACAATGCCTAATGACTAGTATACTCCAAACAAAAAACAAGGTTACAGAATGGCCACCACACAAGATCCAGTCGCCACGTAGGTATGAATCATCTGGAGAGTGGTCCGTCCAATCAATTCCCAGGTCCATGGTCCATGGAACAGGTTGCCCTAGTGGGCCCCACACTAATGCCTAGCTAGCCCCTACCTGACTCAGCAAAAGGATGAGATCCACACATCAGCCACTGGTTTTTCTTCCCCGTCCTTTGTTTTAAGTGTCTAGATTTTCATATTATTTATTTTTTAAAAAATATAATTATAATTATAAAAAGTAGTAGTAATATTAATATCAATATAGATTTGGTTAAAATTAAGTAGGGTTCGAAATTCTGGCGAAACTTAGGCTAAATTTCACAAAATTCGGTAATTTTGATGGTTGGTGAAGAATACTCTAAAATTTTGTATAATATATTAATACATGTTCGTGTAACTCTAAACTCATATTTTTTCTGGTGTTTATATTGTATATATTCTTCTATTCAATAGTTGTGTAGTCATAAATCACAGTAATATTTGTTTTAGATCTAAACTTTTGTTAGAGAAAAATATACATCATGTGCAAATCCCTAAAAAAAATCGGCGAAATTTAAGCTGAATTTCACAAAATTCAGTAATTCCGCATTACTGATTTTTATTTTTTGTTTTGAAATCAAGTACATTTACTCTTCAATATGTGAGGATGTGACATTTAACAATATTTGGAAGGAGTACTAATCAATAGTGCTTGAAAAATCTCACATCATGATAACCAAGGAAAAGCAGCTTAACAACTTCCCTAATAACCTTGGACGGTGAAGACAAAAAAAAATGGAATTGGAGAGATGTCCATCTCCACATCCACATGGGGTGGTGGTGGCCAAATCCCAATTCAATCACGGCAACAGAGGGCCCTGGCTGGCTGGCTACCAAGCAAGCATATCCGGTCGTGTGGAGCTGTGATGCGGTGCGTAGGAAACGCGGCGCCGGACCTGAGACAGCTCAGCCAGCTGCAGCTGCAGCAGCGATCCAGGGTCATTACCGTCAAATCAGCCACCCACGCGGTTAGGCCGGCCGGCTAACCCTCTTCTCCGCCTGGTATAAGAAGAGCCTCCTCTCCTCATCGTCGCCGCATCGCAGCATCCCTCACCTCACCTGCCCAGCAGAGGAACACCCAGGCAGTAGAAGCAGCAGCAGAAGCCATAGTAGTCTGACAAAAAGTTCAGCACAGCTCTGATCTTGTCGCCTCCCGCCGCAATCTCCGTCTCCGTCCGTCGCGCCGTCAGAAGGTGAGCACATCAACCATCAATCGTCTGTCCCTGCCTAGCCTCCCATTGCAGTTTCAGATTTCAGTACTAGTTCTGTTACCAGGCCAATGGCAATGGTTGTCAAGGAATCTAGTGGCCCCTTCCTCCCCCTGGTAATTTTTAGAGTTGAAATAATCCGTGTAGATTTAGGAAGAGCCTGTTCTTGGTCTCCTGTGCGGTCAATTTGGGTATACGGCCGTGCAGTGTAATCTTATGGCGTTTAGGTTTGTATAAAGGCGAAATTTTTGCACCCCTGATGAGTGATGAGTATTTCGTCGCCACTTGCGTCTTCTCAAGTCCGAACAAAGTCTTTGTCAGATGCGGAATAGTTGAGGTTTTCAAAAGATGTGGAATAGTTTAGTAATTCAGAAAGTTGGCATCTTGTCACGGTTGCCATGGATGGCTTTACTATTTTTAGAATTCCATACATATGCAGTCATGCAGATGTGCTGGTGATAAGCAGAGTACCTCTGTTTTATCTTATTTGTTCCCCACTATTTGGAATCTTCTTACTCATTCCAGCAGGGATTTGTATTACTAATGCACACATAGCATGTTTGCTTTCGTAATTAGTACAGTAGGGCCTTTTTTTGATCTTGTGTGAACAGTGGAGTATTTATTTGGTTCTTAGTCGGTACATAAGCAAGTATTAGGTAGTAAAAAAAAAAATTATGCATATCCTGATGCCTGAATCTAATGTTTATTTTTTCTCGCGCAGATACAGAAATCACAACAAGTTAAAGTCTCAGGGAATGCTGAAAGATGTGCTTTCATAGAAGAGATTCCTGTTGCGACATCAAGGATCTTGCTGCTCCGCAAGGCCTGCTGATCTGTTCAACTCTTTATGACCTGACCTGCATCAATTCCACGCCATTCAGACTGCGACACGATCAGGGCATAAGAATTCTCTTCACCGTCATGGACCATGACATGGGGGAGGAGGGCTAACTCTTTGCCAAGTCCACCTGATTGGCAGCTAAAACTGTAGCCTGTGATTTATACCATTCCTTCAAGGAAGATATGGGGTCGAGAGGAAATATTTTGATGAAGCGGTATGAGCTAGGGAGGTTGCTGGGGAAAGGCACATTTGGCAAGGTGCACTATGCAAGGAACCTTGAGTCCAACCAGAGTGTTGCTATTAAGATGCTGGACAAGGACAAATTGCTCAAGGTCGGGCTTTCAGAGCAGATAAGGCGGGAGATCACAACGATGCGGTTGGTGGCTCATAAGAACATTGTTGAGCTTCATGAGGTCATGGCGACACGGAACAAGATCTACTTCGTCATGGAGTATGCGAAAGGTGGCGAGCTCTTTGACAAGATTGAGAAGACTGGCAAGCTCACAGAGGCTGCTGCACACAAGTACTTCCAGCAGCTCATTAGTGCAGTGGATTACTGCCACAGCCGAGGTGTGTATCACCGGGACTTGAAGCCTGAGAACCTGCTGTTGGATGAGAATGAGAACCTGAAGGTCCTCAGACTTTGGACTGAGCGCACTTTCAGAGTCGAAGAGGCAAGATGGCTTGCTCCACACCACCTGTGGAACTCCAGCATATGTAGCTCCAGAGGTGATCAGCAAGACAGGCTATGATGGTGCAAAGTCAGACATCTGGTCTTGTGGGGTTGTTCTGTTTGTACTTGTTGCTGGTTATCTTCCTTTCCAAGGCCCAAACTTGATGGAGATGTATCGTAAGATACAGAACGGTGATTTCAGGTGCCCCAGTTGGTTTTCACACAAACTCAAGAAGCTTTTGTACAAGATCTTGGACCCCAACCCAAACACAAGAATCTCAGTCCAGAAGATAAAGGAGTCTACCTGGTTCCGGAAAGGTCCTTTGGAGACCCGTACTCTAAAAAGAGAAAATTCCAAGTGAGAATGCCACCGCAAATGTTGCTCCAGCACTTGCTATGAGGCGCAAGAAGAATGTTCATAAAGATGGGAAGCCCCTGGCTGTCACAAACTTAAATGCCTTTGAAATTATATCTTTCTCCACAGGATTTGACCTCTCTGGTCTATTTAGCAAGAAGGAGTGCAAAAAGGAGACAAGATTCACTTCTGATAAGCCTGCCGCAGCCATCATCTCGAAGCTTGAAGATGTTGCAAAAGCACTGAATCTCAGGATAAGAAAGAAGGATAATGGTGTTGTCAAGATTCAAGGTAGGAAGGAGGGAAGGAATGGTGTCCTTCAGTTTGACACAGAAATATTTGAGATCACACCATCCTATCATCTCATTGAGATGAAACAAACAGGGGGTGATTCACTTGAGTACCAGAAACTGTTGGAAGACGACATCCGGCCAGCACTGAAGGACGTTGTCTGGGCCTGGCATGGAGATGATCAACAGCAAAAGGACTAGTACCTTTGGATGTCTCAGTTTTGTTGCAAAATTTGTTAGATTTTTCAGCTCAGAGTGATTCTGTTCGACATGTGTGTGTTCTTTTTTAGTAGTTGCATTCTTTCTGTTTCTGTGAACCATTCCACAATAATTGTTGAGAGGTTGAGCTGTCCAGATGTGAAAACTGTTTCTGTCCTGTGTGTAATGGCTGTCCCTATCAATAATGAAATAATTGCGTTTGATTCTTTAAAAAGGTTTGATAGCTTCTTTTGGTGAAAATGTGCCTAACATTTTGTAAGGGGTATGCCACCTCATCACATGCATATGGAATCACTTGATTGTAGCCATTCCAGCACAAAATAACAGCAGGAAAAACTTCCAAAGTGATTCGCCATTGCCTCAAGAATACTTTATATTTTTACTTCATATTTCATTTATTATGTTTCAGATTAAAATTGATTGAACCACTAAAATCTAAAGAACCGATCTTTCTTCTTATAAGGCTCACATTTCTTCTCTCAAAATTTGCCAACCACAATTTTAAAGAAATGATTTGCATGTCAAACGGGTGGTGGTGTGCTCTGTATCTCAAACGTGCTTGCCAGTAGATTAGCTTCAAGTGGGGAATCAGCTAATGACTTTACCACTTGGTCAGTAACTCAGTCTTCATATTCATAAATAGCTAGGGATAATGCCGATAACTTGGAAAAAACTGAATTAGACAAAGAATGAAGCACAGGTAGCACTTCCATTTTAATGTAGCTACAAGAAACAGTCTGACAAAGAAATCAAGGTAAATTATACTCGACACAAAAGAACATATAAAGGATGTACATCACATGTCGGTAAGTTTAATCTTCAGGCAATGTTTGGACTCCACTAGTCCACTTGCACTGAAAAAGAACTCGTCTCCATCAAACTGGACTAAGGATAGATCCACTAGCCCGTTTTTCACATTTTTAATCAACCAAGGAATCGTGTCTCCATCAAATGGAACTATGGATAGATCCACTAGCTCGTTTTTCACATTCCTAATCAACCTCCGGAATGACTTCCCAAGTGGGTCAAGCGTCGATCCAATCCGATAAATTTTAGCCAACCAATCACCGCTATGCCAAGTTGTGCATAATCATGGATAAACTGTGTGGGTTCCTGATTTTTAACATCTGATCGAGCTTTTGCTCTTGATGCGATGTATCTCCAGTTCTAGACAGATAAGAGACAAAAGTGACGATATAGATAAATCTTTCCTGCTTTGAGCATACAAAGTTTAGTTGTCCATCGTTTTTCCCTTTTTTTCTATGGCTTTGCTCGCTCATCTGCATAGTTGTTGTCTCTATCGGCAACAGGCAAAGAAGTAATGCCGACTGATAGCAACTGACAGCTGGTAAACATGCGGCACCAAGTGCAGTTGAAAACTTTGTATGAGCAGATAATTATCAAATATAATCCTTAGTTACTAGTGTTCATTAATTGAGCTCCATGTGCATTTGCGCATGAATAGATTGGCTCATAATGATTGGTGATTTGGTGTCTTGGATTGAACTTTGTACTGGAAATGTAGCAAAAGGTGAAACTGGAGTTTCAGATATTGTTATGTCACGGTGAAACTAACTGAAAACCTTAGCATATACCCCACATCCAAAAAGTCTAGTTTCAGATCTATGTATTGTCAGACAGGGCGACAGGCTATACATGTTAGAGCCCTGAAACAGAGGAATAGAGACCTAATTATCCAGAATGTCAAATGGTTCACACATCCATAACCAACCAGGAAAAAAAAACTATTGTGCTTAAAATTATGCAACCAAAGAATATTATCTGCTCACTATCTTGATACACACGTATCTTGAATGCTAAGAGAACAGGCTGATTGAAACCAAATTATTATTGAGTAGAGATCATGTTACCGCCAACACAATCTTCAGAAGTTGGAGCTGGTCCACTGGGAGATCACCAGGAAAGACTAAAAAATCTATATTGGATCCCATCAAGATGGCGTGGAGTGGACTAGCAACATTAGCAACATTCAGTAGCGGTGGTTGCAGAACAGCCGCTTCAGTCTGTTATTTATGTTGAACCCAACTCAAGTCCAACTCGGTCTGTTGTGCCAAACATTTCATTTTTATTATTAATTCCGTTATTCTGCTCGCTCTGCGTTTGCATCTTGTGCTGCTGCTGTAGCTTACAGTTTGCTTCTGCCCTCTTTATTACTCAGCGCTATTTATGCAGGTATGCATAATCTCATCTTAAGAGACAAAAAAAAAAATGTGCAAATCGCTTCATCTCATTGTACAAGTTGCCTCCAATTATTATATTTTTTTATTATATCCAGGTTAATTACTACAGTGTAACTCCAGCCTATGTTGGCTGGAAGACTTTCTTGAGTCGTCTCAACATAGCGGTCCCAAGCCCGGGTAAAGGAGGAGGGTTGCGTTAGGTTTGGCGAACCAACGTAAAAACCAGCCACTCTAATGGATATGAAACCCATAAGAAATTCGTTGGGGGCGTAACCCTCTTAGCGGCGCTACATCGGACCCGGGTGTGGTGTCAAATGGGCAAGGGCCGGGTCGCCATCCCCTTAGTGGCGCGTCGTATCGTGATCCGGGTGCGATGAACAAGTGAGCAAGGGTCGGGTCGTCAACCTTAGTGGCGCTGGCATACATCCGCGCCGGGTGTAGTGAAAAATGAGCAAGGGTCTTTGCACTTTCCTCGACGGGTGCGAAGGGTAAGGAAGCTAGCCGAGCCAACTAGGATTCGTCTAGGTAGCTGGAACGTAGGGTCCCTAACGGGTAAGTTAAGAGAGCTAGTCGATCACGGGCAACTAGGAGCGTGTAAATATTCTATGCGTTCAGGAGACCAAATGGAAGGGCCGGAAGGCGAAAAGAGGTGGAGGGCAACGGGCTTCAAGCTTTGGTACACGAGGACAACATCGGGTAGGAATGGTGTAGGTATTCGATAGATAGGAGCCTTAAGGATGGAGTAGTGGACGTTAGGAGGCAAGGTGATCGGATTATCCTAGTCCGATTGGTCGTTGGAGACTCGGTCTTGAATGTGATCGGTGCCTATGCCCCTCGTGTAAGTCTTAGTGAGAGCGCCAAGAGTCGGGTTTGGGAGGACCTAGATAGCATGGTTAGTACTTGTGCCTATCGGTGAGAAACTCTTCATAGGAGGAGACCTCAATGGCCATGTGGGTGCAACAAATGTAGGGTTTGAGCGAGTACACGGGGGTTTTAGATGCGGTAGTAGGAACGAAGAGGGGGGGAGGATGTTTTGAATTTTGCTTTGGCCTATGACTTGTTGTTAGCGAATACCCTCTTTAGAAAGAGGGAATCCCATTTAGTGACCTTCCGTAGTGGACAACACTCGAGCCGGATCGACTTTTATCCTTGTAAGAAGGGAGGATAGGACTGCTTGCCTAGATTGTAAGGTGATACACGGGAGTGTGCGGTCCCTCAACACAAGCTTGTAGTGGCGGACTTTCGTTTTTTGGTGCGTGCCCACCGGGACAAACGTGTCAAGATTACGAGGACGAAGTGGTGGAAGCTTAGAGGGAAGCGGCACAATCGTTTAAGGAGAGGATGCTAGGCGAGGGGCCTTGGGAAGAAGGAGAAGATCTGCGGGACGACATGTGGTGAAGATGGCAACATGTGTACGGAAGGTGGCCTCGAAGTGTTGGGTGTGAGTAGGGGAGGCAAGAAGGAAGCGAAGGACACCTGGTGGTGGAACGACGAGGTACAAAAGGCTATTAAGGAGAAGAAGGATTGCTTCAAAGCGCCTCCATCTCGACAAGAGTGCAGCCAACATCGAGGGCTATAGGATAGCGAAAGAGGGCTGCAAAGCGGCTGTGAGTGTAGCAAAGGGTCGGGCTTTTGATGACCTTTACCAACGGCTAGGCACGAAGGAAGGGGAGAAGGACATTTATAGGATCGCTAGGATACGTGAGAGGAAGACAAGGGACATAAACCAAATCAAATGCATCAAGGATGGGACAGATCGGCAAATTTCTTGAAGGACGAGGAGATCAAGGACGGATGGCGAGAGTACTTCGATAAGTCGTTCAATGGGGAGAATGATAGTCCTACCTTTGAGTTGGACGACTCATTTGACGATACTTGTAGACGCTTTGTGAGGAGAATTCGGGAGGCGAGAGATCGAGAGAGGCTTTGAAGAGGATGAAGGGAGGTAAAGCGATGGGCCCCGATGGCATCCCCATTGAGGTGTGGAGATGTGCGGGAGCGAGAGCGTAGTATGGCTGACTAAGCTTTTTAACCTCATTTTTAGGTCAAACAAGATGCCTAAAGAATGGAGGCGAAGTATATTAGTACCAATCTTCAAGAATAAGGGAGATGTTCAAAGTTGTACTAACTACCGGGGATTAAGTGATGAGCCATACGATGAAGCTGTGGGAGAGGGTTATCGAGCATCGCCTACGAAGGTCGACAAGTGTGACCCAAAACCAATTTGGGTTCATGCCCGGGAGGTCGACCATGGAGGCGATTTTCTTAGTACCTACATTGATGGAGAGATTTAGGGAGCGAAGAAGGACTTGCACATGGTCTTTATTGACCTCGAGAAGGCGTATGACAAAGTACCGAGAAACGTCATGTGGTGGGCCTTAGAAAAACACAAAGTCCCAACTAAGTACATTACCCTCATCAAGGATATGTACAAAGATGCGGCGACATGTGTTCGGACATATGATGGCGATACCGGTGACTTTCCAATTAACATAGGACTACATCAAGGGTCGACATCGGCCCTTATTTATTTACTCGTGATGGATGAGGTTACAAGGGATATACAGGGGTGATATCCCTTGGTGTATGCTCTTTGGCTTGATGATGTGGTGCTAGTGGATGAGAGTAGAGCGAGGGGGGGTAAATAGGAAGTTGGAGCTATGGAGGCACACGCTAGAGTCGAAAGGGTTCGAGTTGAGTAGGACCAAGACCGAATATATGATGTGCGACTTTAGCCCGACTAGGCATGAGGATGGGGATGTCACCACTGGATGGACAAGTGGTGGCCAAGAAGGATACTTTTCGGTATTTAGGATCTATGCTACGTAAGGATGGCGACATTGATGAAGATGTTAGACATAGAATCGCAAACGAAGTTGGCTAAAGTGGCGTCAAGCTTCCGGCATCCTATGTGACAAGAGGGTACCACGAAGCTAAAAAGGGAAGTTCTATAGGGTGCGATTCGCCGGCGATCTTTGTATGGTCTTGAATGTTGGCCTACAAAGAGGCGACATGTCCAAAAAATAAGTGTGACTGAGATGCGTATGTTGCGTTGGTTTTGCGGGCATACTAGAAGGGATAGAGTTCGAATGAAGATATTCGGGATAGGGTCGGGGTGGCCCCTATCGAGGAGAAATTGATTCAACATCGGTTGAGATGGTTTGGACATGTTCAACGGAGGCCTCCCGAGGCGCCGGTGCGTAGTGGAGTTCTAGAGCGGGTAGATAATGTAAAGAGAGGTAGAGGCCGACCTAGGCCGACTTGGGACGGTTAAGCAAGACCTTAAGGAGTGGAATATCTCTAAGGATTTAGCTTTGGATAGGGCGCTTGGAGGCTAGCTATTAACGTGTTCTGAACCATGACTTTGTTTCCTTTTCTATCTACCCTAATCTTTATTCTTTTGTCTTGTGCCTTTCTACGTTCTTTTTATGCTTTGTTTCATATGGGTTTCATCTCTGGCCTACCCCAACTAGCTTGGGACTAAAGGCTATGTTGTTGTTGTTGTTGTTGTTAATTACTACAGTGTAGCTTTTGTTTGTTATTTCGTCCCAGGTTAGTATACCGAGAAAAAGCTTTCCTATATCAAGAGATGCTACTGAATGCTGAAAACTGAATACCATCCAGGAAAGCAAGCTAATTTCATGTCTTCTCATCAAGAAAACATCTGACTACCAAAAGCAATGGACAACTCTCCTGTAACATGCCAATATGAGTCTTTGGAGTTCAGAGACAAAAATAACTGGTTCATTTCACTATACAAATTGTCTAACTTATTATATCCAGGTTAATTAATACATTGTAGCTTTTGTTTATGATTTCGTCAAGGTTAGTAACTGAGAAAAAATTTTCCGCTATCAAAAGTTAACACTTAACAAAACAGTACTGAACACTCAATAGTGGAGACAGAACTAAACACTCAATAGTAAATACCATCTTCAGACAATCGGGCAATTACATCTCTTCTCATCAAGAAAACATCTCAGACCACTAAAGCAATGGAATTGGTGATATTAACAGGGTGACAAATAATCCAACATATATAACAGTCCACCAGACCAGATTAATAGGTAACAGCTGACCAACAGCATGCTATATTATATACAATGATGAGCCTTCTTGCTTCAAGAACAGTAAGAAAGCTGATCCGCTTGTTGCAAGGAAGATAACGCCAACAGAACATCACTTGAACATCAGAAAGTTGCAGATTTGCAGTACAACAATATCAGCCAGCACAAGCGAACACAGCCGATGAAATTCCCACATTTCAGCTACCCACATCTATTACATGTTCCAAGTCTCACGTATTTTAAGCACTGATAAGCATGGTTTAAGTTGAAAATTAAATGCGTGGAAACTTTAGACAAAATGTCATGTCCAAATTCCCTACTCCCAGCAACCCACCCACTTACAGTTACCATACACAAGGCTGAAACACCAACATTTCTGCACATTTACTTTTAGCATATATATAACCAATCCCCATCTATGTTACATTTGCACCGTAGTATACATTAGCACCCACATGTAAGGACAACAGGATTGTTCCAATCTTCGCCGCCACTGTTGGCACTCAATCAGCAAAATACAAAATAAGTTACGAACATTCGTCACCGGGCCTTATCAGATTCAGATTTCGCCGGTTGTGCAACAAGGGTACGCCAGAGGTACCGTCCGCTTGCCATGTCCACCATGGTCCAAAAATCCGGTCTTCACTGCCGATCCAACCTATAGATTCATGCAGAAAATAGTCCTTGAGAGTCTGAACCTCTGTTACTAAAGGCACAGTATTCAGATTTGCACACAAGGGGGAAAAAAAGAACTGATGGTTTAACATTTGAACCAAGACATAGTTCGATCATCGATGTGCAGGGGTTCAGTGTTATATGTCACTTAACTCCATCATATGTGTCTTCATGTGCACGATGCAACTGTTCAATCGCTTCTCAGCTCATGTTTCAAATCGAGATGCTAGATGCGAAAAGTGTTAAAGCATGATCTTTCGTCGGAGCAGAGGACGTACGTTGGGAGTATTGAGCAAGATGACAAATGCTTGGACCTCTAGTGAGTCTCAATGCTACCAAGCCTAACGCTAAATGAAGTAGCATGATTTTCTTTTCACCAGAAGCATAATAAGTGGAATGCATTTCAGACATTCCATAGTATCATTATTTGTTTGTTTGTGTGTTTTAAGTTGAGAAGGTTACTCTGTGAACGGTCACAAGATGGCAAATGTTGGAAGCTCTACTGGAAACTGTTGTGTTTTATACAATCGATTATTTTCTAAGTTGAGCAAATGTAACATATAAAGCGTGCTAACAAGGTACTGCTACTTTGTGCAAGAAGACCATGATATTGTATATCCTTTGGCATATCAGTGACGACTGAGTGGCTGAATCGAGCCTCAAATTCATTTCTCTACATGATCTTGGTGAATGCTGATGGAACCATTATCCTAGTCTTGGAAGCAGGTAGTAATTGCGAGCAGGCAAGAAGAAGAATCTAATAATAACGGTGGGGGGAGGGGTGGAGGAGCCGGAGACACCCAGACCAGACAGGGGAGCAGACACGCGTTACCTTGGAATGGAGGGGCACGGATGCCCTTGGAGCCCTTGCCGTCGGTTTCAGCGTCGGCGTCGAACTGGTCGGCGGGGTCGTCGGCGTTGAGCCCGCGGATGAGGAAGAAGCCGGCGACGGTGGCGGAGAGGAAGATGAGGATGACCCGCAGCGGGCACATCTGTCTCTTTCTATTTTGTCCGGGGAACCAAAGAATGGATTAGATCCTCCCTTCCGCAAACCTTCCGGCGACGGTGGCGGAGAGGAAGATGAGGAATTTCTCTTGACCTGTCCGTCCGTATGTCCCTCCCTCCCTCCGGTAAAACGAAGAAATTGTGCCCCGCGTGGCTGCAATCAGAAATGGAAGCGGGAGGAAGAAGCCGGAGGGAGGACGATGGGTCGCGTCGGGTTGATTTGTGCGACAGACAATCTTGCGATGAGGAGAGAATGAGGAGAGAATGGGGAGGGAGGAAGACGAACAAGAAGACCGTCGGTGGGTGGGGCCGTCACGTCAGAAGCCCGGAGGGGCCCACTTGGCAGTGAAGGCGTCAAAGAACGCGGTGGTTGACGCCGTCTCTGCAGGGCCATTTCTCAAGTGGAAGCTTCTCCAGGCGTGGAGGCGCTTCGTCACAATTGCCCACGACAACATGTTTTGCACACGGCAAAGACGACTGAACCAAATCATCAGATGACGTCATTCTGCCTTGCCCTTCTCTCATCAGCAAGTAAAATATTTTTTTTTTTTTTTTAAAAAAAGCAAGGATAACATATGCTGATCCCAGCGTCACCAAAAGGGTAACAGAGCACCATCTTCTCTTCTCACATTGTGCACCAAATATCTTCATGGCATACCACTTGCACAGAGCAACCTGCTTACATATATACATACATAGTACAGCCAAACAACCATCAAACAAATCAATTTCACACGCCGGCTGTTTGCAGTGCGAAAGAGAGCCGTGGTGTTAGCCTTAGCGGCAAAACCCACTCAGTGTCAATGCTACAAACACTGCTTGTGATGCAGGACAAGTCCCCAGTGCCCTTTTTTTTTTCATTGTCTCCAAGAGTTTATACGACGACAACAAGTGCCAAGTCGCCAACACATCAGGTGTACGTTTCACATTATGCAATGCATGCATCAGATGGCGCATGTTAACAGGTGTCAGGTGAGAGAGAGTGCTACTAAACAAAATGACCTTATATCTTTTTCGCATCAAGGAACAGAGAGGCTTATATCCCTGCAACACTCAGGGGAGGAAAACAAGGCGTCTCAGATATCCTCTGTTTCCTTGTACAAACACTATGCTGTCCCTTTTTCGTCGTTGAAAGACCACATGCAGGGCTGTACATCAGGAATTGTCGTCGAGCAAAATAAGCCTCCTCCACCACCACCTTCCTGGGCTCTGTTCAGCGACAGCTCCTCCCTGCGTACATCATAACCCCAACAAAGTCATCAGATCCAGTGTTTTCACCTTATCAACCAAGGATGGTACTATGAATGTATGTATGATGATATCACTTGCTACCAAAAATACATGAATTCAGATTAGATATGGATAGTTGAAATGTTTGCCAGGCTTACAAACAGAAACCAAGCGGTCTCATGCAGACAACACCCAAAGGGAACAACCCATGGTAAAAGTAAAAGATCATTTCAGGCACCCAGTGCTATGCAGACCAAATAAACTCAATTTCAAGCTGGGATCAGCATATGTCTAATAAATAAGTGGAAATTAAAACTAAGCCCAATAATTAACAGCAAAGTCAAACAAGACGCAGTAAACAAACACCACTGATGAACAGCATTTTCAAGAATCCAATCACCTACAGTGCACAAGTTCAATGCTATCAAACTGGAGTACATATTTCAGACAACATAAAACATTGGCTCAACAGTTGATCTCCATAAATAAAGCCATGCATTCATATGTTCAATGGTTGTGGCCTTGCACAACCCATAGCAAAAAATTTAATCATGCATTTTGGACTTTTCAGGTCACCCGAGTTTCATTCAATCTCCAGCTCATATAATCACATTTCTTCGACATAAGACCATCCCAACAATAGACATAAAAATGAAACTAGAACACTCGCCATCAACCGACAAGTATTTCATACCTGTGGCAAGTTCTGATTTTGCACCATCTAAGTCTAGCCTCTAATTGTGTCTCAAAAGAATCAGCCCACACTATTGAAAAATACAAAAAACCAATGCAACCAATGGATGATATTCACCACGACGTTGCAGAAAGTATCCGATAAAACCACGCATTTAGTCTGCTTATCCCTCCAGAACTTCTTATTATTGTAAACACAGAGTCTGGGTAGTTATCAATCGCTTCAGTACCCCTCAACTATTGAAAGGAAAAAGAATCTTGACCAGACCACTAAATCCAAATCACATACTAAATGTTAGAGGAGCACATCCTCAAGAGAAGAGAGACAGACATTGGTTAATATAATCCAATAATTCATGATGACAACTACCCATCTCTCCTCGGTTTTTGTACCCTTCTTTCTAATCAATTTAGACCTAGCACTGAATGTGCCTCTGAACTGCCATAAGAAAAAGGCAGGCATTACTTAGCACATAATTTCTAGCTGGGCTGAAAGGAACCATGGCCAACTCATTGGTCAACCGTGCCATTGTCGTAACATAATCTTGACTCACGATACATTTAGTGCTATTGGTTGAACAATCACGAACAGTGGAACATGCAAAATGGCCAGACATATTCCAAGCTAGCTTATTCATTATGGCAGTTTGTCAATTCATCATCATCCTAAATCATGAGTGGAGTAGAACAGTTAACGATTTAGCGCCATAACATCAATGAACCATGATCCCTGAAAGTGAGAAATACCAGAAACGTACATGTCCAATTAAGTGTTCCAAAAAGCTTTAATCACTAGACAGAAAACAGGGGGTGCATAGAGACTAACTACGATTAGGCAGACACTCTGGGTAGAGAATATGGAAATTAACCAATAAGCAGGATGGTGGTGCCTAACATCTAGGGGTTTTTTAGTGGAATGCCTAACATCTAGGTGGACACATTTACTAGTGACTGCAAAGACCAAAATTGCTGACCAACTCATGAAACATATGCAAAAAAAAATCAAGAAGCATCACTGCCCTGTCCCAGATTACACGACTTTCTCATAAATAAGATCCACAGAGAACTCCCACCTAATGATTGGAGAATAAAGAGCACTGCTGCCTTGAATCTTTTAAAGGTGAAAGGATCAACCATACACACTCAGCATCACACTCAATGGGCTCAACAAGAAAGATGAGTATCAATTAAAAACTCAGCTATGCTAAATACCAAGATAGTTCACTCTGTTTTAGTGCTTTTCAAAGGTCTCTAATTTCTGTAGATATAAATGTCCTGGTTGAAGGAGTCATCCACAATCACACATGGAGATTTAACTCGTGTTTAAATACGCACATGCAAATTTAACCAGATGTCGTCAAATGATTGTCACAAAAAATGCCAATAATTTGGCGCTTAAATGTATTGATACATGGAACTATACTAAGCAGTTAACTGGAAAACTTGAATGACTAATACAACAGCATGAAACTAGCATTGTCAACATCTGGGGAAAGTACAACAACTATTCTATAATGAGTTATTATACCAGGTTTCTAGCTCAAGTTAAAATTATATGATGTTCAGCAGTCATGAAAGCCTTTGTTGCAGTAAATTTTCTGGAAAGAAAAGGGGGATAGGAAAATACTTACTTGGGCCAAGAAGGACCAGGTGGTCCAAAGGGGTGTTCACGTGCTGATTTGTTTGGAGACCCAAAAACCAAGTCATTGTATAATTTCCCTGGTATCTCATGTGGAAGGAACAGGCTTGGTGTATCAGGTGGCAATTGCTCGAAAGGTGCTTTCTGCAGCCAAGGATCACTGTCATTCAAACCAGCACCCAGGGGGCTTTTGTTCCACCATTGAAAAGATTGGCACTATAGTTTAATTGATTTGTCTGTCGAGGCCACTGATTCTGAGGGCCTTGGAAACCTAAACTTTCATGAACCAATGGCGTACTCCACATTTGCCATGTGCCTTGCTCACTGCTAGCCTCAGGCTGAATAGGACCACCAACCCTTTTTGCAACTAATAAATGCAGGGGCTTGATAGGCTTTTCTTCAACCATGCGAGATCTAGAGAGAGGAGACTCAATTGGTGAAGGCCTCCCATGTGATTTCTTGGCGACATTACTCGAGATGAATACACAATCCATGTCTGGAGGAAAGTTATCTAAAGACTCTGAAACTGGCCCAAGCAATGCGATTGCATCTGGATCATAGCATGGGTCCTCAAACTGTTCTGAATCTTCAAATATAGCAGATTCTGCGTCATCATAGAAAGGCATATGTCCAGCAGGAAAATGAGGTAGTGGCTTACTGGGAGGTACTCCATTAACCGGTGGCAAACCTGGAAATTGCATGGACTGGCTCAAATTTGGTTTGCTGTCCAGAGGAGGATACTGAGAGAGAAATGTATGAGCATTGCTTATTTGCGCTCCATTTGGTTCTGGCTTCCAATTCATATCACGGGTTGAAGTTGTAGTATCAGGACAAGGGGAGACTGATGCTGAACGACTAAACAGCTGATGCCAAGACTTTTAAAGCTGGTAGGGGCTGGCTGCACATTTGGACAAACCTGCATAGAGCAAAATACAAAAAAGTGGAAGATTTTTTTAAGATGGAAATTCAGGTAAAAACAGCTGATGCAATTGATTCTAATAACAAGATTTGACACTTAAGTAGCAATGCCCTTGTTACTCACAGGTCGATTAAACTCTGTCCATGAATTTCTGGTTTCCCCAACTGAAGCGGATTTGGCTGCAGCTTGTGTGGCTGCATGCTGAACTTCTCTTTTGGGTGCATTACCCTGGTCAGTTGCAGGAACTACAGGTCTGCTAACCTTGTTAACTTGAGGGGCAGGGGCCTGAGCAGTTCTGCCAAAGAAGGAACCACCGCCAAACCCTCTTGACGAAGACAAGAAACCACCAGTCATACGGCCAAAGTACTTTGCTCTGCTCTCCACTGTCTTATTACTATGATTGTTAGCTTCAAAGTAATGAGGCTTGTAACCGTCACGTCTGTCAGAGTCAGTTTTTCTGTCCAAGTCTCGCTTCTTGTCGCCTTCTCGGACCAATTGTCGATCAATGTCTTCACAATCTGAGTTACTCTTGCTTGACCCTTTGTCGCCTTTCTTCCTCCTCTCCTGGCGCCGCCTCTCTGCCTCCCTCCTAGCATCCTTCTCCCCAACAGGGGTGGCGCTTTTGGACCGCTCCTCAGCCTCAGCTTTCTCATCCCTCAGCTTCCTGCGTTCCTCCACCAGCTTTGCCACCTCTTCCCGCTGCTTCCTTTCTTCCTCCTCCAGCATTTCCCTCTCCAGCCTCGCCATCCTCTTCTCCTCCGCCTTCCTCCTCGCCTTCTCGACCCTGCTCTCCTCAGCTTTTCCCCATTCTCCCTCCCTTTGCCAACCTCTTCCCATCAGGGCCCAAGCCCTCACCGTCCCCTGACGATGTAAATCTGAATAACCTCCTCAATGGCCACCTCACTGTTGCTGCCAAAAATGACAACAGCAGGTGCCACGAGAACCCCAGAAGGAGGTACCAGCGCCGGCGGAGCAGCGCAGGTCGAGCCAGTCTCCGCAGTCCTGAGCGCAAGGCCACCTAGAGGGACCTTCCCGGCCGAATTAAGGTCGAGCACGGGGCGCTTGGAGACATGGCCGCAGTAGGAGCACATGAACTTGCCGCCGCCGGGGTTCTGGTCCCTGTATGGGTTGCTGCAGTTGCGGCAACGCCGTGTGGCGGTCTTGCGGAGCTTGTGGAGCTCGAGCGCGTGCGCGCGGCGCTCCTCCCGGAGGCGCGCGGAGCGGCGGGCACGCCACAGGGAGAGCCGCGGCAGCAGGATCTCGTACCAGAAGAGCGTGAGGAGGAGCACGGAGACGCACGCCAGCCGCGGCGAGGTCACCTCGAAGCGGTAAGCGGACGGGAGGAGAAGCTGGGTCGCCGCCCAGATGGCGATGAGCGGGACGACGAGCCATGGGAGCATGGTGGCCACGCGCCGGGACCAGCGCTGCACGGCGCAGAGAAGACACATTGGGTTGGTTGGTTGGTTATCCGGCCGCCTCCTCCGCTGCGCAAGCACGCTGCTGGATCGCCAGCGCCGTCGGAACCTTGAAGCGCGAACGGGTGGGTGGGTTGGTGGGTTGCTTGCTCGGCAGGTAATGCTTCGATTCGATTTGGGGAAGGGGAGGGAGGGAAACCCTCGAATGAGGGAGCGGAATCGAAGCGGGCGGCCCCTTTTTCTCGGGGATGCGAGATGCGGCAGCTAGGAGGAGAGCGTGGGGAGAATGGATTGGAGAACAGGGAGCTGGAGGTGGGCGATGGCCATGGCGAAAACCCTAGCTTTTCTCTCCTCGGTCGGCGACGGAAGGGGGAAGGGGAAGGGGAAGGGGAAGGGAAGGAAGCCGTGACCGTGGGAAAAGCCACCACGCCATTTCTTTCTAATTTCTTTTTTCTTTTCCTTTTCCTTCATGTGAGGAAAACCCTTTATCTTGTTAATTATTAATTAATTATTAAGCAGTTTGAGTTTGAGATTAAAGCTACAGTTAAAGGATTTTAGCCTTTTGACATTTAAGTGACTGAAAATGATAAACATGAGTTTTAATACGAATGTAGATTAACTTTAACAATTCTAAAAAACAAACCAAAAATATAGGCAGAGATAAACAAAACTAAAATGAGGGACTTGTTTGATATAGATAAGTATTCTTGTCATTCCAAATTATAAATTATTCTAACTTCCTTGATACTCAAAGTTTGAGCAAGATTATAGAGAAAATTAGAAAATCAAATTGGTACACTAAAATATAACTAATGAAAAAAAATGATGATACTTATCCGGTATCACAAATGTTATTATTTTATTATATAAATTTTTATTAAATTTAAGATATTTTTACTCGTTAAAATGATTCATTGTGTGATGGTGGAAGTAGCTCACATAGAAGACACGTTTAAGAGTGTATTTGGTTGGGTGTGGCTTTTTAGAAAGCATTTGTGAGCTCGGCTTTCAAAAAACAGCTTTGAAAAAGCAAACGAGAAAGTTAAAAGCCCCTTTGGTTGAGCGGTTGTGACTTCTAAAACTTCGTTGTCATTGGCGAGTGGACCCCTCGTCGGCATCTTCCCTCTTCTAGTCTTTGCACGAGAGGGACTTGGCGAGGGGAGGGACTCGATGGGGAGAGGGGGGGGGCTCGCCAAACACCCATCCACTAGACTATCGGAGCCGGGGATTGCCGCCCGTGACCATGGTCGCCGTCGGAGGGGAGGGGCTCGCCGGCCGGCTGCCATGGGAGGGGAAGGACCCCAGCACACGACAACAGATCTCGCCGGATGGGGAAGGGCTCGCCGGCCGGCTACCATGGAAGGGGGCGTCGGAGCTCTCGCAACGAGCTCAGCGCCGGGGATGAGCCTCTTCACGGAGGGGAGAGGGCTCGTTGGTCACCCGGCCGGGAGCTAGGGACTGTCGCCTATAAAAATTTTCTACAAGCTCAAACTATCAAACCGATTAGTATAACAAATGGCGTAAATGCGGTTTGCATTAGCTCTATTGTCTTGCAAGCCTTCTAGTGACAATTCTAAATATACTCTATGATCTCTAAGTCACTCAAGAGCTATGTCACTACTCTAACTAGTGAACAATCCTAAAAATGATCCTTAGGCTAGCAAGAACAACTACACAAGCAAAAAGCTAGCTCTCTACACAAAAGTAAACTAGGAATATAATACAAGAGTGGTGATCTCGATATACCAACGTGTAGAGGCAATGAACCAATCAACGATGTCGAGGATGAACAATCACAATATGAAGATTAAGCCAATCATCAAGACAAAGAGACACGTCGATGTGTTGACCCAGAGTTCACTTGTACACCGACAATTAGTTAGTCTCCTACCAGTGCCGACCAACATAAGGATGATGCTTGAGCTAGGCGGTGCACTTATTGGCCCCAAGCCACCACTCACAAGTGAGGTACCCAAGACACGAGCAATGTATTACTTGCAACTTTGTTTTCCCAACGAGGAATGTGTGATCCTCTTTACAAATCACCGGAGGTGGCTAAGAACAATCCCCTTCTCTTGCCAACGCCTCCACCAAATCACCAAGCCAAGGCTAGGAGCGGTGTCTCCAAGAGCGAAAAGGAAACTAACCGGCTCACAACGATCCCCAAGTGCCTCTAGATGCAAGAACTTCGATGCAAATGCACTTGATCACCTCTTCTCTCAAGAATGAAGCTCACAAGCAAGAATGAGAGAAGAGAGGGCTTGTTGCCTTTCGGCTCTAGGATGTTAGGAGTGATTCAAATGACCAAGAGAGAGCAATGGCCGGCCAAAAGGGGTATAAATAGGCTCCATCACGAAATGGAGCCGTTGGGGTGGAATTTGCAATTCTCGGCATCCCGACTTGACAGAGCCCGGACCCGGCCCATGAGTCCTGGGCGAGAATGGACAAACCCAACACGCCCACTTTTGAACCCCCCGCGCATCGCGTCCGATCCACGAAGTCCGGGCCGTGACCGGACCCACCAAAACCAACCGTCCGGTCGGTCCAAAAACTCAGACCGAAAAACATGCTCTCCGAATTACCGATCGGACTCACCGACCGGACCGTCCGGTCAGAGCCCATGCGTCCGGTCATGAGTCCTCGCGCGGGATCGATCCCGGCCAGCTTGGGCCGCGAATTTTCGCCGTTGTGTTGTCGTTCCTTCGCCTTTGCTCCAAACCAGCTTCGTCACTTGATCCTTCGTCTTTGCTCCACATTAATTCTAAGTAGATGTGCTGAAAAAAAAAATCCTAAAGTTTTGTCTTACCATTACTCATTAGAGGGACTCTAATCATCATCATCGAATGTTCTATAAGAAAACATCTACCCTGTCATCGTAAAAAACACATAAAGTAGCATTCCAGTTAGCAATTAGTACTATAGTTTAGGTCTACCATACTATACCGTCAGACATATGAGACTGGGGTACTTCATCACGGCCTTAGCAATTAGAAGAGTAGAGGTTAGCAAAGTCTCCTACGCATTCGTCAAGCTGGGCCCGAAGAATCTTGAAGGGGGCTTCATCACTCTCGATCTTGGGCCTCGCTCTCTTCTCTTACACTAGACCGGACCGGCCTGCAAATGGTCCGCTCCTGTTCTTCCCTCTCTCTCCCTTTGCCCTGTTGTCTTCAGTTTCAGAATCGCCCGTCGTCACGCTCCTGACATTAACACACGCCTATAGGAATGTAGTACTTATTATACTTCTTCCGTTTTAAATTATAATTTATTTTATCTTTTTAGATTCATTTTTTACTATGTATATAGACATAGTGTATAATGCATAGCAAAATTAATATAAGTGAACTATAATTTAAAACGGAAGGAATACAATATAGTTAATCAGCTGGGTAGCAACGCAAGCTTTTCCAACTTTGCAAGCACGGCGCAGTTTACTTGCCTCTTTTTGGATCGAGATTACCTCGACGATACGGTACCTTCTATGAGGTACTACTCCTTGTCAAGGTCAAATTTTGTGCAATAAAATAAACTATGAAAACAAGATAACATGAGGAGAGCGTGCGGTACGTCCAAACGAAAGTGACATCAATCAACTCCTCTGCTTAGACTTGTACAAATTATATATATGTACACAAGTAACACAAATTGGAACGCATTGTATCTGCAATCATTATCCAACAATTGTACGAGCACGTACGATGGCCAGTGGTCTCCGTCTAACTCCAGAAGTGCTGCTTCTTCTTCTTCTTCTTCCCGTGTTGCTGCTTGCATTGCCATGGCGAGCCGTCGCCGGAACTGCCGCCGCCGCAGACCGCATCGGGCGGCTGCCAGGGCAGCCGGCCGTGGACTTCCCGATGTACTCGGGGTACGTGGCGGTGGACGATAGTGCAGGCGGGCGGGCGCTGTTCTACTGGCTCCAGGAGGTGCCGCCGGAGGCGGCCGGCGCCGCTGGTGCTGTGGCTCAACGGCGGGCCGGGGTGCTCGTCGGTGGCGTACGGCGCGTCTGAGGAGCTTGGCGCGTTCCGCATCCGGCCTGACGGCGCCACGCTCTTCCTCAACGACAACCGGTGGAACACAGGTACGTGTACGTTTTCGCCGTACGTAGCTTGGTGATCCAATCCAACACGTACCAACTCCGACGACCTTTATTTATATATATATGCAGCGGCGAACATCTTGTTCCTGGACTCGCCGGCCGGCGTGGGATTCTCCTACACCAACACGAGCTCCGAGCTTTACACCAACGGCGACAACAAGACTGCCCACGATTCCTACACTTTCCTGGTGAAATGGTTGGAGAGGTTCCCGCAGTACAAGTACCGCGATTTCTACATCACCGGTGAGAGCTACGCAGGACACTATGTCCCGCAGCTGTCCCAGCTCGTGTACCAGAACAACAAAGGCGTCGCGAAACCCATTATAAACTTCAAAAGGCTTCATGGTATATATTCCATTCTTACTACCTCCTGCGTTTTTAATATGAAATGATATTTGGCAATTCGTCTTAATATTCAAAAAAGTTTATGCAAAACTCAGGTCGGCAACGCGGTGATCAACGACCACACCGACTACGCCGGCATGTTCGAGTCGTGGTGGAACCACGGGCTCATCTCCGACGCCACGTACGGGCAGCTCAGGGTCTCCTGCGGCCACAACGACTCCATCATCCACCCGTCGCCGGCGTGCTACGCGGCGAGGGACGTAACCGCCGTGGAGCAGGGGACATCGACATGTACAGCATCTACACGCCTCTCTGCGGCCAGACTTCGTCGTCCGCGGCGACCAAGAGATCATCCAAGTCGTTGATAAGCCGCCACTACCGCCACGTGAGTTGCATTGTGATGACTAGTAGTACTTACTAATCAGTAGTACATCAACTATATATCATTTCGCAGAATATATATATAAAGCATTCTCCGTTCCAAATTATAGTTCACTTTTGGTTTTTCTAGATACATTGCTTTTTGCTATGTATCTAGTTATACACTATGTTTTCGGTCAAAAGTTATACATTACGCCTAGATGCATAGTAAAAAAAAATGTATTTAGAAAAACAAAACGATCTACAATTTGAAACAGAAAAGTAATTGGTTGAGTGTTAACTACATGCATGTATAATATTCAGCCATGGAGGATGGGGGGGATCATATGACCCGTGCACTGAGAGCCACTCGACGGTTTACTACAACCGGCCGGAGGTGCAGAGGGCTCTCCACGCCAATGTCACCGGAATAAACTATCCATGGGCGACCTGCAGGTTTGTGCCCGAAGTGTTTCAGTTGTAACTTCTCAGTCCAGGCATACTGCAGCTAGCTGGCCTACAAAGGTCATTTTGAAATTGAATAAATATATATGCTCAATTTGAATCCTGCTCCATGAACTTAATTCAGTGATGCAATCACCGACGACAACTGGCGTGATTCGCCAAAGTCCATGCTTCCTATCTTCAAAGAGCTTATCACAGCTGGCCTAAGGATATGGGTCTTCAGGTCAGTTTGTTGCAGCTAGCATTTTTCTTTAATTTCCTTTCCTTTTTTTTTTTTTTTTGAACAAAAGGGCAGCAGGCTGGAGAGCTACTGATTATATTTGCCTAGCTAGACAGTTTCCAATCGAATTGAACAGTTTTCTATCGAATTATTGCATTATTGGAGCCTTGTATTTTTTTTTTTGAGATTTGATTGATGCATATAATAGAACTAAAAGGTCGTTACAGATATCGTGACACACTTTGCTGCCAATATTCTGTAAATATCCGACGGAATGATTGACTGAAGAAGTGGGTATATAGGTCGTGCATAATATTCCACTGTGGATTACCCGGCGCTTTCATGAATAGAAGAAGGCCCCAAATAATTGTTCACATGAAAGTTCTCTTGCTCCATTTTCAATTTTGTCCCAGTTGTGACGACGATTGCCAACTTGTTTTCATCATGCTGTGTGCTAAAATTTCCCCAACTATTTAGAAATTTGATTGAAAGTCACGGATGTCCTGTCATCAAGAAGAATAATTGCAATAACAATATAAGTTGGAAAGTGAAACACAACAGCATATTTGAATTCGACTACTTACTACTAGTCTACACAATTTTTCTTTGTTTGGAGAGGCATGGATAGCCTCTAGTCCAGTAGGGATGGAATAGACCACGCACACACAATTATTTAGGATTTTGGACCAGGAAGTCACAAATTAAAGAAGTGACTGCATCCCTACTGAATTTTCAAAGTCATCTTCAACTGATAGAATGATTGATCTCTTCGCAGTGGAGACACCGACGCAGTAATTCCCTTAACATCAACAAGATACTCCATTGATGCTCTTGGCCTCCCAACTACCACAAGCTGGTATCCGTGGTATGATAACAACGAGGTCAGCTTCGTTCGTTCTACTCTACCGGCCTTCCTCATATTATGGACCTGATACATATCTGAATTCTTGATTCTAGTCACTTTTCATGTCAATATGCAAATTACTCTAATATTCAAACATCCTACAAGTCGATAACTGTTAATCTGTGCAAGTGATAATCTGTGATTGAATTTAAATAGGTTGGTGGATGGAGTCAAGTGTACGAGGGCCTGACCTTGGTGACCGTCCGAGGCGCAGGGCACGAGGTTCCCTTCACCGCCCGCGACCAGCACTCATATTGTTCCAACACTTCTTGAAGGGGGAACCCATGCCAAAAGAATGGAACCGCGGCATAGTTATAATTTATTTTTATTGGCATGTATAACGTGAAATAACACAGCATTAAATTGTGTTATATATATGTAGCACATTCAGTTAGTTATCTCTTCCAAATGCTTGTATATGCTACCCGAGTTAAAATTGAAGAATGAGAACTTACGCACGCGTGATACAATTTGTTGATTCTCTGTTCTTCATCTGCAAAGAAAGGGGGCTTTGCTGCACCTCCAAATGACTGTAGGCCGTTCATTTATTTCGATCGAATGGTCACGATGAACTATTACCTCTTAGGAAGTAATAGAGCAGACTGAAACAAGCCTATATTTCATCTTATGTGCATCCATGTATTTGTTGCGACTTGCCGAGACAGTCAGCACGCGTGAAAGCCAAAGCAGTTTGGTAGCTGTCTTCATTATCTTTTGCCTCTTCAAAAAGACACAAGGTCATGCATGCACAAAGGCAGTATAAAAAAAAAAAAAAACCTTAACTTGCTTTTTATTTTTATAAGAAATTTGTTTAAAATTTTGTGAAACACGACCAAATGACACGGAGAGGTTGGATGATCTGCTATCCATTCATGCCATCATGATGTTGCCCCATCCATTTCAACACAAGAAAAGCACTGATCATGCATGATGCCCCCATCCAATTTAACACGTACTAGGAAGCACACCGATCATGCATGATGCTGCCCCCATCTAACTTAACACTAGCAAAGATACTGATGTTGCATGCAATGTGTCTTAGATGAGTTATTATGAACTCTAATGGAAGAGTACTCCAAAACGCATCTAACAATCATGATTCATGCCCCCCATGAGAATGAGAGCTATAAATAAAGAAGACTACTACATCTATGTCTCATACATGGTTTGAAGGGTGTATAGCCTGCCAATAAAAATTTAGTGATGGTCTCATGTATTTTAGATAAGAGTAGCCTGCAAACAATAACTAATCCACTGAGATATTGGAGAAAAACAAACACCAATGCGTCAATGCGAATCAAGCCGAGCCACACGCCATAAACAGAGGCGATCTTCTTCCTTCCGCAATTTTTCTGCTTTCACTCCCAACACATGCCACATTTTCTTTTGCACGGCAACCTTTGAGTGCTCCCAAGATAATCTTTTGATCAGTTCAGCCCCAGATCATGCTCTTCATCCTAGACCCCCAACAACATGACAACTTTCATGTACCTGACCTGTGTCACTATGAACCCAACAATCTTCAATCTTCAATATTGACCAGCAAGAACCTATAGCTTCAATTCAGTGCCGCAACACAGATCGACAGCATGCAATCTCACCACCACCCTCACCACCATCACACGACTCGGACCATGCCGCCGGCACCACCAGCCCGGCCACTTCTGACTCCGTCGGCACCAAGAGCCCCGTTCGTCGCCCGCAGCACCTCCGCACCACCTCCCGCTGAGCCCCGTTCAATACGGCTTCTCTCCGTCCGGCGCTTCCATCTCCGTGCGTGTACGTGTCTCGTGTTACTATATATGTAGCCCCTGCCTGCCCCTGGCTCTCTGTCTCCCTCTGCTCTTCGGAGCATGGAGTGTAATGTCTTCGTTATGAACTAATGAATCAATCAAAGTGGCTGTGATATGAATCATGATGCAGAGTTGAAGATGGTCCTTTGGTCATGCCCTTCAGGTTTCGTTTTCAATAGCATACATATGAGCTGATGCATTCACATTTGTTGTAGAGACTCATTTTGAGGCCTCTAATCCATGAATTGGGAACCATCCTCTGCACTGCAAGCTTTCTCATCCCAACAAACTTTAATCTTCAGTTCCACAAGCTGAGTGCTTTGTCCTAGGCAGAGCCACTCTGTCTACATAGGCAAACATGCAGATGCCATGGTCGGTGAAGGAATCGACGACATCCAGGCAAGGGCGACACAGATTGCTGCGGCCTGACGACAGCGGCCGTAGTATGTCCATGCGCACCAGTAGTTTCCTCAATGCATTGCAACCTCTTAGTTCAGAACTTGTTTCAGCTACCTGAGCCTGCGTTGCTCATCATCGCCGTTTGTGTTGAGCCCGTGATGCTCATCGCCGCTCATGTCGAGCCTGCGTCACTCACCGCCGCCCATCATGCCGGTGCACTCGTGCCGCCATTGTCGCCGTTTCTACCTAGCACCACATGTTGTACTCGTAATGAACTTGTCACTCAGCTAGTTATCGTTGCAATGCAAACTACAGTCTCCTCGGCGGGCTGCTTGTTTGCCCGAGTTGGCACCACCAAACATGTTGAACGCTCTGCTTGGCCTCCACCACGTAGGCTGTCACCTTCACTGCAAGCTACACACAACGCTGTGCAGTCCCCCTTCGAGCCTCGCTAGGTTACTATATGGATACTGAAAGCCTTGACATTTTATCGTGGAACGTGCGTGGTCTAAACCAACAAGCTAGAAGGGACACCGTTCACCAACTACTAGCAGCAACCACCTGCAATATCGGCGTGCCCGCAAGAAACAAAACTTGCCCAGCTATATTGACATGATGCATCATACCTTGGCGGATACCGGCCCGACAATTCGCATACAAACCGGCTTCAGGACCATCGCAAACAAGGGGAGGAATTGCTCTGCTATGGAACGACAACAAAGCAACCTGCACAAACATGGTCTCCGGGGACTATCACCTCTCAGCTAAGGTGCACTTCATAGACACGGACGTCTCCTTCCTGCTAACAGTAGTCTATGGACCATCCTGCAGGGCAAACAAGCCGACCTTTCTACAGGAACTGAAATCGATCAAGCCACCGCCCGGCACGCGCTGGCTGATCACGGGTGACTTCAACCTAATCTACAAAGCATCTGACAAGAACAATAGAAGGCTAACAAGCCCAACACTAATTAATCGCGCCGTTCCGTGAGGCAATCGATGACTGTGAGCTAACAGAACTAAGCCTCCAAAACAGAAAGTTCACTTGGAGCAATGAGAGGCAAGCACCAATTTTGGCAAGACTTGACCGGTTCTTTTGCAATGCGGAATGGGACACTACCTTCAGTAACCATGTCCTAAACACACCGTCAACTTCCCTCTCGATCACCGTCCGCTCCTGCTTACAAACCAGTGTGGGCCTAGAAGGCCGCGGTCATTTAAATTCGAGAACTTCTGGACGAAGCTCCCCGGGTTCAAAGAGGTGGTCAAGCGATCATGGGATGCACCGACCGACCATCACGAGCCTTTCCATGTACTTTACCACAAGCTTCATACAACGTCACAGAATCTAAGAGCATGGAGCAAAGAAACCATCTCTGATGCCAAAAAATTGTTTTTCATGGCGCAGGAAGTCATTCTGAGGTTGGACATTGCACAAGAGAGTAGAACCCTCACGGCAGACGAAACTCGACTGCGGACGAAACTAAAGAAGAGAGTAATGGGTCTTGCTGTAGTAGAAAGAGCCGGATGCCTAAGAAGCTTCCGAATCTCATTAATAAAATTAGGCGACGCAAACACAAAGTACTTTCATCGGAGAGTCAATGCGCAAAGGAGAAAAAATCACAATAAAATTAGGCTTACGCAAAACACAAAAAGTACTTTCATCCGGAGAGTCAATGCGCAAAGGAGAAAAAATCACATCCAGAGGCTCAAATAAGGCAACGGGTGGGTGTTAAACCACGAGGACAAGGCTGCCGTAGTCCACTGTCACTTCACAGAAATCATGGGATGCCCTAGCCCCCAACAACATGACATCAACTGGGATGAGCTAGGCCTGGAGCCCAAGGACCTCACAGGGCTTGATGCCGAGTTCACGAAGAGGAAATAGCAACGGCCCGATCAAACGGATGCCGATAGATAAAGCCCCTGGGCTAGATGGTTTCACGGGCGCCTTCTTTAGAACCCGCTGGGGAAATTGTGAAATCCGACATCATAAGAGCGACAAATGCCTTCCATGACTTGAGAATCCGTAACATGCGAGATCATCAATTCGGCCACGCTTGTCCTCATCCCGTAGAAAGACGGTCTGCGAGGCGGTCGGGGATTTTAGGCCCATCAGTCTGATCCACTCCTTCGCAAAGCTAATTGCAAAGATACTAGCTTAATTTGAGGCTAGCGCCACACATGTCGCCCCTTGTCTCCAAATCGCAAAGCGCCTTCATAAAAAAAAAGGAGCATTCATGACAACTACATGGTCGTATTTAAATGCAAGACGACGCTACCATATAGGGACGAGGCAACCAGCCATTTTTCCTAAAGCTAGATATCACCAAAGCATTCGACTCAGTAAGATGGGAGTACCTGCTCCTCCTCCTCCTCCTCCTCGACAAACTAGGCTTCCCCACACGCTGGAGGGATTGGATTGCGGCCCTGCTTTCCACCTCCACAACAAGAGTACTACTAAATGGTATTCCGAGCGCCAATCGGACATGGAAGACGGCTACGATAGGGAGACCCACTTTTCGCCCCTACTTTTCGTCATCGCAATGGATCCCCCGCGAAACTCCTTGACCTCGCAACGAAGCGAGGACATCTATCCAAACTACGGGGACGAACGGCCCAACTAAAGAGTTTCAATGTATGCGACGACAAGGCTACTTTTATCAAGCCAACAAGGAGGGATGTGCTGTCCCTATCCCAGCTATTAAGCCTGTTTGAAGAGGTCTCGGGACTAAAAACGAATTTCCAGAAGTCAACGGTCATCCCAATCCGATGCGAGCGGCTAAACTTGGACGAGTTCCTGGCCGGGTCCCCGGTAAGCACCACGTGTTTCCCAACCAAATACCTCGGGCTCCCGCTAACTCACAAGAGACTGAGAAGGGTGGACTTTCAGCCGATGGTTGACAAAGCGATCAGCAAAATCTCGCTCTGGAACTGGCGCCACATAAACCACGCAGGCGGCTCACTCTAGTCAAAGCGGTGCTTAAGGTGCAAGCAGTATACTTCCTCACCTCGCTACGTGCACCTGAAGGAGTGCTCACTGATGTTGACCAGCAGTGGAAAAAATTCCTATGGGAGGTGCTGAGAATCTCACGGGAGGAAAGTGCAAGGTCAACTAGCCAAGATCGGCAAGACAAGAAAAATCAGGTGGATTGGGCATTCTGCACCTCAGAAAATTCGCAAGAGCACTACGCCTAAGATGGCTGTGGAGACAATGGTCACCAGGTTAAAGCCTCGGGTCTGAAACTCCATGCACAAAATCTGACAAGTTATTATTCGTGGCATCCATATCTGTGACAATTGGCGATGGGGGCAAGGAACATTTTTGGACGACATCATGGATTCATGGCCAACGGCCGTGCGACGTTGCGCCTAGAATCTACGCAGTCTCTAGAAGGAAGAATCTAACACTACAACAAGCCCTTTTGAACAACACTTGGATTAGAGGCATCAACCTCGCAACATCGAGACTTCAGTCATATGCACTGCTGCGCGAATTCATTCGACCGTGGCGAAAAACAAGGCTTAATAGCCCTAACGCCGGGAGTTCCGGATGCTATATCATGGAAGTTTGACCCCGAGAGGAGAATACACGGCCTCCTCGGCATACCATGTGCAGTTCATCGGAGCGACCCATAACAACTTCGAAGATCTAATCACGGAAGCCTTGGGTACCGCCAAAATACAAATTCTTCACTTGGCTAGCAATCCAGAATCGAATCTGGACTGCGGGACGGCCGAGGCGTAACTGGCCAAATCAGCATATCTACACCATATGTAGATCGCACCCGGAGACAGGAGTCCACCTATTTAATGAGTGCAGATTTGTTGGGGAGATTGTGGGCACATATTGACACCTGAGCATCTAACGAAAACCTGCACCCAAGCTCTTGGCCGCGGGGGACAGTCACTGCACACTTGGTGGACGACATTATGCCAAGCACCTGCATGAAGCAGGAAAGGAGTTCGAGCTTACTCATGCTGGTCGCCCTAGGAAATTTGGAAGGAGAGAAATGCAAGTCTTTCAACGGAATGAGGCGCCAAACTTTGTTGTTCTGCAGAGAATCAAGGATGAGGCGAGCATTTGGAAGTCGGCCGGTGCCAAGCTTCTTTTGGCCCTTCTTTTTCGCCGCCCGCAATTTTTGTATAGTTTTGAGTTTTTTTTTCTTTTCTTGTAAAGTGCTTAGTGTAGCTTTTTCTACCTTTTGAGTTTTGTGCGCCGTCGACCTAACCCCCCTCTTTTAATATAACAGGTAGCTCTTCTACCGGTTCGTTTCAAAAAAAAAAAAAAAACTCATGGTTTTCTCCTATAATACACTACTAGTAGTACTTGTACCATTTCATCTATTGATTGAATTGAATGGTCACCATCACGACGATGACGATAATTATGTTGCAAAAGGAAAAAAAAAAAAATGAACAGTATGGTGAATGTGATGCGGCTGTCGTGCCCCTGTGTGTGGGACTACCTGCCGTTGAGTTACATGCGTACATATTCACTTCCTTATCAGTCACAGACACACAATCCACAAGTATAAATTTCAGTTTGAATTTATGGTGACATAGTTGGTACATTTTTCCGTTTCTTAATGAACGAATGATTGCTAGATAAGGAAGGTACTAGTATAATTAATAAACTAACAGGAAACGTCACATGCTCTTCCCTCCAGGTGCGGCCACCCGGTGCCATCTCGGAGTAGTGCAGTGGCTCGCATCGCAATGCAAGCTTAGCTTATTATACAAATACTGTCACAGACGTGTTTGCAAAATGGAAGAGATCGGTAGCACGCATCGATCGGCCCACTACAAAATGGAATTTTGTTACACGATGATTTTTCTTATCATGCATGGTAAAAAGCAAATGGATTTTTTTTTACTATGACAGTTTCAACACATCATGTACGAACATATGAGATGGTGGTGCTTGTAGCAGGGATATATATACCCCAGTCTCTTCTCCAGCATCGATTCAGCAGACACGTACTGGCCACTATATTAAACACGTTTTCCACGTCATCGCCCATTAGTTGAACCAGCCAGGGTGGAGGAAGGTAACCCATAGCTGGCCCACACATACATGGGCTGCTTCCAAAGGTTGATGGGCCCCCTTATGCTCAATTGGTTGATACTATACTCTTGGTCTTGGCGCTGTAATAAAGATCCCAATTTCGTTGTTTGTGAGCATTGTTGATTTAAAGAAGTTTCAACATTTATATTTTGAAGACAGGTTAGCACTTGCTAGTACATTTTACTTGCTTGGAATTGAGATGCATAGAAGACGTGTGTTTGTGGTAATTGGTACCTACTTGATATTCTAGGCACCAAAGTTTGTTTGGACCATTGGTGGTGTTGCTTCAGTATGTGATATGGTCTTATACTCTTATGTACCGTTGGCTCTTTTAATACAGTTTCCCCTTTCACAAAATAAATAAATAAATAAAAATTATAATAATTACTATGTGATGGCAAAACCCACTACTATAGATTTTATTTTTTGCGTGGCAAAACCACCACGGTTAATGTAGAAAAACCGCCATGGTTTATGGGACATTAACCGTGGCGGTTTTCTCAAAAACCACCACGGTTAATGAAATGGAACGCCTTGTAAAGATTTTTTTTTAGTAGTGACCTTGCATTGTGCTGCCATCAGTATATTTACGCCACCAGAAAGGTGCAATATCAACAGTTGTGTTTGAACTAAGAGATATCAATTCAATAGCACGAAATTTGGCTTCTTTATGTTTGCTTTCCATAGACTGTCAACATGATGCTTGTGTCTTTAAATTCAGGAAATTGGTTGTTACTGACGAAATGTGTTCCGCATGTAATGTTGAGGCCTAATGAGCTCTATGCTTTCTTGAGTTTTGTATTCTTTTTTTATTTACTAGCAAAAATACATGTGCGTTGGAGATAACTATATTAAACATTTATGGAAAACAATGAATTATCCTACACATATCTATTTATGTTTTTATAAAATGCATATATATCTAGGTATGTAACAAGACATATAAAAAGTGAGAATGATTTAGAGTTTGAATGGAAAAAATAATTTATTTTATAATGACCATGACATCCATAATATAAGTTAATGTTGATAATAATAATATGACATTGTGCTCATCCTGTATCGTTTTAAAATACAATTTGATAAATTTTTTTTATCGATCTTGATAGAAAGCACAAGCAAATTTAGATTTAAATATATCGTAGCTTTAACTTTTATCATATATTATACATTCTGTGAAACACGACCAATAACACCTGAGAGGTTGAATGATAAGCTACATCCATTCATGCCATCATGATGCTTCCCTATGCATTTCGACACTAGAAATCACTGATCATACATGATGCTCCCATCCAACTTAACATGTACTAGCAAGCACACTGACCATATGCATGCTGCTGCCCCATCAATTTAACAGTAGCAAGCACTGATCATGCATAATGCTGCCCCATCTAACTTAACACTAGCAAGTACTGATTTGCATGCAACGTTTTCTTAGATGACTTGAATAAAAATATTTTGTATGTGAGTTATTAGGAACGGTAACGGTTACCAAAACGCATCTCCTTGAGCAACAACCATGAATCATGTCCACCAATGAGAATGAGATCGAGAGCTATAAATATCCAAGACTACTAGTATATGGTCTATGTCTCATACATGGCTGATAGGTGTATAGCCTGCCAATAATAATTATAAATATCCAAGACTACTAGTATATGGTCTATGTCTCATACATTGCTGATCTGTGTATAGCCTGCCAACAATAATTTAGTGGGATATTTGAGATGGTTCCATGTATGGTCGATAGGTATAGCCTGTGAGTGAGATATTGGAGAAAAAAACAAACACAATATAGATCTACAAGGTGTTGACGGTGACAGTCCCATTTTGTGCTGTAGCTGCGGCGGGGAAGGCGGAGCACGTGGGAGACTATAGCAAGCACAGGTGGTACGTCTGGCCTGTCCTAGCACCAGCGTTGCAGGTGCTGAGCCCGGTGGTTCATGGTCCGGGGCCTCCGGCCATGGAACCTAGTCGTCGGAAGGCGTTGACACCGCCAAAGCCGCAATGAGCACGGCGAGTAGGAACATAGTCTTATAATGTGGGTTGGAGGGAGTAGCCAACTAGGAAACATGCCTACATGTTCAAAGATCTTAATATGTTTTGGATTCGTGTTATCACTGGATTCGTGTTGTTCTTCTAACTCATATGAGCCATGTTTTATTTTGCTCGCCAGATTGAACAGACTGAACCACCTAACAGTTTCAGCTTCGCCCCTTTCTCTAGAATCAGCAGTTGGTGGCTAATTATCAGCACCTCACTTTGTGTGAAATCAATTCTGGATCACCAAACCTTGAGGCATGGAAATGGAAACCCCATGATCTTGTTCTTGTTGTGTTCATCCTCTTTGGCTGTGCATTCGCCCGTTCGCTCATGGTGCTCCTCCAAGGCGATCATATGGAGAAGGGAGTGCTCGTCCTGACTTCATCAGCTCCTTGGCTGATCGAACCATGTAGCTCGCCGTCCACTGCTGTCGTGCCGGAAAAGACAAAGCCCGACGGCGATGATGGCCGCATCGATGCTAGCCTGCTAGGATTCTAGCACCGTCGCTTCCCAGACCGCCACAAACGTTTGGTTGCAGTACCAAGAGTCGCACACATCCTGTATGACCGGCATTAGCGGCATCGTGGGCACGGTATGCCTGCTGTGCGGTGCATGCTAGACACTGCATGTTAATTCCATTGCATAAAAAGGAGAAGAATGAAATAGAAAATGTGGTTCGCAGCACCAAATACTCTCGTGTTTCCAGTGTTCGTGTTGTGTGAGTGTTGTGTTGAGTTCATCATCGAACTCTGGTTCTGGCCCGCCGTGTTATGAACTGACATTATGTCATGAACCAGAATTGGGCGCCCGAAAGTGGCTAGATGGGCCACAACGCAACGCCGCCGGCCCGGAAGGGGGCAGGGGCGCCCGCCGCAGGGGGGCCCGGCCTCTGCCGCCACCTTCCCCTCTCCCGTACGAGTCCGAGTTTGCTTCATAATAAAGTTAGGATTATCTTAGGTAATTTTTGGTGTGCAAGGGGATATCTCATCTATAAGGAGACCCTTATTAGGAAAGAATAAGTTAGGATATGCTTGTAAAAGGTATTCCGATCGTATAAAAACCTTATAGAGATTGCTTAGATTACAAGTCCCACTAGTCGGGCTATAAAAGCAAGAGGCATGTAATCTCTAGGGGATAAGCAAGCAAATCAAATAAAAATATCTTCAGCTCTCCCGCCTCCCGAGCCGCCGCCGCCCCCCCCCCGTCAGCGCCGCCCGGCCGGCCGCCCGCCGCCTTTGGCGCGCCGGCCCCTGGCTGCCGCCCCTCCTCATCCTGGCTCCTCCCATCTATCTCGATCCTCGTGCTGCTGCCCGTCGCCGTCGGGCGAAGCTGCAGCCCGTACACCCCTCTCCGGCCGTCGAACGAGGAACACGTGTCAATTCCGGCCCAATCTAGCCGGAATCGGACCGGTATCCGGAGACCCGGGCGATTCCCACCACCCATGGCTTCCAAGATCCGGGAGTTCAACGATCGCGCCGAGGGAGCTCCTCGGCGTCCACCGCGCCGGATCGGCAAGCGCCGACGACATGGAGGACCGCCTCGGTCGGATGGAGCACGCCTACACCATCTCGAGGATCCCAAAGACGCACGACGACTAAGCCGGAGGGCGGCCCTGCGGCAACCGCCACCGCAGAGCACGGGGCGGCCCCGGCCGCCCCCTCCCCGCCTCGGCTCGACGCCGGCTCCAACCCGCTATCCTCCAGCCCGAGGAGACAGATGACGTTGTACCCGTGACGCGCGACCGCCGCCAACGACGTCGAGATCGACGACACCGCGGACGGGCTGCACCATCTTCTCCTCCGACACACGCGTGCGGTGCGGACTCTCCGAGATGGCGTCACCCGTGGCGCCCGACTCTCCCCCAGGCGTCACCCACGCGCGCCCTCGCCGCCGCTGTCCGCGCCACCCGCGGCGCCCAGCACTGCCGTCATCGGCATCGCACCCTCCCGCTACGTCCACGCCTTCAAGTTTAGGAGTTCGATGGCACCGACGACCCCGACCTCCTCGGATTCGAAAGCTGGAGCTCTTCTTCGAGCTCAACGTGGACATTGACCGGACTACACACGCGGAGTTACGCTGCCTTCCACCTCACCGGTCTTGCTTGCGATGCGGGTACATCGACTTGTTCAAGAAGAAGTCCCCGCCGAGTGGGACGAGTTCACCTGGCGCCCGCGACATCACCGGACTGCCTCGACACCTCGATGCCATGGCGGCATATGCGCCCGCCCTCAGGGGCAAGTTGACGACTACATCGACGCCGGAGAGGTCTATGCTTCACGCATGGATTTTGAGGGACGGCACCGCCACCGTCAGCCTCTCTTCGTTGAAAGCTTACACACCTCGCCGCGGGCGCGGCACTCGGAGTGGTTCGAGCCCCGTTCGATGGAGGAGGCCATCGACCTCGCCCGCCCGATAACGACGACGCGACCCCGGACAACGACGAGACGGACGCCGGAAGACGTGATCGGGCAACGCCGGCCACCACGGGGCGGCACCGCAAACATCGACAACGACATCATGAAAGCCCCGGTGGATCGCACACCGTGCCGCTAGCCGCCTTGCTGTTGCTATGGGCGACATCGGCGGCCCGGCGTCGAACGACATGATCACGGAATTGCACTTGGCCACGGCGACCAACATGAAGCTTGCGATTATCTCCAACGCCATCGAAACGGGGGGCTACAGGGCTAGAGTGGAGCCTCCACCGTGGCATCGTGAGGTACTTCCACCGCTACTACATCCCCCGCTGCCCTCGAGCTTCTCCAAGACTTCATGATGGGAGAGAACGTCCCGCCGCATGGCGTAGCAAAGGGCTTCCACCTCCCCAATCGCCCCCGAAGATCGAAAGTTCCCAATGTCGTCCTCCTCCTTCAGCATGCCCCGACGAGCGGATCGAGGGTGCCACCGTCCTCCTCTTCGACAACAACGACGACATCTTCTTCCGCGCAGGGAACGTCACCGCCGTCGGTGCAGCGGGGGACGCAGGAGATCCAACCGGGGCCGCCCGTGAGCACTCCCAGCGACCTCCTCTCGGCTGCCTCCTCGACTTCACCTCCTCACCGCCCACGTCGATCCATCACGTCTACTACCGGCAGCTCCATGCTAAGGTGGCGGTGCCGACGACCTACACCTACATGTCTCCTCCGCCGACCGCGGATGATCGGCCGTCGGGGACCCTCGCGCCAACGTCATGCGTCGTGCATGGATGGCACGACCCTTCACACAGCCCCGCTGAGCTTCAAGTTCAGCATCTACTTGGCGACCTCCACCTCGACTTAGCTTTTACGCCCGACAACGACGCCCGATGTGCGCAACGACAACTTCGACAAGTGCGGCCCTCTCGTCTTCTACCGGGCCTGGAATGGTCACCTCTCCGATCGGGCTGCCCTTCGCCCCCCATGTGGTGGGTTGGGCGCGGACCAGCGCCGCCTCGTCGAACGGTGGGAGATGTCATGAACCAGACTGGGCCGCCCGAAAGTGGCTAGATGGGCCTAGCAACGCGCCGCCCGGCCCGGAAAGGGGGGGCGGCGCGCCAGCGCAGGGGGCCGGCCCCTGCCGTCGCCACCTTCCCTCTCCCGTCTGAGTCCGAGTTTGCTTCATAATAAAGTTAGGATTATCTTAGGTAATTTTGGTGTGCAAGGGGATATCTCATCTATAAGGGAGACCCTTATTAGGAAAGAATAAGTTAGGATATGCTTGTAAAAGGTATTCGATCGTATAAGGAAACCTTATAAAGATTGCTTAGATTACATGTCCCACTAGTCGGGCTATAAAAGCAAGAGGCATGTAATCTCTAGGGGGATAAGCAAGCAAATCAAATAAAAAATATCTTCAGCTCTCCTGCCTCCCGAGCCGCCGCCGCCCGCTCCGTCCACGCGCGCCGCCAGCCCGCCCGCCGCCCAGCCGCCTTTGGCGCGCCGGCCGCTGGCCGCCCCCCCTCATCCCGGCTCCTCCCATCTATCTCGATCCTCGTGCTGCTGCCCGTCGCCGTCGGGCGAAAGCTGCAGCCCCGTACACCCTCTCCGAAGCTTCGTCGAGCGAGGAACACGTGTCAATTCCGCCCAATCTAGCCGAATCGACGACATTATCGGCGACAAGAAAGAGGAACAAACAAACAATAAATCGGTAGACATCATCAGACCATTCCATAACTCATGGTTTTCTCCTGTAATACACTACTAGTAGTACTTGTACCATCATCTATTGATTAATGGTCACGATCACGATGATGACGATAATTACGTTTTCTTTTCTTGCAAAAGAAAAAAAAATGAACAGTATTGTGAATGTGATGCGGCTGTCTGTGCCCCTGTGTGTGGGACTACCTGCAGTTGAGTGACATGCGTACATATTCACTTCCTTATCGTCAGCATCCTCTTCCCTCCAGGTGCCGCCACCCGGTGTAGTGCAGTGGCTCGCAATGCAAGCTTAGCTTATTATACAAATACTGTCACAGACGGGTTTGCAAAATGGAAGAGATCGGTAGCACGCATCGATCGGCCCACTACAAAATGGAATTTTGTTACACGATGATTTTCCTTATCATGCATGGTAAAAAGCAAATGGATTTTTTTACTGGGACTGTTTCAACATATCATGTACGAACATATGAGATGATGGTGCTTGTAGGAACTCCAGCATCGATTCAGCAGACACTAGCCACTATATAAGATAAGATGTGACTCCAAAGGGAATATGTTAAGGTATAAGGGAAAGGATATTCTTAATGGAGCCAAAACAGTAGGCTACATATGGGTCTACAAGGTGAAATGTGTAAGTGTCAGTGATGCATTACAATTCAGAACTACATCAAATGGATGTATATATAACAATCATCAACATGGATTAGTATGAGATGGTTGCATGAGAAGATAAGATACGAGATAACATTAGAAGAAATCCATTTATAGGTTGATTTAAGACATCAGGCGATAGCATCTAAGTTTTAAGAAACAATTAAAAATTTTGGGTTAAGAAGGATAAGAGGACAATTGCATTAGTACAGAGTTATTGAATGGGAAATTCCTTTCCTGACCTTGTATGTGGATAAGATCTTGCTTGCTAGTAAGGATGTTAATCTACAATATTCTTAGAATTGAATTAGAATAATCTTGGTGAAATGCCACTTGTTCAAGCAATTAGAATTCACTGAGATAAGGAAGGGGTATTAGAACTATCGCAAATGCATACTTAGAGAAGATTCTAAAGCAATAAGTTATGCACGCGATAAGACCTATGCCTATTCTTCATGGTCAAGGGCAATATCTTTAGGAATTTTAGTGTGATCAGAATTAATAAGAAAACATAATTTTAATATTATCAGAATCAGTAAGAAACATATCGTATGAAGATGGTATCATATGCTTCAGCTGCTGGAAGCTTAATAAATGCATAAGATTGCCCTGACGTAGTTCATCCGGGTTGTTTTGGCAAGGACCACTCCAGCAATAGATCACTGGAATGGATTATAAGTATCGGTCTCATGTTAAGAAAGAGCAAGTACACACAAATAGATGTGGGTACATAGTCTTAACTTATGGCAAGTACGTTGTGCAACAACTCCACAATTGTTGCTAACACGAGCAGTTGGAGTTTTATTGTGGAAAAGCTCCAATGAAATAGTTTCAGTACCATTAATGATGCTATGTTGTGATATAGCATGTCATGAGGCTAAGGGACAGGCAAATGACTAAGATTACTAGTGCCCGGAATTGAAAAATGGTTGACGACAGCAATAACCATATAAGTAATTTACTCCTAAAACAACAAGTCAAGTGTGCTTTGCCAAACACACCGACGCTCGATTACATGTTGTAAAGGAGAGAGTCCAAAATCATTATAAGAATATGAGCATATAAGTATTAAGTAAGTTCCCGCGGATCCGCTTACAATGGCTTACCACCTAGTGTATTTAGAGAATACACAGTCGACATGGGTTTAAGGGAAAGCCTATGATTTCTAGACACTTAAGGCCCAATTAGAAGTAAGGACTCTGTTTCAACTTAGAGAGATGTATTGTAGCTGTCAAGTCTAATGGCAATTTTAGTTGTGACGATGAGACACGCTCTACGCATTGATCTATAATGGAATAGAGTGAAAGTATTTAAGTTATGAATTGGAGGTAAGATGTAAGGTGAGATCAAGGGGGAGAATGTTAGTTTGATCTCCACCATCTTGGCCCAACGGCCATGCATGGGCCCTTGTCTCGCGTCCCGATCGGGGCGCCCCCCAAATAGATGGCCGGGTGGGCCCCTCGTCAAAAAGACTATAAGAAGAGGAGGTGGGGTCCAAGGCTAGGGTTATGAGGTTAATTGTGATAGCCGCCACCCCACTCTCCCCCCGCCTGTCTGATTGTGAGGGCTGTGCTCCCAATGGATCGGGAAGTGCTACCAGCGTCGCCCCTGCATCGACTTCATCAACGACATCATGGCGACCTCGAACTCCTTCACCAAGGCCGACTGTATGTGCCTCTACTATCTCCTCTCATCTCCTCTGTCTCTCCCTCTGTTCTTCATGATATCATGTTGTTTATCTGAAAGGCAATAGATTCTACCCACTGATCTACACCTAGTTCGATCCCCTAAGTCTAACAATGTTAAGTATTTGTTGGTATGATGAGCAACGAAATGATGGCAATCGCATGCACTACACATACCCGAAGTGGGAGAGGTCCGAGCCCGGCGGGACGTTCCGGATGAGGCTGAGGACCCGCGCCGAAGGTGTGGGTGACTCGGTGCACAAATGTGCACCCTGTCCAAACACTTGGATCTGCTTTAAGATCCGTGCATAGAGATTAGGGTTAAGGACGCAATATAGAGATTAGGGTGTATGGTTTAACATAGAGATTAGGATTTAGGGCTTAATATAGAGATTAGGGTTGATGGATTAATATAGAGATTAGGGTTAAGGGCTTAGTATAGAGATTAGGGTTCAATTTGGTGTCTAGTCTATAGGTTTAACATAGAGATTAGGGTTTAGGGCTTAATATAGAGATTAGGGTTGATGGATTAATATAGAGATTAGGATTAAGGACTTAATATTGAGATTATGGTTAAATTTGGTGTGTAGTCTATAGTTTATAGGGTGGGATGTGCACGAATCTTAGAGCAAATCCAATGGCTTCTAAGAGGGTGCACATTTGTGCGCGAGTCACAGGCACCGTGTCCGGGCTGGATGAGGTTGGTCGGGCGGAGCTTCGCCCGAGACCGCCTCCGCCGACAATGCGGCGGTGTCATCGCCCCGCCAAGACACGCCGCCCACGCATTACCTCCACCCGCATCACATCAAATCATACGAGTCGACTCAGCTCCTTCGAGGAGGAGCACAAGTGTCGAGGTGACGATGCATGCCGCGACGGAGGCGCGATGCGCGGAAGGCGAGATCACGGACCTCCTCGACACCACGACGCCCGACGGAGGCGCGACGCCGATGGTGAGATGACAGACCTCAGATCACGGGCACGGGCGACGGCGTCGCGGGACAGGCGCTGCCGCCGTCGTTGAGTGCGGCCCGATATCCCGGGAGAGAGCCACGGCAGGAGGCGCGCCGGAGGACGGCGAGATCGCTGATCGCCGACGCGGCAACTGCGTCGTGGGGCGTTGGAAGCACGACGCCGACGGCGAGGGTCGGAGAGGGTACCGAGCAGCGGCTGGAGGCGGATCACAGCAGGTCCAACGTCCGCATGTCTCGGTGATTGATGATTGATTGATAATGGTTGACTCAGATCTGTTTTTTCGTGCAAGTAGAAGTGAGATGAGGCCGGTTCAGTTGTATCGGGCGTTCCTGATTTTTTGTCGGGCGTTCCAGTTTTTCTCAAGGGCGCGCGGGCGGAGGGCAGGGCTGGACGAAAAGAGGGAGACAACATATATAGGGCGGCTGGTCTTTCCTTTTTTTTAAACCTGGGGTCTCCCCATTCCCATTAAAATGGAAATATGCCATTGTCACAGAGTATTACAGCAACGAGAGTTGAGATAGCATCTAGAAGGTAACCTGGTAGCTTCACACCAACTCTGTTGGGGACAACATACCAACAATAACAGAAAAACTAAACCTCCTTAAACTACACTGAGCTCCAACAAAATCACAAGGACAGTGAACGGGATCAACATTGGCGTCGCCCAATCATCAGGGACCGTCCATTAGACGGGGTGCTGGCCTCCCTGAACTCCTCCGGTCTTGACTCCCGATGCCTTGGTCTTCTTTGCATCCAGCATCTCCCGCACCTTCTTGTACAGTCGCTCCACGCCTTCAGCCAAAGCGGCTCTATCTTCAATGTGATATAGTCCTGTCCAAAAACTTATCAGTGCACCAGCATGATATATAATCTCCAATGGATTTTTTATGTATTTATAATTAAAACATGCATTATTTCTAGTTTTCCAAATAGCCCAACAAACAGTAGATACACATGTTACTTGATACTGTTTACTATTTGGAATCCACTTGTCCACCGAAATCCAACACTGTTTCAGTGAGGTGGGAATGGAATCAGCTCCAATAGTCCCTGCAACATATGCCCATACTACTTTTGCCACAGAACATTGGAAGAACAAATGCTCAATATTCTCATTTTCATAACAGAAGTAACAATGTGGAGTACCCTTCCACTTTCGCTTCATCAGATTGTCTTTTATTAAGACTTTTCCATTAGACATTAACCATATGAAGAATTTAACTTTAGGAGGGATCTTCCCTTTCCAAATGTGTTTAAGATAGGGTTCCCCACTTTCATCAATTAGCAGCCTATTATATACAGACTTAACTGTGAACTTGCCCTTTGCTTCCCATTTCCACTTAATAATATCATTCTGCTGAGACAATTGAAAGCTATTTGCTTGATTCATAATGAAATTCCATGAATTCCTGAGATCAGTGGGGAGCCATCTCCTGAAGGTTATACTGACTTTGCCAGATATTACCTTATTAACTTCCACATTCTTTTTGATCACAGAGACTGTATAATGTGGGAAATAAAACACATAGGGGTCTGTCAAAAACCCAGGGATCCTCCCAGAATCTTGCTTTGTCACCACTTTTAATACAAACCTCTCTACCTTTTAGGTAGATGTTTTTAATTTTGAGAAGGTCACTCCACATAGGTGAGTCATCATTTCTATGACTCACAGAGTGAATATTTTATTTTTGAAGTATTTAGCTTTAATCATTGTTTGCCATAACCCCTCTTCCTTTTCAAGTTTCCACCAAAGTTTACATAGTAGGCTGATATTCAGCTTAGCTATATCCTTGATACCCACTCCCCTTTCTCCTTGCTCATGCATACCTTGACCCATTTGATTAAGTGATATTTTCTTTTTTTGGTTTCCCCCTTGCCAAAAGAAAGTCCTTCTGATTTTGTCAATGGCCTCAATTGTGGTGGTAGGGAAAAGATATACAGACATATGGTACATGGGGAGTTATTTAAGCTAACAGTTATAAGGGTGGTTCTACCTGCCATCGTCAAATTTCCTCCTTTCCAAGGATCTAACTTTTTCTGACATTTCTCAACTAAGGGAGCCCAGTCTGCTACATGCAATCTGCTAGGGCTGATTGGTACCCTAGGTATTTTGCAGGAAAAATCCCCACCTGGCAATTAAAGATCTCAGCGTAATGCTGACCCCAATCTCCATAGTCAAAGAGGCTCAAAGCCGTGAAGCTTGATCTAATCTGATTGGGTTAGCCGCTTGTCCGTGTTCCAACAGAAAACGTATAGGCCCATATATCTCGTACAAGGCCAGGTACGTGCTTGCTAGCTTACGTGGCTCTCCTTCATCTTTGGCTCCCAACTTCGCAAGTAACCACAACACATACGTATTGCAGAGTCCAAATATAGAGATCATATCCAAATATACTCCCTGGCACGCATCTCGTCTTGCATGCATGCACACATACATATATAGTAAATATTTGAGCCTTTGTCTTTGTATACATCACGTAGCAATAATGCTATGTACCCTTTCCAATACGGCAGCAGATTTCCTTCTAATAGGACTCGACCCAAATGATAGAGAGTAACAATTCATATATATGCACGAAGTGGAACCTGCTATGCATATCTTGAGCTGACCTTGCTAACCGAAGAGTGATAGTAGCATATTCCTTCTTATGTATTAATGCTTGTGTCATCTCTGAATTGGTCGGCGAGCTATTCGGAATGGTCGGCGACATGTTGCCAAGCTGTTTGGTGTGGTTGGTGAGTTGTCGGAGAGGTTCGGACCCTAATGAAAACTCAACTTGCCATATGCCACTTTTCAATATGATCATATCTAAGTCCACTGCAACTCCTTGGACATTTTTGGTTGTCAACAAGGGGGTTCTTGGACGTATAATAATCTAACTTTTAAAGACCCTTTTAGGAATTATGAATTTTGAAAAACAACATCATGTTGGAAGGCTTCATAAAATTGAGTTGACTGAAACAAGCCTATATTTCCTCTTATGTGCATCCATGTATATGTTGCGACTTGCCGAGACAGTCAGCACGCGTGAAAGCCACAATAGAGCAGTTTGGTAGCTGTCTTCATTATCTTTTTGCCTGTTCAAAAGACACAAGGTCATATGCATGCACAAAGGCAGTATCTTGCTTTTTTATTTTTATAAGAAATTTGTTTAAAATTTTGTGAAACACGACCAAATGACACCGAGAGGTTGGATGATCTGCTATCCATTCATGCCATCATGATGTTGCCCCATCCATTTCAACACAAGAAAGCACTGATCATGCATGATGCCCTCATCCAATTTAACACGTACTAGGAAGCACACCGATCATGCATGATGCTGCCCACTAGCAAAGATACTGATGTTGCATGCAATGCGTCTTAGATGAGTTATTATGAACTCTAACGGTCAGAGAAGAGTACTGCAAAACGCATCTAACAATCATGATCCATGCCCCCATGAGAATGAGAGCTATAAATAACGAAGACTACTACATCTATGTCTCATACATGGTTTGATGGGTGTACAGCCTGCCAATAAAAATTTAGTGATGGTCTCTTGTATGGTAGATAAGAGTAGCCTGCAAACAATAACTAATCCACTGAGATATTGGTGAAAAACAAACACCAATGCGCCAATGCGAATCAAGCCGAGCCACACGCCATAAACAGAGGGCGATCTTCTTCCTTCCGCAATTTTCTGCTTTCACTCCCAACGCATGCCGCATTTTTTTCTTTTGCACGGCAACCTTTGAGTGCTCCCAAGTGTTGAGTTGATGTCTTGTAATCGTGTCAAATGAACACGTTATCAGCATATAGGTGCATTAGATACATTGTTTAGGTACAAAGCAAGTTTGCTTAGCGTAGATTCACGGGTGGGTTGGAGACTGCCCAGTCCCACGCCGTGACCGTGTTTGTTAGGGGCACCCTCGCCGTGGCGTGCATGCCGTGCATGTCGTCGCGCGTTCGTTCGGAAGAAGGGCGCGCCGGCAGCTGTGCGCGTTGCGGCAGGGGGGATAGGGATCAAGCCCGAGATATAAGAACAAGAAATGCATCTGAAAAAAGCTGCGGCCATTTGCAGCGAACATCGCGTGTTTCTCGTGTGCTCGTTTCTTGGTTTCGGGGTGATCATGCGTCCGGGCATCGCCGGAGACGGCAGTGTTCCTAGGCCGGGCGATAGTCCGCCATTCCTAACACGTGGTGTCGAGCGAGAGGAGTGGTATACGGTGGATCCAGTGGTCCATCGAGAGAGTTCATCGAGAGAACAGCCGCAAACCGCACCACCATCCACCACCGGGATGCCATGGGTGACAACCAAGCTTCTGGCGGCGGCGTGAAGGAAAGCTCACTCATGAGGCCCATGCTCACTTTCGTGACAATTATGCCGAGTGGGCGATGCTGATGCAGAGCAACTATGAGGCGTTGGATATCTGGGGGGTGATCGACCCAGGTACCAATCCCAAACGCACGCAAGATCGGCATGCCATGAGCGTGCTCTTGCGTTCTGTGCTGAAGGAGATGTGGCAGTCTCTTGGGCGCCGCACGACGGTGAAGGAGGTGTGGGAGGCGGTGAAGACGATGCGCGTCGGAGCAGATCGGGTGAAGGAGGTGAACGCCCAAAAGCTCCTTCGTGACTTCGAGACAATCACGTTCAAGGACGGCGAGACGGTGGAAGATTTTGGGATGAGGATAACAAACCTCGTCGGCAACCTCAAGACCCTTGGCGAGACCATAGAGGACATTCGCGTTGTCAAGAAGTTCTTGGGCGTGGCCCTCCTCGGTTCTCCCAGGTGGTCGAACATCGAGCTGTTCCGTGATCTAAAGAAGTTGACGATCGATGATCCGATCGCCACCTAGCGCCGGCGGAGGACAGGCTCGATGTCTGTAGATGTCGGCGGCGAACAAGGCGAACTCCTTCACCTAGGACGAGCTCGGATCACGTCAGCGGAGGTCACATGTGATGCGCCGGCGGGTGCGAGGTGCTTTATACCGAAAAATTTTGAAGTCGCCCAATTCGGAAGTGTGCCCACGTTTGCAAAAATATTTTTTTTGCAGGCGTGGGCGCCAAACGGTCTTCATGAAGTTGTCGTTGTTGTCGATATCACCACAATTCACCGTAGGTGAAGTGTGCCCACTTATTAGTCCCCGAGCCCGACGGTAGGTGGGTGTAGCCACGCGGGCGCCGGGGTCAAATTGAAGTCGTAGCCATGTCGAAGTCGTGGCTGTCGTCGTCGGAGTCCCCGAGTCTTCATGAGGATGGGGCACACCCACCGCAGGTGAAGTGTGCCAGCTTCCCCCCCGAGCCTGGCGGTAGGTGGGTGACGGCGTCACGTGGCGCCAGGGTCCAAGTGTAGATCAAGACCTGTGAATATATTCTGCCGGAGATACTTGATGAAGTCCCCGGGCGTAGAGCATCGAGAAGAGCGAGGTCGCTGCAGCTGCTGAACTGTACAGTCCCCGAGCGTAGATGTACTTTGTCAAGGCCCCGACGAGCTGCCCAAAATCAGCACCCTGATCCGGACAACATGGAGCAGCTTGATACTTGTACATCATGGTCGGTGAGCTGTACGGCGAGGCGGAGGTCGCCGAGCTGTCGAGGAGGTTGCCGAGGTGCAGCGGGTCGGCGGAGTTGCGGCGGCAAAGATGTCCGTTGAGCTCCAGTCCCGAGTGTAAGAGAAGAGCTCTTAGTGACTGAAATCTGGAGCCTTGATTGTCGCCAAACGGTATAGTTGGTGCATTGTCGACCTGTAGTCCATGAATATGTTTTGCTAGGCAGCTTGGTGTATGCGTGTTGTAGTCGAAGTCGTTTCCCATGGAGAGATGGAGTCGTTGGGAACACTCTCGGACATGCACATGCATGTGTACTCCTTGAGTGATGCACTTAAATCTTCAACTTCTTGTCGTGCCTGCTCACGCATACGCGTGTGCGGCGAGCGGCCAGCGGCTGTTGCATCCCGATTGATGGATTGTAGTAGACGTATGGTGATGTAGAGCGGCCTGGCCATCATGTCGGCGATGTTGTAGAGACCAGAGCCGCGATAAAGTCGACGTGTCTTGATGCCGGAGTGCATGAACCTTGCTATCAGCTTGGACGGAGGTTGGTGGTTCGGTTGGCTTGCTTGTGCCTTGAAGAAGTTATCTCCAGAGTCATGTAGGTGTTGGAGGTTGCCATCAGGAGATGAGTTGTAGTTGATTTTGCATGCTTGATTCATGCATGTGTATATGCAGCAGGTGTTGGGTTAATACGCTGATCGCTTTGGCTAGCTTGCTTGCCTCGATCATCTGCATATGTGGCGCATGGCGTAACTCTTTTGCAGTTTTGACGGAGTGGTTGGCCTGCCGGTGTGCAGAAAAGCATTGCCGTTGGCCCTTGCGACTGATGAGCTTATCTCAATAGTCTTGCATGTCGCACTTAGAAGTTTTAATAGTCGTGCATGCATGTCCATATACGCATTAGCCTTGTTTGCTCGGATGAAGTCTTATAAGCACTAACACACTGATATGCTGATCGAAAATCCTCAAACTGTGACGTGTTGCCAGAGGTTGCCGTCTTGCCGTGGGTCTCATTGATGAAAAGGATCCATATATCGCTCTTGGGGTTGGGACAATGCACATCTAGTTTAGTACTATTGGTGTGTAAAGTTTTAAAAAAATTTATAACTTCTAAGTGCGACATGCAAGACTATTGAGATAAGCTTAGCGGTCGCAAGGGCCAATGGCAATGCTTTTCTGAGTTGCCGGCACTGGTGCCGACTAGGTCACGAAACGACGATGCAGGTGTCGACGTGGTCGCAGCTGCCAGGGCGGCGAGTGGTCGGGTTCGAGTCCCCGAGCAGCACGAGGTCAGAAGCGAGTAAAAGCCGTGCTCGGCATCCAAACATGGTTCCTGCAAAATTAAGCTTGAAGAATAATAGTCCATGATGTCGAGTTAGGAGTGAGTCCCAGCATTGTAAAATGCGAAAAAGCGAAGCGCGCATAGAGCACGAGCGGTTGGCGTCATTGAGCTTGCCTAGCCTTGGCTAACCCGCCCATTTAACGTGGTACCGACGTCTCGGGCACGTTTTGAAGGGGTTGGGCATCGCCAAAGAACCAATGCCGACATTCCTCCACGCGGGCCCAATGTGGAAGAAGAGGTCGGGGAACAAAGGTTGCTTTTGAGAAAACCATAAATTGAAACGTGGCTGTTCAGCGGGGCTGTACGGTGCGCGGTGCCGAGCCGAGGAAACGAGAAGATGTGCGGTGCATGGAACCGAGCCGAGGTATATACGAAGCCTGGAGAACATGTACAAAGAATATTAAAGCTTTACTTAGCTCGATTGAAGATTGGCAGAGGCGAGTCCCCGAGCATCATGAGGTCGGAGACGAGGCTGTGCGGTGCGCGATACCGAGCCGAAGATGTTGAGGCTGAGCGGTGTGCGGCACCAAACCGAAGCTTTGCATTGTCGAGGTCATGAGGATGTATTCTTGCCGTTGTCGATTCGATGGTGGGTCGCACCATATAAGTAGCACCCGGCATCCAAGGACACAACACCTAAAAGAGGCCGGGATGTGCCTTGGAGAGGTCGGGGCTCGAGGTCTTTTTAGGGACCTTTGTCGCCGTCATCGATTCGATGGTGGGTCGCACCATATAAGTAGCACCCGGCATCCAAGGATACAACACCTACAAGAGGCCGGGATGTGCCTTGGAGAGGTCGGGGCTCGAGGTCTTTTTAGGGACCTTTGTCGCCATCGTCGATTTTTTTGAGGTCTCGGTCGACCCTCGTGGCGCCTCAGCCCTGGTTAGCCTGACCCGCGACATCGGAACGCCATGTAGGAGGGGACATAACCAGAGAAGTACTGCCGACATCCAGTGACTCACACCCACGAGTAGCCGAGATGGTCACGTAGTTGGATGTCGAGACCGACTCGAGGGGTCACGGAAAATTGGGTGGGAGCCCACCCGAGTGGCGGTGCGTCGATCTTTTGAGGTCTCGGTGCGACCCTCGTGGCGCCTCAGCCCTGGTTAGCCCGTCCCGTGAAGTCGGACCTGGGTTGCGTGCACTCCATTATGGGAGGGGGCGTAACCAGAGGTCATGCCGACACCCGGTGACTCAACACCCCGTGGAGCGATGGTCACATAGGGAGGGGTCGAGACCGACTCGAGGGGACACGGAAAAATTGGGTGGGAACCCAATTCCAGTGGCGGTGCGCGACACACCCAGCCGGGGCGATGAAGACGAGGGTCGATGTCCCGAACATGGTAACGATAGTCGCGGCAGCATGCTGATGGTGTATCTTCCTCGGCACCACATTGAGTGGCATTGTTGAATTCCTGCAATAATATCGAGTAGACGCGAATATCGAGGATACGTGTCATGAAATATTTAAGTTGAATCAAAAATTTATCTTAGCTCTTTTGGCATGGTGCCATATGTCATTGTGACATTCCAACCTAGTTGAACCATGGCGAGGGTCGTGGCAAAATGGCGGAGGATTGATAGCCTTTGGTCGTCGATAGTTTGGCATGGTTGGCGGTACGATAGATGCAGTCGAATTCCTGTTGCATACATACGTGATGGAAGCATACAAGTACACGCACATGCACTTGAAGTATCTTAATTATTTTAATTGAAATCAATAATTGTTGATACTTAGCTTGCTGGATGCACAAGTCGGCGTGCTGTCCAGTCCAGATAATCATCTTTGAAGGTTTACTTGTTCATGTTTGACGTGTGCACGGCGGGTGCATCATGACCGAATTCTTGGAGGCTGCTGATGGCATATTGACGCGGATGATGACATGGACAGATTAGCGTCACCGGTTGACGATGCAGAACAACGACGAAGGAAAGGGCGTGGTGTCGATGGCACAATATAGATGTGGTCGAATTCCTGCCATTCATACATGAAGATATCCAGGCGCATGTGTTGAATATATGAAATATTTGATTGACATTGAAAACCAGACTTATATAGCTTTGTTCAAGTGCATGTGTTGCCATGCACGTTGATGGCAAGCGCCCATATGCATGATGAGGAAGCCTGCTTGCCGGCCGTGCGGCGAGGTCGGCGAGATCGGAGAGGCCGGCGTTGGTGTTGCGCGATCCTTGTTGCTTCATGTATAAATTTGCGCGTCCGTGCTTGATTAACACGACGTCCTTGCTAGTCGATATCGTGGACAGAGCCCGTCGTGCTAGGCCGTCTTAAGTCGGCAATCCTTGTGGTTGTCGGTGGTGGCGTGGTAGGTGGTAATGGACGTGCTGCGGCAGCACGGTGGCTTGCTTGATAGCTTGGGTGGCTCGTCTGGGAGCCCGGCGTGTGGCTTCTTAATTGGATGACTTGACACGGCCAGCACGTCGGCGTGTCTGAGCGTCACCATGAGTCTACGCCAACGTCGTGAGACGCGGCTAATTTCCTGTCAAGCATAAGCGAGTAGATACATTCCGGTTTCTGGAGATATATATTGCATATAAAATTTTTGTTAAAACTTAGCTTGTTCAAAGCACGAGTGGAGGTGCTGTTCTGAATGCATGTTTCCGATGACTTAGATGATTAATAGCGAGCATGTTTGATCTCGCCTTGGAGTCGTATCTCCGTCACCATAGATGAATGCATGGCTCATGCGTCTCGATACACGAGTATGCACTATGCATAGCAAGCCTTGATATCAGCAGATGTCGGCGCCAAGTCCTGGGAACCACCGTCACGTGCAAGTACAAATCGAGCGGACCCGATCTGAGTGAGATGTTGGCTTCAACATGAAATCGAAGAGCGCTCATCGCAGCTGAACACGTGCGCCGTTCGTGGTGGCCCATCCCAGTTAATTGGTAGGTGCTGGATGAATTCTCCGGCTTATAGATCCGATCTTGGCGTTGATTGGGCCGCCGCCCAGCACGATGATTTGCTGGACGCAGAAACGCCTTGATGCGATCGGCGATGTGAGTCGCCGCGTGACGACGTCGATCATCGTGTCGTCGAAAACGAATTCCATCTGGTCGGTATAGATCATCACGCACTCCCTACCCGGCGCAAACCGCCGGCGGAATCTCCAACATTCCTCCAGGGTTGTTCCTAGAGGTAGATTGGTTCGGCGGGCGGTGCGTGAGATCAAAATCTAGATGGTAGTTCAGAGACACGGGACACAAGATTTATTCAGGTTCGGGCCGTCGGCGTGATGTAAACACTACGTCCTGCAATCTGTTATTATCTGGATGGTTACAACGGGTGTAATGTCATGTGTTCTAAGGGGTCCCTGTCCCTCCTTACATAGTTGAGGGACAGAGTTACAAAATAAAAGTAATCGAGGTGGTACTATTACTAGTCTTGCGGTGCAGCGCCATGTGCTGCGTTGTTGTGGGCCGAACTCCCGGGCCTCGTGGGCCGAGATCCACGAGGTCGCGGCCCGGAGTACTGAAATAGGTTAGAGCGGCGAGGTCACGGACCGAAGCTACAGGAGGTCGTAGTGTAGAGGTCGAGGCCCGGGGCCGAAGCCCGAGAGGTCGCCTTCCAGACCGTAGTCGAGCTCCAGGAGGTCGAGGTCTTATTTAAGGGTGTACTTAGAAACAACCGGATGACAAGATTTTTTTTTTCCATCGCAATTGTATATGGGCCATATATATAATTTAGAATCCATCATGTCTCGCATACTACAAATAAGTTTTGAATTGCTTAAGTAGATCTTCTTTGAGTTCAAGATATAACAAGTAATATGGTCTCATCATTAAATAGACTTAACACATCAAAATACACTACTACAGAATTGAACTTGCATGGTGTTTAGTTTTTATTTTCCGTGGCGGGCATTTAGAAAACCGCCACGGAAAATAGTTGGCCTAGCAGCCCTCCGGCCAGGGGAATGCCCGCCACGGTCAATCGATTAACCGTGGCGGGCATTGTAAAATAACCGCCACGGTTAATCCCTATTAACCGTGGCGGGCATTGTAAAATAACCGCCATGGTTATCGATTAACCGTGGCGGTTTTTGTAAGAAGCCCGCCACGGAAAATAAGGGCCAACCCATCAGCCAGGATATATATACGAGCACTTAGTGTTCTAGCATCCACTTCCACTTCCACTTCCACCGCCCAAAGACTCTTGTTACGCTCTCTCCCTCAACCTCACATCTCTCGACGAAACCCGACTCACATCTCTCGACGGTGACGGCGCTCTCTCCCCCGCCACTCTCTCCCCTCCCTCACATCTCGACGGCGGGATGAGGCGACTCCGGCGCGCGGGCGGCGGATCGGCGGCACCTCAAGTTCGGGGCGGTACGGATCTCGACGATCGTTCCGTCGCTCGCGGGTACTTCCTCGACCAGGCGGTAGGGTGCGGCGCTCCGGCCCCGGCATCTCCACGACCGGCGGCGGATCCGGCACGCAGCGGCGCGGCACTGGCGGCCCCCGATCCGGCGGTGGGCGTCCGGGCGGCGCCGGCAACGCGAATCTGGCGGGCGCTGGCGTAAACCGCAGCGGATCCGGCGGCTCGCAGCCAGGCGGACGACGACGCGATCCGGCGGCTGACGACGCACAGGCGCGGCTCCGGCGGGCGCTACGGGACGGCGGTGCGGATCCGACCAAGCGGGCCGCCCGGGGCGGAAAGCAAAGGCGGCGCGGCGCAGCGGCCGGCGAGCGGCGCGGCCGCGGCGAGCAGCGCGCGGAAGCAGCGGCGGCGGGACGGAAACCCTAACGGGCCTAGCGGCCCGAATCCGGGCCCGTTAGGGTTTCGATTGGTTTTTCTTTTTTTTTTTTTAATTTATTTACCATGGCGGGCATTGTAAGATGTTCGCCATCATTATCTCTATTTTCCGTGGCGGGCATTGTTAAAAGTCCGCCCGCGGTTAATCGATTTTGCCTGGTGGACATCACGATTAATCGTTCGATTAATCAGTGACCTAGCTCCGTGGCGGGCACAATGCCCGCCACGGAGCGCCCGCCACGAAAATCGAAAATGCCCGCCACGGAAGTTCCATTCTGTAGTAGTGATAAAGAGCATACACGGTGGTCAATTCTTTTCGGTTGTCACAGGTTTAGCTTCTTCACTGACTACCAAAGTACAAAGCGTTTGCCACTGAACATCAGCTCAAAAATCTTGGCTGGAGCCCGACCGAAATGCTGTTTTTAGCTATTTTACATTATAAAATGCACAGGAATTGAGAATTCTTTGCTGACTCAGAGTTAGCTATTTTACATTACTAATAACTTAGAGTTAGTTATTATAATCTTTATTTTTGTGTGTGGAGAAAATCCATGCCAGCGCGTTGGATTTCAAATCGATCACCTTGATGAGATAAGTAAAAAAAAAAACTCCCTCAAGTTTGCACCTCCCGGTCTAGTCTAGCCGCCACCACCGATGGGGCCCTAGACATTGAACTTGCCGACGTCCAAGTCTCCAACGTCGTGCTGCTAAAGAGCCTCGATGAGTCAGCTTCAAGGACGCAAGGACATGGACGACGCCGGCCATGAAGATCGAGGTGAAGGCCAAAATGAAGTGAAGATCGATTGATCGACTTTTAATTTGTATATATATGTAGATCAGTAGATGCATGGCCACGAGCCCATGGCCTCCTTTGCTTGCTTGTACGTAGATGGCCACGACCTCCTTTGCCTTGCTTACTTGTACGAAGATGCATGGCATGTACACATCAACACCTTGTTGCTCGCCTCCACGGCCGCAGAGGGATGGTGCAGTTGGACAGTTCTAGCAAGTTTTGTGATTTGAAAATGAGTTTATATTAATTGAATAAGGTTTCATTTCGCCTAATCCATATCGAGTAAACCCTGTTGTTGTGAGAATTCTTAACTCATAAGTTCTAAGGAGGAGCTGATGTCACCACAAACAAAACTTGAAGCAAGTGTTGGATTTAAAGCTGGTTCATGGACTCGTGGTCCACAAGCATCATGACACTAGGTTGTTTGCTAATATTCACAATGATCAATGTGCTTCATTGATGGCGACTTCCACAGCAACATGATGAAACTCATACTGTTCGAAGGTTTTGTTTCACCAAACACACGGGCACTATATACACACACGTGCTAGCATGCCAGCTACATATGCATGCCGATGGCTTTGTTTCGTTCTCTTGTTTGATTGAGCAGCACGCGTGAAAGCCGCAATAGAGTAGTTTGGTAGCTTTCTTGGTTATCTTTTGCCTCTTCGAAAGGCACATGATCACACATGCACGAAGACAGTAAACGAAAAGGCTTAACTTGCTTCTTTATTTCTAAAAGAAAATTGTATAAATCTTGTGAAACACGACCAATAACACCTGAAAGGTTGAATAATCAGCTACATCCATTCATGCCATCATGATGCTTCCCCATGCATTTCAACACTAGAAATCACTGATCATGCATGATGCCCCCATCCAATTTAACACCTACTAGCAAGCACACTGACAATATGCATGCTGCTGCCCCATCCAATTTAGCAGTAGCAAGCATGATGATCATGCATGATGGTACTCCACCTAACTTAACACTAGCAAGTACTGATTTTGCATGCAACGTTTCTTAGATGATTGGAATAAAACTATTTTGTATGTGAGTTATTAGCAACGGTAACGGTTAGATAAGCACCAATCATGAATCATGTCCACCAATGAGAATGAGATCGAGAGCTATAAATATCCAAGACTACTAGTACATCCGTGTCTCATACATGGCTGCCAATAATAATTTAGTGGGATATTTGAAATGGTCCCATGCATGGTCGATAGGTATAGCCTGCCAACAATAAATTAATTCAGTGAGATATTGGAGAAAAACAAACACATTATAGATCAGCAAGGTGTTCACGGTGGGAGTCCCTGTGCTGTAGCTGCGGCGGGGAAGGCGGATCGAGCGGCACGCGGGAGACTGTCCGTGTTGACGGTGCTGGCAGTCCCATACTGAGTTGTAACAGCAAACACTGGTGACACGTCCGGCCTGTCCTGGCGCCGGCGTTGCAGGCGCTGAGCCCGGTGGTGTCATGGTTCGCCTGTTGTTCGGGTTCCTGGTCCGGGGCCTCCTCCGACCATGAAAACGACCATGGTAGCGAGTCACCTCGTCATCGGAAGTTGTGGTTGCTGGCGCAATGAGTATGGCGACCAGAGCACAGTCTTATATTGTGGGTTTGAGGGAGTAGCCAACTAGGAAACACTAGTATGTTGCCCGTGCTAAATGTCTAAAAGATATTGATGGACTTCATAAATAAGAATTTTTGTAAGATGCCCATTGAACTCTTCTAAACTAAATGTCTTCCTAAATACGCTACATCAACTTCATATTCGGTACATTAATATTGAGATAGGCATAACCTTATATCTCTCTCACCCGAAATCCACAAAACATTAACAACAATTAGATTTCATTCATTCGTACAACCATCTATTTATGAGTTTCTATTGAAACAAAAATATGGTCGCTTAATAAATGAAAAACAGAATGAGTTTTTGCCTATTCTGGGCTGTAAGACCACAGAAGCAGTAGCGAGCACCGCAGGGCAATAGAGTTGCAACATATTCCTTTCTTCTCCTTGCCTTCATTTTTGTTGCTCTCCCTCACTAAACGGGCTGATGGCAGTTCCAACGATCATCACAGCTCCGAAGTGACATACTTGATGTGTGTTAGTTTCTTGCTCTTATCATGAAAAGACTGAAATGTAATTCGAGTAAGACTGACCGTCGATTCCAGCTAGATTGGGCCAAAATTGACACCCCATCGTTGATCGTCGGAAGGGGAAAGAGGGAGGGGAGGCGGCGCGGCCCGGCGGGGGTGGCGGCCGCGGCCCGGGGGCGGCGTGGTGGTGGCGGGTGGTGGCGGCGGCGCAGCAGCGGGCGGGGGGACTTGGCGTGCGCGGGGAGAGGAGAGCGAAGAGATTGGGATAAAATTTCTTTATTTGCTTGTTGCCTTGAAAGATTACTGCACCCCTTACTTATATAGCCCGACTATTGGGACTTGTATCTCAAGCAATCTCTCCAAAGGTTTCCTTATAGATTGGAATACCTTTTACAAGCATGTCCTATTTATTTATTTCCTAATAAGGGTCTCCCTTATAGATGAGATAGCCTCTTGCACACCAAAACACATACGATAATCCTAGATATTTTCCTCCTTTTTCTCCGGATTAGTTGACGAAGAATCCGCGGAAGGGAGGAGACGGCGACGGGGCGCGCGCGAGCCCAGGGGGCGGCGCAGCGCCCCCTTTGGGGCCAGCCTGGCCTCCCCTCCCCGGCCCTATTTCCTGGGTCGTGACATCTCCCCCCTTCTCCGACCGGCGCCCCCCGCTACTGGATGAAAGTCCATTCGAAGACACCCGGGTGGAGATCTCTGCCGCCTCGAACGATGAGCTCAACCTCGTAGCATGAGTCGCCCCGACCGGGTTCCCCGAGGATCATGTTCTCCCCGGTGCGCTTGGGATCAAACTCCGTGAGATAGTGGAGGTTGCCGATGTAGCCGTGGTAGATGTAGCGTGAACCGCACGACCATTGTTGTGAAGTCGTCGACGACGTGCTGCCAGGGAGCTCCCTTTGGGATGCCTACATCTAGGTGCGATGCACACTATGTCGCGGGAGGGCTCTCCGGGAACAAGAAACGCTCATTGGGTGGAGCGTTGACGAAGAGTGGCGGGAGGCGCCGATAGTGAATGCTCTACAGTAGGAGGAGTGGCGGCCAAGTTCAACATCGCATCGTACATGAAGGAACGACGTCGAATAGAGGGCGAAAGCCGGTGGTCACCCCTCTCTCGCATCATCATAGCCGATGTGGACGTTGTCGATCGTGAGGAGGAGGCGATCCATGCCGCCGAGGAAGACGACCTGCCGGGCCGACATTGTGGCGCCATGGCCCACATACCGCCTAACGAGATGGCGGTTGGAGCCGCCGAAGTTGGCTCCGTCGTGTAAACGCCAAGGCCGGGAAGTTCGCCCTTCAACTCCGCCCAGTGCAAGGCCTCCGGCAGGTCCGGAAGCAAAGTGGAGAGGAAGCGGGAGGTAGAATCGGGTCGTCGAAGAGCGGGAGGCCGTCCTCAAGCATCCATCTTTGGAGCAAATACGCTGTGGGTGACGTCGAGGGCGATCTGCGCGAAGGTGCCGATCCTCCAAAGTAGCCCGACGTAGTTGGACGAAGACTCCAGTGGGCGTGTCGTGAGGTCCAAAGCGCCGCGATGCCTCGAACGCTTCCCAAGCCGGGTCGGTGGGCGTCCGGATGTCGGCGAAGATGCCCGACCCGAGCAGGGCGGGACCTAGGGCGCCCTACGGCGAGGGGGTGGAGCTGAAGTGAACGTGCTCGCGACCCTCACGGTAGTATCGCAGCTCGTGGGTCGCGAAGTCCCACGTCACGCGCCCCAAAGAAGGCTTGCGACCAAGGCATGCCAAGGATGACGTCGGCGCCCTCGCCCGGTGGCATGGCGTAGGCGTCGGCGTAGTGGCATGCCGAAGGTGGCGGCGCTGGCATGTAGACGTGGCGCCGGTGCTAGTGGTGATTAGCACACGCGACCGGGCCGAGTCCGAGGCCCGCCGTGGTCACCGCGGACGCGGGTCGATGTAGTTGTGCGTTGCTCCCGAGTCGACGATGATGTTGACGCCGTGCCTCGAGATCATGCCGACGAGGTAGAGAGAATGAGCACCACGTCACGGGAGTCGGGATCCCCGCTGAGGACCTTCGGGATCAGCCGGCTCCTCTTTGACGTCCGCTAGTGGGGCGTTTGTCATGTCGTCGGTGTAGTCGTTGAAGATCGTGATGTCGAAGAGATGCTTGCACTTATGACCCGTGAGAACGGCTCGTCACAGTTGAAGCGGGGACCAGCCTTTAAGTCGTTCCGTCATCTCCTCTCGGTGTCGGCCGTTTGAACGGCCGAAGTCGGTACGGTGATGAGGGGGCGCTGGGGGCGGCTACCAAAGCGGGTGCGGGGGCCCCGCTCTTTGCCTATCGCCGGCTTGCCGATGTTGTAGAGGATGGCGAGGCGTCGCCGACGCCTCGGCGAGACATGGCTGTCTCCATGTCCTTGGGGTTCTCGCATCTCGACGTCCGTCTTGAGCGGTTCGCCCAAGCCCGCCGCGTGTAGATGTTGACCTGCTGCTGGTCGTCGAGGTTGCCGGCATGCGCCACATGTGCCAGGAACTGCTCGGTGTACTCATCGACGCCGCCTATCTTCCTTAGTGATGCCACTCACCCACGGATTGCGCCGCTTCGGCGGGCCAAAGCGCCGTTGACATATTGGGCGAAGCTTGCCCACCGCCACCGGTTTCTCCCCGGGACAGCCTCATGTACCATTGCCGAGCTCCTCCCCGTGAGATGATAGGAGGCGCACTGCACTGCTCATTCTTCGGGCGTACCTTGTCCTCCTCCTCGAAGAATTGTTCGCGAGCGGTTGATCCATGGGAGGGGATCCTCCTTTCCATCATAAGTTGGGAAGAGCTTGTGCGGCACGGGAGCCGAGCCGAGAAGGTGTCGCCGGGGAGGTGGGAGGGGGCGCGCATGCGCCCCCGATGGCGGCGCATGCGCCCTGTTGGCGCCGCCGAGGCTTTAAGTAGCACTTCATCGGGTTCGTCGGATCACCGCGGTGACTTGATTGTCCTAGTTACGCTTGCCATCGTCCCGCTTCTTGATGAAGTCGCGGGCTGTTGTCTCAACATTGCCCTCATCTCGATCTCGGCTTCACGGAGTTGTTGACGGTGTTTGAGCGTTCGGATCCTCGCCCCGAGAAGATAGAGAGCCTATCGCCGATCTTGTCCATCCCGGCCGTTGATCTTGGCAACCTCGTCCCCGCCAAGTTCTTCAGCCAGCGTCTTAGATTCGGTGTCCATGGTGGTGGGTGGATCGTAGTGGTCTCCGGATACCCGGCCGTCGATTCCGCCTAGATTGGGCGGAATTGACACCGATCGTTGATCGTCGGAAGGGGAAAGAGGGGAGGGGAGGCGGCGCGCGCGTCGCGCCGGGCGATGGTGGCGCGCTGCCCGGGGGCGCGCGGTGGCGGGTGGTGGCGGCGGCGCAGGGGCAAAAGTGGGGACGGGGCGCGCAAGGTGGGAGAGGAGAGCGGAGAGATTGGGATAAAATTTCTTTATTTGCTTGTTGCCCGAAAGAAGACATGACCCCTTACTTATATAGCCCGACTATTGGGACTTGTATCTCAAGCAATCTCTCTAAAGGTTTCCTTATAGATTGGAATACCTTTTACAAGCATGTCCTATTTATTTATTTCCTAATATGGGTCTCCCTTATAGATGAGATAGCCCCTTGCACACCAAAACACCTACCTACATAATCCTAGATATTTTCCTCCTTTTTCTCCGGATTAGTTGACGAAAGAATCCGCGAAGGGAGGAGACGGCGACGACGTGAGAGCCGCGGGGCGGCGCCCGGCACCCCTGGGCCAGTCGGGCTGTCCTCCTCCCCCCTATTTCTGGGTTGTGACACTGACATACCACGTTTTTGGTGGTACGTACTTGAATGGCCACGTTTGTTTCTTTGAAAAATGACCTCTTACTTGTGCCACTATTTTCGAGGTGATCTAGCAAAGACAAATATGTTAGTATTACTAAATATATATTATGGTGAGCTAGGCCTCTTAAACGTAGATTATTATCTGCACATTTTATAATAACCTAAAAAGAAAGAAAACCGAGGAGATACATAAAAGAAACATTAAAATGTATATAGTAAAATGACATGTCACAATTAAAATAACTCATTTACACTGTTCCTGCAATATATTACAATCCCATTGGGGCTGGCCTGAACCAATTACGGAGAAAAGGAACAGTAATTTATATATCCAACAACAAGGGAGGGGAACCAAGGCTAGTCAATAATTATTTGTATCCAGGCACTAGTTGCTGCCACTGCAAACTGGGTTTTTAGTCAATAATACCTAACGACTGTTAGAAATTAAGCATCACTTGCAGATAAAATTAGAAGGTTTTACTTAAATAAACAAGATAGTTGGATTTATCAAATCAAATCTCAACATAGTTAACCATTTACAGATTTACTAACTGCAGGAAAACTAAAATTCTTTCAGTAAAAAAATCTTTCAAAACAAACTGACCAAATCATCCTTATTGAACCACTTAATGTGATATCTAGACGGTTAGCTAAAAGTCAATTATATTAAGAATAAGAACCTTGACAAGGTATAAAGTAACTCCTTATAATTGACCCATGTGTTGCAGCTCCAACCATGCTTTGCAAAACCAGTACAACTCATATATGAATTGAATCAATCCCTCATATGGTCCAACCACGAAAGTTTAACACTGAATGCAAACCACAAGTCACCGAGTGCAAACAGGCATCACCACCTTAGAATCAGCAGGGATTAGCTTGGTCGAATCTTAGATGTGTCAGCCATGTACTGGAGATCACAGAGATCCTATGAACTTCTGAATAGGTTGGTTCTAACGCTTGACATGCCAGCCACCGACAAGACCCATTGTACCATTTGCAGTCTGTCGTACGGTGAGGAGTCCCCGGCAGACGCAGCAGAAGTGGCCTTAGTGAGTCCTTTGTCCTCTCCGGTCCTTCACCTCTGTGTGCTTCATCTCTATCTAATATAATCTAACTATGTCGGTGCCATGGCAATTTAGCTGGAGCCCCTAACTAACCTGAATCATTTTCATGTTATCTAAATCCACACAAGCGTGGCTGCATAGCAGAAGGAATATTGTATACACATGTGTGTTGTCATTCTGAATAATAAAGTCCCAAAACAGAAACTCACAGTGTTGATAGAGCCTTACGTTTTTGGATTATTCATCTAGGATGTATTGTTCTTTTGGGTGCTACATAGGGTCGGTGCGGTTCTACTAAAATTTTGGTTTCCTCTAATATTTTAAAGTGGAAAAGGCCTCATGTATGTAAGCAAAACAAATCTCTTCATAAGCTATATAGAGTACTAAGTTACAAATTGGCATCCAAAGGAGCTACATGTCTTTTGAGCAAATGCAATCTTCCAAAGTTATATATATACACTTGTTACTTGCAAGCATGCAATAGTTGCGGGGGCTCATTCAACAAACATTGGCCATTAACTCATCGTGTGAGTGCATTGGAGGGTCACCTCCATTGTCCACCCATAATCCATGCCATGATTATGACGTGGAGAGGGGTTTTGATAGTGCCCATCAGACTCATTCATATTGTGTTGGCTAATCATGATCAATTTTGTAGCTTTTTATGAATTAAATATTTTTATTAATTTATTGCTATTGCATTGAGGAGATAAAGTAGAGTGAATTCTCTTCTTTCTTCTACCTAAACAAAAAGCCTAAGAGAAAACAGTCTGAAACTGCCCATCAATTCTAAGGCTAGATTGCCACCAATATGTGTCAAGGAGAAAAATGGTGTATCCATTTGCATCAATTATTGTTGTGACACCTTCGACACCAAAGCCTGCAGCGTAGGGCTTTAATTTTGATGATAATCCATGTATGTAACCAATGGATTGCTGAATATACCACGAGCAAGTGAGAATAAAGTTTTTTGCAATGTCTTCAACACAAAGCCTTGCATAGAGTTCGGATGGAGAAGTTATGAATTTCCAAAGTTTTATAAGGAATTTATAAATGGTTTGGAAACAAATCTGCATTTTTGGGTAATTGTAATGAAGGTGAAAATTCATGGGTAGGGTATTGGGTGTACTTAGTTTATTTATAATTTTTCTAGGAACTTTTATATTCATGGAAAATGTATTTTCACTCTTCCGTGTATGCTTCTCAGGTGCCCCTATCATTTTCCTCCGCTATTCGCTGCGCACACGTGACGTGTGTATGACATGTGGGGTCCGGTTGCAGTGGAGACTGGCCGCCTTGTGCCGTGAACCAATCTCGTGGACTCTTCTTGTGTCTCTGTAGTCTACCGTGTCCATGCAAGAAAGGAGGAGGGTGGGGTTTCAATGACTGGTGGGCCCCTGGAGACATGGCCTACAGCCATTAGCCACATTAGCTACTCGTGGCCTTGATTCCGTCTCTCCGTCCCCATCTCCTCCTTCACGCGAGAAACAGAGGAGGAGCGAGATAGAAAGAAGAGAAGAGAAGGGAAAGGAGATGGAGCAGCAGGCAGCACGACGTCGGCCTGCGGCGTGCGCTGGGCGGCAAGGCGAGAGGGAGAGCCCGGACGATTGCAGGTGGTGAGCAGCATGACGGCCAGGCAGGGGCGTGCCGGCGAGGGCGATGCGTGAGCCTGCGGAAGGCGCGCGGCGAGGCCGGTCAGTGAGGCGGAGGGGAAGAGAGCAAGGGTGCGAGGCCATGGGTGCCGGTGACAAGGTCCGCGGGACACCGTCCTTCAGCGACGTACGGCGAGGCAACGGTGGCGGATTGGGCGAGGAGAGGAACGGCGCGGAAGAGCAGAGCAGCGGCGGCATCGGGCTCCGGTGACGTTCGGCTCGGCAACAAGGGAGTAGAGTAGAGCTCGGCGACCAGGCGAGCGGCCTCTGGCATTGCGCAGCTTCAGCGTGTTGGCCATCAAGCAGAGGCTCGCCCGTCCGGTGGCGCCCCAGCGTTCGAGCTCGGTGAAGTGCTCCGCGGCGGCCGTATCTATAGCGACGACGACCCAGTTCGTCGGTGACGATATTTTCGTGCAGCCTGGCAGCGCTACAGTACAGCTCGACCGTGATGGGACGCAGCGTGGCCGGCTCCGTGAGTTCAGCTGCGCTGCTGTGCCATGGTTGACGGCGCAGTTCGTCGGTGGGGCATCGCCGCATCGGATGGCAAGGCGACAGCTGGGCGTCAACGGCATGATATTTCCCCTCGCCTTCATCCATATTTGCTCGGCAGCTCAACTGACGCTATTGGAAATTGGACCTTGCGGGGTCTTGATGGCGTCGCTTCACCTCGCTTGGTCGTCCCGGCAGGGTTGGTTCGCCATGACGTCTCGTCACCAGCTCCGGTGGATGGCCGCATCAGGGCCCCTGTTGCCGTTGAAGAACGGTGGAGACGACACGGGACGATTTAGCTGAGAAGTCAGCGCCGCCACTGTGTGCGTTGACAACCGAAAGAGAAGGAGGCGTGTGGTGACGGCGTGACGCGACCTCTCGCAGAAGTTCAGCAGCTCAGCTGTATGCTCGTCGTCTCCAGCACGGCAGGGCAGCCAGAGCGGGGAGAGGTGGTGGTGCTGCTGCTGTGCTAGATGGGCTGCTCGGTTTGGGCCCCGAGCCAGGAGAAGAGGAGGGAGGGAAATAGAGCCCAACAGAGGGAAGCGGTTTTTTGCTCTTTACGAAGATATATCTTTCACTCCTCGGGATCGCGGGATATGGCATTGTGATCCGTCTTGTAAGACACTTCCGAGCAGCGTAGCGTTGGTGAGAAGTGTCTTGCACGATCACAAATGCTGCATCCCGTCCTATCCCGAAGGGTGAGCACATGCTCTTTAGAGCAAATTTAACTTTACACCCCAACAGAGTTTCTATTTAGGGTACTCGATGTATATATATCTACTGCACAATACACACTTGTATACACGCAATAGATATAGGTGTAGACTTATGTATCTATATTCCTCTTTATATGTATGTATTTATTATACACGAGGTGGATTTTCTAAATTCTCAGAAAATATAAACCAGGAATGATTGGAAGAATTTAGATGAAAAGGGGTTTTTGAAATGTAGGGGCTCGGCTCAAGATAAGGGTCATGGATAGGTGTTTAGTGGGGATAACAAGGAATAATTATTTAATACCCAAAATAAATTCTAGAGCATCAAACATGCAGCAAACAAGCAAGCAATCATACAAGCATAATGGTGAATTTTTAATACATGGTTTAGGAAAACGAGTTTTCTCTTGGTTGCATAGAACAAAATAGTCAAGTTTTAGTAATTAACCTATTGTCAATTTCCACGCTATTGACGCTTATTGGAGCTATATAAAGACGCTATTAAGCCGCTAAAGCAAACTATTTCCACGTTATTGGCGCTTATAACACGTTATTTCCACGCTTTTGGCGCTATAAGCGGTAGCAAAGAAGCTTCTTATTCTGCTCAGCAAGATAGTTCGCTGCTATAGCGGCGTAATAATAGCGCCGAATAAGCGTCCGGAAAAGCCCGATGCTATTTTTCATAGCTCACGATAAAAAACATGGGTTATTAATTATAAAAGGTTTAAAATCTTTTAGTGATTTTTAAAATAGTGTAAAAACACGAGTGTTACAATTTCTTTTCTTCGTCCCCCACCTATGAGGGAGTCTCATCCGGCGCCTCGTCCACAGAGCAGGCCAACGGCCATCTACCCACGCCGTCACGGAGACTCCGAGCTGGTACGCCCTATTCCCGTCTTCTCACTGTTGTGGCATCCATATATGCCAGCTTTCTTGGCTCCTAGATGGATGGGAGATGGGGGTACAGGAGTGGACACAGAATATACCTCGTAGATCTAGGGGCGTGGCTGATATAGAGATGGTCATTCACGGGCCGGGCCTCCACGATAGGTACCAGGCTGCCGAGCTTCTACTACCGGGGCTGGGCTGCTGCCGTCGGCTCGCTGTTTCCATCTCCAGTTACTGGCTGGACTGTCTTGCTCATGTGTAAAGACTCCTGCCGGAGTTGCAACGGTCGGCGTTCGCATAGGTGGGCCGCTGCGTCTGCGTCTACCGCAGGCGGATCCACGTGTGTTGTTTACTCCTGGTCGATTTTTTTGGGCCACCAAATTATCTTTGTGCCTTTGTGGTGGCGAAACTAGTAGAATCTGCTCCGTTTTTAAGCAGAATCTACCTTCATCAAATCGATCACGAACAGAAAATAAAAAATGCCTTTGTTCTAGTAAAAAGTTGTAACGTCTGAGGCATAAAGCTGAAGCCAACAGGTTAATTCTCACCAAAAAAAAGGAATCAGAAGTACGCCTGTTAAGCATTGCATGTATGATGTTTTGTGGTTTTCTTTAGTGCTATGAGTGAGTATGAATTCTAGTGTAACTAACTAAAAAATGTCAGCCTGGGCATTCGGTTTTAACCGAAAATTGGGTTTGGTTTATTCGGTTATTGAAAACTTCAGTTTCTGACATTTGAAAACCGATCGGTTTACACAAGGACACAGAACCGACGAATTCGGGTCGGTTTTTTGATTCGGTTTTTCGGTTTCAAACCGAGAAAACCGAAGTCGCCATGTGCTTCTGGAATCTGCACGCGCGTGCTCACGCGAAAAGACGCGTCGCGAGCCCGGCCGGGCGCCACGCTGCTCGCCGCCGCGCCCGGCCGCGCCGTGCACGCTTGGAACCACCGGGCGGTGCCGTCCCGGATCCCAGCGGTGCCGCGGCGGCGCTACAGCCGCGACTTGCTCGGCGCTTTACCGCCCGTGCTTTGCCGTGGCGCCGCCCGTCCGCCACAACCTGCTCCACGCTCGCGCGCCACGCCCAGTGCACTGGTCATTGGCCGTCGCCGCGGGAGTAGTCACCGTAGAATAGGTTAGGGTTGGGATCCCATCGCCGCACGGGAGCGGTCGGGCGTGTGGCTTGTGGGCGAGGTCGAAGAAAGTGTCGGCCTTCTGGATTGGGTGGTTGTCGATGGTGGCTTCGTGGGCCAACGTGGGCTTGCTAAGCGAAGCGCCGAAGCGGGCTAGTTCAGAGGTTACACATAGTTCGGTTTAGACGGTGTTTCGGTTGTGGTGTCCCTGAAAACCGAAAACCGAGCCGAAGACCGAAGTTCTCAAAACCAGAAACCAAAGCCGAACCGAAAAACCGATTATTCGGTTCGGTTTCGGTTCGGATTTCGGTTTTTCGGTTAAAATGTGCCCAAGGCTGGAAAAAATGGGCTACAATTTGAATTGGAAAATGCATTCAACACTTAGTCTTTATTGATTAAGTATATGAATTCAAAATTGAGGGGAATCTAATAAACCAATTTTCACAAAAAAAAAAAAAAATCCAACCTTTGATATTGGTTGTATGTTTGAAAAATAACTTATCACAAATGAAATTTCCAAAGTTTCTAATTAATTATGTTATTAACCCTAAATTCAAATTCAACATTAAAAACTTGAACTTCAAAAATTTTTGGAATTTGAAGTTGGTGCAAAAATCAAAGATGTAGATCATTTAATTTGGAACAACTTTTAGTTTGGGATTTTTTTTCATGTTACCATATGATGAATTTGGAATTAATTTAAAAAGTTTGTAAAAGGGAAAACTGCTACGGTAACATGGTGTGAACTTCTTCTCTTTTCCTCTCCACAGGCCATGTACTGAAGGATGCATGGTTGCGGGCTTTCTTGTTCGACGGTAGTAGTTGTTGTGCTCATGTTCTTTATACTGTTCTTCATGATTCATGAGCTCACAAATAGACGAGCCGACCATTGATCAGTACCTTGCTCAGCTCTGCGGGCCTCGTCGTCCAATCCACCACCACCATGCATCCTTTCTGTGGTCGTGCACTCGTCGTCGTGGCTCTGGGTGGAGGTGCAAGCAGCACGCCTCCACAAGTACAAGCCGAAGCCGCTGCCGCCTCCAACACCGATGCGGATGCCCAAGCCGGTGGCAATGTGGAACGGTTGCACAGCATGCAACGACAACTTCGCCCTCGAGAAGTTGCTGGATGAAGAACTAGAGGTTGAAGCAGCAGCGCGCGCGCCCGATTTACCGGTCACCGACGAGACTCACTCTGTCATCTCCAATCCTTCACCTCTTTGTGCTACATCACTATCTATTGTAATCTAGTGTTCTTTTGGGGTGCTACACACGGTTGGTGCGGTTCTACAAAAATTTTGGTTTCCTCTAATATTTCAAAGTGGAAAAGCAAAACAAATCTATTTTGAGTGCTAAGTTACAAACTGGCATCCACTACATGTCTTTTGAGCAAATGCAATCTTCCAAAGTTATATATATATACTTGTTACTTGCAAGCATGCAATAGTTGTGGGAGCTCATTCAACACATATTGAACATTAACTTATCGTGTGAGGGCTTGGAGGACAATTTCCATTATTCACCCATAATCCATGCCATAATTATGACGCTCAGAGGGGTTGATAGTGGCCATCGGACTCATTCACATCGTGCTGGTTAATCATTATTAATTTCATAGCTTTTTATTAAGTAAATATTTTTATTAATTTACTTCTATTACATCGAGGAGATAAAGTAGAGTGCATTCACTTCTTGCTTCTATCTAAACACAAAGCCTAAGAGAAAAAAAAAGTCTAAAACTGCCCATCAATTCTAAGGGTAGATCGCCACCCATATGTGCCAAGGAGAAAAACATAGTACCCACTTGCATCAATTATTGTTGCCACACCTTCGACACCAAAGCCTACACATAGGGCTTTTGGATGATAATCCATGTATGTAAGCAATAGATTGCCGAATATACCACTAGCAAGGGAGAATAAAGTTTTTTTGCAATCTCTTCAACACCAAAGCCTTGCGTAGAGCTTTTGGAGGGTAATCCATGTATATAACTAATGGATTACCAAATAAACCACCAGTAGGAGAGAACAAGTTTTTATGAAGTAGAATTTGGCAAACTCTTGGAGATGTCTAAGATTCTTTCTTGGAAGAAAAAAAAAACTTAGAGCTATTGGGACATGAGGCTGAGGGAACCCAAACAAATAATCTGGAGAGCTCTAAGAAATATTTATAGATGCTTAGAAATAGATTTGTATGTCTATAAAAATGAGAAAATATTCACAAAAATCTAGAAAGTTTCTAAAACATGTTAGTGTACTAGATGTGTAAATGTGTTTTGAAATCTTTCAAAAAAGTATGGCACAATCGACATGAATGCAATGTATATTAATAATATTGAACACAAGTATGCTGGTTGCATCTCGTTGTTTCTTTAAGATTTTTGGAAGTGTTAGTGTTTCTGGAGTTTGGACGTGCGTTATAACACGACAAGATAACACAATCAGTACTCACCACAATTTTGTTGGACAATGGAGAGCTGTTTGACAGGATCCAGGGGCAGCTAGCTCCAGTTCTAACCCGGTGCCTCTTTTCACTCTTTTTAGGAGTAGAGATTTTGTTTTCATGTTTTCAGTCCATAGGTGCAACAGAATACAGTGCCTTTATTTCAGTTATCGTTCAGTGCTAAGGTTCAGTCCCATCGTCGTGTTTACGATTCAATTTTGCAGAATTTTATTCATCGTCATCCTTATTTATAACAAGAACATGAATCCAAAACACACAGTGGATGGGTGGCAGTGCAGCTGCGGGGGCACCGGTGCACTCTCCCGCAGAGGATAGGCAGCAGGCTGAGAGAGAGGGATGGCGTGCTCTGCTCGGAGCTCGGCTGCTCGGCTGCTCGGGCGTCAAGTGCGTTGCAGAGAGTGGCAGCGCTTTTTATCAGCTGCGGTGGAGCCTGGCCGACCGAGCAGACGAGACGGTGGCCACGCCGCGAGCTGGCGCGTTCACGAGGCCCACGGCCTTAACTTGAACTGGACGACGCCTTGGTGTTGGTGTGGGGGCTCAATTTCATCCGTAAGCTAGCAGAATGCAATTCATGCATTTCAGTGCTCAAACTTGTATCAAAATGTATTTTTTTATGGAGTAAAATGCATCCAGGGTCCCTTAAACTTTTTGGAGTCCTCCCATCCGAAGTCTTTAAACTAACAAAACGACTATCCGGATCACTAAGCTATTGCCCGCCGTGCACCAAAGGTCCAAAAACCGCCACGTCACGTCAGCCACTGATGTGGGCCTGCCACAGTGGCAGCTGGACACCATGGCTGTGCCAGATTCCAAAAAACCATGGTGTCCAGCAAGGAAGCTAACATACCGATAGAGTCAGGCAAGGAAGCTAACAACTGCAGTTTTCATTATACGTGCACTTGTATATGGCTAGGAGTAGTTGGCAGTATAATCGTATATATGCCTGCACGTATTTATACCACATCTGCCCACATGATTATATACACGCCACGTCGGGCCCATGTGTCATGGACTCCACACGGGAGAAGCTAACCAAACGTGGGTTTCTGCTAAGCGCTGTTGAATGCATGCGGTTAAGATATTTGTTAACCGGGATAAGTACGTATTGATTCTTGAAGAAGATAGAAGCGATATTTTGATGTGCCAAGAGACTCCCTGCGGGGCACGTGACGTGAGATCAACGAGTGGTTTAACGAACAAGGGTTCTGTATGGATACGTACGAAGCTAGACATATATTTTGTTTGGCCGATGGATCGGAGCGCGTCGACGTACGAAGATAAGGATGGGCGCCGGATATCTCGGCAGCCGTAACAACCTCCTGGCGGCGCACGGGTGCAGCCGAGCCTGCCCCTTAACCCTAGCGCTTGGCCTATATAATTAAACAGGCCCCCGGGTTCCAGAGAGAACCACGCACAAACAGTTTGGCATTCCACACCAGAGAAGAGACACCGCCGGCCAGCTCGTCCTCCGTTCATGGCATCCATAGGTAGAGGGGAGGGGAGGGACATTCGTTGACACTTTTCATCTCATATGCCTCGTTTTGCATCAGTGCATCTCCTATATAACCAATCTAGGTTTGCGACGAAGCGTCGTTGCGAGTCAAATCGACCTACCACACATACGCACAAGGTTGATCAGACGCCGAGTGTGATGGCTTCCATGCATCTACGTGAACATGGTGCAAGTGAGGTGCATATATATACATGTATATGCATGCACACATCTATACGGCAAGAAGAAGCAAGGCAAGTCAATATGCAACCAAGGCCAGGCGACGTCGCACGTCACGTTGATGCTTGTGTACATCTACGTCCAGCAACATTCGTGTACGTCCGCGTCCAGTGAGTGTACGTCTACGTCCGACAAGTCTTCATCCACTACTTCGACTACTTCTACAATCAAGTTCCACAGCGTACCACGACGACGTTGCCAAGAAAAGTCCAAGTCAATCCGATCTACACGGACCATGTGCGTGCTACTTCTACTACATTTATACGTGACGTTCCACCGACGAGGCGGACGACACCGGCGGCATGGCTCCTTTCCAGCCATGTTCTTCAAGCGGCTCATGGACCGACGAGGCCATGGACACGCCGACGTCATCCACATCTACACCAGCACACTACATGGAGACGTGAAGCAAAAGATCGACGACGACGACCACAACAGCTTAATTGGAGGTACTCCGTGATCTTAATCACGGGGGTAATTAAGTAGGTGCCTTCTGAGGCCCTATGAACCATGAAGGCAGAATCGCCGAAGTTAGAGTGCTGCCAGCTGGTCATGGCGCACGTTTATTAGGAACTTGTAATTCTTACTTATGAGATTAATAAATTACGTGTTCCTGTTCTTTTGTTTTGTGTACATGAGTACACTAGCACGCCCGCATTCTTTCCCACACGAGAAGCCGCTCGAGGCGGGTTTTCTGGTGTCCAAACAACAAGATTTATCCAGGTTCGGGCTGTCGGCGTGACGTAAAACCCTACGTCTTGCGCTCTGTTATTATCTGGATGGTTACAACGGGTGTAATGTCATGTGTTCTAGAGGGGTCCCTATCCCTCCTTATATAGTCTGGAGGGACAGGGTTATAAGTAAAGTAATCGAGGTGGTACTATTACTAGTCTTGCGGTGCAGCGCCATGTGCTGCACGTTGTCGGCCGAACTCCCGGGCCTCGAGGGCCGAGATCCATGAGGTCGCGGCCCGGGAGTACGAAACAGGTTAGAGTAGCGAGGTCACCATCCGAGCGCCAGGAGGTCGTGGTGTAGAGGTCGAGGCCCGGGGCCCGGGGCCGAGCTCCGAGAGGTCACTCCCGGACCGTAGTCGAGCTCCACGAGGTCGAGGTCTTCCGGGGCATCCCCCCACAGTTAGTCCCCGAGCTCCTTGTAGCCGATGAGCAAGTCTTCACGTGAGCTCGGCGTCTGGAGTGTGAGGTCGGTGAAGCGGTCATAGAGGTCGGCGAAGTCGTCGTTGAAGTCCTTGGAGTTGTTCATCGAGGTCTTCATGTCGGTGGAGAGGTCGAAGGGCGACGGAGCTCAACAGCCGATCTCCACAGGAGGTCGACGGTTGCTGCTGAAGGTCTTCCAGCTGTATGTAGATGTCGGCGAACAAGGCGAACTCCTTCACCTAGGTCGAGCTCTGGATCACGTCACCGAGGTCACGTGTGATGTGCTGGCGGGTGCGAGGTGCTTTATACCGAAAAATTTTGAAGTCGTCAATTCCGGAAGTGTGCCCACGTTTGCAAAAATATTTTTGCGGCGTGGACGTCGAACAGTCTTCATGAAGTCGTCGTTGTCGTTGATATCAACACAATTCACCATAGGTGAAGTGTGCCCACTTATTAGTCCCCGAGCCTGATGGTAGGTGGTGTAGCCACGTGGCGCCATGGTCAAATTGAAGTCGTAGCCATGTCGAAGTCGTGCTGTCGTCGTCGGAGTCCCCGAGTCTTCATGAGGGGACGGGGCACAATTCACCGCAGGCGAAGTGTGCCCACTTAGTCCCCGAGCCTGACGGTAGGTGACGAAGTCACGTGGCGCCAGGGTCCAAGTGTAGATCAAGACCTGTGAATATATTCTGCCGGAGATACTTGATGAAGTCCCCGGGCGTAGAGCGTCGAGAAGAGCGAGGTCGCTGCAGCTCCTGGACTGTACAGTCCCCGAGCGTAGATGTACTTTGTCAAGGCCCCGACGAGCTGCCCAAAATCAGCACCCTGATCCAGACAGCATAAGCGATACTTGTACATCATGGTCGGTGAGCTGTAGGGCGAGGTCGCCGAGCTGTCGGAGGTGCAGCGGGTCGGGCGGAGTTGCGGGCGGCTAAGATGTCCGTTGAACTCCAGTCCCGAGTGTAAGAGAAGAGCTTAGTGACTGAAATCTGGAGCCTTGATTGTCGCCAAACGGTATAGTTGGTGCATCGTCGACTAGTCCATGAATATGTTTTGCTAGGCAGCTTGGTGTATGCATGTTGTAGTCGAAGTCGTTTCCCATGGAGAGATGGAGTCGTTGGGAACACTCTCGGACAAGCACATGCATGTGTACTCCTTGAGTGATGCACTGAAATCTTCAACTTCTTGTCGTGCCTGCTCACGCATACGCGTGTGCGGCGAGCGGCAGCGGCTGTTGCATCCCGATTGATGGATTGTAGAGACGTATGGTGATGTAGAGCGGCCTGGCCATCATGTCGGCGATGTTGTAGAGACCAGAGCCGTGCCATACTGATAAAGTCACGAGGCCGCTGCGGCGGCACAGTGTTGGTTATGGTCGATGAAGCCGTACTCATGTAGCCAAGGGCGATGGTCGACGTGTCTTCATGCCGGAGTGCATGAACCTTGCTATCAGCTTGGACGGAGGTTGGTGGTTCGGTTGGCTTGCTTGTGCCTTGAAGGTTATCTCCAGAGTCATGTAGGTGTTGGAGGTTGCCATCAGGAGATGAGTTGTAGTTGATTTTGCATGCTTGATTCATGCATGTGTATACGGCGTATATGCACATCTAGTTTAGTACTATTGGTGTGTAAAGCTTCAAAAAATTTTAAAACTTCTAAGTGCGACATGCAAGACTATTGAGATAAGCTCAGCGGTCGCAAGGGCCAACGGCAATGCTTTTCTGAGTTGTCCAGAGCGAAAATTCGGTACGCAGGTCAGAAGCGAGCGACTGAGTGTCGACTAGGTCACGAACGACGATGCAGTTGTCGACATGGTCGCAGCTGCCAGGCGGCGGTGGTCGGGTTCGAGTCCCCGAGCAGCACGAGGTCAGAAGCGAGGGTAAGAGCCGTGCTCGGCATCCAAACATGGTTCCTGCAAAATGAAGCTTGAAGAACAATAGTCCATGATGTCGAGTTAGGAGTGAGTCCCAGCATTGTAAAATGCGAAAAAGCGAGCGCGCATAGAGCACGAGCGGTTGGCTCGTCATTGAGCTTGCCTAGCCTTGGCTAACCCGCCCATTTAACGTGGTACCGACGTCTCGGGCACGTTTTGAAGGGGTTGGGCGTCGCCAAAGAACCAATGCCGACATTCCTCCACGCGGGCCCAACGTGGAAGAAGAGGTCGGGGAACAAAGGATGCTTTTGAGAAAACCATAAATCGAAACGTGGCTGTTCAGCGGGGCTGTATGGTGCGCGGCACCGAGCCGAGGAAACGAGAAGATATGCGGTGCATGGAACCGAGCCGAGGTATATACAAAGCCTAGAGAACATGTACAAAGAATATTAAAGCTTTACTTAGCTCGATTGAAGAATGGCAGGGGCGAGTCCCCGAGCACCATGAGGTCGGAGACGAGGCTGTGCGGTGCGCGATACCGAGTCGAAGATGTTGAGGCTGAGCGGTGTGCAGCACCGAACCGAAGCTTTGCATTGTCGAGGTCATGAGGATGCCTTCTTGCCGTTGTCGATTCCATGGTGGGTCGCACCATATAAGTAGCACCCGGCATCTAAGGACACAACACCTACAAGAGGCCGGGATGTGCCTTTGGAGAGGTCGGGGCTCGAGGTCTCTTCAGGGACCTTTGTCGCCGTAGTCGATTTGATGGTGGGTCGCACCTTAAAAGTAGCATCCGGCATCCAAGGACACAACACCTAAAAGAGGCCGGGATGTGCCTTGGAGAGGTCGGGGCTCGAGGTGTTTTTAGGGACCTTTGTCGCCGTAGTCGATTCGATGGTGGGTCGCACCACAAAAGTAGCACCCGGCATCCAAGGACGAGGTCGGGGCTCGAGGTCTTTTTAGGGACCTTTGTCGCCATCGTCAATTTTTTTGAGGTCTCGGTCGACCCTCGTGGCGCCTCCGTCCTGGTTAGCCCGACCCGCGACGTCGGAATGCCATGTAGGAGGGGACATAACCAGAGAAGTACTGCCGACATGACTCAACACCCACGATGAGCCGGGATGGTCACGTAGTTGGATGTCGAGACCGACTCTGAGGGGTCACGGAAAATTGGGTGGGAGCCCAATTCGAGTGGCGGTGCGTCGATCTTTTCGAGGTCTCGGTCGACCCTCGTGGCGCCTCAGCCCTGGTTAGCCCGTCCCGCGAAGTCGGACCTGGGTTGCAGGCACTCCATTATGGGAGGGGACGTAACCAGAGAGGTCATGCCGACATCGAGTGACTCAACACCCCCGCGGAGCGATGGTCACATAGGGAGGGGTCGAGACCGACTCTGAGGGGACACGGAAAATTGGGTGGGAGCCCAATTCGAGTGGCGGTGCGCGACACCCAGCCGGGGGCGATGAAGACGAGGGTCGATGTCCCGAACATGGTAACGATAGTCGCGGCAGCATGCTGATGGTGTATCTTCCTCGGCACCACATCGAGTGGCATTGTTGAATTCCTTCCAATAATATCGAGTAGACGCGGAATATCGAGGATACGTGTCATGAAATATTTAAGTTGAATCAAAAATTTAGCTTAGCTCTTTTGGCATGGTGCCATATGTCATTGTGACATTCCGACGTAGTTGAACCATGGCGGGGTCGTGGCAAAATGGCGAAGGATTGACGACGTGGATAGCCTTTGGTCGTCGACGGTTTGGCATGGTTGGCGGTACGATAGATGGAGTCGAATTCCTGTTGCATATACGTGATGGAAGCATACAAGTACACGCACATGCACTTGAAGTATCTTAATTATTTTAATTGAAATCAATAATTGTTGATACTTAGCTTGCTGGATGCACAAGTCGGCGTGCTGTCCAGATAATCATCTTTGAAGGTTTACTTCTTCATGTTTGACGTGTGCATCATGACCGAATTCTTGGAGGCTGCTGATCGCATATTGACGCGGACGATGATATGGACAGATTAGCGTCACCGCTTGACGATGCAGAACAACGACGAAGGAAACGGCGTGGTGTCGATGGCACAATATAGATGTGGTCGAATTCCTGCCATTCATACATGCAGATATATATCCAGGCGCATGTGTTGAATATATGAAATATTTGATTGACATTGAAAACCAGACTTAGCTTTGTCCAAGTGCATGTGTTGCCATGCACGTTGATGGCAAGCGCCCATATGCATGATGAGGAAGCCTGCTTGCCGGCCGTGCGGCTCCGGCGAACTAACCGAGGTCGGCGAGATCGGAGAGGCCGGCGTTGGTGTTGCGCGATCCTCTTGTTGCTTCATGTATAAATTTGCGCGTCCGTGCTTGATTAACACGACGTCCTTGCTAGTCGATATCGTGGACAGAGCCCGTCGTGCTGGTTGTGTAGGCCGTCTTAAGTCGGCAATCCTTCTGGTTGTCGGTGGTGGCGTGGTAGGTGGTAATGGACGTGCTGCGGCAGCACGGGTGGGGTGGCTTGCTTGATAGCTTGGGTGGCTCGTCTGGGAGCCCGGCGTGTGGCTTCTTAATTGGATGACTTGACACGGCCAGTACGTCGGCGTGTCTGGCCGTGCTGACAGTTAACCTCGGAGTTGGCTCCGAGATCGGATCCGCCGGGGCTGGAGGTTGTTCCGTCGTGCTGGCGAGCACGTCGTGCGTCCCTGGCCGTGAGCGGCGACTGGATCTGCCTTGTTAGCTGGAACCGAGAGTGCAGACTAGTAAGGAAAATTTCTCCCATCGTGCATGTGATTAATAGATGCATGCACGCACATGGTATATTTAGATTCATATTGAATAAACACAATAGAGAGTGACTTAGCTAAGCTTTTAAAGCATGTTTTGATCTCGCCTTGGAGTCGTATCTCCGTCACCGTAGATGAATGCATGGCTCATGCGTCTCGATACACGAGTATATGCACTATGCATAGCAAGCCTTGATATCAGCAGATGTCGGCGCCAAGTCCTGGGAACCACCGTCACGTGCAAGTACAAATCGAGCGGACCCGATCTGAGTGAGATGTCGGCTTCAACATGAAATCGAAGATTTACTGGACGCAGAAACGCCTTGATGCGATCGACGATGCAGGGGTCGGTGAGTCACCGCGTGACGATGTCGATCATCGAGTCGTCGAATATAAATCAGCACGCACTCCCCTGAAGCGGAATCTCCAACATTCCTCCAGGGTCATTCCTAGAGGTAGATCGGTTCGGCGGGTGGTGCGTGAGATCAAAATCTAGATTGTAGTTCAGAGACACAGGACACAAGATTTATTCAGGTTCGGGCCGTCGGCGTGATGTAAAACCCTACGTCCTGCAATCTGTTATTATCTGGATGGTTACAACGGGGGTAATGTCATGTGTTCTAGGGGAGTCCCTGTCCCTCCTTATATAGTCTAGAGGGACAGAGCTACAAGTAAAGTAATCGAGGTGGTACTATTACTAGTCTTGCGGTGCAGCGCCATGTGCTGCACGTTGTGGGCCGAACTCCCGGGCCTCGTGGGCTGAGATCCACGAGGTCGGGGTCCGGGAGTACGAAATAGGTTAGAGCGGCGAGGTCACGGACCGAGCTCTAGAGGTCGTGGTGTAGAGGTCGAGGCCCGGGGCCGAGCTCCGAGTGGTCGCTCCCGGACCGTAGTCGAGCTCCACGAGGTCGAGGTCTTATTTAAGGGTGTACTTAGAAACAACATGACAAGATTTTTTTCCCATCGCAATTGTATATGGGCCATATATATAATTTAGAATGCATCATGTCTCGCATACTACAAATAAGTTTTGAATTGCTTAAGTAGATCTTCTTTGAGTTGAAGATATATCAAGTAATATGGTCTCATCATTAAATAGGCTTAACACATCAAAATAAAGAGCATACACGGTGGTCAATTCTTTCGGTTGTCACAGGTTTAGCTTCTTCACCGACTACCAAAGTACAAAGCGTTTGCCACTGAACATCAGCTCAAAAAAATCTTTGGCCGGAACCCGACCCGAAATGTTTTTTTAGCTATTTTACATTATAATATGCACAAGAATTGAGAATTCTTTGCTGACTCGGAGTTAGCTATTTTACATTACTAATAACTTAGAGTTAGTTATTATAATCTTTATTTTTGTGTGTGGAGAAAATCCATGCCAGCGCGTTGGATTTCAAATCGATCACCTTGATGAGATTAAAAAAAAAAACCCCTCAAGTTTGCACCTCCCGGTCTAGTCTAGCCGCCACCACCGATGGGGCCCTAGACATTGAACTTGCCGACGTCCAAGTCTCCAACGTCGTGCTGCTAAAGAGCCTCGATGAGTCAGCTTCAAGGACGGAAGGACATGGACGACGCCAGCCATGAAGATCGAGGTGAAGGCCAAAACGAGGTGAAGATCGATTGATCGACTTTAATTTGTATATGTAGATCAGTAGATGCATGGCCACGAGCCCATGGCCTCCTTGCTTGCTTGTACGTAGATGGCCACGACCTCCTTGCCTTGCTTACTTGTACGAAGATGCATGGCATGTACACATCAACACCTTGTTGCTCGCCTCCACGGCCGCAGAGGGATGGTGCAGTTGGACAGTTCTAGCAAGTTTTGTGATTTGAAAATGAGTTTATATTAATTGAATAAGGTTTCATTTCGCCTAATCCATATCGAGTAAACCCTGTTGTTGTGAGAATTCTTAACTCATAAGTTCTAGGGAGGAGCTGATGTCACCACAAACAAAACTTGAAGCAAGTGTTGGATGCATGTAAAGCTGGTTCATGGACTCGTGGTCCACAAGCATCATGACACTAGGTTGTTTGCTAATATTCACAATGATCAATGTGCTTCATTGATGGTGATGATGACTTTCCACAGCAACATGATGAAACTCATACTGTTCGAAGGTTTTGTTTCACCAAACACACGGGCACAATACACACACACGTGCTAGCATGCCAGCTACATATGCATGCCGATGGCTTTGTTTCGTTCTCTTGTTTGATTGATCGAGCAGCACGCGTGAAAGCCACGATAGAGTAGTTTGGTAGCTTTCTTGGTTATCTTTTTGCCTCTTCGAAAGGCACATGATCACACATGCACGAAGACAGTAAACGAAAAGGCTTAACTTGCTTCTTTATTTCTAAAAAGAAATTTGTATAAATCTTGTGAAACACGACCAATAACACCTGAGAGGTTGAATAATCAGCTACATCCATTCATGCCATCATGATGCTTCCCCATGCATTTCAACACCAGAAATCACTGATCATGCATGATGCCCCCATCCAATTTAACACCTACTAGCAAGCACACTGACCATATGCATGCTGCTGCCCCATCCAATTTAGCAGTAGCAAGCATGATGGTCATGCATGATCGATGCTACTCCATCTAACTTAACACTAGCAAGTACTGATTTTGCATGCAACGTTTCATAGATGATTGGAATAAAACTATTTTGTATGTGAGTTATTAGCAACGGTAACGGTTAGACAAGGAGTACTCCAAAACCCATCTCCTTGAGCACCAATCATGAATCATGTCCACCAATGAGAATGAGATCGAGAGCTATAAATATCCAAGACTACCAGTACATCCGTGTCTCATACATGGCTGCCAATAATAATTTAGTGGGATATTTGAAATGGTCCCATGCATGGTCGATAGGTATAGCCTGCCAACAATAAATTAATTCAGTGAGATATTGGAGAAAAACAAACACATTATAGATCAGCAAGGTGTTCACGGTGGCAGTCCCTGTGCTGTAGCTGCGGCGGGGAAGGCGGATCGAGCGGCACGCGGGAGACAGTCCGTGTTGACAGTGCTGGCAGTCCCATACTGAGTTGTAACAGCAAACACTGGTGGCACGTCCGGCGTTGCAGGCGCTGAGCCCGGTGGTGTCATGGTTCGCCTGTTGTTCGGGTTCCTGGTCCAGGGCCTCCTCCGACCATGAAAGGAACATGATAGCGAGTCACCTCGTCTGTGGTTGCTGGCACAATGAGTATGGCGACCAGAGCACAGTCGGGTTTGAGGGAGTAGCCAACTAGGAAACACTAGTCTTATATCGTGGGTTTGAGGGAGAAGCCAACTAGGAAACACCAGTATATTGTCCGTGCTAACGCCACAATAATATCTACAAAATAAAGCCAATGAAAGAAAACAAATTCTCGAAGTCGTTTCTTTCATCTGCTGATTAACAAATTTCGAACAAATTCGCGTGTTAAAAGATATTGATGGACTTCATAAATAAGAATTTTTGTAAGATGCCCATTGAACTCTTCTAAATTAAATGTCTTAAGCCTAAATACGCTACATCAACTTCATATTCAGTACATTAATATTGAGATAGGCATAGCGTTATATCTGTCACCCGAAATCGACAAAACATTAACAACAATTAGATTTCATTCATTCGTACAACCATCTATTTATGAGTTTCTATTGAAACAAAAATATGGTCACTTAATAAATGAAAAACAGAATGAGTTTTTGCCTATTCTGGGCTGTAAGACCACAGAAGCAGTAGCGAGCACCGCAGGGGCAATAGAGCTGCAACATATTCCTTTCTTCTCCTTGCCTTCATTTTTGTTGCTCTCCCTCACTAAACGGGCTGATGGCAGTTCCACACAGCTCCAAAGTGACATACTTGATGTGTGTTAGTTTCTTGCTCTTATCATGAAAAGACTGAAATGTAATTCGAGTAGGACTACTAAAGCCTGTAACTGACTGCGAACACATGGTTGATTTAGCTCACATGTGTTTAGTTTTGTGATTGAGTGATTGTCAACAGTCAACATTTTACTTCTATTTACGAAGACGTATCTCTTGGTTCGTGTTGTGCAAGTGTGGAGCTCGGAGATGGTAGCCGACGGCGAGGTGAAGGAGCCAAGGAGGACATGCCGGGCCGACGGACCGTAGAGGTGAAGGACGGACGTGAGGCTTGGACCGAGGGACCAGATCGTAGGGTGGCTAGCCATGGTGGCTGACATCCGGGACATCGACGAATGCAAGAGGACGTGGCGGGACCATGTCGATCGGGTCAAGACGGTGAGCATGCAGGCAAAGCGGGGCCTCGTAGAGGCCTGGAAGCCTAGGGTTTGGGCGAGGGGTTCGCCCTCGGCCGGTCGCCTCATCGTCCACCGTGCGGGGGCTATGGTGGGGCCTCCCCTCGTACGTAGGCCCACACGGGTCAGTAAGGGGAATAGTGGCAGCACGCCTCCCGAGGTAGTGGGTACGCTTCCCTGTACAACTGACAAGACGAATTGACGGGATTGACGGGACGAGAGGAGACTTACAGCGGAGTTGCTAGCGAATCTTTACAACGGGTCAGTCGCAGTAAATGCGGGCGGTGGCCGTTCCCCTTTCCTGCCATCCCTATAAATCGGGGATTGCCGCCCCGCACCACTTCTTTCCCCGCTCCAGTCCTTTCGCCGTTCGTGCCCCCCCCCGTTCTGATTAGATATGCGCAAGAGAGGTAGAGAGAGAAAAAGAGAGCTTGTTTGTCGTCGTCCTTCTTGCCGATGGCGCCCAACCTTCCAATTCTTCCGCCACCCGATTGGCCGGGTCCAACGTCACGGAGGACTACCCGTTGGCGTTGGTGGAGCAAGGGCTGCTGCCGCCACCGGTGATGCGGCGAACCCGGCCTAGCTAGTGCCGCAGCCGGAGGACCGCGAACCCGCCGCCACCGGGGTATATCGTGAGCTTCCTGGGGCACCACCGGCGGGGTTTGGGATGCCGCCCAGCCCAGTTCATGCGCGGGCTGGGGCGAACTACTACGGGGTGGAGTTGCATAACTTCTCCCGAACTCCGTCGCCAGGCGGCCATCTTCGTTGCCGCCTGTGAGGGTTACCACTGGGATCCCGCCAAGACTGGGACCTCTCCCGGCATCTCTTCAAGGCGGAGCGACGATGTTGAGCGATGTGGCGGGAAGACGCGCCGGGCGCTGCGTGTCGGTGGGTGTGCGCTCAAACCTCGCCGCCCGGACGAGTACATCCCATCCGAAGCTGAAGACGTCGCACCGGGGGTCGCAGTTGGAGTGGTTCTACCCGCGCAACGACGATCCTGGCCTGCCACCCTACACCGGTAAGGTGATCTATTCTCGCCCGGAGAACTGGGAGGCGCGGATGTCCCGGGAGGCGGAGGCGGCGATCGAGCCGTTTCTTGTCGTCCTCCGAATCTTCGCGGGTGAGGGGGACCTCGCTTCGAGGTCGTGGCGTCCTACTTCCACCTCCGACGGGTCCTCCCTCAACTGAGATGACATATTAAGATAGAGGAACAAACAAAACAATTTCAGTTGAAAAATACCATCTTAAAGGCAGTTCAAAACTTTTGCTAATGTTCAAACATATATCTTTTATCATAAGCAGCACAGGTGTTCAGTTCGTGCAAAGAACTGGTTTCACCCATTTTAAGACATGTTATGAGTGCACACATAGAAATTACACTAATCCATATTTGGAATACCTATATTGAACTGCACTTTTTTGTGCTATTTCGTGAGAGTAAACCTTCACGAATGGACTTCGTGAGACTTTCATATTTTCGTGAGAGTTCAGCTTCACGAGTGGATGTTGCCACCCAGTTTCATCGGTGTTTTCATGACAGTTTTTATGGTATTTCATGAGAGTAAACCTTCACGAATAGATTTCATGAACTTTTGTATTTTTGTGAGATATCACCTTCATGAATGGATGTTGCCACCAAGTTTGCATCGATGTTTTCATGACTGTTTTTTATGGTATTTTGTGAGAGTAAACCATCACGAATGGATTTCGTGAGACTTTGATATTTTAGGTGAGATGCTTGCTTCACGAAAACAACTGATTTTCATGACATTGTGTGGAGTACCCTCGTGAAAATACGTTTTTCGTGGATTTGATTTACATCACTCTCATGAAAATATTAGTTTCATGAGAGTTTATTTTTCAGTCTCATAAAAACTCGTCCCCACTCATGAAATGTTCAATGGAGATACTATGTCATTTCACCGATGTTATATAAATTTGTGATGCGTGATTGATGAGAGAGTTTTTCTAATAAAATAATGCCAAACTTTTTAAAAAGTCAATTTAAGTTTGACCTGATATTTCCAAAAAAATCGCATTTATCGGCAGGGACCTAAATTATTTTTCTTACCGGTAAAAAAACCTTTAAGTTTCAGTTTCGTGGGCTGGGAAGGTCGCAGCCGCTAATTGGCCCACCTCGTGGCGCCGGCGCTGGTGACATGGCGCTGGGGGCGGCCAGGGTCGTAGAACGGGTAAACCTCGAACCGAGCAGGCAGATCGGCGACAACAGCTGGCCACCCTTCTTCCCGTCACAGCACTTGGGGATCCTATTGACGAGAATGGCGAGGCACAGCTCGCAGTTTGCCGCGCTTGTGTCCCGCGTGCACTGGCCACTGGGCCAAGCCTTATAATAGAGCGTCACAAAGCACTAAACCTGAGCGGGGACCCGTAGGGCGGCCTCCCTGGTGAGGTTCTCCGGCTGCGTCACGTTCTCGTTGTTGGCCAGCTAGAAGATCGGTTTGTACGTGTATGGCTCGCCGAAGAAGCTCGCGTGGTGGAGTAGTGCAGCGTGCAGGCTTCGTAGATGCGCAAGTGGCGTTCTTCTGTCCCGGCACGCCCTGGCCACCTCATGCGCTGTGTCTTTGAGGCCGGGCGGCAGTCCGACACGCCAACGCCGCAAACGGCAATGCGCGAGGCCACGCCTTGTCCGGCGCGGCGGTGCCGGTGGTGTTCTCATCTCGGCGAACCCAGAAGACGCCGGTCGCGGCGTGTGGGAGGGGGGAGAGGATCACGTCGAGGTTGGCCTGGAGGCTGGAACGCTTTGCCGCGAGTGTTGTTCATGTTGTCCGAGCACTCGGTGGTGATGTAGAACGTGAGGTTAGCTTGGGTCAATACCCGCGCGTTGCCACCGAAATTTTTAGAATGATATTGTGAATGACACCAACATGCAGAATTTTGATGAGGAGTATAGAGTATTAGGATGGAATTGCATGTTGCATGCGAGGAGTGAGAAAGAATCAAACGTAAATGACTGAAAGGCATGATGACCGCCTGAGTGGATAGGTGCCAAAAAATGTGTAGAGAAGAGATGAATACTTGCTCTTTCCTAGATTTTGGATCAGATTTTTTTGGCTGATGGCCAAGTGATCAATCCACGTGGTCGATCAATAAAATACTTAGGATTCATTGGGGTTGGATCAATCCACCTGGTCGACTTTAGGTAAGAAAAAGTTAGATGGTGTTTGAGAACAAATTTTATCATATCCATCAAAGACGAGTTGATCTCAGTAACAATCAACAGTCGATATGTCCGAGTGATTAAGGAGACAGATTTGAAATCTGTTTTTTGAAAAATGTCCTCTCATTTTTTTTTTACTTTTTCCACGTTTTTGGAGGTACTTGAATGGGCACTAGTTGCTGCCACTGCAAACTGGGGTTTTTAGTCAATAATACCTAACGACTGTTAGAAATTAAGCATCACTTGCAGATAAAATTAGAAGGTTTTACTTAAATAAACAAGATAGTTGAATTTATCAAATCAAATCTCAAATCTCAACACAGTTAACCATTTACAGATTTACTAACTGCACTAAAACCAAAATTCTTTCAGTAAAAAAAAATCTTTTCAAAACAAACCGACCAAATCATCCTTATTGAACCACTTAATGTGATATCTAGACGGTTAGCCAAAAGTCAATTATATTAAGAATAAGAACCTTGACAAGGTATAAAGTAAGTGGGCAACTACACTTTTTATAATTGACCATGTGTTGCAGCTCCAACCATGCTTTGCAAAATCAGTACAACTCATATATGAATTGAATCAATCCCTCATATGGTCCAACCACGAAAGTTGTAACACTGAATGCAAACCACAAGTCACCGAGTGCAAACAGGCATCACCACCTTAGAATCAGCAAGGATTAGCTTGGTCGAATCTTAGATGTGTCAGCCATGTACTGGAGATCACAGAGATCCTATTAACTTCTGAATAGGTTGGTTCTAACGCTCGACATGCTAGCCACCGACGAGACCCACACCAACACTGCCATCGCTGAGGGCGCCGGTCATGGTCTTGTGCGATTGTACCGTTTGCCATCTGTCGTACGGTGAGGAGTCACCGGCAGGCGCAGCAGAAGTGGCACCTCTATGTGCTTCACCTCTATCTAATATAATCTAACTACCCCTAACTAACCTGAATCATTTTCATGTTATCTAAATCCACACAAGCGTGGCTACATAGCAGAAGGAATATTGTATACACATATGTGTTGTCATTCTGAATAATAAAGTCCCAAAATAGAAACAGTGTCGATATAGGCTTACGTTTTCAGATTCGTCTAGGATGTATTGTTCTTTTGGGGTGCTACATAGGGTTGGTGCGGTTCTAGTAAAATTTTGGTTTCCTCTAATATTTCAAAGTGGAAAAGGCCACATGTATGTAAGCAAAACAAATCTCTTCATAAGCTATATAGAGTACTAAGTTACAAATTGGCATCCAAAGGAGCTACATGTCTTTTGAGCAAATGCAATCTTCCAAAGTTATATATATACACTTGTTACTTGCAAGCATGCAATAGTTGTGGGAGCTCATTCAAGAAACATTGGCCATTAACTCATCATGTGAGTGCATTGGAGGGTCATTTCCATTGTCCACCCATAATCCATGCCATGATTATGACGTTGAGAGGGGTTTTGATAGTGCACATCAAACTCATTCATATTGTGTTGGTTAATCATGATCAATTTTGTAGTTTTTTATGAATTAAATATTTTTATTAATTTATTGCTATTACATCGAGGAGATAAAGTAGAGTGAATTCACTTCTTTCTTACCTAAACACAAAGCCTAAGAGAAAACAGTCTGAAACTGCCCATCAATTCTAAGGCTAGATTGCCACCCATATGTGTCAAGGAGAAAAATGTTGTATCCATTAGCATCAATTATTGTTGTGACGCCTTCGACACCAAAGCCTGCGCGTAGGGCTTTAATTTTGATGATAATCCATGTATGTAACCAATGGATTGCTGAATATACCACGAGCAAGTGAGAATAAAGTTTTTTGCAATGTTTTCAACACAAAGCCTTGCATAGAGTTAGGATGGAGAAGTTATGAATTTCCAAAGTTTTGTAAGGAATTTATAAATGGTTTGGAAATAAATCTGGATTTTTGGGTAATTGTAATGAAGGTGAAAATTCATCGCTAGGGTATTGGGTGTACCTAGTTTATTTATAATTTTTCTAGGAACTTTTATATTCATGGAAAATGTATTTTCACTCTCCCGTGTATGCTTCTCAGGTGCCCCTATCATTTTTCCTCCACTGTTCGTTGTGCACACGTGACGTGTGTATGACACGTGGGGTCCGGTTGCAGTGGAGACCTCGTGGACTCTTCTTGTGTCTCTGTATTCTACTTGACGGTGTCCATGCAAGCAAGGAGGAGGGTGGGGTTTCAATGACTGGTGGGCCCCTGGAGACATGGCCTGCAGCCATTAGCCACATTAGCCACTCGTGGCCTTGGATTCCGTCTCTCCGTCCCCATCTCCTCCTTCACGCGAGAAACAGAGGAGCGAGATAGAAAGAAGAGAAGAGAAGAGAAGGGAAGGGAGATGGAGGAGCAGCAGGCAGCACGACGTTGGCCTGCGGCGTGCGCTGGGCGGCAAGGCGAGAGGGAGAGCTCGGACGATTGCAGGTGGCAAGCAGCATGACGGCCAAGCAGGGGCGTGCCGGCGAGGGCGATGCGTGAGCCTGCGGAAGGCGCGCGGCGAGGCCGGTCAGTGAGGCGGAGGAAGAGAGCAAGGGTGCGAGGCCATGGGTGCCGGTGACAAGGTCCGCGGGACACCTTCCTTCAGCGACGTACGGCGAGGCAACGGTGGCGGATTGGGCGAGGAGAGGAACGGCGCGGAAGAGCAGAGCAGCGGCGGCATCGGGCTCCGGTGACGTTCGGCTCGGCAACAAGGGAGTAGAGTAGAGCTCGGCGACCAGGCGAGCGGCCTCTGGCATTGCGCAGCTTCAGCGTGTTGGCCATCAAGCAGAGGCTCGCCCGTCCGGTGGCGCCCCCAGCGTTCGAGCTGCCAAATTATCTTTGTGCCTTTGTGGTGGCGAAACTAGTAGAATCTGCTCCGTTTTTAAGCAGAATCTACCTTCATCAAATCGATCACGAACAGAAAATAAAAATGTCTTTGTTCTAGTAAAAAGTTGTAACGTCTGAGGCATAAAGCTGAAGCCAACAGGTTAATTCTCACCAAAAAAAAAAGGAATCAGAAGTACGCCTGTTAAGCATTGCATGTATGATGTTTTGTGCTTTTCTTTAGTGCTATGAGTGAGTATGAATTCTAGTGTAACTAACTAAAAAAATGGGCTACGAATTTGAATTTGAAAATGCATTCAACACTTAGTCTTTATTGGTTAAGTATATGAATTCAAAATTGAGGGGAATCTAATAAACCAATTTTCAAAAAAAAATCCTACCTTTCTTATTGGTTGTATGTTTGAAAATTAACTTATCACAAATGAAATTTTCAAAGTTTCTAATTAATTATGTTATTAACCCTAAATTTAAATTCAACATTAAAAACCTGAACTTCAAAATTTTTGGAATTTGAAGTTGGTGTAAAAATCAAAGATGTAGGTCTTAATTTGGAACAACTTTTAGTTTGGGATTTTTTCATGTTACCATATGAATTTGGAATTAATTTAAAAAGTTTGTAAAAGGAAAACTGCTACGGTAACATGGCGTGAACTTCTTCTCTTTTCCTTTCCACCGGCCATGCACTGAAGGACGCATGGTTGCGGGCATTCTTGTTCGACGGTAGTTGTTGTGTTCATGTTCTTTATACTGTTCTTCATGATTCATGAGCTCATAAATAGACGAGCTGACCATTGATCAGTACCTTGCTCAGCTCTGCGGCCTCGTCGTCCAATCCACCACGCCACCATGCATCCTTTCGGTGGCCGTCTACTCGTCGTGGCTCTGGGTGGCGATGCAAGCAGCCCACCTCCACAAGTACAAGTCGAAGCCGCTGCCGCCTCCAACACCGTTGCGGACGCCGATACCTATGCCGGTGGCGTGGCGATGTGGAACGGTTGCACAGCATGTAATGACACCTTTGCCCCTGAGGAGTTGCTGGATGAAGAACTAGAGGTTGAAGCAGCAGCGCGGCGCCCGATTTACCGGTCACCGACGAGACTCACTGTCATCTCCAATCCTTCACCTCTTTGTGCTACATCACTATCTATTGTAATCTAGTGTTCTTTTGGGGTGCTACACACGGTCGGTGCGGTTCTACAAAATTTTTGGTTTCCTCTAATATTTCAAAGTGGAAAAAGCAAAACAAATCTATTTTGAGTGCTAAGTTACAAACTGGCATCCACTACATGTCTTTTTGAGCAAATGCAATCTTCCAAAGTTATATATATATATATATATACACTGGTTACTTGCAAGCACGCAATAGTTGTGGGAGCTCATTCAACAAATATTGAACATTAACTTATCGTGTGAGTATGGCTTGGAGGACAATTTCCATTGTTCACCCATAATCCATGCCATAATTATGACGCTGAGAGGGGTTGATAGTGGCCATCGGACTCATTCACATTGTGTTGGTTAATCATTATTAATTTCATAGCTTTTTATTAAGTAAATATTTTTATTAATTTACTGCTATTACATCGAGGAGATAAAGTAGAGTGCATTCACTTCTTGCTTCTACCTAAACACAAAGCCTAAGAGAAAATAGTCTAAAACTGCCCATCAATTCTAAGGGTAGATCGCCACCCATATGTGCCAAGGAGAAAAAAACATCGTAGCCACTTGCATTAATTATTGTTGCCACACCTTCGACACCAAAGCCTACACATAGGGCTTTTGGATGATAATCCATGTATGTAAGCAATAGACTGACGAATATACCACTAGCAAGGAGAATAAAGGTTTTGCAATGTCTTCAACACCAAAGCCTTGCGTAGAGCTTTTGGAGGGTAATCCATGTACATATATAACTAATGGATTACCAAATAAACCACCAGTAGGAGAGAACAAGTTTTTTATGAAGTGGAATTTGGCAAACTCTTGGAGATGTCTAAGATTCTTTCTTCTTGGAAGAAAAAAACTTATAGCTATTGGGACATGAGGCTGAGGGAACCCAAACAAATAATCTGGAGCGCTCTAAAAATATTTATAGATGCTTAGAAATAGATTTGTATGTCTATTAAAATGAGAAAATATTCACAAAAATCTAGAAAGTTTCTAAAACATGTTAGTGTACTAGATGTGTAAATGTGTTTTGAAATCTTTGAAAAAGTATGGCGCAATCGACATGAATGCAATGTATATTGATAATATTGAACACAATTATGCTGGTTGCATCTCGTTGTTTCTTTAAGATTTTTGGAAGTGTTAGTGTTTCTGGAGTTTGGACGTGTGTTCTAACACGACAAGATAACACAACCAGTACTGACCACAATTTTGTTGGACAATGGAGAGCTGTTTGACAGGATCCAGGGGCAGCTAGCTCCCGTTCTAACCCGGTGCCTCTTTTCACTCTTTTTAGGAGTAGAGATTTTGTTTTCATGTTTTCAGTCCATAGATTCAACAGAATACAGTGCCTTTATTTCAGTTATCATTCAGTGCTAAGGTTCAGTCCCATCGTCGTGTTTAAGATTCAGTTTTGCAGAATTTTATTCATCGTGATCCTTATTTATAACAAGTTATAGAAACATGAATCCAAAACACACAGTGGGTGGGTGACAGTGCAGCTGCGGGGGCACCGGCGCACTCTCCCGCAGAGGAGATAGGCAGCAGGATGGGAGAGAGGGATGGCGTGCTCTGCTCGGAGCTCGGCTGGTCGGGCGTCAAGTGCTAAAGCAAAAGGCTCTGTCATGGAGACCAGAGCAACCAAGGCATGCTGAGCTTGCTTAATCATCTATGTCATCTTGGGCAAGTAGAGCAGCAGAGACAGCACCAGGCTGAATCTGGAGGAATCCCTCACCAATGCCTTCCAGGACCTCCTTTGTGAGGAATGGAGCAACTTCTTGGGCTGGAGCATGTGGTGGGATCATGTCTGGGGGGGGGTTGGGTTGGGGGTCTTCAGTTGTGGTGCAGTCCTTGATCAGCTTAGTCTTGGGGGTGAACTTCTTGTTAGCCTTGGATTTCTTCGAAGATTTGGGTGGCTTGCTGGGTCCCTCGTCAGCAAAACGATAACTGCGGGACTTCTTGAACCCTGCATTCTTCTCAGCCACCCTCTTGCTACGCCTTAGGAATCCATCATCAAGCTTCTCCTTGATCTTTAGGGTTCTCTTCTTCTTAGAGGACTGAAAAACTGCAGGAGGGTCTTCCATCATGACCATATCAGTGCTCTCACTGCCCTCCCCATCACTGTTGATGATTTTTTCTGCCACAAAAAATTCTCCTTCTTCAGCTTCCTCTAGGATTTTGGCCTTTTCAGTCCTGGAGACTCCGCCAACACCTTCCAGTTCACTATCTTCATCATCATTTGAATCCAGATAGGTCAGTCGAATGTCCTTCAGACAGTTTTCACCAAACTGTGATTGGAAGACAGATACAAAATAAGACATGAGAACAAAATCACAAAAATAAGTTGGGAAGTGTGTATCGGGGTCAATGTCCAAGTTGCTAAGATTGTAATAATAGGAAATAGGTGGATTAGAAGGGACGGGGATGATTACCTTCTGTTTCAGTAGAGAGGGGGTCACTGTTATCATTGGGCCTGGAGGCTTGGATGGGCTAATTATCACATACTTGAGTTTCAGGGCCTGGTCCACCAAACTTGGGCCAGCATCATTTGGCCTGCTGACAGCAGGACTGAGAACTGTAGAGCCAGGAGCCTTTAGAGATGGAGCAAGGCCATCTAGAGCAACAGAAGCAACTTGCACTGGTGTGACATCTGCAGGAGCATTGTACAGAATCCAACGGCTATGACCAACACTTTTAATGTTCATACCATATCCTTGATTAGCAGATCCACCAATTGTTGCAATAGGGGTGGAGTCAGAGCTGCTGCTGCTAGAGTTCTCTGCACTGCTATTCTGACCAAGATTGTTCCAGCGTGGAGGAGATGGGGGTACCGGGTGCAGGGGTCCCATTGTGATGAAGGCCTCCTCATCAGGTGGCAATTCCTTCTCTACCCTCTTCAGGATGTAGCAAGGTGTGGTCCAGGAGTGACCTTTAGGAGGGAGCCTTGCATTCACTTTTGACATCATCTGGGATTTTAGAAAGATCATTGGCATATACCTTGGCAACCACTATGGCAAAATCCATGCTGATCCAATCCACCAGGATGCCGAATCCAGACATTACCTTGGCCACAATCTGAGTAGTCTTCAGGTCTTCAGGAAAACCGAGCAGCATGACCCAAATGTCACGATCCAGATCAAAAGTGCGTGCATTGTGCGCTGCATCATGCTTCACAAACTGCATAGCATAGCCACCCAAAGGAAAAAGAGGAACCAAAAATCTTTCACGAGCCAGAGGATTGTAGAAACAGACATAGGCATCACTTAGGAGGCACTGCTTGATGTCTGCAGGTTCGACTCCGCAGTCGAGGAAGAAGGCGCGGAGGGCGGCTTCAAGCTGGGTGAACTCCGCCTTGTTGACTGGTGGATCAAGCTTCACGATCGCCAAATCCTCATTGTGCTGCGTGAAGCACCCAGCCACAAAAACTTCATGGCGAAGAGGTCTTGGTGGCGGCGTCACCAGGGTGAAGCCCTCCGGGATGAATGGGCGCTGGTCGACCGCCCAGTTCGACATTGCTGTCAACGGCGAGGACGACGAGGGTTTCAGTGGCACTGTAGCACCTGGTGACGGTGGGGGCTGGGTGGGACGGAGGAGTCGAGAAGGATGCTCCGATTCAGTGGGGTAGCCTTTATAGCTTGACCGGCCAACCCTTCACCTTCTGAACGGGAAAGTACCCGATAACGTCGTTGATTGATTTTCCGTCGAAGGCAAGCAGCAGCCAGATGGCCGTAATTGAAGCATAGACGACAACGGATCTGCATGTTACAATCCTTCCAAGTATGATCCATGCCCAAACATTTGCCGCACTGGATAGGAGTGGTCGTGATGAGGACATGATAGGCTCAGATATGACCTTGTTAACCACTAAAAAATTAAAGGTGAATCAACTCTATTTTATGTTTAGGTTTGATACATTTAAACAATTGTTGCTGCACCGTGATCTTTGTGTGTTTTCATTTTTAGAATTGCTTACATGGATCAAAGAAAGTCTTGGTTGCAAATGGAGAACTTGGAGGACCAAAGAAGTTGATTGGGGACCAGGCCAAGTCATCCTAATGTTCCCTACAAGGCCACCACGTCACTTTTGGTCCAAGAGAAGAAAGAGTCCAAGTCCAACACGTTTTGGAGTTGGATTCGGACTGCAGCACACCTCCAACTTGTGACAGTCGCCACGGTCGCATACGGAGTCAGATTTAGACGGTTCAAGACTCTTTGGAAAGCTTATCAAGTCTACTCTCATAAGGATCCAGTCCCACGTCCATATCTTATATGAGGCGGATGCAATGACCGAAACATCAACGAGAGTTTTTCTGTCTAGGGTGCTGTGTCACCATATTTTGGCCCAACAGGCCATGTATCGAGTTTGGGTCATTAGGGACGCGTCCTAGGGTTAGAGGACGACCCCAACACCTCCTTGGATGTCCCCTCATCTACTTATATGCCTCTAGAGCCGCCATAAACAGATGGGGGCTTTGTTTACGTCGAGTTAGCCACTGCTACCGCCTTTCAAATGGCGCGTGTTGGATCAACCGCCCGTCCCGATTGTTAATGGAACCCCACCATATCATCAATTCAGTTTGTGTTCTTCAATTCTATCTTGCAATTGAGTGCTTGTTATACTTGTTCTTGCTGGTTTCTCGATTGCTTGCAGGGCGGGTGCCCTAGTGGCCGGGTGTTGCGTTCCACAAGATTGTGACAACCATTGGAGGTGGTGTATCGGTTGCTAAGGCGCAGTCTTGGCAGGCTGTAGTCGGGCCGTGAACGTCGTCTCCATCCACCAATCGACTTATCATACACCTCTCATCGAAAAGATCGGGCAAAAACCCTAGTGGGTTCGCATCGGGCCCGCCGTAAGTGGGGCTGGAAAAATTCTTGTCGGGCTGAGAAGACTGGGCTTTTCTATTCAAATTCAAGTTTGAATCATCTGCCACTCACTCGCCACGTTGATCCCGCTAGGACCAATAGTTTCCTCAATAGCACTGATAACTGACTCAAGGGGACGCGAGATTTTAGGGACCCAACGAAGAACACTCCTGTTCTTGAGAATCGACTTCGGATTGGGAGGATTAATCCTTCTGAATGGGGCTTGAACAGAGGAGGTGGCCAAGTTAGGATTAGCTTTCTTCAGATGTAAATCCTTTGGATGGACTGGAGAACCTAGCCTTTTCAAAGCAGAGATTCTAGCAGGGGTTCTAACAAAGATCGCCAAAAACTTTTCATAGGTTTACCTTTAGAACCGATATAGGTCCATTGTTTATCCCCTGCTCAATACACCAAGAACTAAACTCTTTTTTCCAGTTTGGACCTCCTTCACCCCACAGATGAAAATAAGCAGAGAAGGTATTGGAAATGAAAGATTTGGCTTTGTAAATTAAAAGTCCAACTTTTTTGCAAGAGACACTGAATTTGAACATCTGTCCTGATAAGAATCTGACATTGAACTGATTGGTTACCCCACCCAAGCAAGATTGAAGTAAAAGACTGACAGAATCCTCATTCAAACAAATGGTTGATCGACCAAAGCTTACAACCAGATGAAAAACTTGCTTGGAAGAGGGATTAGGTGGACTCATCGAGCATCCAAATCTGTCCGTGATCAGGGCAGAGAAGTTGATCCCAAGATCGAAGCAAAGATCCAAGAGCCCACTCATCAGGGCCATCACCGGAGCAGCAGGGACAATCAGAGGCCATCAGGGCAGGGAGGGGGACGAAGATCGTCGGCGGTGAGGGAGGGCTCGTGAGGGAGGTGAGGAGGAGCCATCACGCCTCTTTGTACAGTACAACACGCATTTGTGTGAGCTTTTGAGTTGTGACCATGTCTTCCGGCAATGTTGATTGTACTTTACAGCTTCTAACTATCTAAGGGCAGTTCTTGGTCAATCAAAATCCAGGGGTCTGTCTCTAAATATGCAGATAGAGGACATTTAGGCCTTCACATGGTTGAGCTATCTTGGTCACAAGTCCTTTACTTGTTATCTTTGCTAAACGTGGCACACAAGGTTGCTACTATAATTTGGCTTCCTCCAATACATCAAAACGCAAATGGCCCTATAAATTAAATGAAAAAGCAAGTGCAAGTTATTGACTCAAGTTGAGCTCCAACTCTCAAAGTGAGGCAGACGCACATTCAAAGAAAATTAAGAGACAAGGTTTGGGTCGTGCTGCTCGGTTTTCCTTTTTCTCATCTAATTTATAGGGACATTTTGGACAGATTTGGATGCTCGATGAGGCTTTGCCGAGGGCAATATATCAGGCACTCGGCAAAGACGGGGATATGCCGAGTGCCAGAAGACAACACTCGGCAAAGAGAGGGCACGACAATGGAGCTTTGTCATCTCCCATGGCAGTGGCAAGTTAATGCACCCAACTTGTTCGCGAGCGCGCGCCACACGTTGTAGGGGCGTGTGTGGAAAGGGTTGCCATTGTTGTGGGCAGCGCAGGAGGGTCTGCTTGTAGCGGTGGGTGCCACCGTGTAGGAGCGGTGCTATGGATGCGCTGCGGCATCCAAAGACGCTCTCCGGGAACTGAAACTCTCGCCATCTTCGTCATGTTTGGCTGTCTCAAGGACCTGCCCGAGATCTTCTACTGCGTCCTACATTTGGACTGCAACGACGAATATGGTGAACGTGTCGCAGAAGGCTCAGTGCGTGATGAAGATATCCTGCCTGAACATTGCGTTGCATTACTTAATGGGTATTGAGCCCGAGTTGATTGTCACAATGCTTAAAGGGGAGCACAAGTGCACGACAAGGCTGCTGCACTCCCGTGGCGCCGTTGCATGGCGGCCTCTGTCATACTAGTGGTGTGGCGCGCGCCTCCGCGCGCCCGTGCCTGAATAAGTGTGGGAGCTATAGAAACAAATAGGAACCTTATTGTCACATAGCAACTTTTCATCTTTAATCAGTCAATGCATAACCAAATAATACAAAGACACAAGCATTAGGTATGGTGCAAGAATGTAAGCATTAACTATGTGGGAGAACAACACAATGAAAAAGAGAAATTTTGGGGCAGAAGGCGTGTTTAGTTTTGCCATGGTAATAGGATCAGGGAGAGAACATACACATTTATGTTGCATTCGGCCATATATATACATCATACAGAGCCATTACACAAGCTTAGCGATATTTAATACATTATTTAGGCATACAATGCTTAGTGACAAGCAATTTACAAAAGCTTAGAGATATCAAAGGTTCCACTTCTATTGGCATGGACATATACATCCTATTTCGTTGTCTGTGTTGGCAACCGTGACAAGAAAATATTGTAGCTGTATCCTAGCGTGGCAAATAAGGTGCTTAGTGTCTCATAAAGAAAAGCGGTGACTGTCTGAAGAGGTGCATAGGTCAATATATATAATAAAGTGTGAGTGATAACCTGTGGCCTCTAAAAGACAATGAAGCCGGAGTAGTATTTTTCTTTGGCCTACTATGTACAGACGATACAAACAGTATGCTCTATATGTACATTTATGTGTCATAGGGAGATAAATACTTCTTTATAGATGACTTTATTTTTTGTTTCATTTAGCTGCCATCTTCAGCTTCCATTGAATGGTTGTCACTGCCTGCAACATCCCAACCATCAGCAAGAAAGATGTAGTTAAGTAGACTTGGTAATAAGCAATCTAACATGCCACCAGGAAGTACCTCAGTGCCCGGCAATGAATCTAGAGACAAGAACATTTTGATGCAAAATTTGTTATGGTAACAAAGAATGGACATACATTGCAGAAATATCTCTGTAGGTTTTTTTTTGTAGCATATATTGTGATGGCAAACAAAGCATGTCGTGCTCTATTTATCAGACATCTTGACAAGGAGAAAAGAAATTGCTGCATGAACAGGACTCAGAAATCCAAAATAAGGTATGCAAGGCTGAAAACTAACACTAAGCAAGCTGAACTAAACATAACAGAAATAGAAGGTAACGCTTATGTGCCAACTGCGAAACAAGCATGCTATCAAGTTCTATATTTCAAAGCATCAGCTCCTATATATTTAAGGAAAAGTTGTCAAACAAATGTGACCTGAACAAATATCATCACCTGCAACAGAGGTATGCATGAAGCCCACCTCACAATTCAAGAGCATGAGTTTGGCATACGGGTTTTCATCCGCCTAAACTTCGCAGTTGTCATGGAGACTAAGAAAAAGTTGTGATCTTCAATAGACAGACAAATGCAAAACCTAGACGACTCTCCCAGTGTGCAGCCTGTGCATAGTAAAAGAAGAAAAATAAACATATTCCTAATGTGATGGAAGGAAAGCAGAGATAATTAAAAACCTATGACCTATAAGACACTAATTAAGATAGCAGAATAAAAAATAAAGGAAATCATATTTCATTGAATATTTGTCTTCATGAATCAGGAAAAAGATTTTTTATTTTCATTTGTTTGCTCATTTGCTCTTATAAACCTACAAAGCTTTTAACACTACTAAGGAATATGGGAGCAACATTTCCATTAGTCAAGTAAGCAGAGATGGGCAATTTCATAATTGCCTGTAGGATCTAAGGTTTGAAAAAATAACAATCACTCAAGGGGAGTAGTGTTAAATCATGGGTCATATATGACTTAGTTTTTACTTGGCATCACCATCCAAAGTAGATTTGGCGTTATAGGTTGTAGGTCATGAACGAACATTATAACAAAGGCAATAGAATAACTATTGACATTATAAGCTAGAAGAAAAGCAAGCTGATAATTGGTAGCTAACCGTTGCTATAATTTCCAGGAGGGGTAGCGACAATTTGGTATGAAAGGAGGGCATCTTCATCTGTAGATCCCAGTGGAGTTGTAATTTCAGGTACTGCATCACTTGAATACTGTACATGAGTATCAGTGTATTCTTAGCAATTGGTAATCTAGAGAATAGTCACCAGCACATTATGTGTATGCCAATATCCAACATTCAGATCTATTATGAAATAATCTAATGTAACATCCAACAAGGGCTGAGGAAGAGGATAACTGACCAAAATGATTAGCTGAACCTGAGAAGGTGTCCTCCCTTGATTGAAAAAAGTGTTGCACGTGTCGTCAGTAAGAGAACTCAACCTAGAAAATACAATCATATTATAATTGGCTCTGGAAATATCAAAAAGAAATAAATCCCTTTCGATTTTGACTATGCCAGTTTTTTTGGAGGCACACAATAGACCATAGAACTAACTGCCTGCACATCTTGGCACTGCTCATCTAATCAAACAAATTGTTTTCTCATTGTAGACAGGACACACTTACAAATACTTATATAGTATGAGAACATTGCAACCAATTTTACATGTAGCAAAAGATTAATGTACCAAGCACAGTACACGCGCAGGGGGAAAAAGAACAGGTAATGAATTTAGCACCTTAGATAGAATGAAGAGTATTAAAAAAATAGGACACTGAGATGATGTTGAAATCATTTCAGAGAATTCACTTCTAGAAGTATACACACGTCCATTAAACATAAACCAAAAATTAGACAGCTACAGGTGAGAAGACATCTAAGACGACAATAGCACACACAAGACTAAAAATAAGCATGAGAGAAGGCACGAAAACACTAACCAAATGTTGGGGACTCAGGTGCAAAGCAACACCCAAACCTTCCAGATGTTTCGGACCTACATACAACAAAGGGAAAAATAAATAAAAGCTAAATATTTGGGAAACATATATAATATATATTAGAAGAAAGGACACACATTATATTTAGGTAAGGTGTCACCAATGGTTCGGTTTCTGCGTAAGCAATGTGTACATATTACCTATTTTCTGTATATATGTAGCCAGACAATTGACAAACAGGAAGTAGGCGCGCCGGTAATCGTCTTGGAGCACGGCAAGCACGTCGTCGACGCTGCTGCAAGGCGGCGGATTCAGGTCGGCTGTTCGCCGGCCAGAGAGAGTTGCGCCTTCCATGCTGTCGATGTAGTCCTGTACGTGCAGCAAAAACAAGATCAATTTATCTAATGCTTCATTTACAATGTCCTGGAGATGTTTGCAAGTCGCAACATAGGAGCAAAAAATTCCAAGGTATTCAGACACCATAAATTGAAATTGAAATGGTTATCTGAGCCATTGATTAAAATAAATACACAGTGTTCCAACATTATCTGATGGTTTTCTGAGTTATTGATTTCTGTTGATGGCTGCAACTTGGTCAATGTTTTCGTGTACAATACCTGTTTTTGTGTAAGATCCAGAGAGGAAGAAGTTTTTAACGGGTGTCTTCTGATCAGGTCTGAATGGGTCATTTCCAGGAGCCTCGTGGTACAACGATTGTCCAAACCTTACCACACTGGACCATGTAACTTCCAAAACACGGGAAGATGGGAACAAATCTACAACCTGTGGGAAATCATATATATGCTTTTTGTTACTGCAATGAGTTTTGGAAGAAAATAAAAACAGCATAAGCAGAAAAAATCACCCCTTACATAAGTGCTCTGAATGAGGTCTTTCTTAGTTCTGTGTAAAGGAATAGCAGAAATTTGACCAAAACAGAAGCTATCTAAACCTACCTGCTTTTGAACCTTACTAATGATCTCCTCATTTGGCAATGGCATGTATGGATCGCCAGGAGTCAGCACAGCTCTGCAGATGAAATAAGCGCGGAAGATGAATACATTTGCAGAGCGAAAATCAATTTGATACTTGAAAAGAAAAAGTAAACTTACTGGATCAGGGAACCTTGTTCTTCAATGTAGTAATCAGCAGGAGATGAGAGAGCAAGGTGTGGAAAATAGGTCAAGTCCGCATCTGCAGTGTACAGAAGGTTATCCAACCCAACCGCCTTTTGGAGTTGTCTACATCAAATATAAGAATAAATATCAATGGGCAGGCATGGAGGAATGCAATTTGCATTTGCACAAAAAAAAATTTGTTGAGACAGAAGCAATCTTCATCGAAGCTTACATTATGGGTGTGCATTTTAAATTTGTTAGATCTAAATCAATAAGTAACAAAATTACTAATAAAAACACTGGATACTTTAGGTACCTTGATTTCTCCAAATCCTGAAGTTCAGTGACCCATCCATTGTAGCGAAGCTGAACAGTGACAAGAGGAACACCATCTAACCTACTTGTAGCCTAAAAATGACCAAATGAGTGAAATTTTAGTAATGAAAATGTAAAGAACAGTTAAGATTACAGAATCGCGTGCAAAGCAGAGCAGTGATACACTGCTAAGAAAGCTTACCTTGGTGAGGAGAAGGCCAGGTCTCTCCATCAGGTGATTTATCATAGAGAACCTCTCTGCATCCCCACCTTAAGTGAAACCTGAAGGATAGGATGTCATCCTGTAAGCAATCAATTCTACAGCAGCAAAGTATAAATTTCACAAGAAAAACTTGGTCTCTGTCACCATACCTACCACCCCTGTCTGTTATACACTTCTTTATTGGGCCACTTAAGTAAACAACAGGTGAACCCTTTAGCACGCGTAACAAGGATGCCTGTCTTTGTGGCAAACAAGGTGAAAATAGTAAGCATGCAACGTGCACTGATATTGTCACAGTCAATGAAACCCAAAGCGTAAGCAATAGGATCCCACATTCTTGTGATGCCACATTCTTGTGATGCTCTCCCCGAGTACCACCTTTGGACATGAACCAGTCACTGAAACTTATCTGAAATAGGTCAAAATTAAATTGTAAGTGTTTGAGAAACAAAAATAAATTGAGAAAAAGTTTAGTTATCAGTGAGTTACAATGAAACAAACTTTGAAAAGATACTGAATACTGCAAATGAATGCCCTAGATGCACACTCCTAATGAATGAAATAAAAGCAAGGGATACCTACATCATCCAAGTCCCGAACTTGCTGCGATGCACCATCCAGATCAACCAGAGCCCGAACAACTGGGCTAAGGGCAAGAGCAACTGCATTTTTTGCTTTATCATAAACCTGCAAAGTAATTTTAATATTAAAGATTAACGGATGTCATTGTGTTCTCAAATAGCACGTGGTTAATTAAAGATGCTGACAAATGACAAGACTTCAACCCTTATTTCAGAATCTTTTACACACATGAGTTCTCCCCAAAAGATTATCCATTCGAAAAGGAATGGCAGTAATGTCTACAGGAAAGAAACTTAGAAGCAAAAGCTTTGCAATTTAGATTTTAATAAAAGATGCATACCAAAATAACAGGTGCAAACTTAACAATCACTCAGTCTGAAAACATAACAATCATGAACAAGAATTTAGTGGCATGTATCTCTCATGTACCTAGCTATGGAGTTTGGCCGAATATCTAATAATAAAGTGCACATCCATCAATTTAGTTGATTTGGAATTAATTGAAAAGGTGGCACCAAAATGTCTATGTAAATGTAATCGACATGTCAAGGAAACTGAAATAGTATACTCAAAATTCATAATCATAATTACATTTAAACTTAAATACTTGCAATTAGAGCATATCCAGTTACAGATAGCCAAATAGCTTAGATTGGTACAGCAAAAAGGGACACAAAGGGGCCAGCATACCTAGGTGCTCTATCGTCCCGTCCTCGCCGATGAGCCACCAAACCCTAGGGCAACCCGAGCAGGCCGGGGGCTGTCCTTCGAGGTTGATGTGCTGGGAAGACGCACCGGCGAGCACGAGCAGGGCCACCCGGCGGCGGCGCAACCAGGGACGGCGACTGCTCGGCCCCACAGGCAGACGCCGAACCGGCGCAGGAGCCGGCGTGGACGGCTGTCGCCCTCACCGGCGCGAGAGAGAAGGGCCATGAGTTGAGGGGGGGGCGGCTGTGGAGGAGGAGAGGCAGGGGATGGCGCTACCCAGGGCGCCGCCGCCGTCGCGCCCTTCGGGCGTCGGGACTCGGGAGGACGAGGAAAGAGCGAGCGTTTTTTTTTTTTTTTTTTTGACGGATGGATTAGGAGGGTTGGGAAGCATCTGGACTCTGTGGAGCGAAGCTGGGTATATATTTGTGCAACCGGATTCTAACGAGAAGCCAGAAGAAGCCCATTCTCATCAGCTGAGGGGTAAAATCCACTTAAGTAAATCAGGGCTCTCTAATGCTAGATCTAACCGCAGTAAAATTTCTGGACAACGCGGATAAGGTTCCTGGCCAGGAAGCTATTCACGGTTCTATCGTTTTAATTAAATATCGTTGCATGCTGCGGCACACAACACAACGGGATCGGGGGAGGAGGGCCGTCTGCCGCTGCTCGGGAATGGATGTGAGATCGAGGCATCGAGCCGACTTCGGCTTTGATGAGGGCTGGGCCAAAGTGTAACCAAGACACGAAATCAACCAAAACAAGTTCAATTAATTTAATTAGATGCTTTGAGATATGTGGAATTTTTAAGAAGAGGAGTACCGAACCACAAGCCTTAAAAAAAAAACACCGATGCATTGTGGGCATGCGGCCACTCTCTCACGTCTCCGAGTACAAGTACGTCATGGCGTTCCGCTGCAGGCACAACGCATCCACTATTCCAGGGCGCATTCAGGAGGTGCTGGAGGGTTTTTTTTACCAACCGGTTTCCGGTAACCGCCGGGCGGCGGTTTCGATAAACCGGTCCGATTCTGATAAACCGGTCGGTAACCGGACAGTTTTGAACTTTGAATTCAACTGAATTCAAACGGCGCCGGCGAACGGTAAAAATCCGGTAAACCGGGCGGTTTGGAATTTATACCGCCGGTTTGAGCGGTATAAATTCCAAACCGCCCGGGAAGTTTTGTTTTTTTTTTTTTTTTTTGAAGGAATTTTTGGTAGTTGCTTTGGACATTTTGATGTAAAAAGTGGCACACAATGCGAAATAAATAGCATAAGTCAATACGGTAACAAAATGTGATGGCATACAAATATTCAACGGCAGTAGCATATACGGGAACACCCCATATCGGCACGACTCCTCATACTCGGGCGGTAGACATAATAGAGATTTTCGGTGTGACAAGATTTGCACTTCCAACCCGGAGCAAGATTTTCACCGTGCTCCCCGGCCCGGGTCTCTCGGTCTCCCGCACAATGTCTACCCGCATAAACCATACGGACAACACAAAGTCACCAACAATATATATTTATATAATAGAAACCAACAATATATATATACAATACAATATATCTACAATATATACCTACAATATATATATATACAATATATATATATACAATATATCTATATAATATCCATACAATATATACCTACAATATATATATATACAATATATCTACACAATAGAAACCAACAATGTATTCCTACAATATACATCCTACCACAAATCCTACATCAAATCATAAATCCTAATGGAAAAAGTTGCCTAAACTAACCTAAATATTTCCTAAATCTATGAACCCTAACTCAAAAACTAACCTAACCTAAATATTTCCTAAATCCTAACACAAATCCTGCCTAAATCTATGAATCCTAACTCAAAAACTAACCTAAATCCCAATCCTACCACATAAATCAACCTAAATCAAAAAAAAAAACTCACCTCGGTCCCGCCTACCCGCCGGTCGGTAAACCGGCCACACCGCTCGGTAAACCGAGCAATCCGCCCGGTCAGCGGACGGCGCGGCGGCGCAAGCGCGATAAACCGCCGGTCCGCCCGGTAAGCCGCTGCTCGAGCGGTTTCTCCGCCACGCTGGCGACGGCGGCGGCGGGCGGGGCGGACGCGGCGGATGGCGAAGCGGATAAGCTTCCCGGGGCGCGTTTGCCCCCCAGCGTGGGCAAGCCTTATCCGCGGCGGGAGGCCAATGGGCCTCATGGGCCTTGACGGGCGGCCAGCGCAAGACGCGTTTTTTTCAAACTTCAATTCAAATTTTTTTATACCAAACGAACTCAAATTTGAAAAATTTTTACACCATTGGCTTCTATAAATCACGAACTATTTTACAGAATTTTTTCAACGATTTTTTTTTCAAATTTTACATTTTGAATTTGACTTCTTTTATACGGCCGGTCCGTAAACCGGACCGGACTGGTTTTACGGTAAATCGCGGTTTACCGCGGTTTTACCGCCGGGGAAAAAAACCGTGTGCTGGACGCCAACATCCCCGCCCACGCCAGGCTCCAGACCGCCGCTAGTGGTGAGGACGCCGACTTGGTGCGTGCCTGTGTCACGACCGTGGCGTGCTTGCTGCGCCAGCCGGGCCTCGAGCACGCCTACGACGTCGTCACGGACTACGACAACTCCATCGCCATCTCCGTCTTCCACAACCACACGGCGCTATGCACGCGCGAGAGGGCGGTGTACGCGTGTGCGCGTAGGGGCCTACAACGAGCTGAAGAAGAGCACGTGGAGCTTCACCACACAGGCCAGCAACGTGGACAGCTCGACTACAGCGTCATGATGCCGGGCTCCACCAGGCTCCTCTGCGTCGGCTACCACGCGCATCGCCGCTACGCCGTTAACGTTAAGCTCTTGGACGCCACGGGCTACGGCGACGCGTGCTTCTCCTTAATCGATTTCGCCTAGAGCACTTCGCCAAGGATGCTGAGAGCTGCATGCCCGTCATGGAGCAGCCGCTGGTGGCCTGGGCCATGTCCATGCTCCGGGACAGCAAGGGGTCTCCTGCATGCTGACCGGCATCACCATCTCCGACGCTGCAGCGGGCAATGGACGCGCACAGCAGCTACAACGCCACACCGTGTCGACCTTCGTCATCCACTCCGTCACACTGGACATGTCCGCGTTCGTCTGCGTGCACCACGTCCGCAGATGCGCACTTAAGACCGAGCTGCCGGCGGCCGTTCTGCTGCTCGTGCCGGCGTCACTGGCCATGGAGTGCACCACGTTCGAGCTCGGCTTCCTCGACACATTGTCCTGCGGCTCCTGCCTCCCCGATTGGACGCCCACCAAGTGTTCGACGCAAGGCAGGGAAGGCTCCACCCACTTCGCTGCTGCATCCGCCTTCGGAGCAGCGGGCGTCACAACCTGTACCGTTGTGGCTGTCGTGCAGGGTCGACCAGGACGTGCTCATCTCCGGCAACACTGCCGACCACTTCGTACTCGCGTTCGACCACGGCATGCTAATCTCCGATGACATCACTGCGTCTCTTCAGTGATGGCGAAGGCTGCAGCGCCTGTATGGCGGCTCCTGCACGTGCTGATGGCATGCACGGAGGCTGAGCTGCAAGTGAACTTCAGCTCCATCGTCGACGTCGTCTCCACGGTCCTCCTACACGCGTTCTACGTCAAGATGAGCCAGTGGTCAGACTCCAGCGTCGTCCTGTTCAACACCGGGAGTGAGCTGAATGACCTCCACAAAAAAAAAACCTCATTTGCCTCTACGTCACATTTGGCAAAGCCCTACTCGTCGAGTCTTATAAGGCCAGCAGTAGCGTGGTGGCAAGGTGTCCTGCACACAACTGAGGTGAAGATATCACTGCAGAGGTGAAGATCATTGCAGCGGTTTGTGGGAAAGCCGCCACTTAAGGAGGGAGGCATGTCAGCTACCTTTACTTTACTTGTACTGTAGTATTCATCTTCTCTCCCAACTCTCCCCTTGTTACCCAGGTCCTAGAGGATTCTAGACATTGTTGATAGTGAGATTAGTAGCCCAGGTTTGGGGTTGCTAACACAAAGGAGGCGACAACATCCAGTTCAGGTGATGAGACTGCCGTCATGCTCCACTTGACGAGATTGGGAATCACGTTTCCATCACTAAGCACGCCGCCACTGAGTAGCCTGGCGGCGACAGTCTCATCCCAAGACGGTGGCGGTGCACGCCTGCCCCACACCTGTGGTGAAGGAGCCCCATGTATGCCCCTGTCTTTTGTTGTTGGGGTTAGAAACTCGATCCGAAACAAATCAAGTACCCCCACCCCAACCCCCACCCCCACCCCCACCCCACCCATCTCGTTTAGGGTTAGGGCTTCCATTCCTTCCTGGTCCGAAATGGAATCGGTGAACTCTTTCTATTTGATGCTGTCACCGATCTAGATCCACTCACTAGACATGGAGGGGCGTGTAGCGGCAAGCAGCTGCCTTTGGTGCAGGGTGCCGCATCTTGGCCAGGTAACTGGTACTCTGATAGCTAAGTTACATGATTGGATCTTTTGAAAGCTACTTCATTTGAGCAACCGGAAGTGACAGATTAGAGGGACCAGGGAATACAGTCATACAACAGTCTGTGGATGCTAATAAAAATATCTGCTTAAATTTTAATTAAATAGAGCTGCAGCGTGGTGTATATTTCCGTCATTTTTGCATCTACTTTTGGGATGAGGTTTAAATATAATATTGGGGGGCTTAATTAATTTTCTATGCCATGACTTGTAAGTATTATATGAGACTTGTTAAACATATTTTTTTGTTAACTATTTTGCAGAGTGATCAGTTAGCAATTTTAATTATACCTGTGGCTATTTAGCTTATCAATTAACTAAAGCCGCTACTCCTGCCTCACATGTTATCTATTTTGCAGAGTGATTTGCATCGGCAAGCAATCAATCACCATTACAACAGGGGTACGGGCTGTGCCCTGGGCACCTCTGCCCAGAAGGGCCCAATAACAGCGGGCATGGCCAGGTGGACAAGAGCTGCCACGGCTTGACAACTTTATAATTAAGGCTAGGTGTGTGGATTGTTAATTGCGCGAATTGTGATTGATAAAAGTTATTCTCTGTTATTTTGTAAAGGGTTGTTTGATTGAATTGCTAAATGTTAGATTGAAAAATATGCAAAAAAAAAATACTATAGTCCTGAGCGCCGCTCCCTGGATTGTGAATTGCCACAAAGTCAGGAGCTGTTAGCCTGTAACAACATAGACACTACTAACTGGTAACACGCTAATGCTATGAGAATATCTGGTTCCTAACCATTGCCTTGATGTTTCGGGTTGGCAATTTCGACCCAGTGACAAAAATTAGTATATTCCTGAGCGCCGCTCCCTTGAAAGAGCATCAGCTGGTTCCAAATCTAGCCATCAAGGAGTGCAGGCCTATATATATTTGAAGGAGCACAGCTGGGCTTAGAAGCTGAACTGATGGATTTGGGGTTCTTTGCTGACTACAGATGCTGATGAATTGGGGGTCGCCTTTGTAGGAGGACCTCACTCCGAAACGAATTATTGAAATGCTCAGAAGAGGCGAAAGACCTCATGTGACAAACACATTGTATGTTGAGCTTATGTTCAGTGTCAAACGCTTTGTAATTTGGTAAACGGTGAAGGAGCTGAACCTGTGACAACTGAAAGAATTGACCACCGTGCTACTCTCTTTATTTTGATGTGTTAAGCCTTGTTACTGCCAATTTAGTGATGAGACCATATTACTTGATATGTCTTGAACTCAAAGACGATCTACTTAAGCAATTCAAAACTTATTTGTAGTATGCGAGACATGACTTTATTATGCCTTGTTATTTATGAATGTATACTGAGTTATATTTATGGTGATATACAAGGCATATACAATTGCGTGATACAAAAAATTATGGAAAAAATCTTGTCATCTGGTTGCTTCTAAGTACACCCTTAGATAAAACCGTGGCAACACACGGACACTCTCATTTCGATGAGCAAGAAATTGGTGATGGTTGCTTTAGAAATCTCCAACAGAGGGTGGAAGCATTTTTTCCGTTTGCTGTAATGTCTATGTCTATGTTTCAGACGATTGGCTTGTGATTCTTTTTTGTTGAATACTCTGTAATAATTGGTTGTGTACATCACTGGGATGTAGATGCCGGATTTTATTATCCATTATCTAAAAAAAAAATGAGAGAAATATATACACACGTGCTAGCATGCCAGCTACATGCATGTTGGAGGTTACCGGCAAGTCTGCGTCCGAAGGCAACTTCCCGGGAAGGCTATTTTAAGTCCATACATCTTGTACATCGAGATTGGTGCCAAAAAGTGAATACATGGTCCCTATATAACTCATAACACACGGGAACCTTCTTCCACCTCGTGTCGCACCTCCTCTCCTTGTCGTTACAGTTGACTCCGACCTCGGCCACCATTCCCCGCTGTCTTCACCTTCGCCGTAGGCGCTAGGGTTTGCCGGAGCTCTGGCGAACCCTAGCACCCACAGCGGCTCCCTTCTTCGCCTCCCCTCAGACCGCTAAGCCGCCCGACCTCCATCCCCACTGCCGGGCCGACCTGCCTCCTCACAGCTGGCCGGGCTTTCTATACCCCACCGGAGATGTCTTCTTCTCTCTCTCCGATGATCACCTTGCTGGAACCCTAGCCACACCGCTGTCATCTTCGTCTCTGCTGACTTTAGATCGAGAGGAGGAGAAACAAGAATAGGAGCTGGCCTACCACTGAAGGAGGGAGCCAGCGCCGGGAGGGCCGGAGGTGCGATCCGGGATGGGGTTGCCACCGGGTTGAGGCACCGTCGGCCGCCGCTGAGGGGCGCCGCGGAGGAACCGATGTTCGTAGTTCGCGCATCGCGTTCTTCGATGGAGAGAAAGACGGGGATGGGATGGGGTATTTCTGTCAAATACAGAATTTTCTTTTGCGTTATTATTGCACGCATCTCAGAGCATATCCTAGGGTTGAAAAAGTCACTTCCCGGGAAGTTGCCTTCGGTATATCCTTAACCGGTTACTGTGGGAGAAATAACTTTTTAGCACCTTACAGGATGTTCACTCTCCAGATAGCATCTTACTCGTGCCCACTAATTTTTAGCACCGTGTTGCTGCAAAACCAAATACATTTTTAGCACTTTGGTCGATGTGGCAAGCCAGCTCACCCGACGACGTTGGATCCGGGGTGCCAAAAGACAAGGAATACCCCTGCCCTCCGTTCCCACTGTTCCCGTTCTTTTTTTTCTTTGCCCTCCACCGGCCGACGCGTGGGTCCTACACGTAAGCTCCTTCTTCAACCTCCCGCCGTCATCACGTAGCAAGCCACATCGAGGGAATGAGAGGGAGCAGCTCGTCTAGCAGCCCAAGCTAACGCACCGCTGCTCACCGGTCGCCGCCCGCTTGAGCCCGAGAAGGCCCGCTGCACCGCTGCCGAGAAGCGGCCCACGCGACCACCTTACCACCTATTGTCGTGCTTTCGCAGCGGGCGGGCGGGTGGCCCCCCCGTCGAGCGGCGGCGGCCCTCACCGTCGAGCATGGTCCTCGCCGTCCAAATAAAACGTGGCGCGCCCCGTCCCCATCCCCGCATCCCGCACGCGGCGTCCCGTCTAGACAAGAGTTGTGTTCATGAAAACGAAGAAGAGAAGGGCTTTAACGCAATTTGATTTCTATCTCAGGGTTACTTAGGTAAAAGTGCTAGAGAGGGATTTTTTCAGATTAAGGCTTAGTGAATTTCGTAATAGCATAGGGGTCCCGATGCAACGTGTTCTTTTAACGAGACAAAGGAAACGGGGATGGATGTTCATGGCAGGGGCATTCAAGTCTTTTTGCACCCCATATCCAACATGGACGTGTGCGGTGGCTTGCCACGTAGACCAAAGTGCTAAAAATGCATTGGTTTGCAGCAACGGGATGCTAAAAATTAGTGTCATCCAAAGAAAATGCTATCTCGAGAGTGCACATCCGTATGATGCTAAAAAGTTATTTATCCCGGTTACTTGCATGCTTGTTTGATTGAGCAGCACGCGTGAAAGCCACAGTATATTTTTTGCCTCTAGAGCAGAGCAGTTTGGTAGCTTTCTTCATTATATTTTTTGCCTCTTCGAAAGGCGCATGATCACGCATGCACAAAGGCAGTAAACGAAAAGGGCTTAACTTGCTTCTTTATTTTTAAAAGAAATTTGTGTAAAATCTTCTGAAACAAGACCAATAACACCTAAGAGGCTGTTACTCAATGATCAGCTACATCCATTCATGCCATCATGATGCTTCCCCATCCATTTCAACACTAGAGTGCACAGATCATGCAGGATGCTGCCATCCATTTAACACGTACTAGCAAGGTAGCACACGGACCATATGCATGATGCTGCCCCCATCCAATTTAAAAGTAGCCAGCACCGATCATGCATGCTCATCTAACTTAACACTAGCAAGTACTGATTTTGCATGCAACGCGTCTTAGATGACTGGAATTAAAATATTTCGTATATAAGTTATTAGCTAGGTACGGTAACGGTTAGACAAGCACCAATCATGAATCATGTCACCAATAAGAATGAGATCGGGAGCTATAAATATCGACTACATCTACGTCTCATAGTGGGAGGGATATTTGAGATGGTCTCATGCATAGTCGATAGGTGTAGCCTGCCAACAATAAATTAACTCAGTGAGATATTGGAGAAAAACAAACAAACACAATATACATCTGCAAGGTGTAGTGTACATACACAGCGGTGTTCCCCACCACCACCCAACTGGGACGCCGCTGGCACCACAAGCCCCTGTTCGGACATCTCGTGCGGAGCCCTACAATTGTTGTGATCTCTGCATGATCGTACCGGATCCTTTCCTTGCCGTGCCAGACGAAGGTTCTTCATCTAGTCATTGGTTCTGCTGCGACCTCTGCCGGATAGTACCAGATCGCTTCATGGACCCGCCGGACGAGGGCAATTCATCCGCGTCGCCTGTCATGCCGGCGCCGGCACCACCTTCCCCTATGGTTGTCAAGGTTGTTCAGAGAGCTCCTTGGCAAAAAGGTCGATGTGGTGGAATTGAAGGTGGACAATAAGTCCGCTCTAGCTCTCGCTAAGAATCCAGTCTTCCACGACCGGAGCAAGCACATCAGGATCAAATATCACTTCATTAGGGATCCCTTAGAAGAAGGGAGCATCAAATCAGATGATGGATTTTGCTCATAAAAACAGATATTGACTGAATTCATAAATGAGAAACTGAAAAAATAAATAAGAAAGAAAGGTGAAGAAACTGGATACCTGTTGTGTTTAGCACACCCCAAACATTCTCTTGCCCTTCAGAAGTGCGTACTTCAATAGATTCTGTTATCCGTTTAGCTAGAAGTGCGACAAGTCCTCTGATAGCATTAAACTGAAATTTCAGATGGTCCTGGTGAGACCATTTGCTATCATCTTCATTAAGACATCAACTCAATCATTTGGGGAAATCAAGTAGGACATCTCTTGCCCTGCCTCCATGTGTAATCCCACATTAGTGGTTCCCACGGTGCAACTCTGAAAGCTGCAGAAGGGTCACTTCTTGATTAACAGATCAACTCAATCATGAAAACACGAAGACGTAATTTCTACATATTTATTTATGTTTATCTTTTCTATAATTTTTTAAAAAATATTTAAAATGTAATGGGAATAATTTGGATTCTCAAAACGTCAATTCATATATCATAAACACTTTCAATACAAAATAGGATAATGAATTATTTGTTGGATCCATAAAACCTTAAGCAAATTAAATCAATGTCACATGCAAAAGCAAAACTATTGAATGCTGCACACGAGTTAAGGGAAGAGCAAACACATAATATTTTGTTTAAAAGGAAAAAAACATATACCATGATTTTCTAGATACATTGTTTTCATTATGTCTCTAGACATAGTATATATCTAGAAAAAGGACATTATAATTTGGAACAGAGGGAGTGCTATATTTTTACTTCACCAATATAATGACAGAACACCAACGTAAGACATCAATTGAGAAGTCCAACGGCTGTGAATATTAGATAAGGGCATTTCTCAGAAAAAAAAAATACTAGACAAGGGTGGAGGGACACAGAAACAATTAGCCACCTTTATGCCTCAGTATTAATAAACATAAAAATGAAAATTGGGATATAACATCCATAATCCATGCTACAGAATAGATAATCAAACTGAAGAAATAGATCTGAAGCTTGAAACATACGGATTCCAATGGCTCAAGTTACTAAAACAAGTGCTTCAAAAAAAGTTACTAAAATAAGGGTACAAAATAATACAAGTTACAGGTGTTCAGGGATTGTACTATACTGAAACCAAATCATCTCCATCAATCCAAAACAAATGCAATGAGAAACATGCATACTCATCGAAGACAATCAAATTAATCATGGAAGACTTACATGATTGGTTCCTGAGATGAGTCAAGATGTAAGATAAGATCATAAGAAGATACAGATTCTCCTTCCTCGTTGTCATCAAGAGGCCAACAAGTGTCACTTTCATTGGTACTCTTAAAAAGCCGCATCACTGGGCGGTATATAAGGAAAGCAACCTGGTTTTAAAGATAAAGACCATTATGTTACCCATAATGAAGAACGGTACTGAAACAAGTAGCACCACCCATACCCGGACACAAGGCAATAACAAAGATCATTAAAAGAGCAGAGGTGGTAGAAACCAAAATTTACTACCTCTGGCTTGATGTGGTATTTATGGACCAGATCTTGCAAGAATTAACTGAGCATAGGCGGTTGGAGTTACGGCGCTTGGAAGAAACTCAACATATTGAATTAGTATTCCATGACATCTATCAAACTACTCACTGACCATTTTGATATATATGGTAGATTGTACCTGGGGAAGCATCCCTCGGGAACAGAAACAGCTAGCACTATAGATTGGGACCAATGTCGATGGATTGTATGAATAGGCACACATTTGTGTGAGCTTCTGACTTGTGACCATGTCTTCCGGCAATGTTGATTGTACTTTACAGCTTCTAACTATCTAAGGGAAGTTCTTGGTCAATAAAAATCCAGGGTCTGTCTCTAAATATGCAGATAGAGGACATTTAGGCCTTCACATGGTTGAGCTATCTTGGTCACAAGTCCTTTACTTGTTGTCTCTGCTAAACGTGGCACACAAGGTTGCTACTATAATTTGGCTTCCTCCAATACATCAAAACGCAAATGGCCCTATAAATTAAATGAAAAAGCAAGTGCAAGTTATTGACTCAAGTTGAGCTCCAACTCTCAAAGTGAGGCAGACGCACATTCAAAGAAAATTAAGAGACAATGTATGTATTTATATGACATGAAAGCATGAAGCTTTTGCTCAAGGTCATCCAAAAGGTATATGTCATTCACTTATGGTGTAAGTGCAATGCAAAACCATTTCATCACAACATGATCAAATGAACACCTTTCATTAGGAGAGAAACAAAAAATGAATGATGCACATACTAACCGATACAAATGCGATATGGAAGGAACATCAAATTTTCAACACTGGCACGTGCTTCAGGCACACTTTTCCACTTGCTTGTATTTTTTTTTTTCGTTTCATTCTGGCTAACATGGGCCAGTGGTGCATCACTTTACAAGTTTAAGGACCCAAAACTGCATTTTTCTAATTCATCAACCTATATGACACATGCTTATTTAACTCTATTTTAATGTATTTTCTTTAAGTAACCGCCTCTAATTAGAGGTGGAAGACTAATCTAATTTGGACATCCATGGATTTTAACAAATGAACTAGAAATTCAAATTTTGGTGGGGGACCATCTCTTCCTAGTTCTAGAGGGTATCCATTGGACATCCATGCACATCCAACTTCCACTCTATTGCGTTCTACTTCGTGTTTGTAGTATTCTTCCATCACAGACAAGGTTCTTTCACAACGTGTACCTCCCTGATGCTCCTTGTCACAAATGTGTTAATGCAAATCACTTTCTTTATATAGAGTCATCAAAGGCAAATCTCCTTGTCACGTGAAAATAAGTTGCCGACTTCGTCATGGCCCCCTTTTTTTATTTGAGGAACTTCACCGCTGGCCCGTGTTAGCCGCGACGTGTACACTCTTTGTTGATGTGGCGTGCCGACATGTCGTCTATTTTGTATTTAACCCCTCAAAATTACTTTCATCATAAAACATAGACCCTTCACTACCGGAAAACGAGGCTTTGCCGAGTGGCCGGCTCTTTGCGGAGAGCAATATATCGGGCACTCGGCAAAGACGGGGATATGCCGAGTGCCGAAAGACAACACTCGGCAAAGAGAGGGCACGGCAATGGAGCTTTGTCATCTCCCATGGCAGTGGCAAGTTAATGCACCCAACTTGTTCTCGAGCGCGCGCCACACGTTGTAGGGGCGTGTGTGGAAAGGGTTGCCTTTGTTGTTTGCAGCGAAGGAGGGTCCGCTTGTAGCGGTGGGTGCCACCGTGTAGGAGCGGTGCTATGGATGCGCTGCGGCATCCAAAGACGCTCACTGGGAACTGAACCTTGCCATCTTCGTTAGGTTTTGGCTGTCTCAAGGACCCGCCCGAGATCCTCTACCGCGTCCTACATTTGGACCGCAACGGCGAATATGGTGAACGTGTCGCGAGAAGGCTCAAAGGCGTGATAAAGCTATCCCGTCTCGAACATTGGGTTGCATTACTTAGGGCCCGTTCGTTTCCGGCCGGATCGGCCCTAACGAGCCCGATCCACCTGGATTGACATGGCCCGGTTTCAATTCGGATGAGAGCAAAAAGGCCCGTTCGTTTTGGTCCGATTTGGAATGAAAACGGGCTCGGCCTGGTTTCTTTTTTAGCTCTCCACGGCCCGTATCCATTCCGGCCTCCCACCGTCCGGAATGGACACGGCTCGTGTCGGACACCCATTTTTGAGGATCCTTAATCACATGTATTTGCGTCGGGATCACACACAAATACGCCCAATTAACACAATAGATATCGAAACCGTACTTTTATTGCTAATGGGGAAACATATTACATAGTCTGGGTTTACATAGCTTGGGCCATAGGCCTTACACCATATATCGAGTTTCCTAATACAGCGGTCCTACCACGTCATGGTTTGTCATACCCATTTTTGCAAAGCAAATACAGGTACTCATATATGTGCGCCCGGATGTCCAAACACACATATAATCTCAAATTGCATAAATATAAAAGTAAAGTACTTTATTACATCGTATCTCACATCATATTATTACACAAGTCTTGCTTAACAAAGAACTTTATTACACAAACTAAAAGAGCCACATGCCACGGGGGCGCCAACCGGGGACATCATCTAGAACTCTTGGACATCCTCGGGATACTCATCATAGCCATCTGTTTGATTTTTCATTGAATTTAAACAAGTGTAAGCGCACCATGCTTAGCAAGTATAGTAAAGGGATCTATGAAGGCTCAAAAAGGCTGACACGGTTTGACTGCGGTTAGCAATTTTAGTTGGTCAAGTTTTATTAAACCTGCATACTATTTTTAGTGAATGAACCAACCCAAGTTGCATAAATAATTAGTCAAGAATAACATCATTCCCAAAACATCCATGTAACCCAAGTAACATTAACCAAGAAGGATCCAGGCCGCTCATGTCCGTGAGCACGGTTGTTATAACAAAGTTAAAGATATCCGGAGATATTGTACAACTTTACCCAACCGAGCCGTGATTCCCATATGTCGGGGTTTGCAAGGCCCACACCGCCTCAACCAAGGAAGCGTGACAGGGTTTCACTACATAACCCTTCGCTAGTCACCCTAATAAGTTAGTAGCCGCTAGGTTTCCGTGGCAAGTGTGTATAGGTGCAACCTTCGAGAGGCACATGTAGTCGCTGCATCTGTACACACCAAGTAGGGCGCCGCTATACACCATGAGGCACACCCCTTTTGCGCCTTTCGGTAACTACTAACAAGCTAGAGACATACTAGTTACAAGATTAAAGCCAGAGCCACATGACACTCGGGGTTGTACGGATTTCCCGGTGGCCGCTTCATGTTGAGTCCTTATGGAGAGAAACCAAGGCACTTAAAAACCCATGTACCTTAGCCCTCTAAACAAGTTGCTAAAAAGCATTTCTTTTATATCATATTGCATATATCATTAGTCAAATTTAATTATTGTTTGGTTATGCGCAGCAGTATCTATCCCAAAATGCAAACCCAAACCATAGGTGTCAAGGCTATGTGGTACAAGAATCATCTAGGTAAAATCCTTAAAGGTATATCAAATTTAGACACATGCATATGTATGAATTATATAAGTTCATAGGAATCAAAGAGGCCTTTAGTACACTTTCCTTCCTCAAAAGTTTACTCTTCAAACTGCTGCTGGTCACCTGCTAGTTCTTCAACAAACTCAAACTGATCACCTTCTATAAGAATTCAAAATCACCATTCAAGCATCCATTCCAATCAATACATGCAAGAAAAGTACTTCTATTAGAACAGTACACCAAGCAGCAAAATCAGAGGTTAAAAGTTTATAAATCTGTTATAATGCATTTCTATTTAACACATGAGCGCAAAGAGCACTCTAAACGGACTTAAAAAACGTGAAAGTTATGCATAAAACAAGATACAAAGTCACTTCTGTAAATAAACCGATCTGAATTTCGAATTAGAACAAATAAATCTGAAATCTAACGTGGACTAGAACGTGCTTGCTATGTACAATCCTATGTATTTCCATTGTATTATTGGAATTGATTTTGTAAAGGAAAACGGCAAGAAAAACAGAAGCATGTCATCCTGAACAAATGCTGATGTCAGGAAGCTAAACAAAAAGCTCAGTATGGCTGGCTGGCGTGGTGCTGCAGCTGCACAGCGAGTTGCCAGTGCTTGCTTCGGTTCAGAGGGAGTGTGTGACAGAGCCGACCAATTTATAAGAAATCAAGTATAATTCGCAATTACCGAAGCAATCGCAGTCTACACTTGAGTCCATATAAACCCGGTATTCCGAAATCTCAGAGTGATTTCAAACTCATCAACAATACAACAAGGATCGTTGATCTCGGTAGTTCAAATCCGCAGGTATCTTAAACCAAATTCATTATATTAAAATCGAGTGCGATGTACCCATTTATTTACAAGGTAACTCGAGTGCGGAAGCAAGTAGTTTTCAAAATCAAGATAGTTGTACAAATGAAATAAAATAAGATAGTGCCAACATAGTGTCAACCCCCAGTAATAGCAAGAGATAGGGAAATACGGAGATTGCCATGCCCTAAGCATTATTCTTCACCACAAAGAAGACACACAACCGGCTAGGATCATGCTAGACGGAGTCACCTGCAACATCGGGAATTAACCCGTGAGTACTCAATTGTACTCCGCAAGACTTACCCGCCTTAAACCGGAAATAAGGAAAAGACTCCAGGGATCATGCTTGGCTTTATCCGAGCTGGCTGACTCACATTTAATTTCAGAAAATAGGGTTGATTAGTGAGCCTACACATAATACTTGAATTCTTCTAAGTTAAAAGGTTATTTATTATATACCTAACCATAGATCCTTTATAGTCAAGCTTAAAGACATATGCTCGTAATATAAATAACAAAAGATAAGTAACTTGATCATAATTTTAACAAAGGCGGCATGATAAATATAACACATATTGTGATATTAAGACTACGATGTCGTGGACGCAACCCGGATTCTCACTAACCAGGAGAGATGGCGATTCGAATCGATTGCAAACCAGCTGGCGAATACCCTGACACACACCAAGTCTACGTCATGACTGCAGACCCGATCACTCCTCAAGATGTTATGGGGCGTAAAAGTCTCGGTCTTGCCGGCTACCCCCTCCTTCTCGGGTGCCAAGTGAGCGTGCAACGAGACCGACATCATCGTGGCGCATCTTCTTGCACCCAATAAAAACCCTCTCGCAACCAACGCCAAAGGAGGAGCGATAAAGCGAGCATGGCCGGCCCCTAACATTCTTGCGAAGTTTCGTGGCTCACGACCCAGCGGAGCCTACTATATGCCGTGTACGTTCAACTTCCGACCACATTCCGACAAAGTATGAGTCCTTAATCGATCAGGTGAAAAGGACCACAAGTTCCACCCAATCTAACATGTTTTACTTTATCAGGTTCTTAGCAGCAGCTTGACAATCACCCATGTGATTGTTCACAACATAACCTCAAGTGACCGTAATCACTGTCTACTGCAATCACCATACTGAGCATTTATAACCTAGACTCTGCTACTAGGATAGGGTAACAACTTCAACAAGGATATATGTGCATCAACGGTTTCAACCATTTTCCTAACTTAATGCATCAACATATATAAAGGACGCAACACAATTTAGTTAGAAAGTATAGGAAAGGGCAACACACACACGGGGGCTTGCCTTCGAAGAAAGAGGGTTAGAAGGTGCCTTGGGCACTCCAAAGCTTCGACGACATGTCCCGCTTCTTCTGAACCTCCTCTTGCTGCACTTCTAGACGTGTACCTCTCCTTCCTGTTGCTCCTTGATTTCCTCGTGCTCTCTCTTTTCGATCCAATATGAATGTATATGCAAAGATGAATATTAAGGAATGCATTATTAATAAGGAATGGATGAATGTGTTATGATGTATGATCTTAGTAAGTGGATATCTCTTCTGTAGAAACACAATTATAACTACACAAGAAACCCTAATAATCTACATCAAGCAAACACCCTATTTCACTAATCACTAGAAAATGGCAGCTAGACATGCTGTCAAGAAAAACAAATCACACACAGGGAGTTCTATAACTCCAAATGCAGCAAACAAATACTCGTTGGAAAGCTAACAAAAATATCTACAAAACATTCCATACCACCCTGAACTGATTCTGACATTAACAGCCTCAAAAACAGCAAAAACAGAGGCTCTGATTCTAATCCATTTCAGCACATTCAACTACTATAACTTGCAAACTACTCATGCAAACCTTACCAAACTTGACCAGCAAGTAAAAGCATGTCATAATCTACCAATTAAACCTACTGAACAAGCCAAAAGATAAACTATTACGCATGAAATTACATTCCCTAAACAAACACTACACATGCACACTTTAAATATAAAAGCTAGAATTAAACTAGTTCACCAAAAACACAAGACTACCAAAATAAGCATATCAACAGGTCCTATTTATGTTAAGAACATACAATAAAATTATCATCACACAATACCTTAACATAACATGCATTTCTAGGCTATTTTCCATGCAACATAAATATGATAAATATGCAAACACCTTAGAAAAATCTACAAAAAATTATCAGAGCATCCTACTGGGTCTAACAAGGCTACCATAAAAATTTCATGGCAATATCATGCACATGCAGCCCTACACAAAAATGGCAAGCTAGCACTAAATCTATGCATGAAAATACTTTGTACTATGAAAAGTGTCGCACAACAGATTTCTGAGTAAGACAAGCTACCAAAACCTATCAAAACCAAACATACCAAGTCTAACATCCAAAAACCTAGTAATTATTTTTCTATGAATTTCCTAAGAAAGCATGGTAAATAGCACATAAATCAAAAATCACATTTCCACCATAGAACCTAGGGTCAAACATATTTTTTTCTCATGCTGAGCATCACAAAACATGAACATTTCATATAGGAACCACTATTTTATCATGCACCAAGAATTAGATATGCATTTATCTATTTACATGGTATTTACTAGCAAAAATATAAATAAATATAAAAACTATCAGAAACTGCAATCTCATAATTTTCTATCATAGATCCGAGAATAACAAGCACAACAAAATTTGTTTCACTCAATTTGGAGCTAAAACGACCGAGATATGAATTTTACAAGGCATGCAACGAATTACGGAAAATAGAAAATATAAAGGATATTTGCTGACAAGGCTGGGCCCACGCGTCGGCGACTTCGGGAAACGAGCGGCGCCGCGGCGATGGATCTCCGCCATCGGTGACTTTCCCGGCAGACCAAGGGCACCTACGGACTCATCTCGGCGAGGCGGATCGAATGGTGGCCATGGCGCGGGCTACCAGGTGGATCTGTGGCACGACCCGGCGGCGACAGGCGGCGGGCGGCGGCGGAGGTCGTCGGTGTTCTCGCCGTCTCCAGCGGCGAGGTGGCCAGGTGAGGCGAGCATGGGCTTCCTGGGGTTAAGGCGGACCGGATCTGCTGATTGGCGGCGGGCCGATGTGGCGGCGTTCGACGGCGTGCATGCCGACGCGGGCGGCGCGCAACGGAGGAGAGCAGCCGTTCGTGATGGGGGCCACCCGATCCCAACCGGCTGGGTTCCACCATCTACACGACGTGGCGGTCGCGGGCGCCGCGTTGAAGACGGTTGGCCACGTGAGCCCGGCGCGAGCCCGCCACGTGAGCTCGAAGCCGGAGGAGCTCTCGGCCAAAACGGCCGCGGAAACGTCGATTCGCTCCACGCGGGTGCTCGATTCGGGCAAGGCTTGTGTTGGTAGGGTAGAGGGCAAGGTGGCGAGGCTGTGCACGAGAACGGGCGACGGTGCGGCGGTTGGCGCGCGCGGCGGAGCTTGGCGGTCGGTTTTCGGGCGACTGAAATTAGCGCGCTGATCGCGCGCCGCGTTTCCTGGCGGCGTTGGCTTGGCTGCTTGGTCTGGGGAGGTGTAGGGCGCGGTGAAGCTCCTAGCGAGCTTTGGGGTCTGGGGCGTAGTGGTGAGGCGTGCTCGGCGCCGGCCGCCGTCGGCGGCGGCCGCTTTATTCTTCTTCGAGAGGGAGAGGAGAGGGAGAGGGTGCGGTCACGACGCAAGGGGCCTTGTGGCCCCTTCTTCATGGCGCGGGCGCTGGATGGTAGGGGATCGCGGACACACGGCGCGCGCGGCAGCGTCATGGCAGGGTGGCCGGCCGTGTTTTCTGTGATGGTCCAAACATCAAGCGTCACTAAAAACTCGATATCAAACCTAATTCGATCTGTTTTGCCCTAAACCTCGAGATTCGTGCAAATCTAGCCAAAACTCATATGGAATGAAATGTTCCTCATGAAATTCTGAGCAAAACACGTATACAAACTTTCTCCTAATTCGGCCTAGTTTGGAAACTGCGATCGATCGAAGCACGGTTACTCCAAAAGTCAAACAAACCCTAATTTGCATTCGAAACAAACTATTTTCAACTTTTCGAGCACGATCCACTCACTTTCATGAAACGATCCTATAACACCTTTTGTTCTACACTAAATTACCCACACATTTCATGAAGAGTGCACACACATGCATAAACCCTAGCTAGGACTTTTAATCAAAAACAAGACAAAGCACTATCATGGTCAAACCAGGTCAAACCAAGTCAAACCGTCATTACAAAAATATAATTAGAAAACATGACCAACCTCATCCTTGCTCTAAAACATCTTATAAATATAACGAAGAATAAACAAATATTAAGCGACCAATTATGCAAGCATTTCATACATAAAATGATAAGACCAAGCATCACATGCAATTATAAGCAAAACGTGATATGAGTGATAAGTGCATGTATGCTAATGATGCTTATGGTATGAAATGCAGGTGCTAATGACATGCTTAACACTAGGGTGTTACAGAGTGCAGGGATGGTGAGGCCTGCCTGTTCGCGTCAGGTGCCGAGGGTTGCCGATACAGGATAGGATGCCGACGGCATCAGCATGGCCGGCGACGCGAAGCTTACTGGCATCATGATGTCGAACGGAAAACAAAATAACAAGCAGGCAAGGCTGCGGAGATTACAGTGGTTCCAGCGGTGCGTATTTCGGGCGCCCTAGGAAACTCCAAGGGTGGTCCGCACCGGCGACGGCGGACTGCACGGAAAGAAACCGGCGGTGAGCAAAATTGCGGCAATACCGTGATGGAAAACCAAATTGGTTTGAACCTACAGCGACGTCGTCGAATGGCGAAGCTTCTGAAGGCGTTCACCGGGTCGATTGAGCTCGTGTGGGCGAATTGAGAGTGGCAGTGGGGATTGAGCGAGGGCGTACAGGGCTTGGCGGCGGCTTTATAGTCGGCCAGGAAGTGTAACCGCCCGGGGCATAATTCGCCCGCCGTCATTACTAGGCTTGAAGGCTCTCGGTTGATGGCCATTGCTGCGGGTTGAAGAGGGGGCAAGTTATGGCGGCGCGGCATCTCCGGCACGAGGTGGACGATGCCGTCTCAGGCTTCAGCAAGAAGAATAGAAGGGATAGGGAAGGGGTCGGGCTGGAGCTGTGGTGTGCCCGTTCGGGCTGAGCATTAGGCCAACAGTGCTGGCCAAGGACGATGGAGAGTTGGGCCTCGTGAGTCAAGAAAAGAGAGAGTCGGGATGGGCCAATGGCCACCAGCGGTCCAGGCTTGGTTTTCAACGTGGAAAAGAACAAGGAGGCTGGTTCTGGATGTGGACTCAAAAAAAAAAAAAAAAAAGAATAGAGAGAGCTGGCTGTTTGCTGAGTTTTTTTTTTTTTTTTGAGAAGGAACATGTATTAATCTTAGTGAATTCCAAACGGGCTGATTTAAACGGGCGCACGAGGCCCGTACGAAAAAGCCCGTACGAAAACGGCCGGTCCGACACAGCCCGCGTGCGTTGGGCACGGCCCGGTAGGCGTGCCGCAGCTCGGACGCTGAAATCGGCCCGCGGGCCGGCACGCGGCCCGGTCCGATTCAACCCCGTGCACGACGCGGCACGGCTCCAAGCCGTTGGATCGAGGGGGCGCTGATATGAACCGTTGGATCTTCGAAAACCTAGATATATAAGCAAGTTTCCACCTCACTCTTTCCCATTCTCCTCTCTCTCCCATACCTCTCGGCCGTCACTTTTGCATCTCCCACGCTATCAGCAAGCGGCAGTCCTCGTGGTGGGCCGTGAGGCACGGCCATGAGCGCCGTCCCCGTGGCACGTCTTTGGCGGCGGCGGCCCTCCACGCCCTCCGCCTGCGTCCCCATGGCGGTGGTCTCATTCCGCGCCAAGCGCGACGACACGGGACGTGTGGCGCCGGGGTCGGGCACGAGGCGGTCGGGTGCTTCCGGCCGTGAGCCTCTAGCGCTACGGCACCACGGCGAGTGCAGCACTAAGAAGCTCGGGCGCCGACGCAAAGATCGAAGCCGCACGACGGCGTGGCGGTGGCGCTGTCGACGGCGTGGCGCAAGCGCATGGGCACTCTGACGGCGCTCATCCCTCATGGCGACGGCCCGCGGACTGGGCCAGCACGGCACGCCGTGCTGAAGCGGCAGACGGCACGCACGACGACGAGCGCGTCGGACCGCGCTTGGGCGGGAGATAGGCGGCATGACCGCGACACGGCATCGGCACGGCAGCCGCCGCCAGGCCTCGCCGGGCCGTGCCCAAAAAGCGTTCCCGTGCCGTGTAGTGCCGGGCCAAGACGCTTGGAATTCTTTAATTAATCTTGGTGCATTACACCGACCCTTTTACAAACAGAAATCCTAAGAAAACGAAAATTACAAAGAAGTACAAAACTTTTGTTCATCTTCCTCGAAGCCTTTAGAGATCCGTTCGTCACCGCCGCCGGCCGCGCTCCCAATCGCCGTGGGGCACCGAGCCAAACTCCACAAGGTGAAGGCCGCAGGAGGAGGACTTACTTCTAGGCGAATCAGCCGAATAAGCTGCCTCCCCAAAGCATCGGCCAACTCCGCTCCCATGACGCGTAGAGAGTGAGGAATTTCAAAAGAAAACCTTTCCTATTTTCTACAGTTTGAACACCGAGTCAAATTGAAATGAAATTTGAATCCAGCTCCAAACAACCTGATCCTACACTCAAACAAAAACAAATATTTCTAGCATGAATGCAACATACATGTTCCTATTTCCTTATAATTGATTTTATTTATATAAAAGTTTTATTTTCCTATATTATAATGCATAGAAAATTATATAAAAGCTCAAATTAATTACTAAATTTCAGAAATCAAATTTTAGGGTGTTACATGGTTCCATTCCTACAGGCAACTTGGAGTGCGGACAAAACCCCGGACTTCTTCCTTAAGTGTGTTCCTAACATAGCTCCTCCATGTAGTCAAACGTTTCCGTCTTCAGTGTACTCTTCCTAGCTTTATCCTTGCATTGTCCTTGGTAGCTCCATCCTCGGATATACTCCAAAGAGCTTTATACCTAAAAACATAGAATAGAGGGGGTTGAGTACTTACGCACTCAAAGAAGCCCTAATTTGGGTAAAGGTGGAGTGGAGTGGATGGAGGCTATATGTGGAAGTGGTTAGTGGTGGTATGAAGTGGTAGGTGGTAGGGTACATTAAATATATAAATATAGGTTTGGGCCCTGGGAGGGAATTACCATCCTCGCCTCCGGGTTAATAATAACTTACATAAATTATAAATACATCTTACCAGATCATCAATTGTGGAAGTCTAATCATAGGGGACCTCATCCCAGCATTGCCCATTCCAAGGACGTGGCTATTTGAATAGATTCAATAATACTCTGCAGAGGGTGTACACAATTCCCCGCATGATAGGCACAGTCCTACACCATCGTGACTTGGCTGAGACAGGCCTAACGAGACCTTGTACCCGAGAGCGCGCTACCTTAGATTTCCATACAATCCTACTACGGCTTCTCAGGGGTCGGAACCCACACAGTATTAGGATGATCACACAACATCCCAAAATCTCTCGTGGTTGGATGATCACATAGCATCCAGTTATAATAAAAATGGTGCTCGCACACGGCACAACAATAACTTTTACATGGAAGACCACTCAGCAACCATGCCGACCAGACCACGGAAGATCACTTAGCAACCGTGTCCTCTCCTGATAGTCCGCTGCCTACACCGGCCTCCTTAGTAAGGATTATACTTCTATCTAACGGGTGTGAGATCAAGTCTACCCATATACACATGCGGTTGTACGAAATATCTCACTAGGCGAGATGGACTACGAACCGGTCCTTATGTGACCGAGGTGAGTATCTCCTAACAGAACCCACACAGGCGAACCTTTCAAGGTAATCCATACCACATGAATTACCCTTCACACGCCTCTTGTCAAGATTTAGTCCAGTTTTTACCACTTTAAGTTCCATAATTATTATTATCAAATTCATATTACTCACATCTCATTAAAGTAACCATTACCTTCTCATAAATCATATAATTATAAACAAACTCATAATTCATCATAAATTCCATATAAAAAATCATGAGTGAGAATTTAAAGAGTACACAAATTAAGATTGTAAGTTGGTGGGGTTTGGATATGGCAGATTTATGGTGGAGGCTAGCAAAGTGTAGAGGTGGCGGAAATGGAGGAATTAATGGAATGGTAATGTAGTGGATATATGTGAGAATTAGGACTTGCCTCGTATTTGCCGACGCAGTATATCCAAGGCTTCCGTTTCTTGTGCATCCGGCTCATTTGTCCTCATGTAGCGGTGCTTTCGGGATCCATTGGGTGCCTTCACGCCTTTTCAACGATCGGTACTACGCGATTAATATATATTTTATATATATGAAAAGGAGAGCAAATAAACTAGAATTTAAATGGGCACCAAATAATATGAACAAGGATAGTGTGATGGGTTTGATTTTAGAAGGATTTTGGTGTTGGAATCAATTAAGTTGGAGCTAGGAAGAGATGAATTTACAAGGATTTAATATGAGAATAATATGTGAAGTATAAACATGGGAATTGATTATGGAGAATGGAAAAGATTAAGTAGGATCTAGATTATACCTAGTTTATTTAGGGATTTTTCTGGGAAGTTTCCCATCACTGGGAATTGTACTTCTCACTCTCCCGTGCACTCCCCAGCCACGCATAGCAATTGTCTTGCGGCTGACGTGCAGAGTCCAGTGTTGATGCTAGTGATACTGTGTCCACGCTCGCATCAGCCATGTGCCTCCCTAGGTTTCCTAGTGGATAGGCGATGGCGGCTTCCTAGTGGATAGCGGCGATGGCACCCTGCAGATCCGGTGGCGGCACACCCTCGATGTGCCCGTCTTTGCGGTGGCCTGTTTTGCTCTGACATGCAGATTGGTGGCCGGGTAGCCTCCTTCGTTCTAGATCCCTCCGACATGCATGGATGGTCTGATTGCCGGGTATAGATGTCCAACGGGCCGCCCGGTACGCCTTCGTGGCCCGCTTGGGCCGACCGGGCCGGCCGCTGCGGGGCCGCTACGGGCTACGGGCCGTGCCACCTAAGGGCTCGGGCCGCCCTCCGCCCATGGCCCGGTCCGTGGGTCATTTTGCCGCCCACGGGCCACTCTGCCATCGATCCACGGGCCGGGCCACGGCCCGCTAGGTTTTTTTTTTTTTTTTTTTGCCCGCAGTGAAAAAGCGAGAAGAAAAAAAGAATCGCGATCGGCGGCCATGGCGCCATCGTCGATCATCAATCCCCCACGACGCCAGACCCGCCCATTGCGCCCGGCGCTGCCCGCCCGCCCGCGACATGGCCTTTGCGCCTGGCAGCGAGCGTGACCCGCCGCCGCCCAGCGCGCGGCGCGGCGGCGCCCGGCCGGCCAGTGGGGCGCGGCGGCGTGGCCGTGGGGGATGGGGGCGCGGCGTGGGGAGATGGGGGCGGTCGGGCGGACTGCGGATCGGCGAGTGGGGTGGGGATGAGGGCCCGGACGGATCGCGAGGACGAGGTCGGGTGTGTCATGTTTTTTTTTTTTTGAGAGATGCGTGTTATGGGCTGGGCCACACCTAAGCCTCACATGCACACCCCTGGGTGCTATGGAGAAACAGGCCAAATTCGAAATTGATGTTAATTCAACGGGCCGCCATCGGGCGGCCGGCAGCCAACGGACCGGGCCGGCCCCGATGCCGGGCGACGGGCGATGGCCCATAGCCCGCCGGTCACCGGGCCGGGCCGCCCGTAGCCCGCAAAATACGGACCGGGCCGCCCAGTGCACGGGCCGTTTTTTGCCGGGCCACGGACCGGGCGGGCGGGTCACGGGCCAAATGGCCAAGTATATTGCCGGGTAGCCAAGCGAGGTAGGGCTTAAAGAATACAGTACTATAGTAGGTTAATCCGGGGGCTTATCCAATGTTAAGACCGATCTCATTGTCGCGATGGAGATGAACCGATCAACCCACACGCACGTACGTTTGGCTGTTCTTCAGGATTTCCAGGCTAATGTTCTTTGTGCTCTCTGTGATTAACACTGCATCCCTGAGTCTTGGATGTCTGTGCTTCATTGTTACGTATTTAGTCTTCTTTTGAGATGCATGCATCCTTTCAATTTTTAATGTTTGGATGAAGCGATGAATATCTTTACGGAGGAGTAAAAAGAATACTGCCAGTCCAGAAATCTTCAGAGACAAATTATCTAACTTTTACTACTAGATTAGATATACAGAGGAGAACAAGAAGCTTACTACTAATTTAGATTATCATGTCCAGTTATATTCCAGTACCTATTTGTATCTATATTTGCTGGTTTCTATGGACCAGGTGGTTAGTTATGTTCTGTAGGTTGGTTGCTGGAAAAGAACAAACCTATCTACTATGTCCAGCCGCTGTATTGTGGAACCTGTGTTTTGGGGTTCTTTTTCTTCCTTTTCTTTTTGAAATTGGAAGTAAAGGCTGACCGAATTTGGTATATGCAGTAATGCACTAATAGCTAATGTGTTCCTTTGTATAAATAGCAAAATGTGGGAAGCAGATTGTTACAAAAATATGTTTGATCAACCGTGTTCCAAAGTACATGATATAATGAATTTAGATTGGTTTGGTTCCCTGTTGTCTCCTGAATTTTTTTTTTAGTAGGATTTTAGTTGACATCCATTGGACTGGTGATTATCATGTACATTAGAGTACAAATTTATACTTGCCCACACTTTGAATAGTTTTCCATAATATTTTTAAGGTCCAACCATTATTCTGATTAGTATGTCATGTCTTTTTTTTTGAAAAGATTATTATGTCATGTCAGCCATGTCTGATTTGTCGATATTCTGTGCTATTTGATTTCTGTAGAAAAGCCACTGCAAATTGAACTTGCTTCAGTTTACTCATGTTAACAATATGATTTCTATAGAAAAGCCACAACAAGCACTACTACAAAAATAATTTTACATGGTGTTTCAAAATCATTTTCCGTGGCGGGCATTTAGAAAACCGTCACGGTTAATGCCTCTATTAACCGTGGGCGGTTTCTTTTCCATTAACCGTGGCGGTTTTAGAATCCGCCATGGTAATAGATTAACCGTGGCGGGCATTATATTTAGCCCGCCACGGAAAACCAGGCCCAATTTCATAAGCCCAATAGCCCATTCCAAAGGCCACAATATATATCACGACACTTAACCTCTCCTCTCCCACGCTCACCCTCTCCTCTCCCGGTCTCCCCTGGATCCGGTCTCTCTCCACCCACTCCTCTCCCCAGATCCGGTCTCTCTCCCTCACCCCCTCCTCTCCCCACGCGCCAGGCGCGCCGAGCAGCGGCCCGGCGGCGGCGCTCCCTCGGCGCTCCTCCTCGGCTCCTCCTCGGCGTCCTCCTCCCGGCGCACCTCCTCCCGGCGGCGCTCCTCCTCCTCCGCTGCTCCTCCCGGCGCACCTCCTCCTCCCGCGCGTCGTCCTCCTGGGCACCTCCTCCCTCTGCGCTCGTCCTCCCACGCACCTTGTAACACCCGTGTTTTTGCATCATTTAAAATTCACTAAAAATTTGAACTTTTTTAATTACAACTAAAACTTGATTTATTTCCCCGCTAAACCAAAAACCCCGCTTTCCGAAAACCCTCGTTCCAACTCTCATCATATAGAAAATAGGAAACCATGTTTGTTGTTTGCCGAACTTTGTGGTGACCGACGATGCAAGGAAAGCCTAGATTTCAATTATGGAAATATATTGCATGAGAAATGATTTACAAGTTTATCTCCTCGAATAAAAAAACTGAACCTTGTGTGCACTATAGTATATATACCAATATTTTCTTATGAGCACAACAAATAATTATCCTTGATAATAAAGTCGTGGAGACATACATGTGCTTGTGAGAATATTTATGGAATATATATATAGGCCACACCGAAAATAAATGGGAGAAATGCCAAGTGTACACATACATATACATCTACTTATACAAGTACCTTGCATAAATATTTTCCATGAATAAAGGTCATGGGAATGTGTAAGTACCTATATAAATATTTATGATGTAAATTGTTTACACACATGTGAGAAATAAGGAGAGAAAGGATAAATGAGAAGGATAAAGGAAGGAGAAATAGAAAGGAAGAAGGAAAACAGAACTTCAGTCATGGGCTCATTTCCTCCCCTTTCCCCCCTCCTTCCCGGCCCGGCAGAACCGCCTCCCTCCTCTCCCTCTCTTTCTCGCACTCGGGCCGGCCCAAACGGCTCCAGGCCGTCGGCCCAACCAGCCCGGCCCTTACGGCCCAGCTCTCTCCCTCTCCCCTACCCATGCCAGGCGGGGACCCACAGGCGCCCACGTGGGTCTTCCTCTCACACCCGGCGACGACCGCGGCACGGGGAGGCGTCCTCGTGCTTCCGCCGCCACGGCGTCGAGTGAGAGTGAGCCGGCGCCGCAGGAGAAGGCCGCGGGGGTCCCTCGCGATGCCCGGCGCGTCGGGCGGCCTTGAGCCGCCTCGCCTTGACCCGTGCACCGCGTCTCCACGGCAGCGTCGGCCATGGCCATGCCGCCCGGCGGAGCGCACCATGCGAGGCGTGGAGGCGGCGATGGCGCCGCGCCCTCACAATCCCCTAACCGAGACAACGGGCGATGGCGGCGCCGCGAGGGCAAGGTCAAGCGACGCGGCGTCACCCGCGAGGCGAGCTCGGGCTTTCTTGCCATGGCGACCGCGATCCACCCCAATGGATGGCGAGCGCTGGCGATGACCAGCTCACCCGGCGCGGGCGCCCGGCCGCGAGGGTCTTGAGGAACCAGGTTGGAGGTCATCAATGGCCATGACGGGCCGGTCGGGAAAAGATCTCGCCGGGCGGAAATATCGGCCCGTGCCGAGTGCGGCGAGCTATAAATAGCCTCACCCGGCGCTCGATCGACCCGCCAATCCCCTCGCCAAGCTCCGCGAGTCAAGGACACCGGTGCTCGCCTTGGCCACCCCTCCCCTCCTCTCCTCGCGGAATCGCGATTGCTAAATCGAACTCCCGCGCCGCGCCGCTAGGTCGAGGAACCACGCCGCCCCGTCGCGATCGCCTCCCACGTCAAATTGCTTGTGCGGTACACACCCTCACCCTCCCCTCTTCATTCTGCACTACTCAATCTGCCCTATTGGGCGATGGTTGCCCAGTGTCCGGCGCCCGCCCGCTGCGGTGGGATCCGCCGTAGTCGCCGCGCCGTAGGAAGGTGAGCTACTCCGCCGCCCGATCCTACTCCATCGGTTCGGGGCGTCACAAGGATGCTAACGAACCCCTCGCGGCGAACCGGCCGAGGGGATGGCAACTCGGCGAGTCCTCCCAAGCAAAAGCCCGCCGTCGGGGAACGCGGGAGGCGCCGCCAGCGTCGCCGTTACCCGTCGTGGCGCCATTGGACCGAGAACCAACCCGAGGCCGCCACGTGCCGCCTCCCCGTTTCCCTCCGTCGATCCGTTAGAGCGACCCCACGGTCCACGTGGGCTGATGTGGCCGCCACAAAGGGTCCAAATTGGACCCACGTGTCACCCACGTATGCACCCATTCCTATGTACACTCTCGGAAATTGCTTTCCACCCACGATTGTGTACACAAAGCGTTAAAAGTAGAGCTTCCGTGTCGTCGAAAAAAATTCCCAGAAAATTTGTAAATTCATTATTTGAATTATAGAATTTTATCATGTAATTAGTTCCAATGTTATTACATGATAAAATTATATTATAATATTACCCTAATGATTTAATTAGGGATTAATATTGTAAATTCCATATCTCATGCAATATAACTCCGTTTAAGCGTGAAACGACTTCCATAATTTATCTAAAAATCTAGCTCTATGCATCTGACCCTTATCACCATAATGTTCTATGTTTACTTTGCATGTCATAGTCCAAGCTAGGTTGTCGCCCGATCAGTGAAGTAGCTTTAAATCGACCGGATTAGGAGTTTCATCCGGATCAAGCGAAAGGACGTTCAACGCCAAAGGTGCCGAGTTGTAAGAACCTCCCGTGGCAAGTCCTTACCCCCCTAATTATGACCTTAATATAATGATGAATGATGATATAAGATGATTAAGTAAGATCGATGTAACTTAAGTAAGAATGTGAACCCTCCAACACAAAGGTGGTGGTGATTGTCTACATGGAGGTGGACTAATCACAATCGGGGATGAATCCGTGGAGAGATGCTCGCCTCCCTAAGGACCGGTTCATAGACCTTCTACCTAGTGCGATATTTTACGTGCGACCACACGTCGTTTATGGGACGGCTTGATTCACACCCCGTTGGGTTGAGGTATAATTGGGATCCAAGGTGGCGGAGGCGGGGCAAGCGATTGATTAGGAGCAGAACATGGGAGAGTGGCCCCATGGTCCGGTTGGCGTGGATGCTTTGAGTGGTCTTCCACGGAAGTGTTTGGGCGCGGTGGCGCAGTGCTAGAGGCACATATTGATGATTCGAGATTGAGAGTGGTGTCGACAGTATAGGTTGGGTAATTAGGTATTACTGTAAAGCCGCGGGTGATTTGGTATCACCATATTGTCTAGGGTGATGCGTCATCCTTGTGGTGGCGTGTTGTCCTTCCAACCCCTGAGAAGTCGTGGTGAAGATTATACCAATATACCTAGAGTAGCACTCAAGCGGGTGCGGATCTCGTTAGGTGCAATAGGAAGCCATGGCGGTTGGCGGAGGCAACACCTATCGTGTGGGGAAATTTGTACAACCTCTGCGAGAGTTATTTAAATCTATTCGAATAGCCACGTCCTTGGAATGGGCGAATGCTAGGCGAGAACATCTATGATTAGAAATAACTAACCTTTTGAGATATGTGAAGGTGATGGTAAGATGAGATAATTCCGGGAACTAGTAAGAGCAGTTTTAGAGACTACGCTGGGGCCCAAACCCTTAATTTACCAAACCACCCTTGGTTTGGACTTCTTTGAAATACCTTTGTACTCACCCCTCTGTTTTTCGGACATCGGCCTGACGAAGAAGGTAAAAGTCGCCAAGGTAAAGGATACGGCGTGCGGTAGGAGCCGTAAAGGCGATCGAGTAGGAGTAAAGGTCAACCCAATTCCTATCCACTATCAAGATGCACGTGGAATAAGGAGAAGTGTCGAGACGATATACCAACGCCAAGATTGGCTACTCGATATTCATAACCCAGCTAGGTGTCGCCGTCACCACCGTAAGATCTTCTATCCTATACATTTCTTGCTCGGTATTATTCATATAACTGATTTCTCACTCGTGGATCGCTAAACGTATTGGTAGCGTGATCCCCGCGCCAATCTGGCGTGATTAAAAGTCCCATTAAAAGTGGGCGTGACACACCTCCTCCGGCGCTCGTCCTCTCGGCGCACCTCCTCCCGGCCCGGCGCTCCTCCTCCTCCGGCGGAGCTCCCCAAGGCGGCGAAAGGCGGTGGCAAGGTGGATCCGCCACAGGGAGCTCGTGGCGGCGGCCGAGGAAGCCCCCTAACGGGCCCGGCGGCCCAGATCTGAGCCCTAGGGCCGCCGGGCCCGTTAGGGTTTCGATTTGGATCTTTTCTTTTTTTTATTATTTTTTATTATTAACTATGGCGGGCATTTTGTCCGCCACGAAAAATCGGCCATTTTCACGTGACCCTTGGTCCGTGGCGGACAGTAAAAACTGCCACGGAAAATCGTTTTTGTCCGCCCGCGGAAGTTCCTATATGTAGTAGTGAAGTGTGTCTTTTTCTTAACACAAATACGATTTCTTATTATTGTAGATCTCACCAGCACCACTTAGAGTAGGGGAAGGCGAACCTCCACCTGTATTGGGTTTCATTTGAAGTATCTCTGTTCTAGGAATTTGAGGATTCAGCCAGTGCTTGTCATGTATGGTTGTTAGTAATAACTAATAATGTTGGCTGCTGCTATTTTTTAATCAGTTAGGTATATTGTTATTTTTCAATTATTTTTGAGCTATTTTATATTATTCTAGCATCCTAATAATGGTGTGTAGCTGTGCATAGCGGTGTGGGTTTTGTATGAGTTTTTTTCAGCTTGATGTACTGCTGTGACAATTCTTGAGATTCGCTTATTCCAAAAAATTTCTTTGTTGAGGTTAATTAAGTTAAGACATCTGGTTTCTGCAGGCACAACAAGCACATGATTTTGACAGTTGCAAGATGACACTGGGAGCTTGGATGTTGGCCTGGAACCAATATGTGAAACCGAACAAGCCCTTAAGGGGTATTGGAGCACGAGTTGATTGTCGCAATGTTTAAGGGGGAGCACAAGTGCACGACATGGCTGCTGCACTGGATCGGGAATGGTCGTATACCAAGACACGAAAGGGATGGAGTTGATTTGTCCTACTAGCTCAGAAAGTGTGTTGGCTCGGCCCGCCATCTGCCGCTGCTCGGGAATGGTCGCCGCCATCTATTCGACGAATGGATGTGAGATCGAGCCGACTTCGGCTTTGGTGAGGGCTGGGCCAAAGTGTAACCAAGACACGAAATCAACCAAAACAAGTTCAATTAATTTAATTAGATGCTTTGAGATATGTGGAATTTTTAAGAAGAGGAGTACCGGACCACAAGCCTTAAAAAATACCGATGCATTGTGGGCATGCGGCCACTCTCTCACGTCTCCGAGTACAAGTACGTCATGGCGTTCCGCTGCAGGCACAACGCATCCACTATTCCATGGCGCATTCAGGAGGTGCTGGACGCCAACATCCCCGCCCACGCCAGGCTCCAGACCGCCGCTAGTGGTGAGGACGTACGCCGACTTGGTGCGCGCCTGTGTCACGACCGTGGCGTGCTTGCTGCGCCAGCCGGGCCTCGAGCACGCCTACGACGTCGTCATGCACTACGACAACTCCATCGCCATCTCCGTCTTCCACAACCACACGGCGCTATGCACGCGCGAGAGGGCGGTGTACGCGTGTGCGCGTAGGATCCACAACGAGCTGAAGAAGAGCACGTGGAGCTTCACCACACAGGCCAGCAACGTGGACAGCTCGACTACAGCGTCATGATGCCGGGCTCCACCAGGCTCCTCTGCGTCGGCTACCACGCGCATCGCCGCTACGCCGTTAACGTTAAGCTCTTGGACGCCACGGGCTACGGCGACGCGTGCTTCTCCTTAATCGATTTCGCCTAGAGCACTTCGCCAAGGATGCTGAGAGCTGCATGCCCGTCATGGAGCAGCCGCTGGTGGCCTGGGCCATGTCCATGCTCCGGGACAGCAAGGGGTCTCCTGCATGCTGACCGGCATCACCATCTCCGACGCTGCAGCGGGCAATGGACGCGCACAGCAGCTACAACGCCACACCGTGCCGACCTTCGTCATCCACTCCGTCACACTGGACATGTCCGCGTTCGTCTGCGTGCACCACGTCCGCAGATGCGCACTTAAGACCGAGCTGCCGGCGGCCGTTCTGCTGCTCGTGCCGGCGTCACTGGCCATGGAGTGCACCACGTTCGAGCTCGGCTTCCTCGACACATTGTCCTGCGGCTCCTGCCTCCCCGATTGGACGCCCACCAAGTGTTCGACGCAAGGCAGGGAAGGCTCCACCCACTTCGCTGCTGCATCCGCCTTCGGAGCAGCGGGCGTCACAACCTGTACCGTTATGGCTGTCGTGCAGGGTCGACCAGGACGTGCTCATCTCCGGCAACACTGCCGACCACTTCGTACTCGCGTTCGACCACGGCATGCTAATCTCCGATGACATCACTGCGTCTCTTCAGTGATGGCGAAGGCTGCAGCGCCTGTATGGCGGCTCCTGCACGTGCTGATGGCATGCACGGAGGCTGAGCTGCAAGTGAACTTCAGCTCCATCATCGACGTCGTCTCCACGGTCCTCCTACACGCGTTCTACGTCAAGATGAGCCAGTGGTCAGACTCCAGCGTGGTCCTGTTCAACACCGGGAGTGAGCTGAATGACCTCCACAAAAAAAAAACCTCATTTGCCTCTACGTCACATTTGGCAAAGCCCTACTCGTCGAGTCTTATAAGGCCAGCAGTAGCGTGGTGGCAAGGTGTCCTGCACACAACTGAGGTGAAGATATCACTGCAGAGGTGAAGATCATTGCAGCGGTTTGTGGGAAAGCCGCCACTTAAGGAGGGAGGCATGTCAGCTACCTTTACTTTACTTGTACTGTAGTATTCATCTTCTCTCCCAACTCTCCCCCTTGTTACCCAGGTCCTAGAGGATTCTAGACATTGTTGATAGTGAGATTAGTAGCCCAGGTTTGGGGTTGCTAACACAAAGGAGGCGACAACATCCAGTTCAGGTGATGAGACTGCCGTCATGCTCCACTTGACGAGATTGGGAATCACGTTTCCATCACTAAGCACGCCGCCACTGAGTAGCCTGGCGGCGACAGTCTCATCCCGCGCGGTGGCGGTGCACGTCTGCCCCACACCTGTGGTGAAGGAGCCCCATGTATGCCCCTGTCTTTTGTTGTTGGGGTTAGAAACTCGATCGAAACAAATCAAGTACCCCCACCCCAACCCCCCCCCCCCCCCCCCCCCACCCATCTCGTTTAGGGTTAGGGCTTCCATTCCTTCCTGGTCCGAAATGGAATCGGTGAACTCTTTCTATTTGATGCTGTCACCGATCTAGATCCACTCACTAGACATGGAGGGGCGTGTAGCGGCAAGCAGCTGCCTTTGGTGCAGGGTGCCGCATCTTGGCCAGGTAACTGGTACTCTGATAGCTAAGTTACATGATTGGATCTTTGAAAGCTACTTCATTTGAGCAACCGGAAGTGACAGATTAGAGGGACCAGGGAATACAGTCATACAACAGTCTGTGGATGCTAATAAAAATATCTGCTTAAATTTTAATTAAATAGAGCTGCAGCGTGGTGTATATTTCCGTCATTTTTGCATCTACTTTTGGGATGAGGTTTAAATATAATATTGGGGGCTTAATTAATTTTCTATGCCATGACTTGTAAGTATTATATGAGACTTGTTAAACATATTTTTTTGTTAACTATTTTGCAGAGTGATCAGTTAGCAATTTTAATTATACCTGTGGCTATTTAGCTTATCAATTAACTAAAGCCGCTACTCCTGCCTCACATGTTATCTATTTTGCAGAGTGATTTGCATCGGCAAGCAATCAATCACCATTACAACAGGGGTACGGGCTGTGCCCTGGGCACCTCTGCCCAGAAGGGCCCAATAACAGCGGGCATGGCCAGGTGGACAAGAGCTGCCACGGCTTGACAACTTTATAATTAAGGCTAGGTGTGTGGATTGTTAATTGCGCGAATTGTGATTGATAAAAGTTATTCTCTGTTATTTTGTAAAGGGTTGTTTGATTGAATTGCTAAATGTTAGATTGAAAATATGCAAAAAAAAATACTATAGTCCTGAGCGCCGCTCCTGGATTGTGAATTGCCACAAAGTCAGGAGCTGTTAGCCTGTAACAACATAGACACTACTAACTGGTAACACGCTAATGCTATGAGAATATCTGGTTCCTAACCATTGCCTTGATGTTTCGGGTTGGCAATTTCGACCCAGTGACAAAATTAGTATATTCCTGAGCGCCGCTCCCTTGAAAGAGCATCAGCTGGTTCCAAATCTAGCCATCAAGGAGTGCAGGCCTATATATATTTGAAGGAGCACAGCTGGGCTTAGAAGCTGAACTGATGGATTTGGGGTTCTTTGCTGACTACAGATGCTGATGAATTGGGGGTCGCCTTTGTAGGAGGACCTCACTCCGAAACGAATTATTGAAATGCTCAGAAGAGGCGAAAGACCTCATGTGACAAACACATTGTATGTTGAGCTTATGTTCAGTGTCAAACGCTTTGTAATTTGGTAAACGGTGAAGGAGCTGAACCTGTGACAACTGAAAGAATTGACCACCGTGCTACTCTCTTTATTTTTGATGTGTTAAGCCTTGTTACTGCCAATTTAGTGATGAGACCATATTACTTGATATGTCTTGAACTCAAAGACGATCTACTTAAGCAATTCAAAACTTATTTGTAGTATGCGAGACATGACTTTATTATGCCTTGTTATTTATGAATGTATACTGAGTTATATTTATGGTGATATACAAGGCATATACAATTGCGTGATACAAAAAATTATGGAAAAAATCTTGTCATCTGGTTGCTTCTAAGTACACCCTTAGATAAAACCGTGGCAACACACGGGCACTATACTAATGAAGTTATATATGAGATATATATACACACGTGCTAGCATGCCAGCTACATGATGTTGGAGGTTACTGGCGAGTCTGCGTCCGAAGGCAACTTCCCGGGAAGGCTATTTTACGTCCATACATCTGGTACATCGAGATTGGTGCCAAAAAGTGAATACATGGTCCCTATATAGCTCATAACACATCGGAACCTTCTTCCACCTCGTGTCGCGCCTCATCTCCTTGTTCTTACAGTTGACTCCGACCTCGGCCACCATTCCTGCTCGTCTTCACCCCGTCGTAGGCACTAGGGTTCTCCGGAGCTCTGGCTCGCTAGAGCTCCGGCGAACCCTAGCGCCCACGGCGACCGCCTTCTTCGCCTCCCCTCCGACCGCTAAGCCGCCCGACCTCCATCCCCACTGTCGGGCCGACCTGCCTCCTCACAACTGGCTGGTCTTATACCCCACCGGAGATGTCCTCTTCTCTCTCTCTCCGATGATCACCTTGCCGGAACCCTAGCCACACCGCCGACATCTTCGTCTCTCGGTGACTTTAGATCGAGAGGAGGAGGAGAAACAAGAATAGGAGCTGGCCTACCACCGAGCGAGGAGCCGGCGCCGGGGAGGCCGAGGGGCGATCCGGGATGGGGTTGCCACCGGGGTGGAGGCACCACCGGCGCCACGTAGGGCGCGCCCAGGAGGCGGCCGAAGTTCCCGTTCGGCGTATCGGCGTTCTTCGACGGAGAGAAAGACGGGGGATGGGATGGGGTATTTTACGCCAAATACGTAATTTTCTTTTGCATTGTTATTGCACGCGCATCTCGAGCATATCCTAGGGCTGAAAAAATCACTTCCCCGGAAGTTGCCTTCGGTATATCCTTAACCTAGATTCTTGGGGGAGAAATAACTTTTTAGCACCTTCTTTGGATGTTCACTCTCCGGATAGCTTCTTACGGTTGCCCACTAATTTTTAGCACCGTGTTGCTTTGTAAACCAATACATTTTTAGCACTTTGGTCGATGTGGCAAGCCAGCTCACCTAACCACGTTGGATCCGGGGTGCCAAAAGACAAGGAATACCCCGCCCTCCCGTTCCCCATTTGTTCCCGTTCTTTTCTTTGCCCCCTCCACCGCTTGACGTGTGGGTCTACGTAAGCTCCTTCTTCAACCTCCCGCCGTCATCACGTAGCAAGCCACATCGAGGGAATGAGAGGGGAGCAGCTCGTCTAGCAGCCCGCTACCCACGCCGCCGCCGGCGTGTCTAGCGGTGGGGAAGGGGCCCGCGCGGCACCGCTGGGGAAGCGGCCCACACGAGCACCTTACCACCTATTGCCGTGCTTTCGGCGTGGCCCTCCTCCCCGCCGAGCGGCGGCGCCCTCACGCCGAGCATGGCCCTCCGCCGTCCGGCCGACAACGTGGCGCCCCGTCCCCATCCCACGCGGCGCGGCCCCCATCTAAACAGTAGTTGTGTTCGTGGAAAACGAAGAAGAGAAGGGCTTTAACGCAATTTGATTTCTATCTCGGGGTTACTTAGGTAAAAGTGCTAGAGACACTTTTTCGGATTAAGGCTTAGTGAATTTCGTAATAGCATAGGGGTCCCGATGCAACGTGTTCTTTTTAACGAGAAAAAGGAAACAGGGATGGATGTTTATGGCGGGGGGCATTCAAGTCTTTTTTGCACCCAGCATCCAACGTGGGCGTGTGCGGTGGCTTGCCACGTAGACCAAAGTGCTAAAATGCATTGGTTTTGCAAAGAACCTGGATGCTAAAATTAGTGTCATCCGGTAAGATGCTATCCGGAGAGTGCACATCCGGTATGATGCTAAAAAGTTATTTATCCCGATTACTAGCATGCTTGTTTGATTGAGCAGCACGCGTGAAAGCCACAGTAGAGCAGAGCAGTTTGGTAGCTTTCTTCATTATATTTTTGCCTCTTCGAAAGGCGCATGATCACGCATGCACAAAGGCAGTAAACGAAAAGGCTTAACTTGCTTCTTTATTTTTAAAAGAAATTTGTATAAAATCTTCTGAAACAAGACCAATAACACCTAAGAGGTTGTTACTCAATGATCAGCTACATCCATTCATGCCATCATGATGCTTCCCCATCCATTTCAACACTAGAGTGCACAGATCATGCAGGATGCTGCCATCCATTTAACACGTACTAGCAAGCACACGGACCATATGCATGATGCTGCCCCCATCCAATTTAAAAGTAGCCAGCACCGATCATGCATGCTCATCTAACTTAACACTAGCAAGTACTGATTTTGCATGCAACGCGTCTTAGATGATTGGAATTAAAATATTTCGTATGTAAGTTATTAGCTAGGAACGGTAACGGTTAGACAAGCACCAATCATGAATCATGTCACCAATAAGAATGAGATCGGTTGCTATAAATATCGACTACATCTACGTCTCATAGTGGGAGGGATATTTGAGATGGTCTCATGCATAGTCGATAGGTGCAGCCTGCCAACAATAAATTAATTCAGTGAGATATTGGAGAAAAACAAACACAATATACATCTGCAAGGTGTAGTGTACATACACAGCGGTGTTCCCCACCACCACCACCCAACTGGGACGCCGCTGGCACCACAAGCCCATGTTCGGACATCTCGTGCGGAGCCCTACAATTGTTGTGATCTCTGCGTGATCGTACCAGATCCTTTCCTTGCCGTGCCAGACGAAGGTTCTTCATCTAGGCATTGGTTCTGCTGCGACCTCTGCCGGATAGTACCAGATCCCTTCATGGACCCGCCGGACGAGGGCAATTCATCCGCGTCGCCTGTCATGCCGGCGCCGGCACCACCTTCGCCGCCGTCTCCACCAGCACCACCAGCGCCAGTCATCTGCGCCACCGCGCTCGCGGAGCTCGCACCGTGCGGCAACTACCTCACGGGCCGCCCTGTAGCTCCCCGACTCCACTCAGCCCGTGCTGCGGCGGCCTCGGCGCGTTCTTGGCGAGAGCGCGAGAGGCAGGAGCAGTGGGTGGCCGGCAGAGGCTGCGCTGCCTCTGCCCGATTCTACACGGGGACTTGTACGCCTACCCTTTCATTCAGCTTGATCCGATCCGTATGTTGTGGCTACCGGTGGCGTGTGGCGTCACTCTACCGCCGGAGACCGTGAGTACCTCTGCCGCTCCTCCATTGGAGTAGTATTCTGATGAGTTTTGTAATTGACTGACAGTGAGGCTGATTTTGCAGGACAACATTCGCCCACCGTGGCGAACCTGACGTCAATTCGCCACTGCCACTAGTTCCGACGGGTTGCCGGAGGCCGGAGCAGCACGCGTGTGCTCAAGAACTCCCCTGTCCGGCGCTGTCCGTGTCTAGCCAAAGTAATTCGCTGTGTGTGATTCGCCGTGTTCCTCGACTGTAATCCCATCCAAAAAATGCTAGTATCATTGTTTCGCCTTCCATGTACTAATGCTAGTATCATTGTTTCGCCTTCCATGTACTAGTAGCAATGGTCTTCTAAGGTTTCATGTAATTCGCAGTATGCTTTCAGTAACAGCCATGGGCGCTACCTTCTGAATGTGTTTACTGTCTGCCACTCTGCATCTTCTGAATGTGTCTACCTTCTGAATGTGTTTACCGTCTGCCACGCGGCCGGTCCATGCCCTCCGGCAACCTGGCGTGGTGGCAGGGGAGGGCCTTGGCGCAGCAGCCCCGGCGAGGGAGGCCCCCGGGGCGGCAAGCCCGGCAGCCTGGAGAGGGGAGGCCGCTGGCACCAACGCGGCAACCCCCGCTGCCGGCCTCCCGGCGTAGAGCTGGGTAAGGAACTCCTCCTGCAGCTCAAGGTTCTGAATGTGTTTACTGAGCTGGGTAAGGAACAGGCGCCGCCCCGTCCCGTCTCCAACTTGGGAACAGAGGTCGAGCCCTGCCGCTACCTCGCTCGTTCCCGGATCTGCGTCCACCCACGTCTCCTGCAGCTGTCCCGTCACCACCAACGACGGCAAGTCTCCGACGACCTCTACAACTCCTTCTACATCTTCCCCACCAGCGGCTACGCCACAGGATGTCAATTCGGCAGTCCTCGTCGTCTCCTCCGACCACACTGAGTTGATGCACCCCAACTGTTCGACATCGGGCCTGTATCAGGTCGCCACTATTTTGGTGTCTGCCACGGCGTTCTCGCACGACAGGTGTTCCATGTCAGCCTCTGTACCCACCCTGAATGCCAAGCTCGGCATCCCATCTATAGCGGCCAAACATGTACCGAGGCAGCTTCCTGGGTGTTTGTCGTTTGTTCGTGGCCAGTGGGTTAACAATGAGAAGCCTATAACCCCTTTGGCCATCACCTCTACATCAGCAGTGAACATTTCTGGGTTCCACTGTATCAGCATCAGCCCTGTTCTATCTATTGGTAAGGATCAGTTGTGCCTGAACACCAAGGCAGGCAACACGCATGAATTGTTTGAGGTATCGCCACATGCTTCTTATACTTCCTCATGTGATTTCTTCAAGTCAGTGAAGCTGTGCCACCATTGCATCTTAGATACCGGCAATAATCTGGTAAATGTTAGTAGAACCAACCATAGGCCAAGTAACAAGACACCAAAACCTCCGTGGCTTCTATGCATAGCATTGTTTAGTTCATGGTCTGGGAAAATGCATTTGGTCAGTGGGTTTCTGCTTGCAATATCACCATGGTATTTATCTGCAGTTTGTCTATTTGTCTGGCCAACAGCTCAACAAAGGGTCCAATGTAATGTTGTATGGCCAGACATGAGAAAAACATGCTTAAGGTCAGCACTTGCTATTTCAGTACATGTACAGACAACTACAAGATTCATGACATGGTTGGTTTGGTGGTGTCATAGTGCTCGGATTGGTTTACTTGAATTGAATTATTTGAAGGAACTACACTGGGAATATTGCCAGCTTATTGTGGAGGGCAACATAACTGATGAGCAGTCTGTTTATTTGATGCGTGGTTGGAAGCTCCATGGGTGTCTTATATGTGCAGAAACATTCCTAGACACCATCCTGCTAGTACCTTTGTCACGGTATTCTTGGGCATCAACATTGCTAAAGAAAATTGAAATGTATGGTGTATATCTCTGGTGCAGCCATACTGGATTTCAGAGACCAGTTGCCTTGTTTCAGTCATGTCACCATGCTATTTTATTTGACTCTGAAGCCTACTACAAGTGGAGTGTAGGTCCTGAGAATTTCAGTTTGCAGCTAATCTCTCTATGGTCACTGCCTGGCAAAGGAGATAAGACAGTTAGATGGCTGTGGGTTTCAGATTGGTCAGTTCCAACACTCTTATATGCTGGTCAGTTGAGACATGAACAAGTGTATCTTTGGAGCTGTGACATTGAGTTTCTACAACCAAAGCCTCCATGGTCATTAGTTTTGCCAGAAGATCACACTACCAATTATGATCCAGCAAAGCACGTGTGGTTACTGCTACTGGATAGTGGGACTGCATCTGAGGTGGTGGTAATGCTTGAAGGTCTATCTCTAGTCCCAAGATGAAGGATAGCAGCACAGATACTTTGACTTGGCTTGGTGCATTGCTTCTGAAGGTGACTAATAATCCATCAGAGAAAGAAAAGATGAGAGCCTTGGATTGCCCTGATGCAATATGCACTTGGAACAAATTATTCATTGGTTTGTTCAGGAACTGAGTTACATCATAATATTGTTTGGGTGTACTTGAAGGCTGCGTCGACTCCTTTGTTGCATGGTTTCTTGATAAACTAACAGAAATGTCATGGCTTTTGCTCGTCAGCAGCTGTCTTGCTAGTAGCATTATCACCGGGATACTGACAGTGCAGTTTTAGGACAACAAAACGGATATAGCGTTTGGAATGGAAAATGACAGTAAGTTGTTGCATTACATGATTGTGATGTTGCCAGAACCATGGCCATTCTTCAAGTGCTGTCAATATGTTGGTGTATCGCTCAAGCATGCATGGCCACCACCCAATTGCAGAATGGTGTTCCTGCATTTTTGTGTTAGCAGTCTATCTGATCAGCCAATGACTATATGCTTATGGGCAAGTGTCTCCATTGGAAATTCTGGGAGTGGGAGTGCAGGAAGCATTGGGACATAGATGACTTACAAGCTCCTATTGACAACATATTATATTCCATATGTGAGCTCCCTATATTGAATCCAAATGAAGCTGCAATTATAGTTGGAGAGAACAATTCCAAGCCTGGTCCATCAAGTGCTGATGAAAATATGCGAAGGAAAAAGCAAATTGGTGCAACTTCAGTTTCAGACATTGCGCCTCATGTTGCTCTTTGTTGTGTGGGGCCATACGGTACTTCTCCTGGTGGCAACAAAAAACTGATGATATCTCTTGCTGGTTGTGACCATCGGAGTAGTTGGGTTCTTGCGTCGTGTCTGAACTTTGACAAAGATCAACAATTCGTGAAGCATGAAAGAGCGGCCAGAGTGCCAGTATTTGAAATGTACGTAAGTCCGAAGGAAGTCTGGTATGGTTGCAGAGTGATGCTCAACATCCAGGACTTGCAAGTACCTTGGGATTTCGGCATCTCTGAAGTTCTCCATATCTTCAACATTACAATGCACGGCTTGGGGACAAACCGTGTTTCAAGGAGCGAAGTATGTCAGGGACCTCTCATGGGCTATTGTCTGGGCTCGTCAGATTGGAAAAGGAAGTGGGCCGGCATGCTATACTTGTTTCAGCTTGGCCCAGTCCAATAGTGAAGGAACACTTGCAGTCCAATACAAAAGGGTCATCACCGGCCAAAGGGGCGGTGTCGAAGAACAGACCACGAACTGGAGGCGAGCTAGCTTAGGCTAGACTTTATCTTTATTCTCATATATACCTCCTATCGTGTACTGGTTCTCCGAGTCTAATTCTTGTAGAACCTTCTAGAACTCCCATATTGTACTGTGATTCTGAGTTGTGAGATTGAGGTTGCTGAGGTCGTTGACACACTGCTGTGCCACTTCTGTCCTTGCACTTGCAATACTCTCACCCCTTATGATTTCACTCTTTTCAAAAACTACGCCCACTATAATCTGCAATACGGCTTCTTCAGTTAAAGCCTAGGAACCAAATCTTGTGCTAAATCACCTTTTGCATACTGCTGAACAAAATCTATATAATATAATCTTTCTTCATCTGCCATCCGCACCACCATACCACTCTGCATTTTACTCAGTTCTAGACTCACAAACCTACACTACGATAACACTGTGACAGCGATTTTTTTTAAAATAACTTTTTTTATTGAATAATAGCAAAGCTAGAAGCAGCTATACAAAAATCACAAATATAGCATGTGCCTGTCGGCCACTGGACGGCCGACATCCTCCAGAGCAGCCTGCTGGCGCCGATAGAAGGCCTGTCGACATCTGCAAGGCCCACAGGCCAGTCCTTCCCAGTGGCCGATTGGGCACTCGCATCTCCAACTACAAGCACGTATTACTTTGTATCTTCTAAGCTGCTCTACACAATCAACTACTCTTCTATCGCCGAATAATAGTGTGCCTCGGGGCTGATGTGTCCTCACACCTCCTCTAGTTCTCCCCGATCACCTCACACCGGCCTGCTAGCACAACAAAACAACACCCGACGGATGGTGTGCCTCACCATCCGATGCAGCCATGGCGTACGGTACGGTTTTATCTCCGGCGGCTCTGTCTGTGGTGGAAGTTGTTGTGAATAGCATGGATCAGTGTCTCGGCGAGATGCAAGTGCATGTCTCAGGGCCGGCCCTGAGATTTTGGGGGCCCAGGGCGAGGCAAAAAAAATGAGGCCCCTTACAACAATTATCGCTTGTATTAGTTTGGATACTAAGCTAAGAGCAGTTGCCTAATATGCATTACCTATTCTCTTTGCACACTATACACATTCAACTCGATGTCCAAATTAATATCCACTGCTATCAAGATTATCTTGCCACATATTGGTTACTGCAATTTTTTTCTTCCAAATGAGACACATCAACTAGCTAGTAGCGGTTGCTTCAGAATCAGAACACACACTTTTCAATTTCTCCTTTACAAAATGCTTGGCAAAACGTGAGAACCAAACTGGTATAGCTATACATTCGAGCAATACGCATCAGGCTGAGCTGCACGGAGTCACCATCAAGCTAGTTGAATGCTTATTACTCGATCAGTGATTCTTTTTAAGAAAAAATTTGGAGAAGTAACTATCAATGTACCGAATGGCTGCATGCATGGAACGGCTGCTCATTGTCAGAGAAGAGTGGGAGCAGCGTCGAGGGCCTCGAAGCGGCCAACAAGGCATCCTCGGGGAAGAAAAAAAAGTGGGCAAGCTTTAGCAACGCTGTTGACTCTGCAAGAAGGATGCGGCAAGATGGTTGCGAATTTCAACGCCAAGAAGAACCACCTCTGAAGGCCGCTGACTCCAAGAACGAGGAGAGGGAATCGGAGTCTGCGGCAGCTACTCAGGACAAGCTCGCAGTCGCGAGAGCACACGAGAAGCACATACATGCTCGGGGGCCCTGACGGCTCAGGGGCCCGGGGCGGCCGCCCCGCTCGCCCGCCCCCAGGGCCGGTCTGAGCAGCGGCCTGGCATCGGTGGTGCCCTGGGGAGTACGGCTCCCACTAGTGACCATACGGCCAAGGATGGGGAGAAGGCGGGAACGCACCAAAGCAGAGCATCGCTGGGCCTGCAGATAAACCCAGAATCTCAGCATGGAAGGCGTCGATCATCCCTGATGGCAAAGCCTCACCCACCTGACTTATCCTGATTGAAAACGCCCCATCAGAGTTCAGCTTCAGGGTTCCGTCAGTTGGTTTCAGCCATCTCTTTCCTCTGAATAACAGCCACCCCCTGTGGTTCCTTCTCTGTTGTCGGAAACTGGTCAGACAAGGCAGCCGTAACATACGCCACCTCCATAGCCTAGCGTCTGTGCCGCCCTTTCTTCCTCTGCGAGTTTCACACCGCCACAAACGTTCGATTGCAGTACCAGCAATCGCACATTGCGGACAGAGGTTTGGGTGTCTGACGCGCTGCGGTCGTGATGTGCAAATGTGGGTGCGCAATCGAACGTTTGGGCCGGAATCTTAGAGTGGATGAGTACCGTGTGGCCGCTAGGTCGCACCTCAGTAACGTCCCTCTTTCTGTGGTGCCCACTGCCCCTGCCGGCCTCTCCTCTTCTTAGTCCCTCTCTTTTTCAGTTCGATACTTACTAAGCTACGTGTCTTTTTACACTATTATGCACCAACATTTTAGTATTGATGATTGGCTACAACAAATCGAGTGTTGTTTCTAAGTATCATTTTTTTATAACAGAACGGCACAGGTTGAAACTCGAGTTATTGTAGGTTTTTTTCTGTTGCAACGCATTACGGGCACAATCCTAGTATAACAAAAGTTTATGGGTATCACAAAACTGCTGAAGTTTAATATTTTTGTAGAAAGACTATTGTAACCTAACAAAAGCTACGTGCACAAGTGAAAATGATGGAGGCGTCTAAAGATTAGCAACGGGCCGGCCCAGGGCACGTGGGCCGCGTTTTTGGCCGTGCCAGCCCGAAGAGCACGGGGCCTAGTAACACAACATGCCAACCCGAGGCCGGAGGGGGAGGAGGCCGTGAACGCATGCGCCGCGTCGAGGTGGTCCGTGAGGCGTCACCGGGAAGAGGATGGCGGCTCGATGAGGGAGGCCGGGCGGCCTACCGGGCGGTGCAAGAGCCGTGCCGCCGCCGCTGTATCTCGCGCGGGAAGGAGCCGTGGCGCCACACTGGCTCCATGAGATGGAGGAGCTTCGGTGAGGGAGGTCGTGGCGGCCGAGCCGCCACCCCCGGGCTGTACAGAGTCGCGCCGTCGCGGAGGAGGACGAGGGGGCGGTGGAGCTCGGCGGAGGACGGAGAAGGAGCACGCGGATCTTGGACTCTCGTGGCGGCGCCGTGGGATGTCGACCGCGAGGAGTCGGGATTAACCGGATGAGTGTTTCTGCGTGGGGAATTTGGGAAGAGTTAGGTATGGCCTCGTGGGCTTAGCAGGCCTTCGTGCTCACTATTTTTCGTGTCGGGCCGTGCCGCCCGGCGCGCCTCGCCCTCGGCCGGAACGGGCACGAAAAGCGACCAGGCCGGGCCAAAGGCCATGCCTAAAGCCCACGGGCTTCATGCAAATCTTTAGAGACGTCTCTCGATGTTGTTTTGGTGCCGGCAAATTGTCAGCAAATTGTATTTTTGCTTAGTATATTCTGTATTGTGCTCACTATGTCAAGGTCATGTTAATTTGTTTGGTTTGTATTGTCATACCGGTGTTAAGAACGAAACGATATAAATCACATATGACGAGATCAATTTATACATACATGCAACAAAGATATAGTGATATAAATATAAAATAATAAACAATAATAACTTTATTATTATAAAATGATCAGAATGAGGAGGCCGTGGGCAGGTGGCAAGCGCTGGAGCGGGCCATGATAGGCCAGAATTTGGACCGAGCCCAAGAAAGGGGAGGGGCAAGAGGGAGTGGGCTCGGCCAAATAATTCAGCCTACAAGAAGGATGTGGAGTTGCTGGGCTCCGTCGGTTAGAAAACGTGGGCTGGTGGCAAAGAGAGAGGGCTTTTGAATAGAGTTTTATTGCAGTTTAGAAGTTTTTGTAATTTTAACAAACTTATTTTTCAAACATTTTGAATACTTTTGAAAATTACTTACACTGTAGTTTCAAGAGTTTCTAAAACTCATTCACAAATAAAATTTAAACTTGGTTTTGGAACTTCACTTTGAAATAAAATTTTAAATACTTAAAACTATATTTTGAGCATATTATTATTTCAATTAATTTTGGGATCTCACTCTCGCATGGCACGATGCGAGAGACGTGGTCCTGTTTTGCATCGGTCGGACCTTACGATGGTCGTGGAGTGGGAGTGCAGGAAGCATTGGGACATAGATGACTTACAAGCTCCTATTGACAACATATTATATTCCATATGTGAGCTCCCTATATTGAATCCAAATGAAGCTGCAATTATAGTTGGAGAGAACAATTCCAAGCCTGGTCCATCAAGTGCTGATCGATGAAAATATGCGAAGGAAAAAGCAAATTGGTGCAACTTCAGTTTCAGACATTGCGCCTCATGTTGCTCTTGTTGTGTGGGGCCATACGGTACTTCTCCTGGTGGCAACAAAACTGATGATATCTCTTGCTGGTTGTGACCATCGGAGTAGTTGGGTTCTTGCGTCGTGTCTGAACTTTTGACAAAGATCAACAATTCGTGAAGCATGAAAGAGCGGCCAGAGTGCCAGTATTTGAAATGTACGCAAGTCCGAAGGAAGTCTGGTATGGTTGCAGAGTGATGCTCAACATCCAGGACTTGCAAGTACCTTGGGATTTTGGCATCTCTGAAGTTCTCCATATCTTCAACATTACAATGCACGGCTTGGGGACAAGCCGTGTTTCAAGGAGCGAAGTATGTCAGGGACCTCATGGGCTATTGTCTGGGCTCGTCAGATTGGAAAAGGAAGTGGGCCGGCATGCTATACTTGTTTTGAAAAAAGTCTACTTTTTGGTCCCTCAACTTTTGAAAGTCCGATTTTGGTCCTAAACTTCAAAAATCGGACAAAAACGGTCCCTCAACTTTTGAAACCGTGCAGATTTCGTCCCTCGGCGGTTTTGGGACGGTGGTTTCGCTTGTAACTCCGGTTTTGCTACAGTGACCGTGGTTTTTTTTTTTTTTTTTTTATTTATTTAATGCTGAATCTTTCAAAATCATAGTAAATCACAGAAAATTCATAAAATAGAAAATCAATTTTGTTAGACTCCACATGGTAGAGCTACGCAATGAATATATAATATGATATACTTTTGTACAAAAGTTTTTTTGCTAGAAGGTTTTGCCTTTTTTTTTTCAAACTCAATCTTTAAAAATCATAGTAAATTACAGAAAAATTATAAAATAAGAAATTCAATTTTGTTGGACTCCGCATGAGGCGCGCAATAACACAATGACGTAGTTACTGTGGCTCTTTAGTCGGGTTAGGTTAGCTAGGTTTGTCGCGGCCGATCTCAGACACGCGTCTGAGCCTAAACCCGATGGATCCCGCCAATAAATTAAATAGTACACCTATATATCTTTTATTGTGTAAATATGCTCATGTGGAGTCTAGCAAAATTATTTTTTTCAATTTTATGATTTTTTTATAATTTATTATGATTTTTAAATATTGAGCTGAAATAAATAAAAAGAAAAAAGGCAAAACCTTCATAGCAAAAAATTTTATATTAAAGTATACCATATTATATATTCATTGCGTAGTTCTACTCATGTGGAGTCCAACAAAATTGGATTTTCTATTTTATGAATTTTCTCGTGATTTACTATGATTTTTGAAAGATTCAAATTAAATAAATAAAAAAAAAAAAAAACGAAACCACGGTCACTGTAGCAAAACCGAGTTATCTGTAGCGAAAACCACCGTCCAAAACCGCCGAGGGACGAAATCGCACGGTTTCAAAAGTTGAGGGGATCTTTCAAACCGGCCCAAAACCGCCGGGGACGAAATCTGCACGGTTTCAAAAGTTGAGGGACCCGTTTTGTCCGGGTTTTGGAGTTGAGGGACCAAAATCTGACTTTCGCAAAAAGTTGGGGGCCGAAAAGTAGACTTTTTCCTACTTGTTTCAGCTTGGCCCAGTCCAATAGTGAAGGAACACTTGCAGTCCAATACAAAAGGGTCATCACCGGCCAAAAAGCACGTATTACTTTGTACTACTCTTCTATCGCCGAATAATAGTGTGCCTCGGGGCTGATGTGTCCTCACACCTCCTCTAGTTCTCCCCGATCAACTCACACCGGCCTGCTAGCACAACAAAACAACACCCGACGGATGGTGTGCCTCACCATCCGATGCAGCCATGGCGTACGGTACGGTTTATCTCCGGCGGCTCGCGACGTCGACCTTCCTCGGCGAGAGGTGTGTTCTCCTGTTCAGCGGCGGCGGTGGCGTGGCTCTGTCTGTGGTGGAAGTTGTTGTGAATAGCATGGATCAGTGTCTCGGCGAGATGCGAGTGCATGTCTGAGCAGCGGCCTGCCAGTGGTGCCCTGGGAGTACGGCTCCCACTAGTGACCATACGGCCAAGGATGGGGAGAAGGCGGGAACGCGCCAAAGCAGAGCATTGGGCCTGCAGATAAACCCAGAATCTCAGCATGGAAGGCGTCCATCATCCCTGATGACAAAGCCTCACCCCCGTCACCCGCCTGACTTATCCTGATTGAAAAACGCCCCATCAGAGTTCAGCTTCAGGGTTCCGTCAGTTGGTTTCAGCCATCCCTTTCCTCTGAATAACAGCCAACCCCTGTGGTTCCTTCTCTGTTGTCGGAAACTGGTCAGACAAGGCAGAACATACGCCACCTCCATAGCCGAGCGTCTGTGCCGCCCTTTCTTCCCTCTGCGAGTTTCACACCGCCACAAACGTTCGATTGCAGTACCAGCAATCGCACATTGCGGACAGAGGTTTGGGTGCCTGACGCGCTGCGGTCGTGATGTGCAATTGTGGGTGCGCAATCGAACGTTTGGGCCGTGGATGAGTACCGTGGCCGCCAGGTCGCACCTCAGTAACGTCCCTGTTTCTGTGGTGCCCACTGCCCCTGCCGGCCTCTCCTCTTCTTAGTCCCTCTCTTTTTCAGTTCGATACTTACTGAGCTACGTGTCTTTTTACACTATTATGCACCAACATTTTAGCATTGATAATTGGCTACAACAAATCGAGTGTTGTTTCTAAGTATCATTTTTTTTTATAATAGAACGGCACAGGTTGAAACTCGAGTTATTGTGTGTTTTTTTTTCTGTTGCAACGCATTACGGGCATAATCCTAGTGTAACAAAAGTTTATGGGTATCACAAAACTGCAGAAGTTTAATATTTCTGTAGAAAGACTATTGTAACCTAACAAAAGCTACGTGCACAAGTGAAAATGATGGAGGCGTCTAAAGATTAGCAACGGGCTGCCCTAGGGCACGTGGGCCTCGTTTTTGGCCGTGCCCGGCCGAAGAGCACAGGGCCTAGTAACACAACAGGCCAACCCGAGGCCGTGAGAGGAGGGGAGGAGGCCAGGAACGCATGCGCCCCGACGAGGTGGTCCCGGGGCGCCACCGGGGAAGAGGATGGCGGCGATGAGGGAGGCCGGGGCGCGGCCTACCGGGGGCGCTGCCGAGCCGTGCCGCCGCAGAGTATCTCGCTGGAAGGGAGCCGCGGCGCCACACCGGCTCCATGGCTCCATGAGATGGAGGAGCTCGTGAGGGAGGTCGTCGGCGGCCGAGCCGCCAGCCCCGCTGTACAGAGTCGCGGCCGTCATGAGGAGGACGAGGCGGGGTGGAGCTCTGTGGAGGACGGAGAAGGAGCACGCCGGGATCTTGAACTCGCGGGCAGCGCTGGGATGTCGACCGCGAGAAGGAGCGCCTTCGCATTCAGATTTTAGCCATTTTTCGTGGTCGGGCCGTGTCGCCTCGCGGTGCCGCCCTCGCCCAAGCACGACCGCTTCCACGCCACGGGCCCAAGACGCACGAAAGCGACTGTGCCGCCCATGCTTGGGTCGGCCGAAAGCCATGCCTAAAGCCCGCGGCTGCATGCAATGATGCAAATCTTTAGAGGCGATGTTGTTTGGAAAAGTCCACATTCCCTCCTCCAACTATCACAGAAGTTCACTTTTCCTCCCTCAACTCCAAAACCGGACAAACCGTCTCCCTCAACTTTTCAAACCATGCATTTTTCCTCCCTCGAGCGGTTTTGAGGTGGTTTTGCTACAGTAACCGCGGGTTTGGTACAGTAACCATGGTTTGCTACAGTACCAGCACCTTTGCCTTTTCTTTTTTAAAAAATTTTGGTTGAATCTTTGAAAAAAACATAGTAAATCATAGAAAAATCATAAAATAAAAATTCGATTTTGTTGGACTCCATATGAGTAGATCTACACAGTGAATATATAATATGATATGCTTTAGTACAAAGTTTTTGCTATGAAAATTTTGTCTTTTCTTTTTCATTTATTTGGTCAATCTTTGAAAAATCATAGAAAATCATAAAAAATCATAAAATAGAAAAATCCAATTTTGTTAGACTCCACATGAGTAGATCTACACAGTGAATATTTAATATGATATGCTTTAGTACAAAGTTTTTGCTATGAAAGTTTTGTCTTTTTTTTTTTCATTTATTTGGGTGAATCTTTGAAAAAATCATAGAAAATCATAAAAAACCATAAAATAGAAAATTCAATTTTGTTAGACTCCACATGAGTAGATCTACACAGTGAATATTTAATATGATATGCTTTAGTACAAAAAGTTCTACACGGTGAATATATAATTAATTAAAATAATTAAGTGAGTGCAGCTTCTATAATTATTTTGTTGAACTAAAGTATACCATATTATATGTTCACTGTGTAGATCTACTCATGTGGAGTCTAACAAAATTAGATTTTCTATTTTTTAATTTTTCTCTGTGATTTACTATGATTTTTTTAAGATTCGATCGGATTTTTTTTTAAAAAGGAAAAGGCAAAGGTGATGGTACTGTAGCAAACCATAGTTTCTGTACCAAACCCGCGGTTACTGTAGCAAACCCGCCGTCAAAACCGCCGAGGGAGGAAAAATGCATGGTTTGAAAAGTTGAGGGAGACGATTTGTCCGGTTTTGGAGTTGAGGGAGGAAAAGTGAACTTCGTGATAGTTGGGGGAGGGAATGTGGGTGCCAGCTCATAGTCCTGCAATGGGCACAACAAGCGCTGCAGTCTGTACCAAAAAGCCAATAAAAGCCCAATGAGTGCGAATGGTCAGCAAATTGTATTTTTGCTTAGTATATTCTGTATTTTGCTAACTATGTCAAGGTATGTTAATTTGTTTGGTTTGTATTGTCATACCGGTTTTAAGAACAAAACGGATATACATCACATATGACGAGATAGATTTATTCATACATGCAACAAAGATATAGTGATATAAATATAAAATAATAAATAATAATAACTTCATTATTATAAAATGATCAGAATGAGGAGGCCGTGGGCAGGTGGCAAGCGCTGGAGCGGGCCATGCTAGGCCAGAATTTGGACCGAGCCCAAGAAAGGAGAGGGGGGAAATGCGGGAGAGGGAATAATTCAGCCTAGAAGAAGGATGTGGGAGTTGCTGGGCTCCGTCCGTTAGAAAACGTGGGCCAGTGGCAAAGAGAGGGCTTTTGGATAGAGTTTTAATGCAGTTTGGAAGTTTTTTGTAATTTTGACAAACTTATTTTTCAAACATTTTGAATACTTTTGAAAATTACTTACACTGTAGTTTCAAGAGTTTTTAAAACTCATTCACAAATAAAATTTAAACTTGGTTTTGGAACTTCACTTTGAAATAAAATTTTAAATACTTAAAACTATATTTTGAGCATATTATTATTTCAATTAATTTTGGGATCTCACTCTCGCATGGCACGATGCGAGACGTGGTCCTGTTTTGCATCGGTCGGACCTTACGATGGTCGTGGAGTCGACGTGGAGCTCCGGGCGATGATGCAGCAACGGAGCTGGTTAATTAATTACAGTGCTGCTAGCTGAGCTAGTACCACATGAGGGCGACGTAGGCCTGTTGGACAGTGTGGAGCCGACTGGTTGCCTTTCGGCCACTGATTTGCCGACAGGCCACTGAGTAGCCAAGAGGTTAGATGAAAATGCATTCGTCATGATTTCTGCAGCGACGAGGATCAAGATGTGACAGTGTCTCCTCATTTTCCAGGATGGTTAGATCACTAGATAGTTTAGCAGAATATTATTTGAACATTTCATCACGCCGAATGCATAATAAGATTGTTTAACATTTCATCAGAGAGTGCCAGGATAAAAGAGATTCATTTGCTTATCTTCTGAAATAAAATGCAAAGTATTTTCAACTGGGAACAAGAACCACATCAAGAGGGAGTAACCAAAAAGAATGTGGTCTTGTATCGAATCTGTTCACAAATCTCTTCAGCTTCTCCAGCTTGCTTGGCTAGCTCGTCACCGGCTACCGAATCGCCTACAATTACGGCTGCCCAGTCGCCTCACGCTGGGAATCACTGCAGCCGGCCCAAGACTCGGGAGACGCCGACTGAATGGAGGGAAGTCCCGGTCCGCTGAAATCCACACGGCCGAGCATCAAGGGGGCATCACACACTCGCAACGACCGCCGAGGTGGATCTTAGTGCGACGTCGGTGGCCCACGGCGATGCAACGACGACAGCGATGACGCCAACCCCGAGGTGACTCCAAGCCGAGTGTGACGCCGGTGGCCCATGGCCAACAACGATGACGGCGATAACGATGGCGTCGATATCCAAGCGGACAGGTCGAGTTGAGTCATTAGGGCGAGTTGCGGCATCGCCACGCCAAGCCCGGGACGCGAGCAAAATGTGCAATGGAAGTCCTAGTCGCCGAAAAACACGACATCGGTCCACGAATAGACAACGACGACGGCGGTAACGATCGCCAACCCCGAACAAGGCCGACCAGAATGGCAAATGGAGCCACAATTCCAAAGCCAATCGTAGGGTGGGGACGGCGAGGCGACATTGAAGGTTGGGGCAGAACTGCAAGGCGGCGCGGAGCTCGATGGGTTCAACGGCCTTTAGGAAGGGGATGGCGCCCATGACGCCCCGCTGTTGAGAATCACCCACTAGAACTTTCATTCCCATAGCCCCCGCACCGCGACGACGAACGAAAGCGACGACGCCTTCAAGAAGGTAATGACGCGGGCGCCACCATCGCTGGCCCAAGGCGCAAGGCTTGGGAGAGGGGTTTCACCGGTGTCTTCATCCCCGGTACCACCTGACCTACCATTGCGTCGGAGCCAGAAAGACCGCCAGCGCAAAGTTGTCACCGCGCCGACCCGAGAATGGGTGGCGCGAACTCGTCTCGCCGACAAAGGCTAGCATGGTGGTGCGGGCCTCACCGCGCCAAAAGTCGAACCGCCGCCGCACGCAGCCGCACGACCCGGCGAGACGGGGCTGAGTGTCGCCCACATGGGAGCTGCCACGGTGGTGCAGCCCCGTGCCCGCGTAGTGTCTAGGAAGAAGAGTGTCGCTGCCGTAGGCGCCGCCCGTTGACGGCGGAGCCCACCAGCGCCGGGGGCCTAACCAAGGCCGTCCATCGACCCACCCGTGAGGAGGACGCCACCGCCACCCGCGCGGCCGCCGCGACACCGGAAAGCACCGGGTAACGCCGCCAAGAGGTCCGGCCGAGCGCCGAACCCTAGGGTCCGCTCCGCCCGGCGCCCTAGCCGAGCCGACCGCGGTGGCCGCGGATCCGGCCGCACGGGGCCTGGACCGCCCGTGGAGGGCCGGATCCGCGCCGTCGGCGCCGGGAGGTGGAGCGGGGTGCGGGTCGGGGGAGAGGAGCACGGGAGGCACCGGGAAGGAGGGAGACGGGGAGACGCTCCCTCCGCCACCACCGACGCCGACGAGGGGGGAGGGGCTGAAGAGGCGGGCTTACGGGCGGCTGGGGGTGGGGAGGGGGTGAGTGTCGCAATGTCCGCTAATTTTCATCTTTTATAATGGCACTCGAGTAGAAGGCTAAAAATAGATTGGCTTCACCTTACGGAGTTGTTTCATTGAGTTAAAACAACTCCATAGTAGTTTATTTAGCCTTTTAACTATGGAGTTGTACCCTCAAAACTTGCAATTTCCTCTTGCTTGAGCTCATAGTGCATGTTTTAACTCAATGATGCAATTAGAAGACTAAAAACAGGGGCAAACGTGTAAAGTTTTAAAAGAGGACAATGTGCGCAATTGGACCTTAAAACAAGGGCAGTCTTGCAAATGATCAAGCAAAAAAAACTGAGTTCACTACCTGGGTCTACAAACCAGTAGTTCATTTCTCAAGTGTGTACATATTCCTGTATTGCAAGTAGGACTATAATCTAAAAAGGAAGTCCTATGTTCCAAGTTGGACTTTTAGTCTAAAAGAAAGTCATGTCTTTCAAGTGTGTACAGATTCCTGTGTTCCAAGCTGGATCAGCAAGGTATTCATAGGTTAGGTCGTCGATCATGACCTCGTTACATGCAACCAATGCAAAGCATGTAGGTCCGAAATAAAAAGTTACTGTATACATGTGCGCGTTAACGTGTCTAGGGAAAGAAAAGGTATCGGGTTAACATGTGCTCCTCGATGAAGGTTAGAACCTTAAACTAGCCTTTGCTTGTCACGTCAGATTTGGACGGTGGCCCTCAGTCAAATTAAGCTTGAGCATCTCCTTTAGTTGAAGGTTGCTTTAGTTATTTCCAGGTGATCTCTGCATTGTCTTGGAACCTTCTTGGGGATGACAAAAGCTTATAGGTCCATCATGACCTCATTACTTTGCAGCCAATGCAAAGCATTTGAGAAAAAGTTATTCCTTACTTGATGCATGTGGCTCCTAGTATATGGCGGTGGAAGTAGCACTAGTAAGATAATAAATTACATATTCTATATTGCATATATACCAGCAATTGTTCCACTATTTGCCATGTTGTCGGTGAGCCTATGCGCCAATAACGGATTTTTATATTTTTATTAATCCTTTTTATTAAATATTTTAACAATAACTACGCCTAAAATAATTTATGGATCTGACCCTTTTGATCGCGCCAGTTCCGCTAGCATGACAAATAATGTTGCCGCGCTACATACGTTGGCACTGGCAAGATCTACCACATTCCATGCGCCCTCAAATGTGGTGGTCAAGCCAGCTGTCAGGGAGGAAGGCGGCGTGCTGCCACCAGATCTTGTGGTGGATGCCATAGTAAGTGAGGAGCCATGTGCCGCAACCGAAATTTGCCTTCTCTCTACTGGATTTGGCCTCTGGCCGCGCGATCCATTCTCTGCCGCGAGAAGCTCCATGCTAGGACCACGCAATCGGCTCTGTGGCTCCTCGCAAGAGAGAAAAGCCGTATGGGAGAATAGAGAGGCTGGCAGCGGCCCCCGTGCTCGAGTGGGAGGGAGGAGCCGCGCAACGTATGGGGGAGAGAGGGAGAGGTGCTTCATGGGGAGGTTGATGCCATGGAACATGGCACTGATCTCGGCTATGTCAGTGTCATGTTATCAGCCACGCAATCCCTGGACTCCTACCTCCGCGCCACAACCTATGGCGCTTGGACGTGTTATCTTGGTGTCTTGGGCGCCGAGCTCATGGTTTAAACATGGTTTTTTTACTGTCAGGGGTATAAATTGAAACTTTGACGAGAAAAAGAGTAAATTGAAAAAAGAAAAAATCGGCTTCAAGGCCATGATCATTATTCACGATGACTGTTGCTTTGACTGGATGCGCAGTCATCCTGAGCACCTCACCTGCAGCCCTTGTTTCTTACAGTCCACCATTTCTAAAGAAGGAACACAATTTTGAGACTGTCCTCTTCAGGGAAACCACCTCCATGGCCACATCCCACGCCGAGTTGTGCTGCAACAGATTCAGCCGCATTGCTTCTAGGGACGTCCAGAAACGTTCGACAAATCTGCATTGCGGAAACAATAGCCTCTAGTATCAAGCTGCAATCCCCATTCCCCTTCTCTTTAATGTTCGTCTTCAGGGCTAGACTATTCCGAGCAAATCTCCACATAAAGTGTCTGGAGGACAAGGAAGCTTCCACAGTTTGCACCATAAAACTTGTCCCTGGCTTTTTTTGCATTCCAGATACTACTGCTTTCTCCCTTCTGTCGCACCTTGGTCCGATGTTTTTCATCATCATTTTTCATCAAGCACATAATAAGGCGATTTCAATGAAAACATTCCCTTTGTATCAAAGTGCGAAGCAATCATGTCATCATGACCTACCCCTGACTGCAGAGGATCTGATTACTAGATAAGTATCGTCTCTTGAGAGTTGAGACGTTGAAGGTTACGTCGACTGGATGGTGACAGAATGTGGAACCGATCGACAATTGAGCATGTCAAAATGTATTATGAAATTGCTCTGCTGAAAAATCCGAGGTGGGATACACACCGCTTGACGTTTTAGGACCGGGCACGGGTATTAAGGAGGTACCAGTAAATTTGACGTTTTAGGACCGGGCACGGGTATTAAGGAGGCCTATGACCCCTATATTGGTCCCGCTGCTTCTCGCTCAGCTGCAGGCGCGCTTCTCTCTCCCCTGCTTTTCTATCTCCCCTTCTTCTCTCTCTAATCCAAATCCAAATCGCCGGCTGCCATTGTCTCCCTTGTGCTCCTCTCCACTGCGCGCCACGCCGGGCCTCCTCTATGTCGCACGACCACGCCTGCCCCTGCGCTACTTCCCAGCACGGCGGCCTCGTGTTGCCCCCACGCCGGATCCCAAAGACGGGCCGGATCTCAAGGACAAGGCGGAGTTGGCTTGGCCGGTGGCCATGGCCATGCGGCATCAACGCCACAGCCGCACGCCTCCGACGCCCCCTCGCTGCTCCAGCGCGGGCTACGCCGCCTCCGCGCCCGAGTCGCGTCGCCGCCGCCGTCCCCGCGCTGGTCCGAGCGGCACCGCCTCCCCACCACGCCGCGAGCTCCCGCGGCCCGCCCGGCACCACTGTCGGTCGCGTCGCCACGTTTGGTGGAGTAGTACTACAATAAAGAAGAGAGAGAATGCTGAGTGAGAATGGGCAGGGGTGAGTGGATTGGCAGCGTAGTACTACTGTTCCTTAGGTGGTGTCAGACATGCAGAAGCTAGAACGACGGTCTCCGTGGGATACCAGCTGGCTCCTAGAATGACAGACCCGTGGGACAGAGGGAGTAAGCACGTATCGTCTTTTGAAATTCCCTTTGTATCAAAGTGCCAAGCAATCATGTCATCATGAACTACACCTGACTGCCGAGGATCTGATTACTAGATAAGTATCGTCTCTTGAGAGTTGAGACGTTGAAGGTTACAGGCTTAAAGTTAAAGCAGTAGCCTTTGTCACGTCGACTGGATGGTGACAGAATCGATCGTCGGTCAGTGGAACCGATCGACAATTGAGCATGTCAAAATGTATTATGAAATTGCTCTGCTGAAAAATCCGAGGTGGGATACAGACCGCTTGCGTCGCTCCTTAGGGGCGACTTCGGGCGGAAACCTAGCGCCGCCGCCGTGCTCCGCTTCCTCAACAGCCCTCCTCGCCGCCATCGGGCGCGCACCGCCGGCAACCGCGTTGCAGCAAGGAAGGTGTGGTGGTGGGGTGTTTCCCAGCTCGCTCCCCTTGCCCTCCCCTCGCCCGCCGCCCGACGAGTGGTGAGCTGCGCGCCCACGGCAGCTGACCGGCGGGCGGATTCCGGCCCCTAGCCATCGATCTGCAGTCCGTGCCGCCGGATCTGCTTGGTGCTGCAGCCCGCTGGCTCCCTTCCTCCCCTCGTTGCTCCTCCTCCCACTACACCATCTTCCTCGGCGACGCAAAGGCGGCGTCCCGGCCGGAGCCGGGCTCTCTTGGGCGGATCCACAACTTGCGAACGGCCTCCACCCCGGATCCAAAGATGCGTGGTGGGCAAAGGCGCCGGGTCGCACGGCCTTCCTCGCACTCGCCCGTCTCCGGCAAAGAACTACGGGCAGGCAGCCTTTGAAGCCCCCTCCTCCCTCCCGATCCTCCTCCATCCTCCATCTGAGCTCCCCCTTTCCATGGTGGTCGACGATCGGAGTGGCCGTGGACTGGCACCGGGGCGCCCGTGATCAGCGTTGTCCAATGCCGGACCCGGTACCAGCCTACTTGAATCTGAGCATGGGGAGCCGGCGACGCGACCTGCAGGCGGCGGTCCGTATTGGGTCATGCCGCGAGCGGTCGCGTAGCGGTTGGGCTGGGTCTGACGAGAAGGGTTCCTCTGTCGCGTTCCTCCCGTGATAGGCGGCGCTTCCACTCCCGGGCGGGCGGCAAAGCAGAGTTACCGCGGCAGGGTGCGTGCCTCGTGGTCGCCGCCGAGCGACCAGGGGACCAGGGGTCATCCGGTGGTCTTCTGGCCATGCCGCGCACCTCTCGTTTCCAGGTGCAAAGTCGACAATGTGGTCCAGGAGTGTGGTGTTCTGTCACCGCGGTGCTTTTTTTTCCCAGATGGTGCGCCAGCGCTCGACGAAATGTCGACCACATCGATATCGCTGTTTCCCGGCCAAGCAGCGAACCCCGAGAGGCCCCGCAACATGTGGCGGCGGTCGGTGCAGGCAAGGCGCGCTCCCCGTCGTCGCGGTGAGTCCGAGAGGCTTCACGACTTGTGGCTGAAAGGTCCTAATGGCTAGAGGGGGTGAATAGCCTATTAAAAATTCTTGCAACAACACTAAACAACCGAAGTTAGTAAAAAAAGATGGCGAAGCTAAATAAGCGGTGCTACACACTATCTATGCAAGCCAACAAGTCTAGCAAGATATGTCTATTATCTCTAAGTTCACTCAATGCTAGGTCACTACAAAAACTCCTCGGTGATCAAGATAAGCTATCTAATACAATCACTAGGAACTAAACAATTCTACTCAACTAAGCAACCTAAACAATTCTACACAAGTATATCAAAATAAAGCTAAAGAGAGTGATCGATATACCGACGCGGTGGAGTGTAGAGGTGGAAGCCAATCACTGTGATTAATATGAAATCTCCAACGAGCAAGCACACAATTGACACGATGATTTTTACCGAGGTTCACGTGCTTGCCGGCACGCTAGTCCTCGTTGTGGCGACACACTCACTTGACGGTTGCTAAGCTTAATGGTCGGTGCCAAATCCCGATGGGAGCTCAAGCAAACGATCACAAGAGAGGGCCAACAAACCACGAGCAATCCACTAGTGCTCCTTTCGCGATCTCCCGTGGGGTAAGGAACGACCCCTCACAAATACCACCGGTGTGGCCTCAAACAAGCTCCACTTGAGCTCAACACCGCCTCTTGCTCCAAGCCGCTAGGGAACCGGGCAAATTCCCAAGAAAACAAGAATCCCGCGGTTTCTCCAAGGTTGAAGTGCCTCTAGATGCAAGACTATCAAGCAATGCAATTCTAACTCTCTCAATCTCACCAAAGATTTGAAGTTAGAGTGAAGAGATGAGTGGAGAGGAGTCTCACAAGCTCACAAATGAGTTAGGCTGTTGAAATGTGCAAGAGAGAGACAAATGAACCGGCCAAGCTAGTATATATAGAGCCCAAATCGAAAACTATCCGTTGGTTCCAAACTGCCCCTGCAGACGCCTACGCCGGACGCCGCCAGGCCATTTGCGCGTCCGGCGGGGGTCTCCCGACACCCTTATCGGATCTGCGTCCGTGGCGCCGGACGCGCCCGATCGCCAGCGTCGATCGCCGTTCACCCTGCGTTGTCGGGTTTTCAGCTACGGTGCCCGGGCGACGCCGGGGTTGGTTTTGACCGTGTCGCGCCACCGCCGGACGCTGCCGCCGCGCTGATTTGAACTTTTACACTTTGCGCCGCTGGCGCCAGCGCCGCGCCCAGTCCGTATGCAGTAGAAAAAGTTCCTCTTCATCGTTGTGTCGTCGTTTTCCATCTTTCCAAGTTTCGCTTCTTGTCTTGAGTTACCAACACTCCAAATGTGTCCCATGAGCACTTGTGTTAGCATGTCGTAATCGATTAGACAAGAACGAAGTTAGTGCTCTCAATCCTAAATGCATATGCAAGTCAACTAGACCTAGAAGCACTTCACCAAAGGATTGTCACGGCATCCCCTCTTGATAGTCGGCTATCTATCCTATAATGTGATCACACGCTCTATCGTGTCTTGATCACCAAAAGGAAAACCCTATCAAGTATACCTTTGCCTTGATCTCCCGGGTTCCTCTCAAGCCGATCACCGAGCTTGACGATCCATCAAGTCCACCGACATTGTCCATGTTCATGATCATCATGCTCCTTGTCATCCACTAATCCTATCTCATAGTCAACACTTAGAGCAAAGGATTAGTCCAATAAGTGTGTCATCAATTTCCAAAACCAAACATGAGATTTCAGTGGCGGCGGCCAGCACTATCTGTGCACGCCTCCCGTCATCACGAGCGAGTCCAAGCAGCTCCGCGACTTGTGGTGGTGGCCGACTATGTCAGTGCGCGCCTCCCGAATGGCTCCACGATGTGTGGCGGCAACCAGCAAGTGGTGGCGACAGGAACGATGAGCTCATCCAGACAGCAACTCGATGTAGCCTCTTCCACAGGTTTTGGGCGAAAGCTTAGCCCGGATTACTCTAGGCAGTGACGGTAATCTCCTTCTTGAAGGCGTCACTGAAGAACCTCCTGTGCTATGTTGATCCTGCTTTGACCACCACGCTCAACTTCTTAGCACAAAGACTCGGGCGAAAGCTTTGCCAAGCTCTGGTGTTTGCTTGGCTGACGATGGTGGTGCTGTCACGTCACCCACATCTCTAGAGGCATCGTTGAAGAGTTCACGTGTTCTGGCGTTGTATTTTTTTCCTTCATGTCTTCCTTGTGTTTTTGTGCGTGTGCCATATATGGTGGTTTTAGACCGGTTTTTCAGGATTAACCGGACGACCAGGTTTCTTCCCGTTCTAAAATGAAAGCATGTGCACCCCACCCCCACCCACCCCCGATGGTTCTAAAAACAATTCAGCATCTCCTTTGTTGAAGGTTGCTTTAGTTATTTCCAGCTGGCCACGCACAAAAACCAAATATACTAGCTCGATCATGGATCGTGACCTCATGACCTGCAACCAGTTAATGCAAATCATGCTGCTCCCAAAGGTTAATTATTGTATGTTATACTGTATATTATATACCAGCAAAAAGCTCCATTAGCAATGGATGTAAGTGAGCGCGTATCTAGTTTGTGGTTATATAAGTATATACATGGAAGGTGCTTCACAGCCGCATCACTGCTACCAGGGGGCAACCAAATCACCATTCCTACTTTCTTAGCTTCTTATTAGAGCCATGTCCTACTTTTTCAACAGTAAGCAAACAGGCTTCTGCCAAACAAACGAGGTGATCTGGAAAATCAGTAACCTCACAGCATCCTATGACGCCGTCAACGGTGGCCAAGAGCTGATGACGATGGTTTCCGGCCCCATCATCATGTTCATCCTCATCGCGCTCTTCTTGTGTGGCACCTTCGACCTCCGCGCCGTCCTCAGCCCCAACCTCCGGCTCTTGCTCTCTTCAGCGCTCGCCCTCTTCCTCCCCGTCATGTCCTACCTCTTCTCCGAGGCCAAGGACGCGGCGGGTGCTGGTGATCGTCAGGGGTCGACAGCGAGCGACGACCTCTCGGTGAGGGCCAGGGTGATCCTCACCTGGATGCTTCTAGTGGAGCTCCTCCGCAAGAAGGTGGACGAGATGCGCATGTGGGGGTCCTACTCCAGCAGCATCCAGCGCGCCGGCCGGGTTGTCTGGCTGGGAAGCCTTGTCTACTTCAACATCACGAGCCCCGGGCGAAAGGCGGTGTTCAGCGTCCTCTGGATCCTCTGCGCCACCAAAGTGCTGCAGAGAATCGTCTTCACCGAGATCCAGAGGTGCACTTACCCCAACCGGTCCTGGATCATCTCCTCCTACATGGCTCAAAAGCCTCAAATAAGGCCAAGCACGGACGACGACTTCTTGAAGTGGTGCCTTTACATTGTGATGGGGGAGGAGAAGCTGGTAAGCCTGGTAAGAGAGGTTACTGCAGATGGCTACGACCTAAAACTGGATGGTAATTGTCTTGAAAGAGGAATCCTCACTGTTGGTGCAGTCTGGGAGCATGCCGACAAACATGGCAGCTTGCTCAACTTGCTTGATTCAAACAAAAGCATGAGCAGAGTCTGCCTTTCGTTTGCACTCTTCAAGTTGCTTCGTCAGAGATTCGAGCACTTGCCGCCGATGACGGCCGAAGAAGCCCGCAACTGCCGCAAAATCTTGTTGAGTAGAGGCCTCCGCCTCCGCGGCAATGATGCAGATCGTGATGGTGAGGTCTTCGGAGCACTATTCTCGGTGATGGCTGATGAGGTGAAGTTCTTGAGCGAGTACTATCACTCTGTTGTTCCCGTCGTCCTTGCCAGCCCCTTGTTTATCTTGGTCAACTACTTACTTGTCCCTGTAGTTGTACTCGTCCTTTGCCTCATCGCCGTTATTATCTGCGGCAATGGAGATATGAGCAATGCCTTGAGCAGCATGAGTGCCAACAACTATGCTCTGCAGCCTGGCTTTGCCAAGCTAGCCATCTGCGTGCTGATCAGAGCACCGCACTCGCGTCCGGCCTTGTTTTTCACCCTAGACCTCTTAGTCACTCTTATTCTACTCATCATCTTCTTCTTTGAGGAAATATGTGAGTTCCTCACCGTCCTCATCTCCAACTGGTTTGTCATATCCATGCTGTACAGCATCGTGACCAAACCCCGCTGGTATAGAAGCTGGCGTGCGTGCGCCTTCATCAGTGCCTTCCGTTGGAGGATGAGTAAGTACACCGACATCAGGCTGAAGCAGTTTTCCTTGTTTCCCAACCACAGTGGGCCGCGACTCATAGCGGCAATGGTGCCTGACACACTGTATCTGAACATAAAAAGTGTGCCGATGACAACCTATCTTAAGCTATCGATTGGAAAATGCCTGGCAGAACATTCAAGCAATGCTCCTCTTGCATTTGGCCGGGCCTGCAGGAGTGATCTTTTGTGGGCATATAGGAGTCGGAGCGTCACTGAGGTAATCCTCACATGGCACATCGCCACATGTGTGGTGGAGGACAGGTTCCATGCTGCACGTAGAGGAGGAACGATCGAGGAAGCTGCAGCCGCTATAACCTTGTCCCGGTACTGTGCTTACCTAGTGGTATTCCACCGGGAGCTACTGCCGGACAGCCAGGCAAAAGCTGAGCTCGTCCTCAATCAAGCCCAGGACGAGCTGAGGAACTTGCTTGGCTTCCGGGGTTACTACCTATCACTGCCGGAAGCAAGGGCCCAGAAGCTATTTGCCATGGACCATCGTCGTGTTCTTCATTTTCCTCATCAAAAAGATGAAGATCTAGTCGTTGTACACAGAGGCATAAGACTAGCGTCCCAGCTATATTTTTTATATGGTCATGATGGTGAGGTGTTTGGTGTAGAGGGATGGAAGCTACTAGCCGATGTTTGGACGGAGATGCTTGTCTACATGTCGCCACCAGCGGTGGCAGGCGAGGAGGAGCTTGTGAAAGGGCATGCAGACAGGGGCGGATCCATGGGGGGGGCTGCCGGGCTGTAGCCCCCGGGAGGCATAATTCCCATGCAAATTGCTATACTTAGCCACTAAACCACCGTTCAGTTTCTTGATTTTTGTCAAATCTCCACTAAATAGCACCCCCGGAGTCTCATCCTGGCTCCGCCCCTGCATGCAGATATCCTAGTAGAAGGAGTTGAGCTCATCACCGTGCTTTGGGCGTTCGCCATGCACACCGGCATGGAGCGCATGGAGCGCCAGCTACCAGCCCCGCGGATCGAGTCCACCATAGTTGATCCAGAAGATTTTTTGGAGGGGTGAGAGCCCCACCTAGTTGATCCAGAATTAATATGAAGGCGTCTTGCTAGGACGAGTAGTGGCTAATGGGAGGAGGCAAAGTTCATGTAGGATGGCACAGAGCAGGTCAATATATAGGAGGAGGAAATGGGTGGTGTGCCGCTTCCAAATCGTACACATGGGGTCATATATAGATTGTTTTTAGTCCGTTTCAACAACTTGTATAATTCATGTCCTTGTGTGGTGTTTCAGGAAAAGTTGTTGGATTCATGTCCTTCCTAGCTAAGGGTTCCAATTTGCCTGAAAACATAATTGGGATATAACAGTTAAAATATTGGCACACTTTTATACGTAGGTAACTTTGAACTTGCCTCAGAAAATTGAAGTTGTTCAATAGCTTTTACTATGTGTTGCTCCTCCAAAACTTTTACCTCTGGGTTATCTACAGTATGCTGGCTGGAAGTAGAACACCATACTTCTACAAAATTTTCATTGTGTCAGCATGTAACTTGTTGAAGACTCCCAAGTAATAAACGAAATGAACAAGAAACAAAAAAAAAAACATACTATCCAAATTTGTGAGCTACCAACTGGCCTTCGGCTATTTGCCTTTTGTTGCTGTGTTATCAAACCCTGAGGTGCAAGGACCATTTTATCCTGATAGAAGCTGTTCTCTGTGTGATGGATGTTTGCTTTTTGTTCTTTTCCTGAACTGTGTTCTGTTCTTTATCAGAATCGTATCACGCTGCAGTGCAAGAAATGCTTTATCTACATGGAAGCCAACCAATAACTGAAATCAGAGTATCAGACAGTGCCCGGCCTCCTCTGCTCTCCATGGGGACTTGTTTTTTGTTATGCATTTTTCCAATTATAAAATGAATTTACAGACTTCCCACCTTGGGCTATCAAAGCCGTGGATAAGTTCGCAAGGTGTTTGTTTTTTTTTTTTGTTATTAATCAAAGATAGACTTAGCACAAGAAATTCGCTAAGGAGAAATATGAAATTGGATTCCAATAATTGTGAAATATGCAGCCTGGGCCAAAGGGTACTTGGCCTACCGGTTAAGACATTCTGCGGCACTTCACGGGTATTGAGTTCGACTCCCGGGGGAGTGAATTTTAGGCTGTGGTTAAAAAAATTCCATCGCTGGCCCCATGTGTGTCAAAGACTGGTTTTAGAACCGCCCAGGTTGGCCTCAGGACCGTGTGTGGCCCAAGCAATTCCCAGGGGTTTACGGATCCCCGTGTTAGGGCGGGGCCAGGGGTTCGGGGATTTTTCGGTCAAAGCCCAGGGCTTCTTCTTAGTTTAATACCGTGTGGGGCGGTCTTTCCCCCACCTAGCAGAGTTTTTTTGGGTGAGCAATCGAACGTTTGGGCCGGAATCTTGGAGTGGATGAGCACCGTGACCGCCAGGTCCGTCCGTGCCGTCGCACCTCAGTATAACGTCCCTCTATCTGTGGTGCCCCTGCCGGCCTCTTCTCTTCTCCGTCCCTCTCTGCTTCAGTTCAATACTTACTGAATTACATGTCTTTTGACACTTTTTTTTTTTTGAAATTTATGACTTTTGACACTATTATGCACCAACATTTTAGTATTGATGATTGGCTACATCAAATCACGTCAATTTTTTTTAGGTAAAGACTAGTTTCTGGCCGCGCATCCGTTTATCCTATGGCATGCACGCAACTAACCAGCCGGCACATGTAAAAAAGAACTGACATCCCAGCACTCCTGTTTCGTCTTCGACCCTTTCACTCTCCATATCTTTTTTTTTTTTTTGAAAAGGGAACTTTTATTGCTTTCAAGTAATTACATCGAGTTGATACAATAACTTGAAAATTCCCGGCCTCTGCCCACGGGCACACAGCCTATAACAGTTCGAACATCCACGCACTCTAATGACCGTCAATACTAAGACTAGACCGCCACCCATGTGTTCGGGAAAAAAAAACTCCTTGGCCACCCGCTCCAAGAACTGAGATGCCTCCACAAGCACCTCCCCGGGAAGTAGGCCGTTGAAGGATAGCCCACTAACGGAGCCAATGCGTGATCGAGTAGAGTACCGCAAAAAGAAGATCGTTTGTTTTCAAAAACAACTGAATTTCTGCAAAGCCGCATGACCAACACAAGGTCGCCGCGCCAACAAGGACAAGTGATTTGAACTCTTTGGTATTCCATTCAGCCATCCCCCAAACATATTAGCTATACTAGTCGGTTTCTTTAGTCCCCAAGCAGCAAAGACTGTTGCCCCGGACCATTCTTGTGAAACGACATTCAAAAAACAAATGTTGTATCGACTCATTTTCATGGCGTAAGAGCACCTTTGTTTAGATCCTTGTCGGTTCCGTTTTGCTAGATTATCCTTGGTGAGGACAACTCCTCTCCTGAGATACCAAAGAAAGATTTTAATTTTGAGAGACATTTTTAATTTTCATAACCGCTGTTGATATTGGGGATATTTTGGTTGATCAGTCCCGATAGTGTGATTTAACCGAGAAAACGCCCTTGTGGTCAAGCCCCCATTTGAACTCCACATATCTCGTGTCTCCCCAAAGAACATGAGATCCACGACCGGCGAGCTCTCCGCATGGCCTCCTCCTCACGCCAGGCGCGCGCCACCACGCTCCCCCGCGCACTGCGCCTGCGTCAGCGTTGGCGATGGGGGATCCGCTACGAGATCCGGGGACCATCGCCGCGACGCTTACGCCAGAGTTCGGTCGGTCCTTTGGCCATTGCCGGCAACGAGCACCCACCGTGTTCGTTCGCTTCCTTCCCCTTCGTGTTGTTTGTGCCTAATTGCTGCGCGAACCGAGCTCCCCAACTCTAGCCGCTATCCGTGCATCGATCGCGCTCTCTGCCTGTCCCCCGCCTCGTCACGCGACCCTTCTCCGCGATGGAGTGGTCCATCTCGCTTGACCGCGCCCGCCTCGCCTTCGCCATTTTGTTTTGTTGAATGTGATTTGTGGTTTTTATGTCACTTTGTGTGTTTGCCCTAGTGCGAGGGAACCAAATTGCTATGATTGTGGGCAGCGTGACCGACTAGAAGAGGGTCTATGAGGTACGTGCAATGAAGGTGGCTGCCCTCGCATTCACCGAGACAAAAAGGGTCCGAATTGTGAACGCGGTGGCGAGCGCCGCCTTGACCAACTTGTGTTGCGTGCCGTGTCCGAGCCACAACACGGTAATGTCCATAGCTCAACTCTAATTTAGAATGCCTAACGACTCGGTTTAAACACGCCGATATGAACAATACTATGGTTAAATGCTAGTCTAGGGAAAAGGTGGGCTTCCCGAAAGTGTACTGCGGAGACCACCACTCCATGCTCATCGGTGATCGCCATGGGTTCGGTGAGGTGGACTGCCATCACCAATCAGTCCGATTGGTCATGCCATCGACATGTTCGATGGTGGGTCAGTTCCAAGATCGAGAGGCGAGTTCAGGTGTAAGGGATGTTGAGGGAGTTCTCGGGGTATGGAAGCTACCACGGCGACCACCATGGCTGCCGTTGGGGTGACATCACTCCGACCGACTCTCCTCCATTGTCCCGCTCTGTGTCCCTCAATGGCATTGGCGCAAGACCGGTCAAGGTGGGGGTCGACGCTTCACCCTCGCTCCTAAGACAAGGAGAGCACGCCCCCCTCACCTAGGCCGGAGGTGGAGACGAATGCCGGATGGAGATGATCGGCGTTGCAAGGAAGGACGGGCAGCCTTGTCGCCGCTTTGTGGAGAGGGTGGTAGATGCTTGTCGAGACCAAAGCCGATTCACGCCGCTTTTCCTCCAAGTTTTGGGCAAGACCGGGTGAAGATTCTTTGGATGATGAAGAGGAGGACATCTCTACCCCGGAGTTTATCGGTGATGCGTTGATCCGGCTTCTCGATGGATCAGCCGTCAAGGCGGAGAAGGTTCTTCGAGGTACTGTTCTTACCTCTCGTTGATGCAAAGCTCCCAAGTACTATAGTTGAGACAATGGTGCATAGAAAATTAAACACGATCACTCCATGGCAAGGGCCGCCGCCTCCGCATCGTGTTTCTCCCGAGAACATTGGGCGATTGTTTAGCAAAATGCATCCAATCATGTGAGTAATCGAAAACAGCTTGCATGCTCGTTGTTCTCCGACTTCGGTTGTGGGGGCGGCCGCCGGCGTTAGGTCGGGTTCTCGACCTAAGATCTCGGATCAAGATGGGAATTTAAATTTGAATTTGATTTGTTTTGAAAAGATAGAGAAAGATGGGTTAGATGTGGTCTTTCCGCCGTTACATCGGAGGTGAATACGATCGATCCGATCGTTTGCCGAACGGTAGCAACGACGACACCACCGCAAAGAACGCTATCTTCTCAGTCCACATTACAACTCGGGCCGGGTCTATCCTTTAGGCCCACGAGGGGTTTGTGCGCTTTTTCCTGGCGCACGGAACCAAGTACCCTAGACTTCCCAAGCCGGCACCAGTTCAGCCACCATTACACTCTTCCAAACCCCTCATTCGCCGAGGTCGCGAGTAGATCCATGGCGGCGCAGGGGAGGTGCTCCCGGGCGAGGTTTTGGCGGTCGCGGCGGAGGTAGAGGTGGGACGGGGTTCAACCTGGGTTTTTGTCCCCGGCTTTGATCCGGGTTTCGTTGGAGGAAGAAGAGGTCGCGGCTTCAATCGAGGACGTGGTCGCTGTTATGGGTTCGGGTGGTGGAAGAGGCGGTCCCGGCGCATATGGCTATGCCCCCCATGGTGGCTTCAACGAACACGGCTATGGGTATTGTTGGCAAAAGTTATCCTACAGAATTATTTATAAATTTGTATAGTCTGCAAGCGAACAGAAACGATGAGCACTTCACCCGTGGGTTTAAATATCGAATCCACGTGGAGAATGGTGTGGGAATACCGAGGCAAAAAACTAATCCCCGAGATAATAGGAAGGAACAGGAGTTCGATAAAAGGTGAGAAGAATTCTATGGTCGCCTAGTTTATACTCTTGTAAGGCTTATAGATATTCTTTAATGGGGATCGTACTAAAGAGAAGGTAAGGGCGAAACTTACTATCTCCCAAAGACTTAGATCCTACATATCCTATCTACGGGAAGTGGAATACAAAGGACTCAATGGTACTTGGTCACTACCACGATCTACCACTCTCCCAAGCGGTAGGAGCAATTATGAGTTATCTAGTATAAACACCACGTCTACACTAGGGGTAACAACTTCAATTCAAGAGCGACAAGAATCAAAGTACTCTAATGAGTCATAAACCAAAAGAAATATAAATAAGTGAACTTACTCAATGTTGGTATAAATTAACGCGAACAGAGAAATCCGCAAGTTTAACGGATACCGATGTAGCTTTCACCCGAGTATTCCGTAGTATCGATTTCCACGGGGAACGTGAAGTGTACTAGAAAGAGTAGGAACGTCCGAAGAAAAAAAATAATGATGTGGAGAGAGAGTTTAGAATTTTCTAAGTATTCTAAGTTGATCTAAATAATCAAAGGCTTGCTTTTACTTTACTTACGTCGAGCAGCGGTACCGTCCCCGATCCTCGAAAAAGACGAAAGGGTGATCGGGAAGGCCGCCAAAAAGCTCTACGAATCACCAACCCGAACGTGGTGGATTACAAAGACCCGACAGTCTGCCACCCCTGGGGCTACCACAACTAACCGTGGGATTGGGCGCAAACTCGGGTAATCTCTAGTCTAGACACCACGCCTACACCGCACTTACTACTCTAATTTCACGTTAAAACTAGAGCACTCAATACGAGCAGAGATCCAGTAAATATTGTAAAGTAGGAACTGAAATTAATTGAATAGAATAAATAGAAATAATAAATGAAGAACCTGGAGATTGCTAAAGACGAACTAGTTGCTGTAGATGTACAATGTTGATGAAGATCCGACAGGTCCGGATCTCCAGCTTTCTCCGCTCCTCTCTCCTTGATCTTACAACTAGATGAACTAGAAGAACTAGATCTAGAACTAGAACTAGATGAACTAGACAACTAGAGGGACCTCTCTCTCTTCTAATATGAAACCCTAGATTTTTCTCTCGTTGATAGCTAATGAGGAGATGATGTCTCTTGGGGCTTTTGGGGCTGCTTATATAGTCCGAAGGAGGTGCCGGTGTTGGATTTAGATCCATCTCGTGCTTCTACCGACGCCCTCTGGATCAAAAGCGACATTAAACGACCGGATTAGATTGCGTCTTAGAGGCGGTGGAGCAACTTAGGTGATGCTCCTCCGGATGGCAGTGGGAATGGTGAGAAGGCACAGAACAAATGCAAAGGCAGCCTGGGGCGGTCATGGAGCTGTCCAATATTCCCCGAATGAATGCAAAGCCAAGAGCCGTGATTTCTCGCTTAGGTGCGGGAGAATGGAAAGTCAGTAGTGTTGCCCCATCGCCGATTCCGGGATGGTCAATAATACGCTACCTAGTGAGACAGTCTCGCCTCTGAGATCCAGCAAGAGGAATGCTGCTTCAGTGGATCAAGACTCTGTGGAGAAGGCTGCCAAGCTCAAGGCAAAGAAAAACTTGGAGCTTGTCAACGAAAAAGGTACAACACAACCTCCCCCATCTTTTTTTAATAGAGATGATTTATTTTTTCATGATTCGGCAAATGCTTTAGGAGTGGTTTTAGGTAAAACGGATAAAGATTGTCTACGTTCAATTAATCTTTTAAAGGACTTAGAGCATAGCAGATTGCAACAAAGTGCTAATTCACTTATTGATAATTCAGTTTTAGATGTTGATGGGGAAACCGAATGCTCTTTTGAGGACAATGTGGATGTCGACACATTAAATTTCATTTGCTCGGAAATTTTGGAGGGGCTTAGTGATGGGGGTTGTGATCCGTTGATCTTACAAACTCCTATATCGTCAAAAGGATAAGAAACGCCCCAAGGCTATTAAAAAAATAGTAAAAAAAAATAAAAGTTGTTAAAAATAAAAGGAATTTTCTAGAATTGTAACGGTTTTTATGGACACAAAAAATATAGATTCCTTTTAGATTTCACAAAGAGAAAGACCTAGACTTTATTGCCTTATCGAATGTAGAGCCACTTTCCACAAAAACTCTTAATACCATTTGTGCCGGTAGAGATTTTCTTTGGCATTGCATGGCTCCACGGGGTAGATCCGTGGCATGATTCTAGGAGTACATTTGCAAACATTTGAAGTCGGTCAAATTGAGGAGGGTGATTTTTATATTAGTTGTAAAAAACTACGCCATAAGGAATGTGATTTCAAATTTATTTTAATTTCAGTCTATGGCCCGGCTCAAGTGGAGCTAAAGTCCAATTTTTTATCGGAACTGGTACGGTATGTTCAAAAGAAACCATACACTGTTATCATAGGTGGTGACTTTAATATTATTCGCAGCGGATGAGAAGAATAACGATAATTTTAATGACGATGGCCATTCATGTTTAATGCAAAGAATAGACACTCTAAACCTAAGAGAGATAGACTTGTCCCAGGTAGAAATTTCACTTGGGCCAACAGTTTGCCAAATCAAACTTTCGAGAAATTAGACAGAGTTTTAACTTGTACTGACTTCGAGTCTCAATCATCCCAGTACTACTGTGTATCCTCTTACTAGAGAAATTTCTGATCATACCCCACTACTATTATCCACCAACAGTGCGTCTACAACTTATCAACCTCAGTTCAAATTTGAACTAGGTTGGTTGTTAAGAGACGGTTTTTGCGAGATGGTGTCACAGGTATGGCAGAATACAATAGTTGAAGGTTCACCCATTGAGCGATGGCAAGCAAGAATTAGGAAACTCCGCCAGCATTTAAGAGGCTGGGCTAAGCATGTTAGTGGGATTTATAAAAAAAAAGCAAATCTCCTAAATAAATTGGACGAAGTTAGACAAAAAAGCCGAGCTTACTATGCTAATCGAAGGAGAGAGAGACCTAAAACATGTTACGTATGAAAGGTCAAGAACTTCGAGAGAAGAAGAGCTAAAGTGGTACCAAAGGGCTAAGGTGAAACACCTTTTAGAAGGTGACGCGAATACTAAGTACTATCACCTTTTAGCCAATGGTAGACACGAAAAAACACGAATCTTCCAACTTGAGGACGGTACAAATATTATAACCGGTGATGCTCAACTTAAGGAGCATATTACTAGTTATTATAAAAAACTTTTCGGTCCCTCCTCCGATGAATCTTTAATTTCATTAGATGAATCAGGACGGATGACATTCCCAAGTGTCGATGAAGAAAATGATTTCTTGGTTGAGCCTTTCACCCAAGAGGAAGTCGAAATGAACAATATTTCAAATGGAGCATAATAAAGCTCCCGGTCCTGATGGGTTCCCCGCATGTAATTCTATCAAGTTTTTGGGATTTAATTAAAGATGATTTGATGGCTTTGTTCAATGATTTTCATCAAGGAACACTACATCTTAATCGTCTTAACTTTGGCAATATTATTTTGTTACCCAAGAAGATGGATGCGAGGGACAGTTCAACAATACGACCCGACCGTTTGTTGAATGTTTCTTTAAAATCTTCACTAAAGTGGCAACAAATCGTTTATCTACCATTGCCCAAAAATTGATAAGACCAACCCGGACCGCCTTCTTACCGGAAGAAACATTATGGAAGGAGTTGTCATCTTGCATGAGACATTACATGAATTGCATACCGGAAAACAAGACGGAGTTGTTTTTAAAATCGACTTTGAAAAAGCTTATGATAAAGTTAACTGGAATTTCCTGCAACGAACTTTAAGAATGAAGGGTTTCTCTCAAAAGTGGTGTGAGTGGATTAAAAAAATTTACCCAAGGGGGTAATGTAAACATTAAGATTAATGATCAATTTGGCCAATACTTCCAAACTAAAAAGGCTTAAGGCAACGTGACCCCATGTCTCCAATACTATTCAACATAGTAGTTGATATGCTGGCTATTCTAATTGCAAGAGCAAAGGAAGCAGGTCAGATTAAAGGGGTCATTCCTCACTTGATTCAAGATGGATTATCCATCCTTCAATATGCGGATGACACGGTAATTTTTTTAAGCCATGATGTTGAAAAGGTGGTTAATATGAAACCGTTATTAACCACCTTTGAACAACTATCTGGTTTAAAGATTAATTTCCACAAGAGTGAGATTTTTTGCTTTGGACAAGCTAAGAATCATGAGCAGTTTTTATTCGCAATTGTTTGGGTGTGCCATTGGTAAATACCCTTTTAGATATCTTGGCCTACCAATGCATTTTAAAAAATTATCCAATAAGGACTGGAAATTTATAGAAGAAAGAATCGAGAAGAGACTTAGTAGTTGGAAAGGCAAGCTGCTCACAGTAGGGGGCCGTCTTGTCCTTATAAACTCGGTGCTCTCTAGCTTACCGATGTTTATGATGTCCTTCTTTGAAGTGCCAAAAGGGGTATTAGAAAAAATTGAGTGCTTCAGGTCTCATTTCTTTTGGCAAAACGACCAACATAAAAGGAAATATAGATTGGTTAAATGGGAAATTATACGCCAACCTAAGGACCAAGGTGGATTAGGTGTCCAGAATCTGGAAATTCAGAATAAATGTTTACTTAGCAAGTGGCTATTTAAATTACTAAATGAAGACGGTATTTGGCAAGAATTACTAAGAAACAAGTACATTAAAAAATAAGACTCTAGGCAGTTGTGAGAAGAAACCAACAGATTCACATTTCGGAGAAGTTTGATGAATGTTAAAGATAGCTTTTTCAAGCTAGGTCATTTTAGGGTCAAGGATGGGTCACAAACACGGTTTTGGTTTGACACTTGGCTAGGGAATAAGCCCCTCAAAGATAAGTTTCCTGGTTTGTTTAATATTGTTAGGAGAAAGCAAGATACCGTAGCGAATATACTTAGTTCTCCCGTACTAAATATCTCCTTTAGGAGGAATTTAGTGGGAGTAAACTTATCTCATTGGCTTCGTATTGTGTCGTCTTTGCAACATATTAACTTAACTCAAGAAAGAGATGTCTTTGTATGGGACCTAAAAGCCTCTGGAATGTTTACAGTCAAGTCCATGTATGCTTGCTTTTAATTAACAATGGGGTAAGAGTGTCACGAGATATTTGGAAGACAAAATTACCAATGAAAATAAAAAATTTTATGTGGTATATCAAAAAGGTGTTGTTTTAACTAAAGATAATTTGGCTAGGAGGAATTGGAATGGAGATAAACAAAGTGCTCTTTCTGCCACCTTCTTGAAACAATTCAACACTTATTTTTTGATTACTTCTATGCCAAATTTTTGTGGCGCTCGTACATTTGCTGTTTGGTTTAACATCGCCTTTTGAGTACAAATGACTTATTCCACAATTGGTCTAAAATGGGGAACAAAAACTCAATACATTGTTATTAACAAAAATCTTCGCCCTTACATGGGCAATCTGTTAACAAGGAATGAAGTTGTTTTTGACAAATGCAAACCAAAAACCTTTTTGCAGTACCGCTCCGAGGAACTCATTGGCTGCGTCAGTGGGCAAGCTTGCAGCAGAATGAAGATCTCCAGGATCAATTAACCGCTGCGGCACGTCACCTTGAAGTGTCAGCGCTATCATTCTTCGGCTCCAGTGGTTGGCTATCACACACAGCGTGTTGGCTATGCTTAGTCAAAGACATCTTTTTTTCTTACTTGTTTTATCGGATTGGTTTGTGGCTGAATTTGTATCCAAAGAAAACTATTTTGGCTTTTGAACTCAGAATAATTGGTCCGATTCTATCCTCGGATAGATGAAGCCGGATTTTTATCCTTTATCTAAAAAAAAATGCTAGTCTAGGGGAGGCTTACTGTAGTGTCATTTGATCTGGTTGGTAGAAATGATTTATGATCTGAATTCCTCTGCATTGCTTGAAGTAGTTTATTGCTGAGCTGTGCGTCGTTGCTTAATTAATTTCTGATGCTCTGCCTCCATTGTCAGGTTGATGGCCCTCTATTCATACATGATGTATTTTGTATAAGATTTTGCAGAATTAATAGTTTTATGGAAAAGCTGAACATCTTTCAACTTAAACGAACTCTCGAGACATTCACATTTTACTTGTTATCTCTCAATGATGAGGTCAAAGCAGACGAGCATTCAGAATCTGATGATGTGTTGAGTGTCTACATTTTTGTGTATTCCTCTTCTGGAACTCTGTAACGCCCGAAATTTTGCATGTTTTAAAAATAGTTAATTTGATTTATTTATGCCTTTATGTGATGCATTGAACCTAGGAAATAAATAGTTTTTATGAAATTAAAATTAACTATAAGGCTAGAGACATGATTGTGCATACATGCTGGTGCATATATAATTTCTGTGATGGCTGATTTTTTGCTGAACTGAAATGTGATCAAATTCTTTTGCGAAAGCTTTTCTCAAATCTGTTTATATATAATTTACAAATTGTATTTGTCCATCGTTCAGCCTGTTGCTGGTATTCTGGCCGATGATGGCTCGTTAGCTCTGTTTCGGCCTAGTCGCTAAGCACTGGCTTTTTCTCTTTTTTCCTTGATCTCGGGCCCGAGTGGCAATTCGTTTCTTGGGCGCTGGCCCCTTCCGTTCGTCTTGGGCTGCAAGAGAACCCAGCCCAGCTTGGCTTCAAGGGAACAGCAGCTCTTTCTCCTTGGCCACTGACGTCACCCGCGCTGTCAGCGTCGTTCTTGACGTCGTTCTTTGTGTACTGAATTGCTTATCCTATTTTTTGTGATCATTGTGTAAATTCTAGTGTCTGGGAATTGGTTATATCTATCACATTACTAGTTGTTGTAATTGAATTGTTTTACCTGCTTTTGCCTCCGTTTTGGCTTAATCGTCCAGTCTTTGGAATGGATCAGTAGGGCCCTTTTTTTGCTTGTTGAACAGACAAAACAAACATGACAGAAGGGTCAAGGTCATGTTAATTTGTTTGGTTTGTATTGTCATACCGGGTTCTAAGAACAAAACGAATATACATCACATATGACGAGATCAATTTATTCATACATGCAACAAAGATATATTAGTGATATAAAATATTAAACAATAACTGTATTATTATAAAATGACCAGAGTGAGGAGGCCGTGGGCTGGTGGCCAGCGCTGGAGCGGGCCATGCTAGGCCAAAAGTAGAACTCAGGAGAATGGCCTGAGGCCAGAATTTGGGCCAAGCCCAAGAAGGGAGAGGGGGAAGATACGGGAGAGGGAGTGGGCTTGGCCAAATAATTCAGCCCAGAAGAAAGATGAGGGAGTTGATGGACTCCGTCCGTTTGAAAATGTGGGCCGGTAGCAAAGAGAGAGGGATTTTGGGCATAATTTTGGCCCAATGCAGTTCAGAAGGCTTTTTTTTTGTAATTTTGACAAACTTATTTTTCAAACATTTTGAATACTTTTGAAAATTACTTACACTGTAGTTTCAAGCACTTTTAAAACTCATTCACAAATTAAATTTAAACTTGTTTTGGAACTTCACATAGAAATAGGATTTTAAATAATTTAAAATATATTCTAAGAATATTGTTAATTTTGGGATCTTGCTCTCACATGGCACGATGCGAGTGACGTGGTCCTGTTTTGCAGACGCGCGTGCAGCGTGCCCCTGTAGTTTGTTAGACCTTACATACGATGGTCGTGGAGACTGGCGCCGTGGGCGGCAGTTCGATCGGCATCCGGCCCCGCATAGTTCCCTGGCGGGCTCGGCCCAAAGCAGTACGGGTTCAAGTCGGAAGCATCGCGTGACAGCTCCGTCGTCATCATGACCCATGGAAAAAAATCAGAGACCTACCGAAAACCACACATTCATTCGGTCCTCCCCGTGCGTTCTCTCCTGTCCTCTACGCCTCACCGCGCCGCTGCCTCGACGCCGTCGGTCGTGCCGCCACACCGTCCGTGCGACCTAAGCCTTGTGCACGGTGCTAACCTCTTCTGTTTCCTCCGTACAGTGCAAAACTAAGCACCCAAGTATAATTGGATATTTCTATTCATATTTGATCCAATTACATGTGTGTATATTATCTAGCTAACTTTAATCCCTTTTAAAGATTATCATGTGTACCTGTGGACCTATGATCGGTGTGTTTTTATATAAAACTTGTGTGTTTGGATTAAATGTTACTTTAATATCACGGTTGAATTTCACAATATTGTTATTTTATCACGCGATTCATGTGTTTTTATATAAATTTTAGTTAAAAAAAAAAACCGGAGAGATACATAAAACGAATATGTCTAGTCATTGGCATGGCAAAAGAAACATTAAAAAGTTATAAGTAAAATAACTCATTTACAGTGCCGCTGCAATATATTACAATCCCATTGAACCAATTGCAGAGAAAGGGAACAATGATTTAGATATCCAACACCAAGGGCAGGGGAACCAAGACTAATTATGTGTATCTAGACACTAGTTGCTAGATGAAGGAGTTGCTAGATGCGGGGCGCCCGATTTACTGGCCACTGACGAGATCCACACACTGCCATCGCCGAGCGCGCTGGTTGTGGTGTATTGCGACTGTATCATTTGTAGTCTGTCGTACGGTGAGGAGTCCCCGGCAGGTGAGGAGCCAACTTCGGTGTCGGTGCGAAGACTGCCAGCGCCTCCGTCGCTGGCCGGCCGGAGCCACTAACTAAGCCAATCCTCCCAAAATAGAAACACACAGTGTCGTTCGTGGCTAACGCTTTCAGATTCATCTAGGATGTACGGTTCCTTTGGGGTGCTACACAGGGTCAGTGCGATTCTACTAAAATTTCGGTTTCCTCTAATATTTCAAAGTGGAAAAGACCCCTGTAATAAGCAAAACAAAAAATCTCTTCACAAGCCACATAGAGTGCTAAGTCACAAACTGGCATAGGAGCTACATGTCTTTTGAGCAAATGCAATCTTCCAAAGTTATATATATACACTTGTTATTTGCAAGCATGCAATAGTTGTGGGAGCTCACTCAATAAACATTGGCCATTAAATTATCGTGTGAGTCCTTTCCATTGTCCACCCATTATCCATGCCATGATTATGACACTCGGAGTTGCAATGGTCGGCGTTCGCATAGGTGGGCCGCTGTGTCTGCGTCTACCGCAGGCCGATGGATCCATGTGTGTTGTTTAGTACTGGTTACCAAATTATCTTTGTGCCTTTGTGGTGGCGAAACTAGTAGAATCGGCTCCGTTTTTAAGCAGAATCTACCTTCATCAAATCGATCACGAACAGAATAAAAAGTGTCTTTGTTCTAGTAAAAAGTTGTAACGTCTGAGGCTTAAAGCTGAAGCCAACAGATTAATTGTATTTTAGCTTAGTATATTTTGTATTTTGCGCACTATGTGAAGCTCATGTTAATTTGTTTGGTTTGTATTCTCATACCCGGTTTTAAGACAAAGCGAATATACATCACATGTGACGAGACCAATTTATTAATACATGCTACAAAGATATAGTGATATAAAATGTTAAACAATAAAGCATGTGTAACCCGCGAAGGGTTGATAATGTATAGGATATGCAATGACTTCAGTCAATTATTATGAAAACATAATATTTGGTTGTGTTGGAGGATGGGGTAAGAACTTGGAGACTAACATGCAATTTGGAGTTAGGGCACGCATAACGCGTCTCTAGCTCCGTCTCTACATCGTGTTTTTTGCAAAAGAACCCCGTCGAAGCCTGTAGACGGAGGCGCGTCGCCTCGCGAGGCGACGGCAATGGCCCGTTCTCCGAGGCCCAGGCGACGGGTCCAGCAGCGTTATGCGCCCGAGTCGACGCCGTGAGGATCCCGTGCGCGCGCTGTGTTCTGGTTTCATTGCAAAGGTCAAGGGCGCCTTCCGCGGCTGCCGGCGGCGGCCGCAGCGGCCAGCGGCGCGGCGGCGGCCGAGACCCTTTGTCCTGGTAGTAACTCGGCGGAGGCAGTTGAGTGGTGCTCACACAGGGGGCGCTCGCATGGGCTGGCGCCTCGCTGCTGCAGCAGCAGCTTGTGTTCGTCTCCGCTGCAATCTGCTGCCATTCTTTGTTTTCTAGTACTAAATAATTCTATGGTGTAAGCTATCTACGTACTGTAAAACGGTAAAAGAGCTTCAGTTAAATGCGTTATGTGAATGCATCTATGTAGAATTTGGTACAGAATTCAGAGATCGACACGTTTATCTATCTTGCTGTTTTGAAATTAGAGATCGAAGGCCAGACGCCTGTTGTCCGAGTGCACGAGCACATGCAGTGCCAGCAACCTATTCGACACAATGCCCAAACGCAATATGCCGTGATGATTTTTATTATTTATGTTTGATATTATTCAATCAAATAACCACACAATGGTATACACAAATGCATTTGTAGTTGATCTTAAGCTACACACAATGCATTAAACAGCTTACAGACGGATCGTCTGTCTGTGGGTTGTATGAGCTGTCTTTATATGTGTCTGTATGCTAAATTCGAGGTTCTACAGACAACACGCCGTCTGTGGGTTGTACATGCCCTTAGTAGGGATTTATTATGGGGATTATAACTCAGGAATTAATTATTGAAATTGGATTAATGAAACCGAACGTAAGAGCTTTTGGTAGAGTCCGGGGGTGTATATAGTTTATTTAGTTTGTTTTGGAATTTTTCACACTATTGGATAAACGGGTGGCGGACAAAAACATTTTCCGTGGCGGTTTTTACGTCAAACACGGACATAGGGTTACCGAAAATCAACGATTTACGGTGGCGGTTTTAATGCCCGCCACCGTTAATACAATAAAAAATCCAAAAACCAAGATCCGGCCAAATCGGGCCCGGCCGCCGCTAGGGTTTCGGATCTCGCCGCCGCGGCCGGCATCCCGCTTCCACGGATCGGGCCTCCGCCACGGACGATCTCACGCCACCGATCTCGGGAAGAGGAGCCGCCGCCGCCGATCTCGTGGAAGAGGAGCCGCCAACCACCGCCGCACGGTTCGTTCGGCCCAAGGCGCCGCTGTCCCGCCGCCGTTCGCCTTCACGCTGCTGAAGCCAAGGCCACCGCGCCAGCGCCTCGATCGCCGCGAAGCTCGCGCCACCACCGCCCGCGCTTTGGCCTCGCGGCGCTGGATCCATGGTGCCGCCGTCACCGCTCATGATTTGCCTCGATCCATGGTGCCGCCGCCGATTCGCCGCCACCGCCGCGATCGCCTCGTCGATCCGTCGCCAAGGCGGCCGGGGAGAGGAGGGCGGCCATGGATGGTGGCGCGGCACGGAAAGGGATGGGGAGGGGAGAGATCGGGAGGCAGCCAGACTGAAATGTTTTGGACTTGGTCGGACGAGGTCGGACCGTGAGAGGTGGGATCGATCTGTGAAGTGAAACCCTAGCTAGTATATATATTTCGCCACCGAGATGGGCTTTAGGGCTGTTGGGCTGAGCTTGATTTTTCGTGGACGGGCCAATTACAAAAACCGCCACTTTGTTAATTAAAAAAACCGCCACGGTAAATCAAGTCATTTTTCGTAACGGATTCTCAAATGCCCACCACAAAAATAAAATCCAAACACCACGCAAAAATCAATCCTCAGTAGGGCCCCTTTGGATGGAAGGGTAAAGATAGGATAGGAATAGGAAAAATACGAGATTGAGGTGGCACCTCCCTCGTGATTCCGTAGGAAGCCATCCCGTAGGAAAATGCCTTTTCGATGGCCTTTGGTAGCCATCGCCACCGCAAGTTTTTTTTAAAAAGAAAAAAAAAAAAAGAAAAAACCCAATGCCCCCACCCTCGCGGCTCTGTCTCCGCCCACCGGGCTCGCCGCTCCGCCCCGCTGGAAGACCGACGGGCGGCCCACCTCCCCACAAAACCGGGCGGACGACGGCGCGCGGCCATCGATCCTTCCACCCACCGCCGGATCCGGCAGCTGGGGCCGACGGCGGCGGCGCTCCCCCTCCTTCCCCTCCTCCCCCACGGGCGCTAGGGCGCCACGCATCATCGTCTGCAATCTGGGGCATCGCGGGCAACCGGGATCATCTCGGGCGCGGCACGGGGAGGTAAGAAAGAAGCGGCGGGCTTGGAGCGTCTCGCCACCGCAAGCGCCGCACGTGCTTGATGGTGACGGTCTCGCGGTCCTGCGTGCGCGTGTCTTTTTCGGCCCGGCAAGCGACCACCCGGCGGGGTCGTCGGGCGTCGGACCGAGCCGAGGAAACGGCGGCGGCGGCGGCGTTCTATCCGCGAATTTGGCGCCCCCATCGCCGATCCGGCGGCCCTATGGCCGGATCTGCGGGCCGGCCGGGGCGGTGGGTTCCCATCCCACCTCCACTTCCCTCCTTGGTAGCGGCGGCGACAATTTCTTTGGAGCTCGTGGTGGCGGAGGCATGCCGCGCAAGCACGGCCGGGCCGATGGCGGGCACGGGGTCATCGCCATGTTCTCTCTCCCCCCGCGGCTCTCTGTCCTCGGCGTGCGCGCTTTTCTTTCCCGCCAGGAAAAATTCCATGAGGTCGACCTCATGCTCCGCTTTCTCCGGAATGGAGCGCAGGATTGGAATCCTTAGGATTCGCTCCCTTGTTTTACCTGGCAACCAAAGAGTAGGAAAGGTGAACCTCGGAAAGTTTCCTTTCCTACAAAATTCCTATGCTTGACCCTTGAACCAAAAGGGCCCGTAGTAGTGTCAGCGCATGGAAAATACAGTTTCACTCGTCTATGTACGTTTATCGGGTGCCCGTAGAATTTCCATATTGACGGGTTTACTGCAACACGATCCGCTACTGTGTATTATCGATACTGTTATTGCTAACGGATACTAGTATTTACTGCTCACCAACGAGTTCACTGTTCATGTCGGCAATAGATGTTACTGTTTATGGACCTTGATCCGCCACTGCTAATAAAAATCCGTTACTTTTCTGATCAGGTCGTACTGTAGTGTAGTTTGAACAGTGATTTGAGTCTGGGTTGCTTGCGGGTTTACTGTGGATTCCTTCACCAGGCTTCCTAGCATGACCAGAGTGAGGGGCCGTGGGCTGATGGGTGGGCTGGTGGCAAGTGCTGGAGCAGGCCATTCGCCAAAGGAAAAAGTCAATTACCTCCCCATTTTCCTAAAGTTCACTTTTTCTCCCCAACATCAAAACCTACCATTCACCTCCTCCAACTTTTCAAACCATGCAAATTACCTCCCTCGGCGGTTTTGAGGGGGTATTGCTACTGATAAGCGGTTTGTCATTTCTTTTTTTTAAAAAATCGAGTTGAATATTTAAAAATCATAGTAAATCACATAAAAATCATAAAATAAAAAATCTAATTTTGTTGGACTCCACATGATTAGATCTACACGATGGAATATATAATATGATATACTTTAATATAAAGTTTTTGCTATGAAGGTTTTGTATTTTTCTATTTTATATATTCAATGTGTAGATATAATTATGTGGAGTCTAATAAAATTGGATTTTTCATTTTATGATTTTTCTCGTGATTTCTTGTGATTTTTAAAGGTTCAACCGAATTTTTTTAAAAAGAAAAAGGAAACCGCTGTTATTGTAGCAATACCGCCCTCAAAACTGCTCGAGGGAGGTAATTTGCATGGTTTGAAAAGTTGAGGGGCGGTGATTTGTCCGGTTTTGACATTCAAGGAGGAAAAATGAACTTTAAGTGATAGTTGGGGAGGTAATTCGGACTTTTCCTTCTCGCCAAAAAGTAAAACTGGCCTGAGGCCAGAATTTGGCCCGAGCCCAAGAAGGGGACTGGAAAATGTGGGAGAGGCAGTGGGCTCGGCCGAATAATTCAGCCCAGAAGGAAGATGAGGGAGTTGATGGACTCCATCCGTTTGAAAACGTGGGCTGGTAGCAAAGAGAGAGGGGTTTTTGGACAGAATTTTGGCCCAATGCAGTTTAGAACTTTTTGTAATTTTGACAAACTTAATTTTCAAACATTTTGAATACTTTTGAAAATTACTTACACTGTAGATTTAAGCACTTTTAAAACTCATTCACAAATTAAATTTAAACTTGTTTTTGGAACTTCACATCGAAATAGAATTTTAAATAATTTAAACTATATTCTAAGAACATTGTTATTTAAATTTATTTTGGGATCTCGCTCTCACATGGCACGATGCGAGCGACGTGGTCCTGTTTTGCAGACGCGCGTGCAGCGTGCGGCAGTTCGGCATCCGGCCCCGCATAGTTCCCTGGCGGGCTCGGCCCAAAGCAGCACGGGTTCAAGTCGTTGCATATTTGATGGCATCGCGTGACAGTATGCTCCATGCCAACCTCGTCAGCTCCGTCGTCATCATGACCCATGCCAACCTCGTCGAGATCCTCATGGACGTGGTATGTACGCCTGATCCATGTACAAAGAGTACACACAATGTTTTCCTTGCTTAGTTGTTGTGATAAAACATCAGCATATTTGTTGGTTCTGAATTTTAATTCATTCTCTATGCGCAGAATCAGTATGCGACGGTGTTCTCGAGCATCGTGTCGTGAGAGCTTCGATGCTGGAGGTGCTATCCACCGGCGGGCTGAGAACTACAATGGTGCATTGCAAGTGGTACGTGTTCTGAAATTTGGGATGCATAGGTAGATAGATCATGTCATCTGTTGATATTGCTGAAGCCTAACTTTGTGCATTTTGCATATGTCAGTTCAGTTTCAGGTGCCTTCCCCACTGGTGCCAACAACCCGAAACCTATTTCGTGAGGTACTGCTAAAGTTGTACATTCGCCCCGTCAAAATCGGCTCCGGTCCGTGGGTCCGGCCCGATATGTGCGTGCCGGGCGGGCGGCCCGCCCGCGCGGACCGGGCCATAGGCCGTCGCCCGCCAGCGGAAGACGCACCGTCCGCCCGGTGGAGAGGCAGCCCTGGCGTCCCGCCCACGCGAGGCCGCATATATAAGCCGGCGTCCCGTCTCCACCCCCCGGCCGAACCTAGATCATTTCCACCCCCCCCGCCGCGCTCATCCCTCCCCTCGCTCCGTCGGCGACCTAACCCTAATCGGCGATCCGCCCGCCGCAGCCGCCTCTCCTCGGATCGGTCACCTGCGCCATACGGCGATCCGGTGACCTCTCTCGTCTTTTTCTCCTTCTTTTACTCTAGTCTCCTCCTTTCTCCTCTCTCTCTCCCTCTTGTTCTCTCCGTGGTCGGCCATGTGAGTACTCCTACTCTCCTCTCCTTCCTCCGTCCCGTCGGATCTGACCGTTCTCCACTCTCCGGCGATCTTTGCAACTCCGGCACCGGGCTCCGCCATAGGTAAGTGGTCGAGATCGACCGTTTTAAGCCCTCTTTCTTCCTCACGGTCTTCCTCTTCCTCCATGCTTCTCGATCGATGTTCTTCTTCTTTCTGTCCCTCTCTTTGCGGGTTCATGCACGGCGCGCGCCTCTTCCTCCTCAGGAGTTGAGATGGCCAGGCCGCCAAGAAAGCGTCGAGGGGCGTGCCGGGAGGTGCGGGCCGGGTGGGTCGCCCCTCCTCGCCCGGCTCGTCCGGCCGTGGGTGGTCCGAGGAGCAAGGCGGGGTGGGTCGTCCTTCTCGCCCGCCCCCGCCGCGGTGATGTCCTCGCAACGCGGGCTTGGATGCAGTTCATCGGCGTCAAGAACCGGCGGCGGCGAAGGACTCAGCCGTTGTTCGGACGACGACCGGAGGTGGAGGACGACAACGACCTCCTTGAGGATGCGGCCGCTGGGGTGTCGATCTCGAGCCGATCATCGATGTCGATGCCGCCGATGATGATGACTGGCTGATGAGACTAACACCACCGTAAGTGTTACGATGTGTGGGACTACTTTCATGAGATAAAAGAGAATAAGGTTCGTGTTCTTTATCCGTATGCACTTTGTGATGCTAAGTACTCGCTAGATCTCGCTAATGGCACCGGTCATTTGAGGAGGCATATGAAAACTTGCATGAAAAAAGAAAGACCATGCTTTATATGGTGCAGTCTAAGCTAGCTTTGAATGCTAATGGTTTAGGTACTTGGAAATATGATTCTATGGTTGCTCGTATTGAACGTAATCGTTTGATTGCTAGGGCTGGACCTTCCATTAGGCATAGGTGCTACCCAAGCTTGGATTGATTACATTAGGCGTGCTCACAACCCTCTGTATAAGGAAGTTTGTAGGCGCACAACCACTAGAGATATGGCTAAGTTGTTTGGTGAAGAACGTGACATGATTATGAATAAACCGCTGTTGCTCTTTGCATCTTACATTTCTTTGACATCCGATATATGGTCCGTAATGCTAAGGAGGACTACATTTACGTTGTTTGCCATTTTGTTAATTCAGATTGGGAGCTTGAAAAAAAGGTGGTTGGTTTTAGATTGATTGATTGTAAGCACACCGGGTGAAAACATTGCTGATAGTATCTCTATGTTGTTGAGGAGTTTGGTTTGATTGATAAGGTGTTTGTTTGTTACTTTAGACAATGCATCTCCGCTAACTCTAGAGCTTATGATATATTGGGCCCCTGTTTTTGTTTGGTTATCTGGGATCTTATCCTACACCTACTAGAGATGATCCTAGTCATGTTGATTATTTTCTTGTGCATCGAGAGGTGTGTCCGTCATATCATAAATCTTATTGTGAAATCGGTCTCAAAGTTTGTTCAAAATGGCTTAATGACATTAGAACTGCTGTGAACTTTTAAATTCTTCAAATCATAGGATTGCATTGTTTAAGAACTTCGTATTGCTAAAGGTGTGACACCTAGGAAGTTTGGCCTGGACATGGAAGTTAGATGGAATTCTACTTTCCCGATGCTTAAGCATTTGATTCCTTACAAGGAAGTCTTTATTGTTTTTCATTAATTCCAACTATGGCTCGAGTTGTTGACTCCTCGTGCATTGGTATGTTGCTGAACATATGTTTAAATTCTTGAAAGTTTTCTATGACTCCACTTTGATTCTTTGGTGTGTACTATCCTCTTTTGCTCCACTTGTGTTACACCAAATGTTTGAGATTGCCGAGCATTTGCAAAAAGCTGAGAGCAATGAACATTTCGCACCAATTGCAAGGCCTATGAAGGCCAAATTTCTTAAGTATTGGAAGAAAATTCCATTGCTTTATTCATATGCAATGATTCTTGATCCTAGAGGTAAGATGAAAGGCTTTCACGTAACCTTAGAACTTCTTGGTAAGGCACTTAATACGATTCACGTCTTTACTATGGTGATGTTAAAACGAAATGCGACAAGGTTGTTTTGCAAGTATCGGGAGAAATATGGGAATGGGACAGTAATGCGCTGGGGCTCAAAGGTCAATGCTTCCTCCATCCAGTGCTTTGCTAACGGATGGGGAAGGATCTTTGAGTCCTCATCCCAAACTCCATCTAGTACTACCTCTCTATTAATGAGCTTACGGCTTACTTACGGGCGGTGATTGTGTGTCATGGGCTGATCCTAACTTTGACATGTTGCTTTGGTGGCGTGATCACAAGCAAACTTATCCCGTTACGTCTATTCTAGCTCAAGATATTATGGCTGTCCCAGCTTCTACTTGTGTCTTCGAGTCGTGTTTCAAACTTGACAAGTAGGATTCTTGAAGACCTCCGGCGTCGCCTTCTACGAGCATGTGGAGATGCTCACCGCATCAAGGACTGACCAAGCAACAAGGAAGGAGCAGCACACGTGGTGGACAAGGACTTGGAAGATCTGTTCAAGAACATGTACATTGGTGATCCTCTGGCCGAAGGAGATGGCGTGAGGAGATGGCGTGGCGGCTTGCAAAGCGGGCGCCGGCATGGGCTCCCATAGCACCGGTGGATAGAGTGCACTTTGGAAGAAGGTAATAATAAGATGTATGTTTGTTTTGCTGATAGTCGTTCACAATTTCAACTTGAATTTGAACTAACAAGTTTGTTTTTTCATTGCGACTTGCGATCTTTGGACTTTTTGGTTACATTGCAAGTCTTAGAGCAATAGTCTAGAGCAATCAAGCTGGACTTTGTGATTTTGAGAGTATGCTTTTGTTGTGACTTGTATGTTTCCTGTTGGTGCCACCGAGTTGGCTAATGTAATAGGGCTAGTTAACATGTTTGAAACATGAAACTTGAAACTTTGAATAAATTTTGAGTCGTGTTGTACTCTTTTCCTTTCTAGGGTTTCTCCCACAAGGGTGGGTTTACCTAGAAAGGTTTTTAATGAGGCAAAGATTGCACACAGACTCATTTTGAAAATTTGGATTGTCAACTTTGCTTTGAATCTGTCAACTTTGCTTTGAATCGTCAATTTACACTTGTTACGTGAAAAACTTGACTTACACTTGAATCTGTCAACTTTGTGATCTGTGAATTTTGTCTTTGTGAATTTTGTGCCGCGTGGCGTCTTTGCTGGCCGCCCGAGGTGCCGCGCTCAACGGGCGGCACGGCCCGGAACAATGGCCAGCGGACCGTGCCATGGGCCGGAGCCTCGGCCGTAGCACGGTGGTGGCACGCCCTGGCCGGCCCGTAGCCGTAGTGGCCCCGCACCATGCCGCTTGGGCCCGCCCGCCCGGACCCGCGGGCGTCAGCAAGACGCCCGTTGTACATCTATAGGGTACCGCAAGCGTAATACCGGTGCCAACAACACGGGAAACCTTTTTCCATAGGTATATGATTATGTTCACCCTATGTCCAATTGAATCCCCAAGAGTAAAGATCCTTATGGAACAAATCCTTTGCTGCAGTGATCACTAGCATAGAGGGGAGAAAGAGCATGATGAAGCTGGCTGAGAGGGTGGTGATGAGCTTCTGCGGTGGTGTTACGGCCTCTCGCCGCGCACCCGATGGACAACGCTGTCGGGCAGTGGTGCTGAGGACGTCCGTGTCATGACCAGGAAGAGCATCGACAACCCTGGTTTCATGACCTTAGCCATGGGCTGCTTATGAGTAGTTGACAGGTTGAGTCTTTGGGCCTGCGTGCTTGTTATGTGTTGGGCTTGGCCCATGTAATGAAACTATATGTGTACATGTGGATTGCCGGAACTCAATGGAATCAAGGTGGCGCAATCGGCTCCGACGGGGAGTCACCTTCTTTTTGCCGATGATAGCCTGCTGTTTTCAGAGCAGATACAGAGAATGCAACTGTGGTGAAAGATGCTCTGCAAAAATATTGTGATGCCCCGGGACAGCAAATTAATGAGCATAAGTCCTCGATACATTTTGCTAAGAGGTGCCATCAGGAGATCAGAGATGCAATTAAGTCAATGTTAAATGTCCATAATGAATGTATCGGTGAAAAATACTTGGGGACGCCTTCGGATGTGGGATCTTCTTTGAATGGAGCCTTCAAATTCCTCAAGGATAGAGTGTGGGGCAAAGTCCAAGGGTGGATGGAGCAATGTTTATCAGGTCGCCCAAGCCATTCCAACTTACTCCATGGCTTGCTTCAAGTTACCAAGAGGTCTTTGCAACCACTTAAAAAGTTTAGTGAGGAGCTTTTGGTGGGGTAGCAAGGCTGGGAAGAGAAAGACATGTTGGGTAGCATGGGACGAGATGATCATGCCAAAGTTTATAGGTGGACTAGGTTTCAGAGACTTTGAAATGTTCAACCTAGCATTACTTGTGAAGCAAACATGGCAAGTTCTTCATGACTTGTCATCATTGAGCCGCAAGGATTACGAGGCCGTGTACTTTCCACATTCGGACTTCTTAGACGCCGGTCTGGGGGGTATCTCCGTCAAAGATTTGGCGTTCTATTTTGGATGGTAGAGAAGTACTGCAGCAGGGTTTGATAAGGAGAATTGGTTTAGGTGAATCTACCCTCATGTGAAGCATGGATTGGATACCGTCTGATAGCCTCCGTCGGCCGATCCCAAGTAGGAACCTAAACCCGCCTCAAAGTGTTAGCGAGTTGATTGACAGCACTACGAGGTCGTGGGATTAGGGGAAGCTGCAACAATTTTTCTCTCCGACTGATATTGATGCTATCCGCAACATACCGTTGTACCATAGAATTCAAGAAGACTTCTAGGCTTGGCACTATGAGAAGAATGGAATCTCCACGGTGTGGTCAGCATACAAGATGTTAAGTTTTCAGCGTATGCTTAGGGTGAAGACAACGACTTCGGATAGGAAAAAAGCGGAAGGAGAATGGAGAACTCTCTGGCATGTTAAGGTTCCTCCCGAGGTAGCACTTTTCTCTGGAGATTGACTAAAAGTTCCTTGCCTTCAGTTGAAGTGCTCCACCATAGAAATATGGCGAGCCATGGATTTTGCTCCCTCTGTGGTGCAAATGATTCTTGGAAGCACTCCCGCTTGACTGCCATATGGCCAGGTGTGTTTGGGCACTTGAGAAAGAGGAGGTGGTTGATGGTGAAATTCAAGATGCCGATCCCAAGGGCTGGTTGGTTAAAGTTTTTGAGACATTACCTCACGTCGATGCAGTGAGGGTTGACTTTATGGGCTATTGGGTTTCAAGGAGAAAGGCGATACACGAGAGCATCTTCCATAGCCCACTGTCGACCCATGGATTTAAATCTAGGTACTGTGAGGAGCTTCAGGTTTCACTGCACTTACAAAAGCCAAAAGAACATATTCAGGCTACCCAGCCTAGCACTCATCGATGGATTCCACCACATGAGGGGTTCACAAAAGATAAATGTTGACGCTGCTCTGTCTAAAAACTCTTAGAGGGCTGCCGTTGCGGCCATTGCGAGGGATCAAGACAACACTTTTCTAGGAGCTTCAAGTCTTGTTCTTGAAGGAATCACAGAGCCACAAGTTGCAGAAGCACTGGCCTGTAGAGAGGGCCTATATCTTGCAACCGATCTGGTATTGTCTTCGATTAGTCTTGCCTCGGGGAAGAAAGTGGGGTGGGCGATGGGCGCAGGGGCACTCCCGTGTGACCCCACGCCCGATGCCCGCCACCTGCCCAACGCGCTGATCTTACGGCTACGAATGCTCAGCTGGATCGGCTCTTTTTCCCCAGCGTCCGCGGCTCGATCGGCTCGGCTCCTCGTCGTAGCCACTATCCCCTCAATCCATCGGCGCCGGAAAACAACGCTGCGGCGGGGAGGCGCCATCGACTACAGGGGCTCCGGCGCCGGGGCATGCCTCCATACGCCCCTCTCCGCCCCGTCCGTCCGCGCCAGTCCACCATTGCCGGCCTCGCGAGCTCTGGAGGCCGCTCGCCTGCCCGTCCCGACCAGTCCGCGCGTGCTCGCCCACCCCGGTCGCGGTCTCTCTGACCTGCACCGGCGGCGCGAGGACCCGACACCGACCACGAGCACAAGCAGCTCACCTCAAGCCCCGCCGTGACCATGTCTCGACGCTGCTCCAGCAGTTCGCCATCGCACCGGCCGGTTGGCTCTGGGTAAAGATCTTCGTTCGCCTTCCCCATCCGGTCTTCCATCATGCTTCTTGCTTGCACTGGACTATTATTAGATTGGATGGAGAATATGGACTTTCTGAAAAAAGAGAAATATTTTAGTGGAGTTCTTATTTTAGGATGATGGGCAACATCTTCTACAGGGAAAATAGTCGTTCATTCTCTCATCTGAAACAAGAACTAGTCAATCTATATCGACGGTATTTTTCTATAGGGTGTGGATAAGTCTAGAAGACTATGTAGGGGATACGTTAGGTTAGTGCAGGGTAGATCATGTACTGTCGTACTGCCATTAGTGCTGCAATATAAGACAAGTTTGCATTCTTACAATATTATTTTTTCACTAGCTTACAACATTTTGCCCTGATAGAAATGCACCAACTGAACCTTTCTTACATAATGGCAACTTTTGGGTCAGTGGTGCTTTAGGTACTTTCTGGTCAATTGATCAACTGCCAAGATCTATTGGGTGAAAAAAAATGTATATGAACTGATTGATTCACACTTTAACTGAAATAAACATTGCAAGTTAGAGTGTGACAGCAGCATAAACAAAAAAAGGCAAAACTATGTTTTGTCTGTTGTAAGAGTGGGTGGATTACACCAAATGCTCACCACATTTTTTTTTATTTCTGATTGATGTAACGTGAATGTTGAGATCCTATTATATAGTGTTTTTATTTACGCCATGGACACACATGGATGAACAGCAATATTCTGAATTTCTTTCTCCTATCGTGTAATTATGCTTAGCTAGGTTTACTAATCCATCCATATGTTCATGTCTACTTTGGTATGCAGAATATGGCTACAGGTTCCACTCCGAGAACTGGCAAGACTAATGATCCAAAGGTAATTATTGACTATTTCAATTACCTTTTTTAATTTACAGCAGTGCATATTCTCAACGCACTGCAGTTTACAATGTATCTTAAGTATTTGAGAATCCCAGATAGTGAATGAGCTTTTTTATATATTCTCTCTTGGTGTCAACAGGCAATCAGAAGGTTGGCTCAGAATCGCGAAGCTGCACGCAAAAGTCGGCTGCGAAAGAAGGTGATGATCTGCGCATCAGCTAGATGCAAACCGAAGTTCTTCTCAGTGGTGAATTTAAACAAATTCTTGACAGATATTTTTTCAATGTGCATAGGCTTACATTCAGCAGCTTGAGAGCTGTAAGCTGAAGCTTTCTCAGATGGAACAGGACATGCAGCGAGCCCGTTCCCAGGTTCACTTTCTACCATTTTGTGTTTCTGCCTGCTATCTTCTAACTGAACATCTGAAATTCTGAATCAATGAAAATCTGAACTTGTGTGTCCTGTCCTTTTAGGGCCTCTTTCTTGGAGCTCAGGTGCAAACACCAGTTCAGGTGCCTCATCTGATCTTCATTTCCCAGTGTTCTCTTCAACTGTGTACCATCGATCATAGTATACCATTTCTGTTGACACCCAAAATGGCATAGGCTAAACCACCGCAAAAATTCCAGACTTAGCCATATTTTGGAGGTCCAAGTCACCGCAAATTTCCAGACTTAGCCAAATTCTCGAGGAGGATCGAAAACGGCTTTACGGAATGTGACCGGACTCACCGACCGGACTCACTGGGCGCGTCGGTCCAGCGTCCGTCAGCGCGGCCGTCGGGTCGCGCCTCCGGCTTCGGGACACCGGCCGGGACGCGCCCGTCGTCCGTGCGGCGCCCGTCACATCCGTCCGGTCAGGTCGGCGGCGGCGCGAGCCAGCGCGAGACCTCTCGCCGGGCGCACCGACCGGGCGTCCGGTCGAGAGCTTGACCGGCGTCCGGTCACCCCGACGCGAGGCCCGTGTCCGCATTTGAGATCGAACCGATTTGTTTCCAATCGTGTTTAGGTCGGTTTTTGATACTTGGAAACGTCCCAAGGACGGTTTCCTAAAAAGGGATAAGACCACCCTCCTCTATATAATAAAAGAGGTTCATGGCGATTTGATCCCATCTACATCCAATCGACAAAAACACATCTACTACCGTCTTGCTTGTAGGTCATCCTCCCTCCTTCTTCGCCGCCCGATGCCATGAACGGAAGATCGACGACAACAACGCCCTAGAGCGGTCAGGCCGGCTAGGGCAGCCCATAGCTGCTGCACGCCCTCACGGGGGTCCGTCCCCGGGCGTGTGGGGTTTCGGGTTTCAAGAGACTTCGCCCGGCGTGTCTTGCGTACCAGCGCTCCCGACGAGGCTCCTCCCGGCGGCGTGTCTTGGCGTGTCGCGCTCATCGTTGGAGGCACAAGGTCCGGTGTGTGGATATCTCTAGGCGCTTGCCGATCCCGATTTTCGGCTTGCCCTACGTGAGCGATCTAGCTCTTGTTTTGGTGTGTTACCGATTTTATCGTCAACACACTTTTTGGCGACTCCGCTGGGGACGATTACTTCGGCTCTACTCTGTAGCCGATCGAATTTCTCTGCCCTAGCCATATTTACAACTGATCTATTATTTGTTTTACGTGATCGGCGTTAACTCTGTCCTAGGGGCCGATTGCCGATTGCAATTTTTTAATTCGACAAGGAATCGGCCTCTGGCCGATCGTGTTGTCGTACTTACCAGGTAGTGCTGATTCCAAGCTGCATAGTCCGATTCAAAGTTACGTGGCTGGAAAGATCCTTCATAAGTAACTAAGTTGCATCCTACGTACGAGTTGGGAGATTACCAGCAAATTAGCTTTGAATATATTATATTCTACTACACACGCAAGAGCTCTTGAAGACATCAGGCGTGGAGAGCACCAGAAGGTTCTGTGGTGTTCTCTCGTGTACGAGAGAAAAATTCTGTGCTACCTTTGCTGCTTGGTTCCGAGATCCTGAAGGCACGCTTAGCTGACAGTTCAGCTAACCCAGACGGAATTATTCAGGCTACCTGACGATCTTGTTAGCCATATATGGAGGCGTACCAAGGTGATCCATCACAATATTACTACTCTACGCCTGAGGTACAACTTGCAAATTCATCTTATGATTATAATAATTATTTTGCAAGTGATATAAATTCTCATGATAATGTTGCTAGTTATGATAATACCATACATGTTTCATCGGCTACTTCTGTTGATAATTTTCCTTTATATTATAATTATGCACCTTATGGTCAAAAGCCGATGATTGCTGAAAATTCATTAAGTTCTAGCAACATGTCACATATACGTTCATCGGCTATAAGTTCACAACGTGACATGCCCATGCATGATGATGATTTAATCAATTGCTCTCCAAAGTCAACATCTTATGCAGGTGTTAACTATCATGATTCGGCTACACACATTATTGATAATGATCATAGCCGAATTAATAAAAATCCAACAAGATACAGTGAAGATGTTGATTATGACTCGGCCTTATTCGACTTTCTCCAAGCAAATTGGGCTAATGAACAGTCAGGTCATGCCATAAATCCACCTGGATCTTCTAAATGGAGAATGCCCGCATACACCAGACCTTATATGTTATGTTATGATTACTTGAAGAATCCTAATGGTTGGCGGGTGCCTAAATTTAATATGTTTAATGGAGAAAGTGGTACAACTGCCGTGGAGCATATTAATATATATCTCTCACAATTGGGTTCTGCCAAGAAAGAAGACTACATGAGAATACGAATTTTCCTTTATCTCTCACTTTGGTATTGCCTTTGCATGGTTCACATCTTTACCCAAATATCTTGCCTGGTCATGGTCTAGATTAGAAGAATTATTCTATGAATTCTTTGGGAGAGATACCGAGAAAAGACCAATCACAATTAGGACAATGGTTGAGGCAGGATGGTTAAATGATTATCAAAAGGCAAGTCTCACTACAGAAAAGTGTGAGGAACATCAGAAACATGCTACTCCTGAAACTCACATTGAATCGGTCAAACCGACTTGTCAGTCGGATAAACCGATTATTTAAACAGTCAAACCAAATTGGTTTCTTCGGCGCTGAAACCGATAAAACCAGTTTAGGAAATACACAATCTTTGCCTTGCCGAAAGACAAATCCGATGGCTGAAATCTTGGAGAAAAATAATCCAGCTATCTTAATTCGACCGGGGCAAGCCAATTCTACTTTTGGAAAAAATGTCATAATCGGCGAGCCTAGAGAGCCTAAGAAGAGAAAGCAAAGTTCAGATCGTGAGGTGGTGCTAGAAAGATCTAATAACAATCGGGAAAGCCTCAAGATCACTATCAAGTCTTCCAGGGTTCGGGGGCAGCCCAAAGTGTCATTCATAAAATGTCATGTCAACCACTAGTGTCATCATCCAAAAGGGATTCTTTGGAATCAATTTTTAGAACTAGTGGACAGAAAAAATCAGCAAGACCGATTGCTCGAATTGGTCAAGCTATTCATAAGAAAAAGGAGCAGCACACACATAAAGGTGGAGTATTGGTTCCTCGACCATTAATGTGTCAAAATCTTCACCAAAGGAGAGAGTGTGCTAGTAAAACTCACAATGAGCAGCAATACTTATCTCGTAGCCGATTGAGCCATAGCCAATCGTGCCCCGATAAGAAAAAGCCAACCACCTTACTTGAGGTGGCCAAGCCGACCCCAGGGCGGCCCGGGTTGGCTAAGGTTGCTGTCATTGAGCATGAATCGGCATTGACGACTTCCGAGTCGGCTAAGCCGATTCTTGTTGTTGTAGATTTTTCCACGTGCTTGAAAGTTTTCGCCACTACTATGGTGGGAGTCGAGACACAAGAAGAGCCTCGAGGAGGAAATTAGTGGCGTTGGAGAGAGCACACAAACTCTTTTTAAAGGTATTGCTAACGATGAGACCATCGAGAGCGAGAACCTTGGTTGCTACATCTTTCGTCACTAAGGTACAAAATTGCATCGGCCTACATGTTGTCTTCGATTGGAAGGCCGATGACAATGTTTTGTCAAAGTTAAAGTTTTTCCCAATGCTTAATGTGAATTATACATATATGTGGATTGCTTTACTTACTTTAAATTCAATTCATACTTGGTCCCGAATGAGATATAAGTTTTGCAATTACTTTGGGTTTTATGATTCGGGACTAAGATTGAAGAATATTGCTCATGCCGATGTTTGTTCTACATTTAATTCGGCATGAAAAATGATTGTAAAGGTGCGACCGAATGGATTTGTGTTAAATTTAATCTCTTAAACTTGCCAAGTATTGAAGCCGATTCTACAAGAAAATCGGGCTTACAAATTTAATGCACACCTTTGGTTCTATCTGTTGTGATCATGTCTTTAACATATTCTTTGAAAAGTAAATTTATTGGGCATATTGATCACAATGCTTTGCCATCAATTCAGAACTTGGAAGAGCTTATATATTGCAAGTTGTGTAATTCATTTGATCATAATACTCAAAGTTGTAATGTATTTCATCATGAGATCCAATCGGATATTGATAATGACCGATTGAGGTTTTTGAGGCTCAACAAGTGGACCGATTAGATTCAATCGGGCCTGATGGCGGAACAAGTTTTGAATCGGCTTGCACTACTAGCCGATTCACTTGAAGCTCAAGGCTCCAATGCTCAAGAAAGAGATGGAGAATCCTCAAATCAAGATAGAGCTGTTATCCACAAATTTCAAATTGAAGATGTTTCAAAGGATAGCAATATTTCTCCGATGTTAGAGAACACCGGGGGGGCAAATAAAATCTCTCCATCTCCACCAAAAGCCGATTGATTCCATTGAGCAAGGGAAATCGGGTGGAGGTCTTTCTTTGGAGCGTGTCCATCAAGATGAAGGAGAGGAGGATGCTCATAAAGCTAATGGAGGCAAGGAGCATGACAAAGAAAAGGGCAATAGAAGACCGAAGCTTAGCTTCGAAGAGCTTCTAGCTAAATATACAAAATATAGGGGAAGCGAATCGATTAAAGAAAACCCAAGCATCAAAGTTGCCTCCAAAGCATAATCCTCAAAAACAACATTGGCAAAGGAAGGTGAATGTTCCATCATATTTCGAGCCACAACATGTGAAGTATGCAGCTCTGAAACGCTTGAAAGAGTTATCTTACAAAGACCGATTTGATCAAAATTGGTCCGGAGCTAAGCCAAAAGGGAAGGTGGTGAAGCAAGTTTACCGCGTGAAGTATGATGGACGGAAAAAGAAAAGTTCAGATCTAAGTGACACCATTGAAAAGCCGATTACGTTGTTGAAAAATCTGGCTATTGATGGTAAACAAGTTAAAAATTCAGCCGTTTATATTGCGGGTACTAAATCTGAACAAAAGAAGATAAAAGTACCTAAGAACAAGAAAGAAATGTCACTGTCCACAACAGAGACTAAACCGATATGCTCAATCGGTTTACCAAGGTGGCAGGAAAAAGAATTGCAGAAGCTCAGTGCAGAGAAGCTAAGAGAAAGGGGCTTAGCATGGGTCCCAAAAGGCAGCATTAAAGATCGAAAGGATGATGATCAAGCAAGCGGTGCAACGAAGACAAAAGATAGAAGAAAAAAGATTCAAGACACCATCGATCAGTCTGTTGTCTCCAACAACTGACAGGGTCAAACCTTGGCTTGTAGAATTCAGTTGTGGCGGAATTTGCTTTCTCTACCTGAGGTGCATCCTTTTTGATAACTCTAAACTTTTCAAACAATTTACCAATAAGAATATATGATATATATTTGCACTATATTCAATCTAGAAAGTCGGATGTTGAAATAGACAAGTCATATTTTTATGGTTCGAGAAGCAAGTGCTAAAGACAGTAAATTTATTTATAACGACCGACGTGTGGACGCAATCTATTCTAACATGGGTGTATGCCCACAGCTTGAGTATGGCCTTGCTATAAAATTTACATTTGCTATATGAAGCCCATTCCTGCAGATTAATGTTGCATTCTAGAGCCATCAGTTCTCATTTCCTTTCACTTTTATGCAGCTTACGTTGAGAAACATTAACAGGAAGAGAGGATCGATTGTTTTATGGGAGACTGAAGAGTCTTAAAAGGCACTGAATTATTGAAGGGACAGTTCTGTAATTGGCATGTTACTATTTACCGAAATTGAGAAATAGTCAGAGGTGACATGTGCTATGTTTGTTGACTCTACAGTTGCAGCAGTAATCCACATGTCCAAATGGGCGAATGCCACCAATGATGAAGACACTGTAGGCTAAGAAGAACAGAAATGGACAGACAGAAGCAGCCATGGCTCATCTTTCTGGCACATCGAGTTAAATTGAGTTTAACTCAATGTAATAGATCATGTAATAGGGTTGCTCATGTAATAGCAAACTATGTTTGTACCCATATTAGAAAATAGTAAAGCTCAGGGTGTGTTCAGTTGGCGAGCGAACCCGAAAAGTCTTCTGATGACGCAATCACATCAAATCTTTTATCGCATGCATGAGACATTAAATATAGTTAAATAAAAGAACAAATTGCACAGTTTGGCTGAAAAGTGCGAGGCGAATCTTTTGAGCCTAGCTAGTACACGATAAGACAATAATTATCAAATACAAGCGAAAAGTGCTTCTGATGGCCCAACCCAAAATATTTCACCAACCAAACACAGCCTCAATTTTGAAGGACCATTGCATCCTTTTTTTGAACAGCAAACATCTAGCCATGATGTTTGCACATATAAACATGTTTGCACAATAATAAAGCTCAATTCTGTACTGCAGGCTGTTGATGACTCTCTGAGCGCGAGCCCCCTCCCTCGAAACCCTAGCCATCTCTAGCTTTGGCTGCGATGGATCTGGCCGTGGCTTTTTTTTTCTTTTTGTTCTTTTTATTAACCGTAGTGGTTATTTAGTGCTCAGAAAAAAACACCACAATTAATCGGTCGATTAACTGTGGCCTTTCAATCATGGGGTCGCAAAAAAACTTCCACGGTTAATCCAAAATAATTAACCACTACGGTTAATAAATTGTGTAGTAGTGGTGCCCAATGGATACTCCGAACAACACCTTTTGTGCACCAACCGATCACTAGCACCGCATGGATTGCAACCGCTCTAGATCAGATCAGATTAAGCAAAACAGAAAGTGCAGTGGTGTCAAATGCTAAAGTACAGGGCATGATGATGAATGATGTGGTGCCATCCTAATACAACGCACGCAGCTAAGGTGATCGCAACACATCATTAGAATCCGAATAGTTGTCATGCAGAAAGCTATAATTGTCTTTTCAGTCTCATCATGCAGTAAGACTGTTCCGCACTCACGTTCCTCTATTCATTTCCTTCTAAAGGATATTCTATCCTGGTCATCTAGATTCTCACCTTTATATCCAGTTTCTCCGCATCCACAGTACTCTATTTCCTCCTCTATCCCAACAACCCATCTTGTGGGGCCCACACGTCATACAATCTATCCACCATCTCTCCCCACCCGGTCTTTCCTCTCTCTTCCACCGCGAACCAGAGAGACCTCCACCTCCCGCCGGCGAGCAGGCCCAGGCAAGCAAGGCGCCGCGCCATCGGGCTCCTCCCTCTCTCTCCGCCGCCGCCCAGGCCAAGGTGCCACGCCACCATGTCCTCTGTTTTGGTCCGTCGGGCAAGCACGCGGGCTGGTCGCTTAGTTCCATCGGGGCGAGGGCGCCATGGCGGCAATGGCACGGCCGTGTGTCTGGCAGCGTCCGGGCGGAGCACCCACAGCGAATCGAGCGCCGTGGTCGGCGGGTAGCGGCGTCGCCCGGCCGCCCGCGTGTGGGGACCTGCTGGCTTGCGGCGGCGGGACTCCACCTTCGCGGCACCTCGCCCCGTCCCCGTCTGCTCCCGACCATGGTGTCGGGAGGCGGCTCCACCTCGTGTGGCGGCAAGCGCGGGCTCCTCCACCTCACGCCGGCGCGCTCGCGGGCGGCGGCGCGGCATCACCACCCGCGGCGCGGCTGGGTGGCGGAGCGTGGGCCTCCCGGCTGTCGGCGGCGAGGCCTTCCCGACCGGTCGCATCCCAGGGCCGCCTGCCACCGACACCTTTTGACTCCTCCCTATCACGGGCGGAGGATGAGTGTTGGCCCCGGGCGCCTACGGGACACTCGCTACCTTCTGTGAATCTAGCGGAAGGGAGCCGCGTGCCGTAGGATACCGAACGCTGCTCCCAGTACCCCGTTGCGGCTAATATTTACAGTATATGCTGGAGTAGCACATAGAGAGTGCCGGTGCAGACAGTCTAAGACTATCTATATGACTACCCTACTGTTTTAGCTAGACCGAATCATGCATTCAATGCATCTTGGATGACTGGAATAAAACAATATGCATAATTTTTTTTAGTTTTATTGTTTGCTTTAAATTCGGTTCTCAGTTATTTGGAATGCCCAATCACACATTATTTATGTATGCTTCATCAATGACAATGAGAGCCCTATAAATATCATCCAAGGCTACATCTCAAGCATGATAAATATAGGTGTAGTGGAATAATTTAGTGGGATATTGGAGACCAACAAACACAACACATTTTTCCATGGCAGAGTGCCCGGTCGGTGTGTCCCCGTTCAATTTGTGTTGTTCTCTCCGGCGCTTGTCGTCCTTGACCCCGCCTGGTCTCCCTCCTTGCAACCGACCAGACATCCCGCCTGTGTTAGCTATTACAGCAACACAGAATGGGAGTGCGAGCGAAGTCAACACGGACTGCATCCTCACTCTGGCGTACATGCGCCTCTGGCGTTCTGCACCGGCACTCCGAAGCCGGGAGTAGGAGGAGGCGGTTCTCGCGGCCAAGTCCAAGATTATTGCGTGCCCGCGCTGGCTGCTATGAGGGTTGGGAGATGGTACTACCTACGCCTACCTTACTAGTAGTAAATTACCTGATCACCAATCCACGATTCTGGTGATTTACCAATCCTCTAGTGAAATGTCAGTTATATCAGTGATATATATGCTTTGAATGTAAGAATTCTAAATGTATTGAAGTGCTTGTGATCTTGAGAGAAAAATTTCTTAAACCGAATGGCACATGAACTATGACTGAAAGTCGTGCTATTTTTCAATGAACATGAACTGAGCATCACTCTAAATTCTATGATTTGATTTTTACTATGTTGTATTATCAATGAGACACCCTTGGTATTTCATTTAGTCAGAGTAAATGCAACCTCTAGTGGTGTCTCATAGGTATTTCAACTATGATTGGTATTTAGACTGAAAGTTTAAATACTGTCGCTATTTACTCTGACTGAATGAAATACCTATGAGACACCACTAGAGGTTGCATTGAGGACCAAGGATGACATCCTACAGAGGAGGAGAGCTTACATGTGGAAAGTGTAATTTTTCACTGCCTGCTTCTTTTTCCGCCGTTTCCACCCCTTCGGGGGGTGTCAAAAACCTTTCTATAAATATACTCTTTCCTATTTTAATTGAAAGGGGCGGACTCTTACCGTCGCGTTTCAAAAAAATTTACTCGGACTGAAAAGAGTTACCTATTTTTTCTGAATGCTGACCCCAGCGTCCTCTCCACGGACCGGTATGAGAACCGCCTCTCGTTCGCCATCAATGAGCTCCTTGCTCCTCGACAAGTCGCCCATCCAGGCCCTCTGAGGCCTTCTTACGCACCGCCGACGGGTTCAACGACTTCTTGGGGTCAACCATTACGGTAAGACAAATCCAAGACCAGAACACACTTAAATTTTCTTTGTTTCCTGCTGATTTGGGAAAATGAATCTTCGTTTCTTAATCTAAATTGTAAAAGAGAGGCTCTTTTTTTAGATAATGGATGAGTAAAAACATCACGCCTCTACATCCGAGGATATACACAACCAACTTAATACAAGTAATTGATAAATAGAAAGCGCAGAACAAGTCTCTATAAAGGATAGAGAGAACTAAAAGCGAGATGGTAACTAAAGTAGATGGTAAATGTGCTTCCACCCTCGGTTGGAAAACTTCAAAGTAATCACTTCTAGTTTTCCTCGCTAATATGCGAGTGTGTTTTTATCTTGCTCATCACGCCGCGGCTAGGCCCGAAACGCATCCAATATGCTCCTTTGAAAATAACCTTGCAACAACGAAAAAATTTTCATTTTGTTACTGAGATAATATCGTTTTGACAGACACCAAATGGCCCGACATATAGCTACAACACCAACCCAAGTCAAGTTTCTAGTCCTTTTATTCTGATTACTAAGCCAAGAACCAAACATATGGCTTATAGAAACCGGTTGGTTTAGGCCGATAGTATAAAATATGTTCCTCCATACCGTTTTCGAATCTGAGACATTCTAGGAAAAGATGTTGGATGATCTCATTCATATTACAATCAACACATTTCGGCCTTCTTTCTAGTTTTTTTTCCTAGCAAGGTTACCTTTTGTTAAAACAACTCTCTTTTGAAGAAACCAAAGAAAGATCCTAATCTTCAGAGGAAGTTTTAACTTCGGATCAATTTATGTCGAAAAGGTGGTTGATTGTTTATGAGATCTAGGTATATAGGTCTAACGGAGTATAACCCCAGATTTGGTTAAGTTCCATTTGAAAGTATCTGAACCTTCCACAAACTCAACATGATTGATCTGTCTACTAGATTATTCCAAATCAATTAGATTTTTACCCACGAGGGACCTTCGGAAGGAAATGCGAAGAGGGCTCGTGGCCATCACTTTTGTAACGGATGCATGAGGATCACGCACTATGTTGTCACCCTACCCAAGTGTCATCCCAGAAGAGAGTTTTGTTCCCATCTTTGATAATGAATGAACCTTTGGCCATCACATATTGCTGAAGCCTAACTTTGTGCATTTTGCATATGTCGGTTGAGTTTCGTGTGCCTTCCCCACTGAGGTGCCAACAACCCGGAAAGCTATTTAGGTGGAGGTACGCAAGTAGAATCTTGATGGATCGTGGGCTGTCGTCGACATCTCATTTGGATAGTTAGCTGCGCCCATTTCGATCCTCAAATGCCGCGCCGGCCTTCGGGATGTCGATCCGAAATGCCTAACGGCTACTCAAAGGTTTCTAGTCTGTACATTGAAATTTCCGGTTTTAGCACATTATTCTCGGTAGCTAATGGTTCATTAGATGTGTATATGTTTTATCTAAAAAAACTGATTGGGCTGTGTGTCTATGTATATATTCTATTTTTTGGTGACTTGTCTATGTATACATATCGGGTGACACAGGGTGGAGCACGTCGAGTTGGACGACAGTCGGTGCACAATATCTACAAGCTGGTGAACTTCGGGGCTCGCCTTTGGTAAGCGCCGATGGGTTGGAATGGAGCGGATCGCCGGTCGGCGCCTTGCCGGTGTTATGGCCAGCAACATTCCGACCCGGTGACATCGGTGGTAAGCTTTACGTGACTGTACCATGCATTGGGGCACACCATATATCATTATGTTCACCCTCGTCCAACTGAATCCCCAAGAGTAAAGATCCTTATGGAACAAATCCTTTCTTTGCGGTGATCACTAGCATAGAGGGGAGAAAGCATCTTTGAAGGCGGGCCGAGAGGATGGTGATGAGCTTCTAGCGGTGGTGTTCTGGCCTCAAGCTAGCACCGGTGGACAACGCGTCGGGCGGTGGTCTTTGAGGGACATTCGTGTCATGACCGGAAGAGCGTCGGCGACCACGGTGTCATGACCTTAGCCATGGGCTGCTTATGAGTAGTTGACCGAGGTTGAATCTTTGGGCTGCGTGCTTGTTATGTGTTGGGATTGGCCCATGTAATGAAACTATATGTGTACATGTGGATTGCCGGAACTCAATGGAATCAAAGGCGGCGCCATCGGCTCCGACAAGTCACCTTCTTTTTTTGCCGATGATAGCATGTTTTTCGGAGCGGATAGAGAGAATGCGGTTGTGGTGAAAGATGCTCTGCAAAAATATTGTGATGCCTCGGGACAACAAATTAATGAGCATAAGTCCTCGATACATTTTGCTAAAAGGTGCCATCAAGAGACCGAGAGAGATGCAATTAAGTCGGTGTTAAATGTCCATAATGAATGTATCGGTGAAAAAAATACTTGGGGATGCCATCGGATGTGGGCTCTTCTTTGAATGGAGCCTACAAATTCCTCAAGGATATAGTGTGGGGAAAAGTCCGGGGTGGATGGAGCGGTGTTTATCGGGCGGGAAAGAGGTCCTCATTAAATCGATCGCCCAAGCCATTCCAACTTACTCTATGGCTTGATTCAAGTTACCAAGAGGTCTTTGCAACCACTTAACAAGTTTAGTGAGAAGCTTTTGGTGGGGTAGCAAGCTTTGGGAAGAGAAAGATATCTTTGGGTAGCATGGGACGAGATGATCATGAAAAAGTTTATGGGTGGACTAGGTTTTGAGACTTTGAAATGTTCAACCTAGCATTACTTGCGAAAGCAAGCATGGCGAAGTTCTTCGGGACCCGTCATCATTGAGCGCAAGGATTCGAAGGTCGTGTACTTTCCACATTTAGATTTCTTAGGCGCCGGTCTAGGGGTATCTCTGTCAAAAGATTTGGCGTTCTACTTTGGATGGTAGAGAAGTAATTTGCGGCGGGGTTTGATAAGGAGAATTGGTTCATGTGAATCTACCCTCATGTGAAGCATGGATTGGATACCGTCGATAGCCTCCATTGACCGATCCCAAGTAGGAACCTAAACCCGCGTCAAAGTGTTAGCGAGTTGATTGACAAACACTACGAGGTTGTGGGATCGGGGAAGGCAGTAGCAATTTCTCTCTCCGACCGATATTGATGCCATCCGCAACATACTATTGTGCCATAGAATTCAAAGCGGACTTACGGGCTTGGCACTATGAGAAGAATGGCATCTCAAGGTGCGGTCGAGCATACAAGATGTTAAGTTTTTCCAGTATGCTTAGGGCGAAGACAACGACTTCGGATAGGAAAAAGCGGAAGGAGAATGGAGAACTCTACGGCATGTTAAGGTTCCTCCTAAGGTAGCACTTTTCTATGGAGATTGGCTAAAATTTTCTTGCCTTGGTGAAGTGCTCCACCATAGAAATATGGCGAGCCATGGATTTTGCTCCCTACGTGGTGCAAATGATTCTTGGAAGCACTCCACAGCAGCGCCATATGGCCAAGTGTGTTTGGGCACTTGAGAAAGAGGAGGTGGTTGATGGTGAAATTCAAGATGCCGATCCCAAGGGCTAGGCGGTTAAAGTTTTTGAGACGTTACCTCACGTCTTGCCGTGACTTTATGGGGGCTATTTGGTTCTCAACTGTCTACCCATGGATTTATATCCAAGTATTGTGAGGAGCTTACGGTTTCACTTTGCACTTACGAAAGCCAAAAGCACATATTCGGGCTACCCGGCCTAGCACTCATCGATGGATTCCACCACGGGGAGGGGTTCACAAAGATAAGTGTTGACGCTGCTCTGTCCGAGAACTCTTAGAGGGCTGCCGTTGCGGCCATTGCAAGGGATCAAGATAGCATTTTTCTAGGAGCTTCAAGTCTTGTTCTTGAAGGAATCACGAACCCGAAGTTGCGTAAGCACTATGTAACACCCCCGGTGTTATTTCCACTAAAACCCGACATGTCATCATGATCATTGTAAAGCATCCATGTTTAGCCCACCCTGTGTTGCATTGAACTAAAATAAGTTTATTTTATGTTTAGTTGCTTTGTCGGTTGAAAAGACGCGAGAGAATCGCATTCGAAAACTATCCCCCTTGTCGGAAACCCTAGATTTCAAACCCTAGTTTGTCCCCTTTTATTTTATTCAAAATCCATTAAGAATTTGGGTATGGTTATTAAAGCATTTTTGTAGGGTTTTCAAAACTAAACAAAGTTGGTATTTTGAGTTTTTAAAGTTTAGTTCAAAATTTTAAAGTAATTTTGAATTTCATTCAAACCCTAATTGCCCCCTTTTCTATATTTCAAAATTCATGCAAAATCTGAGAAAACTTTCTACAGCTAGTTTGTAGATCTTGTTGAGGGGAACAAAAGTCATGTACAAAGTTTTTCAAGTTGTTACATGATTTTGAAAGTAATTTTAATTCAAATTTCAAAATTTAGAACTGCCTTTCAAAAAGTCATATTTCTAGGCAGATTTTGAAAATGGTCCAATTATGAAATTTGTAGATCTTGAAAAATTAAGGGGGTTACTTTTTGGAAATTTTTGAGTTCAGTTCAAATTTTTGGAGTAATTTGAAAAGTTCAGATTAGGGTTTGATTTGAGGGGAGGGATGAACAGTACCCGACCTCTCACCCCATCATGCCACCGCCGGGCGTCAAGGTTCACGCGCCGTCCACCCCGCGCCTTCCAAATGTCCCGCGCCGCGAGGACCTCGCGGCGTCCCCCGGCCACCGTCCAACCTCCCCATGCCTATAAATAGGCCGATGTCGCCGTTTTTTCCCTTTTTCGAAAACCGCCGCCACCCGAACCGCCGTCGTCCGTCGCCGTCGAGCCACCTTTCACTCAACCATCTACCCCATCCTCTTCGCAACTTCCTAACCTTCCTCGGAACCCGGCCCGGCTGTCTCGCCCGCCCGGAACGCCGCCGTCCCCCCGTCTTCCCAAGTCCGGCCGAACGCCGCGCCCTCGACCTCGCCGTCGCCCGACCCACTTCCGGTGAGCATTTCCAACCAACCGGCTAGCCCTTTGGAGTCGCTGGACACCGTAGTCATGAACGGCTCGTTGGTTTTTCGCGATCGAAGTCCCGACGTCGCGAACGCCGCCCGCCGTCGCCCGGCACACGCCCGCCGCCGGACGACCCCTCTCGCGCCTCGCTCGCCCCAACCAAGACTTCGCCCTAGACCCCCGGTGAGCCCCCGCCACGTTTACGGGTTGGTTTTCCTTTTTTTTTTCCACGCCGGCGCCGGAACATGGTCGCGCCGCCCGCCGCCGCGATGGCGCGCGCACCACCGCCCGGTGGCGCGCACGCACGCACGCACGTGCTAGGCCAACATCAGAGCAAGCGGGCGGCCCAATAAGAACGATGTTGGGCGAATCTTTTTATGGGCCAAAATAAAAATAAAATCGGCCCACGGTACCGGCCTTGGGCCATGAACGAGTGACGGGCTGTGCACGATAACAGGCCGAAAATCAACCCAAAACCCTTTTTCTTTTATAAAATGCTTTATTCAATTTCTTTTATTTGAATAGTGTCCGATTTTCCAAATTTTGTATAAATTCAAATACTAGCTCAAAAATTCTGAAAAATTTTTGTGTAGCCTTCCCATGAGTATCTCTATCCATGAAAAATTTGAAACTTGAAATTTGAATACTTTTGACATGATTTAAAAATACAAATTTTAATTGAAAAATGCATCTTCCTTGATTTTTAATAATTATTTTATTTATCCAAAAAATCATGAAAATTATTTTGGTACTGTTTTAGGACATGACCTACCTGTATAAAATTTTTTGAGCTTGTTTGGAGAAAGTTAAAAAATTTATTATGTTATAACCCTATCATTTCATGTGAAAAGAAAATTGTTTAATGCTTTCTAAATTAGGGTTTTGGGTAGATTTTGGGTTGTTTTGTGAACCCTAAACCACACCACACTGTCAGATGGTCCTTGAGAACTCCGTAGGCAATGGTGATGATATCTCGTAGGGTAGTTCAACAAGTTGGTTTTGTTAGGTTGCAACTTTATCGTGAAGGAAAAGTTGTACTCGAGTTGTTTATCTTTCTATGCACCCTTGCACCCCATGTTTTTATGCATGGCATTATATTAAGCATGCACTATTCTTTCGTATAGTGAACGAAGAAGATCGTGAAGTTGTTGATCAAGTCGAAGAGAGGCTTTTACGGTTGATTCAAGCTCAGAGTATCGAGATCCGTCGTCCGAATCAAGCTTCTTCACCGATCAAGGCAAGCCCCTGTTCATTTAAACAATTCCTTGTGTTTTATAAAACTTTATATCACCTTTGCTTTATGCTTTGCATTAGGTGATAGGAGTTGAGTGACAACCTAATTGATGCATTACCATTCCTTGTTTATTTCAATATCTACCTTGATAACCTGTTTTGCTAAAATGCTAGAACGCTTAGCCCCGCTATATTAGTTAGATTTTTGAGTCAAAATGTGACAAGTCCCTTATGATAGCCCGAAGAGGCTTTGATGAAAAGGATGCTATATGATGAAACCATACCGGATATGGTGATAAAGTTGAGACCGGTCGGGTAATTTGCACCGAGAATGGAGTCTCGGTGTAGTATTTCCCGGCTTGTCGATTAAGGACCGTCGCGTTGTAAGTAATGTGCACCAAGACTATGGAACGCAATTTGCGCCCGAGGTCGTTGGACCAATGGCACGTCTGTCATGGGTGTTACCCCATCACGGTCGACCCTAGTTCCGGACACATACTCCGGTAAGCCCAATCTTGGGGGTGTCAAATCGGAAACGCATAAACCCAAGACCGGGAGTGGAGAGATGGCGGGAGTACATGTTACCCTCGTGGGTTAAAGTCCCTGATTGGAGGTGTACGGTATTCTCGGGTGGCGTGGGGCGCGGTTCCGTTTTGAGTATCCAGGAAAGGGTTGATATATGCAAGCTTAAGTGCTACATATGTCGTGTGGAAAGAACTCCCAATTTGGGTTAATCGATTTTGAAATCGCCGTGCTTCTCGGACATGGAGACTTGGTTTCTCACTTACATCGTAGTTTAATTATGGAACAAGAAAGAGATGGAATAAGTGATGGAACTTCTACAAGTGTATGCTATAGAGTAAGATCACCTAGAATAGGTGAAATACTAAATTGAGATTAAAACATTGAAAGTAAGGATTTACTATTAGTAAGCTTTTACGCAAAAAGAGTCCTTGATTCTTGCTAAAAGCCTTATCTTGATTCCTATTAGACCAAAGATTCCCGAGTCTTCTCCTATTTTCTTTAGTCGGGTAAGCCTTGTTGAGTACTCCCAGCACTCGGGGTTTGTTGACCCATGTTGCGGGACCGAGGTCATGTTTGCACCGGACCATCTTTGCATGACGTTTTAACGAAGAAAGTGATGAGGAATGAGAAGTGAAACCCGTGGGTAGGGGTCTAGTAGTATCTCTTGTGTAATAAACTTTCCGCTACTCCTACTTTATATATTGTAAAACTTGTTTCAAATAAATGGTTGTAAAAGTATTGTAATATAAATCTTTCGCTGTTTTACTCTGTTTATGTATGAAAATTGTTGTAATCTTGCAATGACCTCGTAACGGATCCTCGTTGGAATAGTTAATAGTGCTTTTCGGGTTATAGGTGCACATATGTGACTATTAAAGGTTGTTGAACCGATAATTAGTACATGTGGGCCCCCAGTAATTTGGAAGGTTACATTACATGTACCGGCATCGAGCCTCCGTTACCGGTGTTACTGTAGCATTACTTTTTAAAACTTCAAAATGATTTGGGTCAAACTAATTTTATTCTTACTTTGGTCCAAATTGCTTATTCTCTTATCTTAATCTATTGAAAAACTTTCTTATCCAATTTCAAAAGGATATAAGTGGAGTAGCATTATATAAAGCCCTACTTATAAAATCTTTAATGCAAAAAGTTTTTATTGATTGTTACGTAGGTTCGATTCATGCATCATGTTTAAATCAATTGTTAATATTACCTTCCCCTTTAATGTGGTTTGGGTTAAGTAATATCAATCCCGTTCTTGCTAAACCTTTAGATCCTCCTACCTGAGCCCGGGGTAGATGTAGAATGGAACCCCTGTTTTAAGAATAAGTGATATGTGTTGTTTTTATTGTTTTTCTTTTGAAGTTCAATAAGCTTGGTTGGGTGTTATATAGTTTTGTTTTGAAAACAGATGTCGCACAACAACAGCGCCAGCTCTCAGAATAGGGGTGACCTTCCAAACCCTCCACCAGTCCCAACAAACCTGACTGATGCCATTGCGGCTCTGGTTCAAGCTACTACAGAGAACTCGCCCGATACGAGAAGTAGCTCGGAGTCGAACAATCGTCGTGACCACAAGGATCGACATGATGATGAAGAAGATGAAACTTCTTATCCGAAGTTCACCGGCACAAAACCTCCAATCTTTAGTAGAGCCGATGAGCCATTAGAGGCAAATGATTGGCTTCGTGCTATGGAGGAAAAGTTTGAGTTGATGACTTGTACGGATCATCGAAGCCCCTCTTTCTTTTACAACAGCTTTCGAATACTTGGGAGCTTGGTGGAATAATTTCAAAGCCGAGCAGCCTGGCCGGACACCAAATCACCTGGATGAATTCAAGCATGCCTTTCGTGCTCATTTCATTCCAAAGCAGGGGGTTATGGCCAAGAAGCTAGATGAGTTCTTAGCCTTAAAACAAGGAGAAGACTTCGGTATTGCGTATGTGGGCAAGTTTAATCATCTCGTCTCGGTATGCCACGTAACTTGTGAATTCGGATGGAAAGAAGAAGGAGTGGTTCATTCGAGGCCTCCATCCAAAGCTTCATGCCATGATGAATATCCGTGACACGGATTCTTATCATGATGTGGTAAACATGGCAATATCTTGTGAGGAAAAGAATCGTGTTCTTATGGAATACGAACATAAGGAAGAAAAGAAAAAGAAAAATGTATCCTCTGGATATTCTGGTGGCAAATCAAAAACGTCCCGAGAGTGATTTACCACCCCGTGAATCATTTTCGTCCTCCTTATCGTCCACCACAATTCCGGCCAGACGCATGCCAGCCCTTTGTTCGACCCTTTGCGGCTCTTCCTTACCCACGTCAGCCGAATGCCCCTGACATTCGCAATCCTCCTCCACAAAGTCATACACCCATTTGTTATAACCGTGGAAAACCCGGTCATTATTCTCGAGAATGCCCCAATCCTCGAAGGTATAACCCGGGTTATCGATAGCTTCGAAGTCACCGCCACGCCCGTAACAAAAATAATAATCAGAATGCTCAGAAGGGAAAGGGCGAAAAGAGAACCGGAAAAGTATACTACACCAATGTGGAGGACATTCCTGCGGGGGAACCAATTATGATGGGTATGTTCCCTGTCGCAAGACACCCTGCAGTAATATTATTTGATTCCGGCGCATCGCATACATTTGTCGAGAAAACATTTGTGGAGAAAAAAATGCGATAGCCATTGGGGAAGTGAAGGATGAGTTCATTATACACTCACCCGGGGGACGTATGAGTACTAAAGAGGTGGTATATCAGATCCCCATAACATTAGGTGGATATGATTTCCCCACCAATATGATAGTTCTAAAGGATCAAGATATAGACGTGATCCTTGGTATGAACTGGCTGTACCAATACGGTACTATTATAGATACCATCAATAGAACTGTCAAAGTAAAGTTACCTGAGAAAAATTCTGAACTCCTTATTCAACTTCCAATTGTTAAAAGGGCAGTTGAAAAAGTGTGTGCAACCTGTGTCAAAGAGATTAAAGACATCCCAAAGTATGTGAGTTTCCTGGATGTATTCCCGGATGATTTGCCCGGATTACCACCGGAGAGAGATGTTCAATTCAAGATAGAATTGAAACCGGAACTTCTCCCATCTCTCGAAGAGCTTATAGAATGGCACCAAAAGAGTTGGCCGAAATGAAAACTCAGCCACAAGGGTTATTAGAAAAAGGGTTTATTAGACCAAGTTCTTCACCTTGGGGATGTCCAAATATTTTTTGTAAAGAAGAAGAATCGAGACTTTGAGGATGTGTATAGATTATCGTCCACTTAATGAAGTGACGATTAAAAACAAGTACCCCCGCCCCCGGATTGATTTACTCTTTTGATCGCTTAGCCGGAGCCAAAGTCTTTTCTAAGATTGATCCGAGATCGGGTATCATCAAATCGAGGATTAAACCCGAAGATATTCCAAAGACCGCATTTACCACCGATATACGGTCTTTATGAATACTTGGTTATGTCTTTTGGTTTAACAAATGCCCCTACTCATTTCATGTACTTGATGAATACAAAGTTTATGTCGAATGGACAAGTTCGTGGTGGTGTTTATTGATGATATTCTTATCTATTCCAAGAATGAAGAAGAGCATGCATCTTGAGCATCTCGAATAGTTTTGAAACGATTGAGAGACCATCATCTCTATGCTAAATTTAGCAAATGTGCCTTTTGGTTGAAAGAAGTACAATTCTCTTGGGTCATGTGCTATCATCGGAAGGAGTTGCCGTTGACCCAAGCAAAGTGAAAGATATCCTTAATTGGAAACCACCAACAACCGCTCATGAGGTTCGTAGTTTTCTTGGAATGGCGGGGATATTATCGTCGATTCATTCCTGATTTTTCAAGAGTGGCAAAGCCTATCACGGAGTTGTTAAAGAATCGGACCAAGTTTGTATGGTCACCGAGTGTGAGCATGCTTTTCGGACTTTGAAGAAAGCCCTAACCACCACGCCTTAGTCTTAGCCCAACCGGATATTGAGAAACCATTTGACGTCTATTGTGACGCATCTGGTATTGGTATTGGTTGTGTGCTAATGCAAGAAGGCAAAGTTATTGCCTATGCATCACGCCAACTAAAGCGCCATGAAGAGCATTATCCAACCCATGATTTGGAGCTAGCGGCGATGGGTTCATGCTTTAAAAATCTGGCGTCATTATCTCATTGGGTAATATTTGTCATGTATATACAGACCATAAAAGTCTGAAATATATCTTTACCCAATCAGATTTGAACATGCGCCAGAGAAGATGGCTAGAGTTAATTAAGGACTACGACATAGAAGTGCATTACCATCCTGGAAAGGCAAATGTTGTTGCCGATGCACTCGGTCGGAATCCTCGGTGTAATTGTCTTATAGCCAATCTAAGGGATAAAACCCTATGTCGAAGAATTAGAAATTGAATATCGGAATTGTTGAACATGGCATGGTAACCAATGCCACAGCGAGGAATCAACTATCAAGAATCAGATTATTGATGCTCAGAAGATCAGTAAGGGCATAGCACATATCAAAGAAAAAGTTAGAAGTGGAAAACCCACTTGCTTCAGAATTGATGAGTCAGATGTGCTATGGTTTAAAGATCGATTAGTGGTACCAAAGAATCCTGAGTTACGTCAACAAATCCTGGATGAGGCTCATTTGACCAGATATTCCATTCATCCCGGAAGTACCAAGATGTATCAGGATTTGAAACAGAGGTTTTGGTGGACAAAAATGAAGATTGAGATTGCCCGATATGTAGCCGAGTGTGACACTTGTCAGCGAGTAAAAGCTGTGCACATGAAAGCTGCAGGGCAATTGCATCCCTTGCCTGTCCCTTCTTGGAAGTGGGAAGAGATCAGTATGGATTTTATTGTTGGATTACCCCGAACATCAAAAGGGTTTAATTCTATCTGGGTCATAGTTGATCGACTTACCAAGATAGCCCATTTCCTACCAGTGCATGATAAGTATGATGCAATAGGTTATGCCAAGTTATATGTCCAACGGATTTTCAGTCTACATGGAGCCCCTAAGCATATTGTCACAGATAGAGGTGCTTTGTTTATGTCCAAATTCTGGAAACAAATGCAAAAGTCACTTGGTACCAAACTAAATCATAGTTCGGGTTATCATCCCCAGACGGCAGGACAGACAGAAAGAGTGAATCAGATTTTGGAAGATATGTTGAGAGCGTATATTCTTAATTATTCAGAAAAGTGGGATGAATGTTTACCCTTAGCAGAGTTTGCCTACAATAATAGTTATCAAGAAAGTATTCAAATGGCACCGTTTGAAGCTTTATATGGTCGCATGATGTGTAAAACCCCACCGCATTGGTCGAACCCGAGAGAAAGATGGTTCTACGGAGTAGACCTGGTAAAGGAAGCTGAAGAAAAAGTAAGATTTGTGCAAGCCAAATTAAAAGAAGCACAATCTCGACAAAAGAGTTATGCCGATAAGAGGCGTAGATTCTTGGAATTTGAAATAGGAGATTATGTATACTTGAAAGTGTCACCCATGAAAGGGGTGAATCGTTTCGAGTTAAGGGTAACCGGCACCTCGATACATTGGCCCATTTCAAGTTTTGGAGAAACAGGGACCAGTTTGCTTATCGACTTCAGATTGCCGAAAAGATTATCGCCAGTGCATGATGTCTTTCATGTGTCTCAATTAAAGAAATGTCTACGAGTACCGCATCAAGTGGTTGCTTTTGAAGACGTTAACTTAGAATCGATCCGACCTACTCGAATATCCTATTCGGATCTTAGACCGTAAAGCTCGAGTCACACGAAGCAAAACTATCAAATGGTACAAGATCCAATGGAATCAACACTCGAAGCGGAAGCTACTTGGGAATCGAAGACTTTCTAACGGAAAACTTTCCCAAGTTTCCACTTTCTTAATCCTTGTAAATGTAAGACCCCTTCTTGTTTTATGAGATAGTTAGAGATGTGTTTGCTTGACACATTTCCTTTGTCGTTACTAAACCCTAGGACTTTAAATCTCGGGACGAGATTTCTTTAAGGAAGGGTCAGTAACACCCCGGGTGTTATTTCCACTAAAACGACATGTCATCATGATCATTGTAAAGCATCCATGTTTAGCCCACCCTGTGTTGCATTGAACTAAAATAAGTTTATTTTATGTTTAGTTGCTTTGTCGGTTGAAAAGACGCGAGAGGAATCGATTCGGAAACTATCCCCCTTGTCGGAAACCCTAGATTTCAAACCCTAGTTTGTCCCCTTTTTATTTTATTCAAAATCCATTAAGAATTTGGGTATGGTTATTAAAGCATTTTTGTAGGGTTTTCAAAACTAAACAAAGTTGGTATTTTGAGTTTTTAAAGTTTAGTTCAAAATTTTAAAGTAATTTTGAATTTCATTCAAACCCTAATTGCCCCCTTTTCTATATTTCAAAATTCATGCAAAATCTGAGAAAACTTTCTACAGCTAGTTTGTAGATCTTGTTGAGGGGAACAAAAGTCATGTACAAAGTTTTTCAAGTTGTTACATGATTTTGAAAGTAATTTTGAATTCAAATTTCAAAATTTAGAACTGCCTTTCAAAAAGTCATATTTCTAGGCAGATTTTGAAAATGGTCCAATTATGAAATTTGTAGATCTTGAAAAATTAAGGGGGTTACTTTTTGGAAATTTTTGAGTTCAGTTCAAATTTTTGGAGTAATTTGAAAAGTTCAGATTAGGGTTTGATTTGAGGGGAGGGATGAACAATTACCCGGACCTCTCACCGGCCGCCACCGCCGGCGTCAAAGGTTCACGCCGCCCACCACGCCCGCGCCTTCCAGCGTCCGCGCCCGCGAGGACCTTCGCGACGTCCCCGGTCACCTGTCCAACCTCCCCATGCCTATAAATAGGCCGATGTCGCCGCCGTTTTCCCTTTTCCGAAACCGCCGGGCCGCCGAATCGCGCCGTCGTCCCGTCGCCGCCGAGCCACCTTTCACTCAACCATCTACCCCATCCTCTTCGCAACTTCCTAACCTTCCTCTGGAACCCGGCTGCAGCTGTCTCGCCGCCGAACGCCGCTGCGGTCCCGTCTTCCCCCAAGTCCGGCCGAACGCCGCCGACCTCGACCTCGCGCCGCGACCCTTTTCGGTGAGCATTTCGTCCAACCCGGCTAGCTTTTTGGAGTCGCTGGACACCGTGAGTCATGAACGGCTCGTTGGTTTTTCGCAGCCGAAGTCCCGACGTCTTGGGAACGCCGCCGCCGTCGCCGCTGTTGCGGCCGCCGCCGACGACCCCTCTCCGCCTCGCTCCGCCCCAACCAAGACTCGTCCTAGACCCGCGGTGAGCCCCCGCCACGTTTACGAGTTGGTTTTTTTTTTTTTTTTTTTTTTTTTCGGACCCACCGGCGCCGAACATGGCCCGCGCCGCAAGACGGCGGGCGCGCGCACCACCGCCCGGTGGAGCGCGACACGCCGGCACGCGTGCGGTGCTAGGCCAACATCAGAAAAGCGGCCTACCCAATAAGAACGATGTTGGGCGAATCTTTTTATGGGCCAAAATAAAAATAAAATCGCCCACGGTACACATCGTCTTGGGCCATGAACAGTGACGGGCTGTGCGAATAACAGGCCGAAAATCAACCCAGAACCCTTTTTTTTTATAAAATGCTTTATTCAATTTCTTTTATTTGAATAGTGTCGATTTTCCAAATTTTGTATAAATTCAAATACTAGCTCAAAAAAAATTCTGAAAATTTTTGTGTAGCCTTCCCATGAGTATCTCTATCCATGAAAAATTTGAAACTTGAAATTTGAATACTTTTGACATGATTTAAAAATACAAATTTTAATTGAAAAATGCATCTTCCTTGATTTTTAATAATTATTTTATTTATCCAAAAAATCATGAAAATTATTTTGGTACTGTTTTAGGACATGACCTACCTGTATAAAATTTTTGAGCTTGTTTGGAGAAAGTTAAAAATTTATTATGTTATAACCTATCATTTCATGTGAAAAGAAAATTGTTTAATGCTTTCTAAATTAGGGTTTTGGGTAGATTTTGGGTTGTTTTGTGAACCCTAAACCACACCACCGTCGAGATGGTCCTTGAGAACTCCGTAGGCAATGGTGATGATATCTCGTAGGGTAGTTCAACAAGTTGGTTTTGTTAGGTTGCAACTTTATCGTGAAGGAAAGTTGTACTCGAAGTTGTTTATCTTTCTATGCACCCTTGCACCCCATGTTTTTATGCATGGCATTATATTAAGCATGCACTATTCTTTCGTATAGTGAACGAAGAAGATCGTGAAGTTGCTGATCAAGTCACTGAAGAGGGCTTTTCTCGTTGATTCAAATTCGGTATCGAGATCCGTCGTCCGAATCAAGCTTCTTCACCGATCAAGGCAAGCCCCGGTTCATTTAAACAATTCCTTGTGTTTTTATAAAACTTTATATCACCTTTGCTTTATGCTTTGCATTAGGTGATAGGAGTTGAGTGACAACCTAATTGATGCATTACCATTCCTTGTTTATTTCAATATCTACCTTGATAACCTGTTTTGCTAAAATGCTAGAACGCTTAGCCCTGCTATATTAGTTAGATTTTTGAGTCAAAATGTGACAAGTCCCTTATGATAGCCCGAAGAGGCTTTGATGAGAAAGGATGCTATATGATGAAACCATACTGGGATATGGTGATAAAGTTGAGACCGGTCGGGTAATTTGCACCGAGAATGGAGTCTCGGTGTAGTATTTCCGGCTTGTCGATTAAGGACCGTGCGTTGTAAGTAATGTGCACCAAGACTATGGAACGCAATTTGCGCCTGAGGTCGTTGGACCAATGGCACGTCTGTCATGGGTGTTACCCCATCACAGTCGACCCTAGTTCCGGACACATACTCCGGTAAGCCCAATCTTGGGGTGTCAAATCGAAACGCATACAACCGCGCGACCGGGAGTGGAGAGATGGCGGGAGTACATGTTACCCTCGTGGGTTAAAGTCCCGGATTGGAGGTGTACGGTATTCTCGGGTGGCGTGGGGCGCGGTTCCGTTTTTGAGTATCCGGGAAAGGGTTGATATATGCAAGCTTAAGTGCTACATATGTCGTGTGGAAAGAACTCCCCACAAATGGGTTAATCGATTTCGAAATCGCCGTGCTTCTCGGACATGGAGACTTGGTTTCCCACTTACATCGTAGTTTAATTATGGAACAGTAAAGAGATGGAATAAGTGACGGAACTTCTACAAGTGTATGCTATAGAGTAAGATCACCTAGAATAGGTGAAATACTAAATTGAGATTAAAACATTGAAAGTAAGGATTTACTATTAGTAAGCTTTTCTGCAAAAAGAGTCCTTGATTCTTGCTAAAAGCCTTATCTTGATTCCTATTAGACCAAAGATTCCCGAAGTCTTCTCTATTTTCTTTAGTCGGGTAAGCCTTGTTGAGTACTCCTACTTTCGGGGTTTGTTGACCCCCTGCGCGGGACCGGAAGTCATGTTTGCACCGGACCATGCTGCATGACGTTTCAACAGGAAGAAAGTGATGAGGAATGAGAAGTGAAACCCGTGGGCAGGGTCTAGTAGTATCTCTTGTGTAATAAACTTTCCGCTACTCCTACTTTATATATTGTAAAACTTGTTTCAAATAAATGGTTGTAAAAGTATTGTAATATAAATCTTCCGCTGTTTTACTCTGTTTATGTATGAAAACTGTTGTAATACTGCAATGACCTCGTAACGGATCCTGGTTGGAATAGTTAATAGTGCTTTTCAGGTTATAGGTGCACATATGTGACTATTAAAGGTTGTTGAACCGATAATTAGTACATGTGGGCCCTGTAATTTGGAAGGTTCTGTTACACACTAGCCTACAGAGAGGGCTTATATCTTGCAACCGATCTGGTATTGTCTTCGATCAGGCTTGCCTCGGACTGCGAGACTGTCATCAAGAATATAAGGGGGTGTGTGGGGATGGGTCCGTATGGACAGATCATCAAAGAGATCAGCACCAGAGCACTAGATTTCAGAGCTGTTGATTTCGTTCATGAAAAAAGAAGCACTAGGTGCCATCGACGAATGTGTGGTCACGCTGCCCTTCAGCAGCAAGCACGTCGTGGCGGGGAAACTCAATTTGGGTGTGCCACTGTTGTCTTCGTCCACCTTGCCGACCTTACCAATCGCTGCATGGACCGAGCCCACCGCTGCACCGCCCTCCAGGCCGACACCGACTGTTGTGATTGCCGCTTCGACACCCAACCCCAAACGGAACTCTCCAGGTGCAGAGGACGACCTTGCCATCACTCCGCCAACCACGTGTTCGACGGATGGCTTACAACGCGACACCAACATGCTGGTGCCTGGGAACACCATCACCACCATCTCAACTATGCTGCCACCCTAAGTAACACACATGCTCACAGAAGTTTCAGCTCTAACTATTGGCATGATTCAGTATGCACGCCAGGTGACAAGCCCCAACTAATGATGACAAGTGCTATGACTCAGTGATGTTGTGGCCACCTCCTCTGAGTCGCTGGTGGTGTTACTCTGCTCCATGTGTATTTGACCGTGGAAAGAGTAGAAGGGGCAAGTGGACAGTGAGTGCAAACATTCAAACATTCAGGAGGTCCCTAAGGTGTTTGCTAGAATGACCAATATGAGTCTAGAGATGTCAGCACCATTACCTGCTAGCTTGCTTGACAAAGGACCATGGCCACCTCCTCTGAATCACTGGATATCTTGTTCTGCTTCTTGTGTGTTTGATCGGGGAAAGAGTAGGGAGAGACATCTCACCATAATAGGCAACACATATTGGCCATCACTGCAAGCATCTTAGTTTCCTTGTTGGGAGTTCCCTCATTAACCTTGCTGGTTGAGTTGAAGCCACGGCCTAATTGGCATTTGGCATAGACATCTGGGCAGTCCCATAGTGGCACTTGTTTGACCACAATCAACCACAGTGATATGGGTTCAGTTCAGCTGCTCAGTGCATAAGCTCCAGTCTGGTCTCTTCATTGCGAGTCATGGTGGGAATTTTGTGCAGATTGTCTTCAGCTACTTGCAAGTGCAGGGCAAGTTGATTCTACCAAAATGGAGACCATTGGGTTGAGTCAGTTGCATATTGCTAATTCAGTCAGAGAGGTGTATGGCCTATTATGCACCTGCTACTATCATTATTTGTTATTCATCTGCTACCATCAGCTAGTGGAGTGGAAGCCCATGGATATCTTGGGTGTACAACAGCACTCAGAGGAGCTGCTCTTTTGCCTGTAGCACTAGTATGTGGATTCCTACACAGATTCACTTGTTTTGGTGGCTAGCTGTTACTATCTGTGAGTTATGTGTTCTTGTACGCAAGCAATTTGTGAGGAATGCAGTGGGTCAGTGCATATACTCCAGATTTGTTGAGAATCATTTGGTGCATATTCTCAAATCTATTATGCTTGGGATACTATTCAGCTTGGGTCAATATGCTTCTCTATTGCTGCATTATTGTCAGGGGTACTGCAGTCAGTTATGGAAGCCACCATGGTCATGTCAAGGTCATGTACTGACTAAGCGTAGCGAAAGCGTTGTTCCTATCACATGCTTGTTGGTTTCAGTTCAGAGATGGCAGCAAAAGTTTTTTTTAAAAAAAAATTCAACGGGGAGGAGAGGATCCTTCACCTGATTATACTGCTTTAGTGGCTCAAAAGCCTGATTGTACAAGAACCGAACATACACGTGACATGAATGCTTACATTGCGTTAAACAAAATAGAACACCAAGTTTCAGCTACTGCCCTATCCTTCTTTGGCAACCGCACCTTCCACAGGTTAGCTTCAGTTCTACAGGCCATGAGAGTCCCTTGCATTGTCACCGATCATTCTGATCATTCCTAAATACGATGTTATTCCTCCTCTTCTCCATATATGCCAACAGCATAGCATGAGAAAGGTAGCAAAATGTTCCTTCGGTATGGCAGCAGAAGTCATCAGGACATTTAAGGACTGAAACACTGCAGCTCAATATTTGGCTAGTCCAGACGTGGTACCATTCATACAATCCAGCAGATGCATCTTTTACCATATATCTGATTGGTGTCAATGTTGTTTTGGCCTTCAATATTGGGTATGCCAATACCTGCTTGTGTGCTTCTGAGCTCCAGACTGATGCAGCCATACCATAATGGGTTATCTCTGAGTGAAAGAGAACGTCTGGGAGGAAATTCAGTAATGCTACTGTCATCTATGAAGTACAGCAACAGCAACAATGGAAGTGTCTCTTACTGGCGGTTGATCTTGGTGCCATTTACTGAGCTTATTCAGCTCCCATGTTGCATGAAACATTCCAGTGCGGGGAATCTATTTATTCCTTGGTCTCAGTTCACTGGAGCTCTAAACGATATGTCAGATAACTCTGTCCATGGAGTATTTTTGCTGCAACTCTCTGTAGTTATGCCACATGCAGATCAACAAGAAACTGGAGATAAAGATTGCATGTATACTCAGTTTGCACTATCACAGCATATTGTCATCAAGCATGTGGCGTACGAAAGCGCAAGTTCAAATATAATTAAATTCATCATTTTTCTCCGTGAGGTACCTGTGCTCAAATCTGCCACTTCTAAGTTCACAGTACAAATATGCAGTCCTAGTGAGGTGATACTTCAGTGCTCATACACAACGGATTTGTTGTTCGTTGGAACTGTGGGCATTATCCAACTCTTGAGCGTAGGTGGTCACCTCCATTCTGGAAGTCCTCAAGCAACAGTTTCTGTGGGGCTGCAACAAAATTTGGTGGTCTTTGATTTGACCAATTTTCATGCCAATGAAGCAGACCAATCTTATTTTCTCAGAGCATGGGAAGCTGACGATACTGGTTTGCTTCAACATTTGTTCGGCCAATGGTTCCTCTCATTCAGGTTCCAACTTCTCCAAGTCAAAACTTGAAAACGATGGAAGTCATGTACAAGACACTGACTAGTTCTAGCATGCTAGCACTTCAACTCTATAATCTGATGGTGAATGATCCTTGAAGGCTTGGTTGCACAAAGGGAGATTCAATGCCAAGACCTCTGTGGTGGAACATATATCTATCTATTTCTTACATGGTGATTGAGGAACCACAGCTTGAGGGACAGCTTGAGGGGCAAGTTGTTGCTTAAGGAGAGGGGCCTGCGTGCTTGTTATGTGTTGGGGCTTGGCCCATTTAATGAAAACTATATGCGTACATGTGGATTTCCGGAAGGGGCATCGAAGATGAACAAGATTATTATTCCCCATCTCTCCAGTCTTCCTCCTCACCTTCGTGCTTAAGACGGCACTGCCGTGCTCTACCGCCGAGCGAGTTCGCCGGCCAAATCCTCCACTATTCTCTTCCGCCGTGCGTGTACGCCGATAGTTACCCCAAGGATGGTGACACCTGGAAGGCCACCGGGCATAGTCCTCAATGCTGCCAGTTCTTTCTGGCTCCCCGTCCCGCCTAAGCGTGTCTTCGACTTCCTACGTGATGAAAGTTCTCGTTGCGACGCACGCACCCATCCATACCTAACAATTTCATCATGAACACACTCGAGAATGCATTCTGTGAACCACATTTCTTTTTCTTTTTTGCAGTGGGACATTCTCTCCAATGGTGGCGTTGTTGCAAGAAATGGCTCACATCGCCAATGGCCGCGACCATGGCAACTGTGTTTCGCTTCTTCGTGTCAATGTAAGCACGATGAACTCGGCTTGTCATTCATCGATGCATGGATAATGTTTGCCTTATAACAACGAGCCGGTTTACTAACATGACGTCGTCACAGAGCACGAACTCGAACCAAAGCAACATGATGTTCCTGCAAGAGAGCTGCACTGAGGCGTCAGGCTCCTATGTCATCTATGCTCCCGTGGACGTGGTTGCCATGAACGTGGTTCTCAATGGCGGTGACCCTGACTATGTTGCACTCCTACCCTCTGGCTTTGCCATCCTGCCTGACGGTCCGGCAGGCAGCAACATGCAAGGCGATGGCGGTGTCGGCTCAGGCGGATCACTCCTGACGGTGGCGTTCCAGATACTGGTCGACTCTGTCCCCACAGCCAAGCTCTCCCTGGGGTCGGTGGCGACGGTGAACAGTCTCATCTCCTGCACCGTGGAGCGCGTCAAGGCAGCCGTCTCCGGCGAGAGCAATCCCCAGCAGTAGCTTTGTTGAATCAAACAGTGTTCTTATCCTTTGCATTGAAGGTATGCGTAAAACCAAATCACACTAAGGTCATAAGTTGCAAGATTTCAGCTTATTGTTTCGTCTGGATACTGATGAAATCTGATCATCAATTTGCAGGAGCAGCAAATTTTAGAGCTTTCATCAGTGGGAAATCAAGAACGCACCTCAGACTCTCATTTGGTGCTCATAGTAATTTGGGTTAATTTTCGCCTAGTTTCCCCAGATTTTCTGGGTATCAATCAAGAAATATTTCAGTCGCCGAAGAAAATGAGTCACCACTACGCAAGGGTAGTTGGTTCGGGTATTGACTTCCTCTTCATGTTGGCCTCTCGGATGCTGCTACCGCTGAATTTAGGCTTCTTTTTCTTCTCTCGCCGTTGTTTAGCATGTAAGTTGTGCTGTTCCTGCAGTTGTTCAGACTTGTGTTCAGTATCCTGGATTCTCCAAATAGAGATTTGTTTTCCTTAGGTTTTACACTTCTGCAGTGCTTCTAAATGTCTAGCCACCGCTTCAGTCCCAAACGTTCCTGTGTAATACTTGCATTATTGTTGAATGCTTCGTTGCTATTTCGCAGCTTTTAAGCTCTCAATTAATAGTGATATGGCCATGGAATGCCTACTCTCAATATTTATTCCTGTTTTCGGCCTTCTGTTTCTCGTCAGAATAAGCTATGCACTTATGCAAGCTGAGGAAGATGGTTGCATTCCTTGGCCATGCCAGTTCAATGTCTGAGATTTTGTCACCAGGTACAACATCTGAGGATGTATTTCAAACAAAACAGCTTACAAAATCAGAGATGTACATTTATGACACTACTCCGATCCTCATCTCAGAAGACACAATATCATTCATTCCATGTATAAAACTCGAGTGCATCTAAGCACAATATCATTCATTCCATGTACAAAACTCGAGTGCATCTGAGTGCCTCTGATATAGTCAACCATGCAAAGTACAAGGATGTACATTTACGAGCATTCTGCTTGGATGTTCAGACCAGCCCTTTGCTTGAGAAGGAAGTTGGATCTTCAGCGTGCTACGATCACAGATAAGGTCGCTCACATGTGCATGACATTTCTGAGTAATTTTGCAACTGAATGCCTGAACCGATGCACTCTTTCCTTCATTCTGTCAGGAGGAGGTCGGTAAATGAAAAATCATGAAACGGTGGACCTGCAATACATGTTCAGGTGTAACTTTGGCATTTTTTCTATAAGATAATATTTATGGACTACCAATAAATACAAAATAGCATACCGTGACATATTTTACATAAGCAAACAAGAAGTTTGTTTAGATTGTTTTCCCATGATACTAGGCCACTTTAATTTTAGTAAGTACCTCGGTTAAAATGCACAAGTTTCATATTGATGTGCTCAGATTGTAAGCATATACGGTTCTCTTAAAGAACATGAAAGGATGCTTATTCTACATTTAACTAAAGAAGTGCTTGCAAAATTTTACCTTTTTGTTCGGCTAAAAGGTCAAAAGGAACATGAGCTACCATCTTTGTTCCTCCTTCACTCCAATTCACAACACCAGGACCATTTCCTTGGGGACGGTCCCAGTACAGATAAATAGATGGCTGGTTCATTCATGAGCCCTAAATAGTCACAGGCCCATTGCCAGACTCCCCTGTCTAAGGTTTGGGAACGAGCGACGACCTGCAGAAAATGAAGCAATCAGATGCTCTGTGAGAAGTAACATACTTAATGATGGACACACTGATCATTTATCTTACGCAGCAAGGATCAAGTCAGTACCTTACTCAACGACACGCGTGCTCTCGGAAGCAACTCACTGTGGCATGTTGCTAGTTTTGCAATGGCAGTCACCACAAAGCAGAGAAACCTGGCTTGGGATGACTTTCTAGATGATGCACCCATTCAATCAGATCCTGGCTCCTGGCTTAATACCAAACGGCTTGACAACAAATGTATGAAAGAAGTCAATTAAGTAGTATAATGCCATGGAAATCCAGTCAGAAAACATAGCAGAGTAGGGCCTCACCTAGTTGCCAGGTTTTCATACAATAATAACTCCAAATTTTCAAATAGTTTCACGAGCTACATCTTTGTGATCTATCCCTCCAGCTCCATGCTCACCAATGGCCCAGCACAAGTGCAATGCTAACTCTGTCTGCACTGGCCACAGTCCATCAGTAACTTTCGGTTGCAATGAGAAAGATAAGTAGCCATTTAAGATAATCAGCAGAAGGATAAGAAGAGCAGGTAATGGTATAGCAATTTCAGTGGCAATATGAACTTGAAAGATATACTTGCCTTTGCAGGATTATCATGAGCCTCACCAAGTCTGTCAGTAATAGGTTTCTGTAGAATGGTTCAAAATCATCACGCAAAACTATTTATAAAATCCTAATATTAATATATAAAGGGAAACTTTCAAATAACTTCTTCATTGCCGCAAAGTGCTACATGACATGGGTTTTTAGTTCAGAGTTTTGACTTGTATGTCTAGTAAGAATAAATCACCAAAATTTTACACACATTACCTTCAGTACTGCAATGATATCAGGAGACCGCTGGAATGCAGCCAAAATGAAGTCTGAAAGCCTTTTCCACACCTGCAACAGTATATAATATCATGGAACCTATAATATGCCATTGGAAGCTGAACTTACACAGGATATGTTAGGCAAATAACCAAGTCTATAGCCAGACAAGCCATACGACATACCATCATTTGAGGTAAAGGTAGGTAAAATTTAAGTTTGCACTTCTTTCATTTTTCCCATTCAATATATTCTGACATAAAGTAGTATCGCTGCCCGATCAGTTAGATATTCAAAGCGTCGTCTAAGGTGGCTTTCAGGATTATTCAGCTTAATAAAAACTATAGCTCCAATAGTTCAACATATATTCTTGGTTCCAAAACCTTTAAAAGGATCCATAGTAGACAAGGAAATTTAGAATAAATTAAGTTTGCCTACCTTGAAAGAGAAAAACCTTGTCTGGGAACATCGCAGCATATCTTGACATAACTACTGGAATAAGAGCACACAACAGTGCTGAAACAGCAAACATAGATCCTCAAATTAACAATATGTTGGTCACTCAGCATTGTAGCAAAAAAAATAATAAATGCAACCTACAGTCATTAACATCCCGCAATGTTGTTGCAAAATACAAAGTAAGAAAGCGAGGTGCCATTTCCAGTGACTGTTTCAATCTATCTGACTGTTTGCTGTTTAATGCTGCTTGTAAGGTTGAAGATATCGTAGGGGATATCCAATGTTTTGCCTGAAGGGGAAAACAGGAAGAAGATATCATGAGAACTAAGAATTCAGAGGGGACATACACTATTGTATAGGAGACACTTACAGCAATGCCATCATTCTCATCTTTTAGAAGGTCTAAGAACATTGGGTCAGCAAGGTCTAGGGGACCACTATCATCAGAGCCTGAATTACCACTAGGTTCTTCTATTGCAGAACCAGTATATGCCTCATCCATCAGTGCAAGAAGCATCTGTGCCATAGACAAGGATAACGCTCTTAACAGTTTTGGACTAGATAATTCACTCAAAGCTTCTAGGCCAATTCATTCTGAAGATTACCTCAGGAGCAGCACTCTTCTGGATTGTAGCTATACTACTGCCAATAAGAGTTCCAGAACTTCTTTCCACCTTTTCCAATGCCACACCAACACTGTATAAAATTCAGAATGACGAGGAACAAAGTTGTTGAAGTCAAAAACCAATAAGGCATGGTGAATGCTTAATACATTAAGGCAAAAAAACAATTATCTAAATCAAGCCATAAAATCTGGTAGTCACCAATTAATATCTAGCACAACTGATTCATATTATGTGCAGTATTGGAACTCAAATGAAGAGTTCTTTACCAAAAGAATCTGAATAGTGTGGCAACTGTCTACTCCATGTCCACAAATAAAAAATTAAAAAGTGAGTAACTGTACAGGATAAACAATCAAGGCCAGCAGGTCATGTAACAGAAATCTCGCATATGGTAAGGAATGCACATCACATGAAAGCAGAAACAATAATTTAATAATTCCATAGTGCACCTAACTCATCAGCTAATTAGCACTCAAAATTTTTTGGGTTATATAAAAATGAATAAGTACTGAAGGCAAAATATCAACAGTACTTGGCAAATCCACAAGGGATAGGAAGAGAGGAAGAAAAGATCCTGCTGAGATCATTAAAGGAAGTACTTTCAAAAACTTATTTTCCAGTCTAGAATATTAGCAAAAAAAAATTAGGTAGTTCAACAGGATTGCTATGTGAACTTCATGACAATAAGAGCACATACCTCTCACCATTTGATGCAATAAGCTTTAATAGCAAAGGATAGAACTGCATATAAACAAGAATACATAAGCATTGGCATGTGCTAACATGATAAAGTTGAATTTGGAAAATAGGAAGAGACGAGAGAGATATTCTATAAAGGATCTTACAAAAGATTTGGTTGAGTAGCTTATCATACAAATATGTTTTTTTTCCCTACCTTTTTGGCCGACAGCCAGCCGCCTGTATTGTAAATGTTTTTCTTATTTCTTATGTTAATGAAAAAAAAAATACTTGCAGGGGGCCTCCCTGCCATTCTCATAAAAAATGATAAATAAGCTATAAAACAAACAAGGAAGCAGGATTTATATCTTTCAAAGCAATGATCTGCAACAACATGAATAGTAGGAGCTACATGTGGAATTGCCAGTTCAAAGTAAGTAAATACTAGTTGCAGTGTTGGCACCTGTGGAATTAAATTGGGAAAGGAGCTAAGGATCTTTGTCTTGTTTGTTACAAGGAATTCAACCGTGCGCTCTGCAACAATAGGATCTGCAAACTCCCTATTTACAAGAAAAGAAAAAGTTGAGTATCTTAGATGCTTGTGGTAGCAATCCAACGATGGCATACAGATCAAGAGAAAAACATAGAAAACAATTTTACCTACTAAGCAAGAGCGGAAGAAGGTTTTCAAACTGCCATCAGCATCGTGCAAGAATGCCTCCCCAAAATCTAAGAAGAATTGCAGAATGGTCTGGTAGGGAAAAAAAATTACAGAACACTTATAAGTTTGGCAAATTCTTTACAACAAAAGGACACTAATTTCAAATATCCGAGCCTTTATCCATCTCTGGAGTGCAAGACTGATAAAAAGTCGGCTTACTAGAAGCAGCACGCCGGTGGAGGCCACGGCCTGCGTCGGAGCGGCTGAGCATCGCTGACATAGCTTGCCCATCACCGGGAACGCCCGCGCCACCATCTCGTCCTTGGCCTCCTTCGCCGTGCGGCACATCTCGCACACCCTCCTCACCTTCGCGTGGACAGAAAATGGTGCACACCAAACAGCACACCTAAGAATCCTCGTCTCTACATCCAAGGAACCGGAACTGGGGACTGGGGAGACGGGATCGAAGGGAAATGCGGTTACAGATTGGAGGAGGTTGGGGTCGGAGGCGGGGTCGGCGGCCGCAGCGGAGTCCCTTGTGGCTGCGGAGAGCGAGCGGAGGTGAAAGTCGTAGCTGCCGTCGCCGGCGGCGAGCTCCGGCGAAGCCATGGCCGTCGCCGTCGTGTTGCGTCTTGTCTTTGGGCTTAGAGAAGAAGGCCTCCTTTCTCTGTGGACGGCCTATCCATTAGGTGCGTCCGGCCCATGTCATGACCTTTTTTTTTTTTCTTTTAACTAGGAAATGTGCCCGTGTGCGTTAACGAGAGAAAAAAAAAATATTAAATGTTCGTGGAAATCAATAGCAGGTACGAATTGAAAAATATTAAATGTTCGTGCCCACAAGACGACTTGACGGTTTGGGTTTGAGAAGATGGCACCTTTCTACTTTTTTTTTATTCATTCACTATTTTTATTTTGTTATCGTGGGAAGACCTTTGTTTCATTATCTGCACTTAATAAAGCCTCTAAAATAGTTGAGAAAATATTTTACAAACATTATAGTTCAGAGTTTTAAACTGACGATTAATTTCTTAAAATGTACTGGAAGAGACATAGCACCATTGAAACAGCTTGTTGCCTTCGATTTTGCCAAAATCAGCACAAGGTACATAAATGGTGGTCCTTACATTTTCAGAACGATTTCCAAAATACACTCGGCAACATACCAGTGCACAAGATAACTAGTACACTCGGCAACATACCAGTGCAACATATATCACAGGTCCATACCATAGCACCACACGGTGACGGTTTGCGAACTAAGAAGCCAAAGCTGCTGAGTATTGGAACGGCTTTGTCCTCTGAATCTCTGAAGTTCCGAACCATTCCATGGATGATCCAACTTAGTTTCAGCCTACCATCCAGACAAGAACCTTCTGGGCTAGTTCCTGGTACGATTTTTACCAACAAAAAAACTTGATAAATATTTCTGCATGGAAGAATAGAATTTTGCAATGTACTACTGGCATAACAGAAGAGGACTTGAGCAAAGCACAACATTCACCTCATAAGCAACCAGGATGACTTTTGCAAGTGTCTGTGAGCACCAGCTCAGACATGCAGCTTCTCTCATGAATTAATTCAGAGCAATTGAAGGAGCTCTTAGCCGACAGATGCTTAATATGGCACTGACGGACGGCAGTTAACAGGAACATCATAGAGAGACCCAATTTGGAGCATCTGAAGTTGCTCCAGGGGATGTAGTAGTAGTTTCATGTCAACTGCTGCAGTCCTAGAAACATCTGAGAATAAACCAAATCTTTGTGCCAAGTGGCAACATATCCTCTGCCGTTACCATGCCATGATTCCAAGGAGACAATGATCTAGAGAAATAAATGTTTATTAGCGAACTTTTAGATTAGTGGCCTTCAATATTTGTAACTGAATTTGGAAGATTGACAATAGAGAAGCTCTTACTTTTGTTAGTTGTCACTAGCAACAGTTTGGGAAAGCTTGCACTTGTGCAGTTTAGAAGTTTAGGGTTCATCATAGCTTATCCAAAAATAAAATCGTGTCCCTGTGATATTGAAAACTCAATAAGTTTCACGATAAAAGTCAGGAAAAAAATACCATGCTATTGGATTCAATGTTTAATGCATTGGGGAAGAAAATAACAAACTCATGAAGGAAATTCCCATGCCACTATTAAAAGGGAACACAAAAATATATGAAACAAGTATTGTTATATGGCTCAAATATGAAATCTAAATGACATGTGTCGGAAGACCAAAACAGTTCAAAGTCGTTTACTTTTTAGCTGAAACCAATTAATAGATCCACGGAAATGCAAATCATGTAATAGAAGATCAGGGGAGCAATCAAGTATGTGGAGTGCATGGTGTTCACACTTGAAACACATGCATCTGCTTTATAATCTAAAAAAAGAAAGCATGTTTTTGAGAGCAAATAAGAAAGCATTTTTCAATGGTAGCATTTCATTTCTTTCACCAAGATAGCCAGATTCAGTAAGTAAAAAACAAGAAACCATTAGAAAATAAAGGGAATGAATGCATTATGGTCCGTTAAGAGCAGTTTGAGATGGTCTGACATCAAAACAACTCTAATTGTGTCTCACCAATTTGAAAATATCAAACACATTCCTTTTTATCAAAGAAAAAACTTTTAAATATTCACCACTTGTGAAAGGAACTTCATGGTACTCTACCAAATAAGGAACTAAGCAAAATTTAGCATTCAGTGCATTGAGATGAGAAGGTTTACTAGGTTGATAGTTTTATATAAATTAGAAGGCGCAATCCAGTGCCACAAATTGAAAGTTTGAGGAGGTTTCGGTTTATTACAGATCTTGTGTATACAGAGCTTTTGGTGAGAGACCAAGACATTAGGGTCTGTTGAATTTACTGGAAAGCACAGGAAACAATACACAACACACATTACTTCATGAATAATTATAAAACTTGGGCACTTGGAATATATGAGGTTGTATGTAGTGAGCAATACATTACTTGGTGGGTGTCGCAGTAGCAGAATTATCCTAAATTACACCAATTTTTGCCAACATAGTCTGTGGCCCATGAAACTTCAAACTAAGATAATCTACAAAAAGCAAAGCAAATAACAACTTATGGGGAAGCTGCCAATAGTATTTATCTGACATAAAGAAGATAAGTAACAGTGATAAAAGCAATTACAATTGCACCACTAGCTACAAATATCTGCACATTTTTCACTCCTTGTTAGTAATCTGCTGCCAAGACAGCGTAGGTCATTTGGGGGGAGGTTTGCCGAGCCAGCTGAACCCTTTGTGTTTCAGAAGTGCTGGCAGTTAGTGCCATTTTCTGCATTGCTGTATTATATCAAACCAAGTGCTTATAATTTTGTTGCTTCATGGTAATGAAATTCAGCTTTGCATGTGTGGAAAAAATATAAGACTGAAATAAAAAATTTAACAAAAAAACTGAAATCTTACCTTTTCGAGAAGGAAAAACTTAAGTCAGCACCTTTCAGCCAATCCTTCAAAAGATATACTATCAAAAGTAATACCTTCTTCCATCCCATAATTGCTAGAGCCTCAAAGGGGGGCCACAAAAATGATAATTCTAAATGTTTAGAAGAACACAAAAATTCTAACATCATTATTCTTTTCATGTAGAAAACAAAAAATAACAAATATAGTACACTTACTTTTTTGCTTAGGGAAGCAATTCCCTAGTGCACAAAAGTGTGTTTTTAGGAAAATTCAACAAGATAAGAGGGATTATGCAGTATCAAAACACGGTTATATCAGAAGAAACAAAATCTGGCACCAAATCCGACCGAATCTCGCCAATTGAGGACCCAAATTCCAAAAACATAGAACACAGGCATCGTAGACACTAGACCCCCAAGACATTTGTATAACCTAACAGCATACCTGCTGACTGCCGCATTTAGGGATACTCATAGATGGATCCCCAATCTCAGTAGGCAATGAATGCATCGAATCGAATGCACCCGCCAAGCCAGTTTTCCTCCTCTTCCGGCGGTCCACCATCTTCAACACCACAGGGAAAATCAACTGAAATGGATCTGATCTAAGATTGCTAATTCCAGCCGCCGTGATGAGAGTAGGCGATTGCGGAATACCTAAATCAAAAGGGGAATGCCCTGGTGAGCCGCTTGCTAGGCAAGATACAAGAAGAGAAAGTAGTGTATGAACGGTAGAAAAAATGTGGGTCACATGCGGGTCACACACAAACATTTGGCCCGCTGCTTCATCAGTTAGTTTGTCTAACTGTTAGAATATGATTTACCAATTGGAGCTAACCCTAGAAGGGTAGTCATATAGATACATACATGGGCCACATGGGCTTAGCCTCATGGGCCTAATACTCATACTCCAACACCCCCGCTAGCCTGAACTATCGTCACAAATGAGTTTGCGACCCGGACACGAAAGAAAAACAACACGAGCCCCCCCACCAGGCCTTAACTAGCCACGGGTGATGTTGAGGTGGAGCGGCTCGGTGAAGGTCGAGGATGGGGAGACCCTTGGTGAAGATGTCGGGCGGGAGGTGGTGGTGGTCATCACATGACCCGAACCGCCCGATGGCGACCGATCACGGACAAAGTGTAGATCGATCTCCACATGCTTGGTCCTCGGTCTGCCACCGTGGGTTGGTGGAGAGGTAGACGGCGGCGACGTTGTCGCGATGGACCAACGTGGTCTGGAGAGGGCCGTGGAGCTCGGCGGGAGCCGTCGGAGCCGAAGCCTCGCCCACGCCGTTAGCAACCCTGGCCCGCTCGCTCGAGATTTGGAGCGGGAGACGACCGGTGACGACGCTGACCAGACACCAAGTTGCCGCCAAGGAAGACGGGCGTAGCCGGAGGTGGAGCGCCCGGTGTCGTCGGGACACCCGCCCGGTCGGCGTCGGTGTACCACACCAGCTTCGGTGGAGGGAGACCGGTGAAGCAACAACCCGTGAAGTCAACGGTGCGGCGAGGTAGCGGAGGAGGCGCTTGAGAGCAGTCCCGATGGGGCTCTCGAGGATCATGCATGTAGAGGCAAATCTGCCGCACGGCGTAGGTGATGTCCGTGAAGGTGAAGGTGAAGTACCGGTGCACCCGAGAGACTCCGGTACTCGGTGGGGTCCCGCCGGGACTGCCCTCGGCCTCGACGGCGGCTTGCCCCGTGTATCAACCTAGAGTGGAGCAAGGCTTGCAACTTGGTCATCCCCGCGCTCGCTCGAGGATATCAAGAGTGTACCGCCCATTTGGTGAAGAAGAAGTCGGTGGGACGAGGCTCAACAAAGACCAGAAAATGGTGGAGCATGCCCGGATCCTTCAAAGGAAACTCCTGGCCGAGCGCCGATGATGCGTGTAGTAGTGAAGGGACTGAGGCCGTGAGGACAATGTCATCAACATAGAGCAAAGGGGTATGCGCCTCGGCTCCATGGTGGTAGATAAACAAGGACGATTCGACTTAGCCTCCACAAAGCTCGCTGACACCAAGAAGGCCGCAATCCGGGAGTGCCACGCCCGAGGGCCCCGCTTTGAGGCCGAAGAGACTTGTTGAGCCGGCGCACCATGTCGACGCGAGAAGAGTCGACAAACCCCGCCGGGCCGACCGCAGTGGCTCCTCGTTAAGGCTCCCATGCGTAGCGGCATTCTTGACATCTAGCCGATGTACCGGCGAGCGAGCAAGAGCCGGTGGAGAGCACCGTGACGGGACGGTGGCCGCTTCACCACCGGCTGAAGGTCTCATCATAGTCAACTCCCTCGGCCGCTGAGTAAACCCGCCGAAGAACCCAATGAGCCTTGTACCGCTCCCGGTACCATCTGCCCGCCGCTTGTGTGTCCGATCCACTTGCCGGTGGCGATGTTGGAGCCGGCGGGGCGGGCACCGGATCCCAAATCCGGTTGGCGAGGAGAGCCGTGTACTCCTCTTCCATTGCACCGCGGCGCCGGTGGGGCCGAGACGGGGCCGCGAACGGAAGAGGGTACGGGGACACTGCTGCGGGTCACCGGCATCGCCGCAAGAGCCGGGACCCGGAGTACCCGCCGCGTGCCGCGTCACCATCGGTGAACATGACGCGGGTCGCGGTGAAGCAACGGGCGTGGTACACGACGCGACCGCGACGCGTGCGGTCGAGGGGCGTGGCGGTGGAGTTGGTGTAGCCGGTGGTGAGGAGCCACCGGTGGTGTCGGTGTTGTCGGTGAAGAAAGGCACCACCGGTGGTGGGACCGCTTCGAACCTGGGCGTTTGGTAGGTCTTGCGGCCCGGCTCAAGTAACGCCCGGTGCACCGGGCACACTGGGGCGCCATGTCCGGAGGGAGCGTACACCGTGTCCCTTGGCCCGGCGGGCGGCCGCTGGAGGGGCGACCACCACCCGCACAAGGTCTTGGTCGGGTGCGGCACCGGGGGGCGGCGAGCCGGGACACGGTGAAGGAGGACTGCGGGGAATGCGTAAAGGTGGGCGGGCCACCGGTCGGGGGACACGTCTCAAAGAGGTCGAGGTCGGGAGGGAAACCGGGGTGGTGGTGGTGGTGGAGAAGGGGAAGGCCGACTCATCAAACACCACATGGCGAGAGATGAGGACTCGACGAGGGGTGAGGTCATAGCACCGGTAACCCTTGTGGTCCGGAGAGTACCCGAGGAAGACACACTGGGGTCGAGGGAGCCGCTTTGTGGGGAGGGCTTGATGGCGGCGGTGTTGGTAGCACGCACACCCAAAGACACGGAGGTGCTCAGAAGGAGGGGGTGCCAAAAAGGGCATGGTGTGGCGTGGGGCCGGGCGGGCGCCGGAAGGAAGGCGGTTGAGAAGGTAGGTGGTGGTGTGAAGACTCTTAGCCCGGCGGCGGGGGAAGGGCGCTGGAGAAGAAGGGTGCGCAGGGGCGTCGCTCGTGGTAGTCGGATCATGCGCGCCCGCCTTGCCGCTCGGGAGGAGGTATACGGGACAAGACATGCGGGCTGGACCCCGTGCTCAAGGAAGAAGGCACGAGAGGGGCTGTTATCGAACTCACGGCCATTGTCACCTTTGGGCGGCCTTGATGGTGCGGCCGATTGAGTCAACACCCATGCAAAAAAAAGTGGTGAAGAGAGGGAAAAGCCTCCGACTTGGCACGCAAAGGGAAAGTCCACGAATAATGCGAAAAATCATCAACCACCTCCAAATAGTATTTATAGCCGAGTTACCGATGACGGGGAGAGGTCCAGAGGTCGCAATGTATAAGATCAAAAACATGAGCCGCATGAGAAGTGGAAGAAGAAAAAAGGAAGATGAACATGGCGGCCCGGTTGGCACGCATGACACAAATGCTCATCGTGAGCTCGAGTACATCGAATGTCCGAAGCGGCTAAAATTGCATCAAGGCGTCCACGTCCGGGATGGCCGGACGCGGCGGTGCCAAGTAGTAGACGAGGTAGTGGCGGCGAAGCAGCGACAAAAAAGGCGGCGATGAAGAGGAAGAAGACGCCGAAACCGAAGAGGTGTAAAGGGGCCCCGTCTTTGTCACACCGAGGCGAGGGGCGCCGGGAAGCCAAATCCTTCCGCAGTAAGACCCGGAGGAGTCAAACTCAACGAGCAAGAATTGTCACCAGTAAACGACGAATAGAAAGGAGGTTGTGAACCATGGAAGGAGCAACAAGAACATCGGAAGGCAGAAAAGACCACGTGAGCCCCGGCGTAATCCTACGTGAGACGGGAAGACATCAAGACCCATTTGCGACCATGATGGACGAAGGGAAGGGAGGAAGAAGGAGGGCGCAACCGACGAGTATACCGTCGGGAGTGGTGTGGGTACGTGGCCTGAGTGGCGACCCACTCGGGCCCGCGGGGAGGAGGTCGGGGACGCCAAGCCGTGGTAGCGCCTGCCCGCCCGGTCCGCCAACCGCGGGCGAGGTGCCGGCGGGGAGCCGTGGGCGCTGAGTACGCGGCCGGAGCCGCCCGCGGTAGTGTGTAGGAGTACCGGAGAGCACCGCGAACATGGCCGCCCGGTGGGACGGCGTGCCCACGGAGCGGCGTCACGGTAGGGCCACATCGAGATGCGCCCACCCACGGTCTTTGGAGAGTGGCGGATGCACCCCCGGAGGCGCGTGCACGGAGGCGAGCACGGAGGGTGGCCACCGCCACCACCTCCGCCACCACGACCACCGCCTTTTGCCGCCACGGCGGCGGCGGCCACCACCACCACCACGGCCCCCACCACGCTCGGCCGGGGGGTTGCCAAGGAGAGACGACGGAGTGGATGGGCGCAGAGGTGGAGTCGCGGCGAAAGTGCGGTCGTAGGAGGACGAGGGTGCCGGCCGAGAGACCGCCACCCGGTGAACACCTGTTGGAGCTCCTCCACATGACAAGGTCGTCGCGGACCGCGAGGAAGTCGGGAAGGGGCGACTCAAGGAGGATGCTCCCCGAGGTGAGCGTACCGGTCGGCCGGGCCGCGGAGGGCGTTGAGGACCGTGGATACGGTCCTCCACGGGCCGGGCAAGTCGCCAGCCAGAGTCCGCCATGGCCTTCATGTTGCGGCGAGAACTCACCGACGGAGGTCACCGGGACGAAGGTCCGGGCTCGCCTCGAGCCTCATGGCCGGGTCTCGGCGTTGCCACAGGCGGCCCTCGGCCCCGAGGCCAGCCGCCGCCGCCGTGGGGAGTGTTGCGAAGGAGGCCGGTGGAGGTCGGCGGAGATCGTCCCACGATCCGAGAGAGGACGATCCGGGCCGAGCGCGCCACGGGGTGAGGTGGCACGCCACGGGCCGCCTGGGGCGGGTCGTCGGGGCGTAGCGGCGAGTGTGTGAGGGAGGGCGGTCGGTCGCGCCGGCGTGCGGAGCGGCGACTTCCGGCCTCGAGGGGGCGCCGGGACCGGGAAGGCGGATGTTGGACCCCGCCGGCTGGTAGTGGAGCCGTGCCACCGGTGGGCCGGCCGGTCGTGCCGGGACTACAGTGGTGGTGGACGTGCGGTGGACGCCTCGGCCCGGCCACTCGGTAGGGATAGAGGTAGCCCGCCGGTCGCGAAGCGGCGAGGAGGTGAGAAGGTGCTCCACGTGCAGCGATCTCGGGCGCCGGGCGTCACCGCCCGTAGCTCTGCGGTCCAAGGCGATGGCGGCCTCTAGCGAGCTGCCGCCCGTGATCAGCGCGAACGGCCGAGGGCGGTGGTGAGAGCGGACGCCGGCCGGGTGCTAGCACGGCCCCGGGCGGGCGGAGGCGGCGAGAGAAAGGGTTGGTACCGATCCCGCACTCGCCCGGCCCCGACGGATGCTCCTGGGTTGGAGTCCAAGGGGCATCCGTAGGAGCCATGGGGCGTTGAGGCCCGGCCCGGTGAGGGGCGGAGAGGCGCCGAACGCGCCGGGTGGGGTTCTTTGGGAGACGGTCGGCGGCAGCCCCACCGCTGGCGTGGTGGCAAGGGGGCGGCGGGTCTCCACGGGCCGGTGGCCTGGGAAACCACGGGGGCCGGCCGGGAGGCGGGGGAGGCGGCGGCCGGAGGTAGGGGGCTGCATCCACGTCCCCCCGTCCTCGTCGCCAGTCCCAGCGAGTGGCGCACCAACAAGGGCCAACGCCACACCGAGCAGGGGGAGGGCTCACGGCTCCCGCCCGGGCGGTCCGGACCACGCTCCCTCCCCGGGCGAGGCTGCACCCGCCGCGCCCAAAGTGCGGAGGGAGGGGCGCGCGGGGCCTCCCGCCCCCCACGGAAGGGCGGCCGGAAGAAGGGGAAGCGCCGGCATGCACCTCCTCCGCCAGACGCCCGCCGCCATTGCCGGCCGAGAGGAGATGGCCGCGCTGAAGAGAACCCGGCGGCCTGCGCCCACGATGGGTGATTGGGGAGGGAGGGGAAGTGGTGGAAGTAGTGGGGGCGGGGGGGGCTGGGTCGCCGGCCATGGCAGCCCGGGCGGCGGCGGCGCAGGCAAGGCCCTGGAGGCGGCGGCCGGTCGAGGGGAGGGAGAGGAAGGGGATCGGGATGGCTCTTTGATACCATGTTAGAATATGATTTACCAATTGGAGCTAACCCTAGAAGGGTAGTCATATAGATACATACATGGGCCACATGGGCTTAGCCTCATGGGCCTAATACTCATACTCCAACACTAACCATGAGAACAATGTGATACAACTTTCTGCAGTGAAGCTAAGCTGAACAAAGCAACTCGTGGCCAAGTGAAGAAGAGTTCTGATGGCAACAAATATGACATCAAAAGCGAGTCCGTGGTGACATCTGATTGTCAAGATATGATAAAGCCAACCATGATGTTTGGGTGTATCTTCTATGCCAATGTCAAGGAAGAGGAAGTATGTTGGATGAAGCCCTGATTGCATTGCAAGCAGGTAGGTGCGGTCTTGCCAGAAGCCAAACTCAAATCTGCTGCCATGAATGGCCTCTCATTGGCAAGCCAACAGCGGTGACTGATTTCAGGAAACATGACCTTAAATGCAGGGCGTGCAGGTAATACATTTGTTTGATGTGAACCTACCATGGCTCGTTCACCAGCTATATATCTGAACACATACTGAAATGGATGGTTTTTCACTGGAGGAGAGGACACAAATAGGTACAGGAGTGTGATGGCAATGAGCCATTGCTCGCTGCGCGTGCCATGGCCAAGATATAGAAGGTGGCTATGCGGTGGGATGCATGGTTCACGCTGCATGAGCCCATTCGGGCACTTCATGACAGGCTACCTACTGCCATCAACTACATCGAGCAAAGGTTGGAGTACTTGGAACTGCAACCCCTACCATAACAATCTGTTAATGCGAGTTTTGAGACATAATTGATCTGTTCTAGCTAATTAAACAATGTGAATTACATCATGAAAAGTTTTCTGTGACCTGAACCTTTAATAAGAGGAACTGGTCAGACAATACTTCTAGGATAATTGCACCTTTTAGTCAAGCTGTAAGAAGTGAAAATATTTTCTTATATTGGTCAATCTTTTCCACTTTGAGAGACAATTATGCATTTTTTCATGAACTTTTAATAAGCTGCACAATTACCAAGGGAATGAATTGTGTAAATTAAAAGTGATGTTTGTCTAAAACCAACATGTTGACATCATATTTTTTCATGTTTTTCTTATTACCGTGCGGCCATTTGGATCCCAATTGAAATGCTTTCTCATAACCTTTGAGCACAAGCATGCTCGATAGTGCTCCTTGGATCCCTCTGGATTGCTTTCCATGCTTCTCAAGATGGGTGCATCGAGGCAAGTAAATAGTTCAACAAATAGGAATCGACATTTCTATTCTTTAGCCAGGAATTTTAAGCTGGGTCTTGTGGCATTAACAGGAATTGATTGGAATTATTGTTTTAGGTCCAAACAATCTAAACAAAGCTACCCAAACAATATGATTCTAATTCAACTCAATCGTTGAGATCCAAACGTGGTTGTTGGATTATGTCATTCCCGTTGCAACGCACAGGCACTCACCTAGTGTTATAATAAATCCCACAAACAAACTACCATAAATATCCGCCATTGAGTTAAAAAAATCTACGACTAGGACATGGCATGACAACAATTTCTCCCAAATGCAGTCAGATTGTACTTAATCTTTTCTGCCTGGTGGCTAAACTTGAATCGAACAAACAGTTCATACCTACAGATTCAGTTATAAATACGTGAAAAGAAAACAAATTGTAAACCCAATGGAGATCTGGAATTACACTAAACGATCTGAATCATGTTTCCTTAACATACCGACAGATAGGCCTATGAAAACATGAAAAAAAAAAAATCTTGAAACACAATGCACATCTGGATTTACACTTAACCATATGAATCCAGTTTCCTTAAGCCACATGAAAATAAACTAACCTAGTAGCACTACAACAAATACAATGAGACAGCCAGATATATGCCTATTGCAGGACGCTAATACTGTAGTTACAGCTAAACGTAACAAGGAAAAGCATACTTGCTGCCTAAACGGAAACGCAATAAAAATGCTAGATGATGAACAAAGGATAGTAGATCTGACCTCCGTCCAAGAACCGGTCGAAGCAAACAGCAATTGAAGAGCACGCCTTGGAGAAACGACTATGAGAAACTCTGAGAAAAGAAGCACTGAAGTGAACAGTGGACAGCAGCTGTTTGCCAGAAAGTCCCCAAGAGCAGCCTTATCCAATTGCTTGCAAACCTATACCAGAACCTTCTATCATTCCATTCTTCAAACTTGAATGTATCCTTACCTCATGCAGGAATGTTCAGCAAACGGACCATGGCTAGAGAACACTCCCATGCAGCTAGAAACAGACCACTCCTAGAATCAACACGCGGTTCCCTTGTTTGTACAGCCCATGAGTATACACATTGCCTAGCATCACGCAACTGAAACAAACAATCAACTCCGCAACCAATATCTATTATCCTAAGAATTTTTGTACAACTACATTACAAAATAAATACCACGTACCTCGCTAATAGGAAGACCATGATCCCCTTTACAGTGCCGGATATAATTCTTGTCGGCATTAATCATTTGGCAAATGGTCTCATAGGGGAACATCCGAATTCTTGGAAATGAATCGTCGGCATTGACAAGTGCTCTAAATTTAAACTATCCAGATATAATACCTATCACACAACCATGACAAATCAAAAATAGGTAGCGAGTCAATAGCAGATCTAATAGAGAAATATCTGCCATGGGAATCTTAATTGAAGATACCTGCAGAAATAATGGACACCCACTCATATTGGGGAACTTTATATTATTCGCAATATCCTGTTTCAGTTTTGAGACTGCTTCAAGCAATCTAGTAACAACAAACGCAGACCAATCATAGCTCGAAATATCTTCAACACTTGCATAGTCGTGCTTCACCGAAGGACATAACAGATTAGACACAACAAAGACCACAAATGCCACCCTAAAACGATCTGCGTCCTCATTAGGCATAGGGTAACTGTAATCACGGTCAAGTATCTCGTGTACTTTCTTGATGCTCCTTGAATCCTTCAACCAAATACATCTGTATAACCTTGTCTTTAGCATCTCTGCTAGCAACACCATCATCGAGAACAATCTTGTCTGTAGATGGTATCTCAAAAACATGGCCAACATCGTAACTGTTAAATCTCAGGCAGATATGCTGCCCAATGTTAATAGTGGATTTCCGGTGGTCAACGCAGCTCATCAACCACAAAGAAAACTTGTGTTGATCTGCTTCACGAAGGAAACTCCAAAATACCTCCAAAACCAGTTGACTTCACCAGCTCTTTTTATTCCATGGATCAAACTTAGACACAATATCATGAATGAGCCTAACCAAGCATTTAGAAGCAATAGAACCACGCTCAAACACAGAACTATCCACCAGGAAGCATAAACAACTCTGCATATCAAATATAACATTAAGCATCATGTCAGGAAAACATTGAAAATGACCTTAATATCTATTCGTAAACACACACGGCATTGTAATAAACAAAATAACTGGCTTGATTGCACCATAACTAACACTCAGTGATACACGAAACGTAACTAGTAGCAAACGATTCTTGCTTTACGACAACCCATGTCAGTAATACCACGAGAAACCTTGCCGGTTCATTCTCTTTTGCCAATTCGCGTTCAACACAATCATTCTGGCTGCTTTGGTGTACTGTTAGACACAATATGTAATGAACTTACTGTGGTCTGACTTCCTTATAACAATATCATACAATCTATCCGCGAACTAATAATAAATAATGTAGTATCAAAACACGGTTATGTCAGAAGAAACAAAATCTGGGCCCAAATCCGACCGAATCTCGCCAATTGAGGACCCAAATTCCAAAAACATAGAACACAGGCATCGTAGACACTAGACCCCCAAAACATCTGTATAACCTAACAGCATACCTGCTGACTGCCGCATTTAGGGATACTCATAGATGGATCCCCAATCTCAGTAGGCAATGAATGCATCGAATCGACTGCACCCGCCAAAGCCAGTTTTCCTCCTCTTCCGGTGGTCCGCCATCTTCAACACCACAGGGAAATTCAACTGAAATGGATCTGATCTAAGATTGCTAATTCCAGCCGTCGTGGTGAGAGTAGGCGATTGCGGAATACCTAAATCAAAAGGGGAATGGCCTGGTGAGCCGCTTGCTAGGCAAGATACAAGAAGAGAAAGTAGCGGAGACCAATACAGGAAAGGGTGTACAGTAATTGCATTAAGTACTGACCCAGGTAACGGCCCGCTCCGCTCCCATGGTAAACGGAATAGATGGCGGGAGAGACTTGGCGGGGAGTGCCGTCTCCTTGAACATGCAAACACAGCGCAACAAGCTGTAGGTGTCAATGTCCATGTGGCCGCAATGTCGTCCACCTGGGTGCTTGTCGGCAGCTCAACTCCTGGGCCAAAGCACACTTCACTGTCCACCTGTCCCAGGGTCAATGGACGGAAGGACTGGGACACCGGGATGTACTCCGGGGAGACCATCCTCGGTCTCTGGCGAGTAGGACCAATCCCTTGGGATGGCCGACACATGGACCGTGAGATCGAAGAAGATGCATTGCGACTGGTATGGTATGGCCGCCATCTCCCCTGCCAATGGGTCGGCGGCCGTTGGCGAGCGGGAGCGTCCGAACCAGCGGCGGCTTGGTGGCGAGCGGGAACGGCGACGTTCCCATTCCTCCGAGGCGTGCACAAGGACATCTCGCTCGTGCCCCGACGAACTCATGGGAGAGCGTGACATGGTGCGGCCACGGGCCTCGATGTCGATCGTGACATCCACCTATTCCCCAGCACCGCCTGACGATAAGACGGCGATGTACGGGTGCATCCAGCGCTCGGACGAGCACCCAGGGAATAGCTGGCGTGCATGCCCGGGTGCTCCGCTGCGGCTCCTCCCGCGGTCTTGGTCCGCTTCTGTCGTCGTCGCGGTCTGATCTGCGCACCCATGTCGACGGTGGAGGCCGGCAGGCCCCAGGGTGTGCACGCCTAGCTTGCCGGAGCTGGCCTGCCATCTAGGACACCACCCGAGCTGCCGTGCTCGGAGCGGAGGACGTGCTGGAGTCGTCGCCAGGGGAGGAGGGGCTCCAGCTCCAGTCTTCAAAGCCCATGAGGTGGGCCAAGATGGCCCTGTTCCCCTCCAAGCCAATCGGTGGTGTAGCCGGTAGGCGAGTCGGCGCCGTTTATGACCATGCCCAGCCCCGCGCGCGCGGCAAAGAATGTGTACGTCAGCGACCGCGGCAGCTCGTCGGGGTCCTCCATATCCAGACCCAGCACTTGAGGAGATCAGAGTCCTCCCTGCAGGCAACTGGTCCACTCTCGATCCTGTCCAAGATGTCAAGGATTAGCTTGATAGTACACCTTCCGCGTTCCAGGCCTCCCGTGCTCCATTGCCACCTTGAAACCACCAGGTGGTCTCCGTTCGACCGCCAGCTGAGCTCCATGGTCCGATTGGGTAGGCGGCGGCGCCACCAATCTCCACGAAGCCCTTCGGCACGGCGCGGTCGCGGTCCGTCGGGCTCCTAAACTCAGCCTGTCAGCCACGAAGCGTCCTTGATGCAGTGGCGCGAGATGCCACAGTGAAACATTTCTTCAGGTCTCGGCAAGTAATAGTACTTCCTACCCAGATTAAGTATGGGACGAAGGGGATAATCAAAAACAACTGTGAATTAGAGACTAGTATAAAGATACTGCAGAAAGAATACAGTATTGGAACTTCTCCATCAGTAGCAGTATTGTTGTGGTCACCTGTCATTTGCAATTTGAAGGTGTCTTTTTTATTTTGGAGGAAAATAATGTTTCCCCACATTTTTCAAAGAAACAGAGCGCTGAGAGAAATTATCCCATCTCTGAACTAATCTTTTGCTTCTTAAGCTGTGCCTTTTTAAGCATCTTCTTAAGCTGTGCTTGTGCTAGGTGCTCTGCCTCACATCAATGTGTTTTCGTTGTAACTTTGTTTGCTATATTCTGTAACTCTTCTCTGTGAATACATAGATTGGCAGAACGTACTCTTGCCGTTCTTTTTTTTTTTTTTTCCTTTTTAAAAAAAAGGAAAACTATTTCTCTTTGAAAGGTGCACAGATTTTCCAACAAGATTCCTTTGCATATATATCACAAATCTGACACAGCTGCAAATACCTTTCATGTCATCAGGGCGATAAGTCGCTGGGGACTTTGATCGATATGGTAGGTGGTACTACTATAGGGGGCATATGACAAGGCCAACTAGTGGTATTTAAATTCTGCTACACATACATCAATAGGCTATAATTTTGTTCCATCTCAACCGGTTCTTCAACCCTGGGTTGCGACACCTCCCCGGCCGCTGCCTGCCTTCGATTGGTCCGTCTATGGTGATGACATCTCCACGGGCACAGCGAAAGGACGCCCAGCTGTTGTAAAAAACAGATTCAGATGTTGAATAAATAAACAGAAAGAGGAGAGCAGAGGGAGGGTACTCACTAAAGCAAATGTAGAGAAGCTGCGGCGGTATCACCACGCCACAGGCGATGGGCAGTGCCATCATCCGCACTGGATCGAGCGGCTTCTGTAACGTCTTGTTGACGTCGCCGAGGATGAAGGGGCAGAGACACTGCAGCATTCTGTCTCCGATCCCGGAAGCCGCCGTGGCGCTGGCAGTTCGGAGGAACGTGGCGAGGCCGGAGCAGCACTCGGTGGCGGGTGTCGCCGTCGGCGTGGGGGTGTCCGTGTTGTTGTTCGCCGTAATGAACTCACCACATGTCATGAGCGGAGCGAGGGCCATGACGCAGAACCCGCTGTCGACGCTGCTGCTACCCCTGCCACCCGGCACCGGCCAGCCGGGGACGGGCGCTGCGGCGGCTGTGGCTTCGCCGGACAGGTGCAAGGCGGGCATCGTCCTCGGGGAGACGGCCGCGGTACAACCGGCGGAGGCGGCGGCGGCACCCGGGTGCACACGTCGCCGCCGTTCACCGCCAGGGCGTCCTCCGGAGCATAAGAATCGTTGCAGTGAGTAGTGTGGCTCGGTGGCGGTGGTGGGGGCAGCGGGTAGATTGGCTGCACCGGTGCCGTTGGAGTCGGCGGGGGGTGCGGTGGCCGATGCCTCCACGAGGCCGCCGCCTGTAGCGAAGGTCCTCGGTGGACCCAGGATCGCCGCCGCCGCCGCCGCCGTTGGCCATTCCCGGCTGCTGAAGCAGCAGAAGTGCCGCCGTGAGCACCATCAACAGAGACATCAGGGCCATTTGTGCTTGGAGAAGGGAGGAATGGTGCTTAGACGTCCATTACTGCACCCTTCCTTTTATTATGGATTGGTGGCGCAGGGGACACAAAGATGACAGCCCGAGATCGCAGCTCCAAGCAGAGAAAGATCACCAAGAATTGTGATCCTCTCCTCTCCTTTTTTATTCAGCGGGTCTCTCCTCTCCTTTTTTATTCGGCGGGTACAAAGATCACCTCGAGGCTCGAGCTCCAGGTTGGTAAGGCCTGCCTCTAGATGTTTTTAGAGGAAGGTAGGCATGTAAGGCCTGCCTAGGTGGTCAGCCATTACTTGGGCAATAATAAAAGCAGAGAAGCCCACCACGTCCGTCCGTGACCTTTGTGTTGTCTGGCCTCGATCGCCTCCTGACAAAGCGCCAATGGCAGAGCACGTTCCGTGTCACCTTATCGTTAAGATGAACTCGTGACACATGACAGCATCAGTGCTTGTGGCAAACTGGCAATGAGTCAACCATTGGTGGATGCACGGATCGGGCAGCCAGCGGCCGGGGCGATCGAGTTTTTGTCCCCGTTTGACCAGCAGGGCCTTCTGCCTGGGCCGATGGGACCTCGGACGGGCGACGATGGACGCGCCGCCCGCTCAAACTTTGCTCGCGGAATTGACGTTTCCAGCCGTCCATCCACGCTACCAACAGTGGAAAACTAGGACACACGGCGGCCGCAGCCACGGTATTGGTCCGCCTCTATAGTTGAGCAATGGGCTGGCCCGACACCGCATGGCACAGTTGGGCACGGCCTTTTGGCTCGCGTGCTGCCGGGACGCATCTTCCCAGGCCGTTGGCGTTGGCCGACCACTTCTTCGTCGCCATTGCGGACCTGCTCCCCTCAAGACATCCTCAGCCCTGAGCCGACTCGGGAGCTCTTCCGCGACGTCACCTTCTCCACCGCCAACGCCGTCCTGCGATGCGCCGGGCAGGAGCCGCACTCCCGACGAGTTCCTCGTGGCCTACGGCGAGATGTACCCGCGGGGACAGCTCTTCTTGCCCGAAAGGCACGGCACCGAAGCTTGGAGCGACCGGTCTTGAGACCGCTGGGCAGGCAGGAGCCTTGCGGGGGTCGACCCCACACGCGAGTGCTACATGTGCCGGGCGCCGGACGACGCAGTCTTGCAGCTACCACAGCGAGGAGTCCTCCCAGCACCCCCGGGCACACACGGGGTCGAGGCTCGACGGCTCGCCTCAACGGCGCCCTCCCAAGCGAGTGCACGAGCGCCCCCGACGATCTCAAAGAGGCCGAGCGTGAGATCGCGTGGAGAACACGACCCCTCCTCGAGGAGGTGGGAGGTCGCCGATGAGTGCGAGCTCGAGGACGGAGGCACAACGCCGCATCGACGAGGCCGAGGACCTCCCGCCGCTTCTGACGAGCGACGCAAAACCTCGCAGCGGCCAATGAGCTCCCTCCATGAGCTCCCGAACCCGAGGCACCGAAAGCCTCAAGGCTCCACCAGCGGTTACGCCCCCTCATCGAGAGAGCCGGAGCAAAGCAGGAGAGCTCGGAGTCGCACGTACGCCCCGGGAAGAGCACGAGGCCTCCAAACGAGGCCGAACCGAGGAGAGTCTCCGTGTGTCCACGCACGCCGGGCGGGTGGGAGAGAACCGCGACGCCCGACACCCCGACGACACGATGACGCTACGGAGGCGCCGGGCGGAAGCACCGCAGACATCGGGCCCGCGACCGCCGCGGCGACCGACGACGATGACGATCGCCCGGCCAGGTCCTACAGCAAGAGGGAGGGGCGGCCGCTACGACAGTCGAGGACCGCGCCGCAGTCCGACCCCCCGAGGTCGAGGCGGCGGCGTGCGCTCCCCCACCACCACGTGGTGCTCGAGCTCGAGGCGGAGCGCGAGGGCGGAGCTCCACCCCCCGACGGGAGGAGGCCCGGGTGTTCGGGCGCCCGGGTTCACGACGCGCCCGTTCCCGCGCGAGCCCCGACCTCCGTCCCGTAAGTACAACGGGGAGACGGACCCCCCGCGTCTGCTCGAAGACTATCGCCGCGTGTCGGCGGGGAGCCGACGACGAGCTCTTCATCATCCGCACCTCCCCTATACCTCGCCGACATGGCTCGCTCCTAGCTCGAGCACCTGCCCGCAGGTATGATCGACTACCGGCACGACCTCCGCGATGTCTTCGTTGGTAACTTTCGGGGGATTTACTCGCGCCCGAGCAACACGTGGGACGCCGCGGCCGCAAGCGGCGGAGGAACGAGTGTCTGCGCGATTACATCCGGCGCTTCTCCAAGCTCGCAACGAGCTCACCGACGCCACCGATGCGGAGATCATCACCGCCTTCACCTTCGGCACGACCTGCGAGACGCTCATTCGTGAGCTCGACACTCGCAAGCCCAAGACGGTGAAGGACCTCCTCAATCTCGCCACGAACCACGCCGGGGCGAGGAGGCTATCTCCGCAGCCCCTCCAAGGCACCACAGGCAAGGGCAAGGAGAAGGCTGCCGACGAGGCAACGGCCAAGGCTCAAGCTCGCGACCCAAGAAGAAGAACAAGAACAAGCGCCGGCGCGGGGACGACTTCGTCGTAGTTGCCGAAAAAGAAGAAGTCGGGCGCCAAGGCCGTGAAGCCCGGTGCTCCCAAGGACTTCTTCGAAAGAAGCTCGACCTGCCCCGCTCAACCACGAGGGTCCGGTCAAGCACAAGTTCGAGGATTGCGGGCTCTGCCGGAAGTTCGTAGCGGGCGCAGGGTGAAGGAGAGGGGGTGCGGGCGACGAGCACCACGGGGCGGGCGGTTCGACGGCCAGGTGGGTGACAAGGACGTCTTCTTCGAGGACGGCGCCGTCAACGTCGTCTTCGGCGGCCCACCGCATACGAGTCCAAGCACCGCCGAAGCTCCCCGCAGCGCGAAGTCCTCTTCACCGAGCCCGCAGAGCCCTCCTACCTCAAGTGGTCCGAGGCCCCGATCACCTTCGACCGGAAGGACCATCCTGCACGTCCCCGCATCCGGGAAGGTTCCCCCTCGTCGTCGATCCCATAGTCGGCACCAAGCGCCTCGACAAGGTGTCGATGGATCGGTGGAAGCGGCCTCAACCTATCGACACCATGGAGGCTCTCGGCATCACGCGAGCTCGACTCCGACCCTCCACGGACCTCATCCACGGGGTAGTGCCGGGAAGCAAGCGTTTCCGCCGGGCCGGATCGACCTCCCCCGTCACTTTCGGCGACCCGAGCAACTTCCGCCTTGAACGGCTCACCTTCGAGGTGCCCCCGTACAAGAGCGCTTACCATGCCTTGTTTGGGGCGGCCGTGCTACGCGAAGTTCATGGTCGCCCCCAACTACACGCACCTCAAGCTCAAGATCCCCGGACCGGCGGGCGTGATCACCGCCAACTCCACCTTCGAGCGCGCCTTCAAATGCGACAAAGGAGGCCGTGCGAAGACGCCGACGCCCTCATCGAGTCGAAAGCTCATCCCCGAGATGCTAGCGTGGAGTCGCGTGGCCGAGGACTCCGCCGACCAAGAAGGCCGCAAGCACGCCCAAAGAAGGTGGCGAGCTCCTCCATCGAGCTCGAGAAGGCGGCGGGATCCTTCTCGAGCCGGACGAGGACGCTAAGGCGGTGAAGGTCGACGAGGAGGGGCGCACCATTCCCCGCATCGGTGCCGAGGTCTCTCCAAAATAGGAAAGCGAGCTCGTCGACTTCCTCCGCGCGAACCTCAACGTATTCACGTTGAGACCCTCGACATGCCCTGCATACCGAGGGAAGTCGCCGAGCACTCCTTAAACATCAAGCCCGGCTCTCGGCCGGTGAAGCGGCCGGCTCGACGTTTCGACGACGGCAGGGCGGTAGGCAATCGCCGAGGAAATAGATAAGCTCTTAGCGGCGGGCTTTGTTAAGGAGGTGTATCATCCCGAGTGGATAGCCAACCCTGTACTAGTTAAGAAGAAGAATGGGAAATGAAGAATGTGTGTTGATTATACGAGTCTCAACAAGGCATGCCCAAAGGATCCGTTTCCTTTGCCGCGCATCGACCAAATCGTTGACTCCACCTCCGGGTGCGAGACACTCTGTTTTCTTGATGCATACTCCGGCTATCATCAAATTGCGATGAACGAGCTCGTTCAGCTCGCCACCTCCTTCATCACTCCCTTCGGCGCGTTCTGCTGCGTGACCATGCCTTTCGGGCTAAAGAACGTCGGCGCCACTTTTCAGAGGTGCATGCAGAAAGTCTTCAAAGAGCTTCTCGGGAAGCGCGTGGAGGCATACGTCGATGACATCGTAGTCAATACGAAGCGCACGGGAGAGCTCATCCCCGACCTCAAAGAAGTCTTCGGCAAGCTTCGTGAGTTTGGGGTAAAGCTCAATCCCGAAAAATGCGTGTTCGGGGTCCCGCGGGGAAAGCTCCTGGGCTTCATCGTGTCCGAGCGCGGCATCGAAGCCAACCCCGAGAAAATCGAGGCCATCCGCAACATGGGCCCCATCAAGAACGTTAAGAGCGTACAACAACTTACGGGGTGCTTGGACGCCCTTAGCAGATTCATCGCTCGACTAGGCGAACGAAGCCTCCCGCTATATAAGCTCCTGAAGAAGTCAGAGCGCTTCGCCTGGACCAGCGAGGCCCAGTCCGCACTCGACTCTCTAAAAGAGCTCCTGGCGAACCCGCCCATACTCACCCCGCCCAAGCCGGACGAACCAATGCTGTTGTACATCGCGGCAACCCGCAGGTGGTGAGCACGGTCCTCGTAGTCGAAAGGGAGGAAGAAGGCCACGCGACTCCGTGTGCAACGACCGGTCTAATTCGGCGAAGTCCTCCGACACGAAGACGCGATACCCTCAGCTCTAGAAGCTCACCTACGCGCTCCCGATCACGCGTCGCAAGCTATGACACTACTGACGCTCACCCGATCACCGTCGTCTCCAAATTCCCGCCGAGAGATCATCCGCAGCCCCGAGGCCACCGGCGCATCGCCAAGTGGGGAATTGAGCTCATGGGATTAGACGTTTCATATTCCCCAAGGGACGCCACCAAGTCCCGTGTTCTTCCCCGACTTCATGGCCGAAAGTGGATTCGGAGACCCGTACCGCCGCCGAGACCGACGACGCCGAGCATCGGACTCTACTTCGACGTCTCGGTGAAGAAGTACGGTCTTGGGAGCGGTCTAGTCTTCGTATCACCGCGCAACGTGTGCATGAGGCACTCGACCCGCCTTCACTTCACCGCCTCCAACAACGTTGTCGAGAGTGCGGCTTTGGTCAACGGTATGCGCATCGCCGAGCTTGGCATCAAACGCCCTCGAGATCGAGGATTTCCTAAGCTCGTGGCCGATCAATTTGGGAAGAGGCCGACCACGCCAGCCCAAGGATGATCGCATACTCCGCAAAGGTACGCGAGCTCGAAGAACGCCCGACGGGCTAGAGTTCAAGCACATCCGTCGCCAAGACAACGGTGACGCCAACCCCCGCCAAGCTCGCCTCCGATCGACTATAGGTCCCACCCGGCCGCTTTGCGCATGACCGCATACATGCCCTCCATCCGGCTCGAGGGGGAAGGATCGAACCCACGCACGAGTCCCATCGGGACTCCGTTTGTCCCCTACACCCACCAAGGCCGAGGGACCTCTCGAGCCGAGCCTCGAGCCGTAAATGGAGGTCGACGCGAGGTCAACCTTGTCGGGTCCGAGGTCCTCGCCACCTCGGAGCCGAAGCCCCGAGGCCCGATTGGCGGCCCCTCATCCCGCATGGCTACAGGGCGGCAAACTCCCCATGGAGAAGGAAGAAGCTAGGCGCACGCCCGCCGAGCCAAGTCCTACGTCGTCATCGAGCGCGAGCTCTACAGAGGGGCGCGTGCGTGCTCCAACGCCGCATCACCTTTGAGGAGGGGCACGAGCTCATCGGAGAGATCCACGCCGGCGAATGTGGGCATCACGCAGCTCCACGAGCTAGCGGTGGGCAAGGCGTTCCCGCCAAGGCTTCTACTGGCCGACCGCCATCGCCGATGCAAATCGATCGCACACCCGCTGCGAGGATGCCGCTTCTTCGCCAAGCAAACACACCTCCGGCGCAGCCCTCCAAACGATCCCCATCACTTGGCCTTTCACGGTGCGGGGCCTCGACATGGTCGGTCCCTTCACAAGGTCGCCGGGGGCTGCACTCACCTCCCGCCGCCATCGACAAGTTCACCAAGTGGATCGAGGTGATGCCCATCTCACGCACGAGATCGCGGGGAAATGGTCAAGTTCTTCGATCATATCATCCACCGCTTTGGCGCATCAACTCGATCATCACCGACAACGGCACCAACTTCACCGGCAGATTTTCCTCGATCGGTGCGACGACTACAACGTCCGCAGATCGGGCCTCCGTCGCCCACCCGAGGATGAACGCAGGTCGAACGCGCCAATGACTTGATTTTGTAGGGATTGAAGCCAAGGAATCTTCAAAAAGGCCGGAGAAATTCGAGGACGATGGCTCGCCGAGCTTCCCGCAGTCATATGGAGCCTCAGGACTACTCCAAGCGAGCCACAGGGCGGACCCCCTTCTTCCTCATCTTCGCTCAAAGTCGTGCTCCCCACCGACCTCGACACGGCGCGCACGCGAAGTTCAAGCGCATAACGACGCCCGGCAACCGCACCTCACTCAAGACGCCGCGGGCACCCGGCCGAAGAGTCCCGTGAGGTCGCCGTCGCCGCGATCGCCCAAGTACCAACAATCGATGCGCCGCTACCACGACCCGCCACGCGTCGAGGGCGGGCCTTGAGTCGGCGACCAAGTCCTGCGGCGAGTACAGAGCACGAAGGAGAAGCACAAGCTCTCGGCCCCCTGGGAAGGACCGTTCACCATCGCTCAAGTCCTTCGCCCGTGCTCGTTACAAGATCCAGGACTCCCGCGGTCACGAGCTCGCCAACTCTTAGAACATCGAACAACTACGTCGCTTCTACCCTTAGATGTACTTTGTAATATCGCTCTCCTATGAGCTCGAATAAAAATAACACACCTCGATGCAAAAATTGTGCAAGCATTCGATTTACTCCTCGCACGGCTCTTGAGCAAAGGCTGCCCTTTACTTCCAAAGAAGGCCCGCCCCTTGCTCGGGGGGCCTGAGGGGCCGGGGCGCACACCCGACCTTTTTACGAACTCTTTTTCCGCAAAAACACGAACACTTTCGAGGAAGAGCTCGACCCAGCTCGACCTCGCACTCATTACCGCTCTTCGGTAAGTGTCGAATCCGGCAAGTTAAAAGGATCCCGAGTAACATCCTCGACGAGGTCCAACACGCCGCCCAACGAGCCCGTTACCTTAATCGATAAGATGTAAACTCAAGAAACCTATGAACTAGTCGAAAGCACAATCACAGGGAAGACAAAACGAGTAATCCACAACAAAAACAACTTGTTATATTTACATCGTTTGCCCCAAACTCGGGGACTTATGTTCATAACAAAGAGGCAGCCCTCAAGCTACCTAACCTTGCGGCCTACTCTTTCATCATCGGACGAGTCCGTTTCTACTTCCTCCTCGCCCGGAATGGGTTCGAACACCTCGAGCTCCTCGACGGCGAGCCTAAGAGCTTCCTCGCCCGGCTTCATTGAGCGGACCTCCGCGGCGGCCACGACGTCGTCCAACTCGGCGCCCGGCCGGCTCGGGCCACCCCTTACCCATTATCTTGGTCAAAGCTTGAGCTTGGGATAGTGGGCGAGGACCACGCCGCCTTATGAACAGCCCGGCGGGCATTCTCCCTCACCACGGGCCGGGGCGCGCGGCCGCCCGTCTGCGAGTCCTTCCACCTCCTCAACTCTAAGGGCTTCGCGAACGCCCTCGACGTCGAGCACGAGGTTGGTGTGCTCGCTCCGCCTTCTCTCGTGCCGCGGTCTCGCCTTCGTCACCCGCACCAAGAGACCCGAGGCCTCGGCCTTCCCGACCCAGGAGTTCCTCGGCCGCCTTCGAAGACCGTTACGCATGGCCCGCGAGGTCACGCGTCCGCTCCCGAAGGTCCTTTCTCCTTCGCTCCGGCCTTTTGCCGGGTATGTGTTGACACATATTAACGTATATTTTAATTGTCAACTAAACATGGAAAAGGACTAAAATATAATTAGATAACCTTATTAGGGGTTTATACTAACGATTTCCATGAGTTTTGGTGAAGTTGTGATTTGCGGGGACTTAACAAAAAAACAGCCCGAAATGACGTGGCATATGACATGTCATAAACGCAACGCAATCCAACTCCGAAACAAGTCCGAAAGGCTACGGATTATTCCCCACACGAACGAAACTTCGGAACCAAGAAATACATCATCTAGAAGACTCCGGAAGCCCGCGACACACGACGGGCGGAGGGAAGACCCCCCGGCCGATCGGCCCAAATATCGAGCCGATCGGCCGACGACAGCGCCGTTCCAGCCCAGCTTACGGAATGTTTCTCCACCGCCTCTAATACTCGATCTAAACCGGTTGATTTTACGTCGGTTTGATCCGATGGCGGCCGTAGAAGTGCGGGATTGATTCAAGGATTAATACCACATCGCCTGTTGAAGTTGAAGAGACAGAGAGGAAGACCGATATATAAAGACCCCCGGACCCCTCAAGTCAAAGCGATTCTAAGTTTGATCTAAGGCTTCACGTTCATTAAGAAGTAGATCAAGTAGATCCATCTCGATTCAATCCTCAATTCAATCGGATCATCAACGACGATACAAGAGATAGAAGCTCTAGATTAGAATTAGATTGAGAGTAGTTTTATAAGTTGAGAGAATTATTGAGTGGTTGAAGCGGAGTAGAAGGAAGGCCCTGAGTCGTCGGCGCCTCCATCTTCTTCCTCTTCAGAGTTGGCGCCTCCATTGGAGCACGACTCGAGATCTTGTGGATTGTTCGAATTCCATTGAAGTAAGTGATATTGTCTTTATTATTCTTGAGGTTCGTATTTCTTTGATAAGATTACTTTGATTCCCTCGCTCTTGAATTAAAGTTGTTAGATTAATGTAAGCGCGCGGTGCTTAGATTGACTAGCTCATTACGAATACCTTCTATAGGCCGGGGTGAAGACACTTGTTAAAATTTGTCGTAGTGGTGACAGCACTATTGAGTCCTTTGTTACGCTTTGCCCCCCCGTTTATAGAAATCGTAGGAGACCCCGCATTGTTAGCGTAGAACCCTTTATTAAGAGTTTCTTCATGACAATCCCTCTTGAGAATAATATTGCAAATGATTTACTTGAAGTGAGAACAAGACCTTCTTACTAGAACTCCTTATCTTTATTATCAATCTAGTTTAATTAAACCACGTAGAGATCGAAGAGTAAATCTCAAGAACCTTTCTCTACGTTCTCCTGTGGATTCAATATTTAAAACCCATTACCCTGGGTGAAGTGCTCACCGGTATCCGTGCGCTATGGATTATCAATCATAATATTCCTCGTAGGCTTAACAAATACCAACAAGCATTTACGGCGCCGTTCTTGGGAGAACGGTTTAGAGATTTCTTGAGTATACATTTATCTTTTTCTTTTTAGTTTAAATTCTTATCTTTTCTTTATCATGGATACTACATCCATTAAAGATTTTTTAAGCACCTACGGAGCTTAGCCTTAGGCCTATACCATCATCCAAACCAATTCTATCCGAAGCCTATGAGCTACGCCCATGAGCTAATAGAGATGGTCCAAACCAACACTTTCTTAGGAATAGAAGACGAAGACCCTTATTATCATCTCCAACAATTTGAGCAAACATGTGACTGCCTTCATTTAGAGGGTATGTCGGCCCGAGACTATCCGTTGGAAGCTCTTTCCATTCACACTCGAAAGGAAAAGCTCGCCAATGGTATGACGTAACCAAGGAGAAGAAGAAAGGTGAATGGGGAACACTCCGTGCAGATTTACGCCTGGATTTCTACCCGTTTCTAAAGTAGTCAGCCTTAGAACCCGGATCATATCTTTCAAACAAGAAGATAGTGAGACATTGAGTTCATCCCGGAACGTTTTGAACTTCTTTGCAATTCGGACCAAATCTAGGCCTTCAAGACCACATTTTACTTCAACATTTTTATATTGGTCTTAATAAAGAATCTAGAGCCTATTTAAATACCTCTTCGCATGGATCTTTCATCCATCTCACATCTAGTGAAGCTAGAACCATCTTAGACAATATTCTAGCCAAAGACTAATGATGATCCAAAGAGAAGAGAAATCTTTAGAAGAAGAGATTCCAGAAATAGCTACACCCGAACTTATACCGAGAATCATCCCAACCTTGTAGCTATAGAAACATCAAAGGAAAAGCATTCTTTTTCTGATTTTATGAATGATATCGAGGATGATTTATTTTTCGACTTTGGAAACACCTCGAATTATCACCAAGAGAAGAAACCTCAAAACGCAAATTCTCTTCACAAGAAGAAATTGATCGCGTTGAGCAATACTTCTCAAGACAACACACTAGGGAGCTTGCATCTATCATGAGTGCGAGAATGGTTAGAAGAATCGAACTTTCTTACGATGTAATCCGTTTAGAATCACCTTCTATACCTATTCAATGCATAATTAATGCAATCACTTATGATGCACTTTATAACCCCATTATAGGAGTTAATATAATGGCTTTATCCTTTTTCAAGCAATTTAGCAAAAATATGCCATTATCTCCTACTACTAAGTTATTAAAGCACTCCTGCAGGCAAATTGTCCAAAGTTCGAGAATTCTATACGCTCTACCTATTCGAAAAGCGACATGTTAATAAACCCGAGCTTTTACATCTTTGATATTAGGGAGTTTGACCTCTTAATAGGCCATCCTTTAGAAAGACTCCTTAAAGAAGGACACACGGAAAAACTAGACATTCGTCTAGGTAAAGATAAATTTCCCTTACACTTCGCACATTCAATTCATACTTTGGACCGAACCCAGTCGAGAACTGGACCCAATGGAAGAGGTGAAAGAAGCATCTATAGAACATTTCGTAGAATCCAATCAAGAAGATGTAACTGAATTCTTCATCGAGGAAGAAGAAGAAAATCCAACTGAATCCGAACCTCTCGATGAATTCGAGGAAACCTCGAGACCTCCCATTGAACTAAAACCTTTACCACCTGTCTTAGGTATGCCTTTTTTGCATAATGATCCTGAATCCCCCGTGATCATTAATGATAAACTCACTCGAGAAGAGACTTACGGGTTAATTCTTTGTCTTAGAACAACACCGTGCAGCCTTTGGCTACTCACTCCATGATCTAAAAAGGCATCGGTCCCTGCCCTTTGCACACATCGTATACCTACAGATCCCGATGTTCCACCATCTATAGAGCCTCAACGAAGACTTAATAATGCGATGAAAGATGTAGTAAAAAGAAGTTCTAAAACTTACGCACGCCGGGATTATATATCCTGTGCCACATAGTGAGTGGGTAAGCCACATTGCAAGTTGTGCCTAAAAAGGGAGGCATGACAAGAGTTAAAAATGATAAGAACGAATTAATTCCTCAAAGAACTCCTTTGGTTGGCGTATGTGCATAGACTATAGAAAATTAAATAAAGCCACAAAGAAAGATCACTTTCCACTTCCTTTCATCGATGAAATGTTAGAACGATTGGCAAACCACTCTTTCTTTTGTTTTCTTGATGGATATTCAGGATATCACCAAATCCCTATACATCCTGATGATCAAAGCAAAACCACTTTTACATGTCCATATGGAACTTATGCTTATCGTAGAATGTCTTTTGGATTATGTAATGCACCCGCTTCTTTTCAAAGATGTATGATGTCTATATTTTCGGATATGATTGAAGAAATCATGGAAGTTTTTATGGATGATTTTTCAGTTTATGGAAAAACTTTTGATGATTGTCTAGAAAACTTAGATAAGGTTTTGCAAAGATGTGAAGAAAAGCACTTAGTCCTTAATTGGGAAAAATGTCATTTTATGGTTAGAGAAGGAATAGTGCTAGGACATCTAGTTTTACGAAAGAGGAATAGAGGTAGACCGAGCTAAAATAGAAGTGATTGAACAACTACCTCCACCAAGAATGTTAAAGGAATAAGAAGTTTTCTTGGCCATCTTTGGTTTTTATAGGAGGTTCATAAAGAATTTTCTCATATTGCTAGACCTCTCACAAACTTGTTAGCTAAGGATGTTCCTTTTGAATTTGATGATGCTTGTCTTAAATCGTTTGAAACTCTTAAAAATGCTCTTATTTACGCACCCATTATTCAACCCCGATTGGTCTTTACCTTTTGAAATCATATGTGATGCAAGTGATTATGCAATTGGGGGCTGTTTTGGGACGGACAAAAGACAAGAAACATCATGCTATTGCATATGCTAGTAAAACTTTAATCGGACCTCAACTTAATTATGCCACAAGCGAAAAAGAGTTACTAGCTGTTGTTTATGCTATCGATAAGTTTAGATCTTATTTAGTAGGAGCAAAAGTTATTGTTTACACCGATCATCTTTGCTCTTAAATATCTGCTCACTAAGAAAGATGCTAAACCAAGGTTAATACGATGGATTTTATTGCTCCAAGAATTTGATTTAGAAATTAGAGATAAGAAAGGAGTAGAAAATTACATTTGCCGATCATTTGTCTAGAATGCATTTTGAGAAACAACATGAGTTACCCATTAATGACTCCTTGAGGGATCGACATGCTCTATCGGATCTCCCGATCCGACCCCCAGTATCTGATATTGTTAATTTTATGGTTGCGGATACGTCGCCCGGGGGCTGATAAGAAAAAGCTTATTTATGAGAGTCGCCATCACCTATGGGATGAGCCATACCTCTTCCGAGTATCTTGTGACGGCTTACTCGGGAGGTGTGTGCCGGTGAAGAAGGACTACAAATTATTGAGAAATGTCACTCGGGCACCATATGGAGGTCATTATGGAGCATTCCGTACACACGCAAAGATCCGGCAAAGCGGATTTTTTACGGCCAACCATGTATCAAGACACAAAAAGACTTCGTAAGGAGGTGTAACGCCCGGCCGAGAGACATGGCAATATCAATTCAAGAGATGCCATGCCACGGACGACCAATCTTCAAATCGAGCTCTTTGATGTCCGGGGAATTGACTACATGGGACCATTCCCAAAATCCGGACACTATGAGTACATCTTGGTGGCGGTTGACTATGTTTCTAAATGGGTTGAGGCCATGCCATGCAAGATGGCGATCACAAGAGCTCAATCAAGATGTTCGAGGAAATAATATTTCCAAGATTCGGTACACCAAGGCTAGTGATAAGTGACGGAGGGTCTCACTTCATCGACAAGAACTTCGAGAAGTACCTCTCAAATCATGGGATCCAACACAACGTCGCTACACCTTATCACCCGCAGGACAAGTGGTCAAGCGAAAACGTCAAACAAGCAAATCAAAAATATCCTACGAAGACGGTTGACCAAATGGGAACTAAATGGAAAGACAGGCTACCCAAGCTCTTTGGGCTTATCGGACAGACTTACAAAACTCCCATTGGAATGTCTCCCTACCACCGGTTTACGGAAGACATGTCACTTGCCTGTTGAGCTAGAATTCAAAGCTCACCGGGCAATCAAAAGGTGGAATATGGACCTTGATGAGGCCGGAACAAAGCGAAGAATGCAACTATCTCGAGCTAGAAGAATGGCGAGAGAAAGGCGTACCACGCAGTGCCAAGATCTACAAAGAAAGAACCAAAAGATGGCACGACAAAAGAATCAAGAAGAAGGAATTCCACCCAGCGTCGGGTATTACTTTTTAATTCCGAGTGCGACTTTTTCGGACATGGAAAACTACGAAGCAAATGGGAAGGACCGTACAAGGTGGTGAGTTCATCATCACACGGAGTCACTCTTCAAGACAACGAAGGTACGCTTTGTTTAAGGTAAATGGTCATCGCTTAAAAATATTTTTAGAGCCCAATAAAGATTTAGAAGAATTAGATGTTATCGAGTTCTTGAATTACCCAAAAATATTAATTTTCGCGAATAATGGGCCGTCATCGGGTTTTCGGGAGAAAGGAGAGTTTGAGAACCACACGACAAAACGCACCGCAGACGCCACTGCCGGGCCGTCGGCCCAAATAACGAGGCCGATCGGCCCGGCCAAAGAAGCTCCGCCTCGCGACCCGTTTCGTCCCACACGGTCTCTTGCACGAATAATTGCGGAAAAAATTACTTTCGGTTTGTTTTAGTACCACAACCCCAATTCTCTCGCTCCCGAAAATTCGACTCGTATAAAATCGAGGGTAGACAAGTCTCTTTTCTCATCTCATCTCGAGCTATCGGCAATGGCTGAAAAACAGCTTGTTCTCTTTAATGAAAAGATTAAACAACTTGTCCCTACTCTCAAGCAACCGAAGCCGATCGCCGTAATACCACCCGATCGTACCCCAATTCCTTTCGCTCCACCTCGTCGTCCTCACACTCCACCGCCACCACAAGGAAGCAAGCAAGTCATGTACGCTCACCCGCACGATCGTCGCCCGTGAAGCCGCACCGAAGAAGCCGATCCATGTTCCTAGCTACATGGAGGTTGAAGAACCAAAGAAGGGCGGCGTCTCACACGTGTTCGCATGGACGCCTCACGGCAACACGAGGGAGCACAAGTACACTACAAAGACCTCCATGCCGCACTACTATCAATGGAGTCCGTGCTAAGGAATCGCAGATCAAAAGGATTCCCGTGTCGAGGGCGGCGGCGCATACCACGAAAGAAGACTAGAAAGACTAATGCCGAACTCGCACTAGAAGTAGAAGCCCTTCAAGAAACTTGCAAGGAGATCCGCGGCGTCAATAGCGCCCTCACTAAGTCTATCCTCCATCTTTTAGAGAATGAGGGAAAGAAGAAACGTAAAAATCGGAAGAGGATGCTAGTCGCGGTGTGAAAAAGTGCAAAGGCCCTATGTAAGCATCACAGTTAGAGAGCACATGAGTCTTAGCGTTTGAGTCTTAAAAGTTTAATTAAGGTCGTTTAGTTTGGTTTAGTTAAATATTAGTTTGCTTTAAAATTTTAGTAAGTTTGGAATTATGTAATAAAGTGCTCTCTCTTATCAATGGAATAATCCACAAGATGAGTCAATTATTTTTCTCTATATTTTTACGGATATGTTTTCTTGTCTCCACCATGCTTTATATGCAAGATAATAAAGATCAAGTGTGGGGAGATCAACACCGACCAAACGGAGTAATTCGCGGCGAAAACCAGAAAATTCGAATCAAGACGGAACCATCGACTCACACGACGGACCACGGCCCAACACGACCTGTCTTTGGACCGTCGGCCCAAATATCGGGCCGATCGGCCTGGCCGAGCCCCACTCGAGCTCCGTTTCGTCCCTTTGCTTCGGTTTGTTTCACGGAACTTCTAAATTTTTGCAATTTATCTTCCATTCCGAATTAAAAATCGTCTTTTACGTTATGGTATGAAAAAGGTGTCATGAATAAAAGTTTTGCATGAATAAATTCCTACTTTTACCTATCACTTTCGGGATGTTTTAATCGCTTAAATTATGAGAAAGAATAAAGTTAGAATAATGATCCTTCTTCCTTTTATCTTGTCTTTTGGAGAGTTATTTCAAAATATTCAAAATCATTAGTTATGCTTCTCCTTTGTGATTAAATGAATCATCCCAAGAGAGCCATAGCAATCATTAAGATTTATCTAATTAATTGTTACTTTCTTGTGTTAAGTTTTGTCAAAACCACGATCCATGTTGAAATTTGTCTAAAGTCTAAGATCAAGATCACGTACACTGCTTTCACTAAAGTATCCATGCTCTAAAAAGTTTTAAATCTCTATCTCCCATAAAAAATTAAAATTGTTGAAAAAGGTACAGCTATGAAAAAGCCAAAATGTTCAAAATTCTAAGAGTGGAGAAAAGTGAGAGAGAGGAGAAAAATGAGCAAGTGTTCTACGGTCGAAGAACCCCCTCTCTAAACAAAGAAAAAAGGCAAAAATAAAGAGAAGAATAATGGACAAGTGTCCGGGGTGAGTAGGGCCCACTTCTCTAAGAGAGTAAAATGGACATGTGTCCGAGGGTGAGTAGAACCCAACTCTCCACTAAATAGTTGGTTACCTCACTTGAAAAAAAAAAAATATATAATAATAATAATAAAAATTCTGAAAAAGGGAGGTAGAAGATTTTCAACTAGAGAGAACAGTGGTAATGATAATCTTGATTCACATGCACATCTTGATCTATGACTTATGACATTTATCTCTATGGATCTACTTTTGACTTCGGCAATAAATACAAGGTAAGCATGATACATGTTCTTGAGCTCTACAAATGATAAATGAACTGTGAAAAATAATATACTTTGAGAGACTTGAGAGTGTCACAAAGGAGTAGGTACAACTATGCTTTCTTTTCAAAACTTATGCAAAACCTCTCAATAGACTTGATTCAAGGATAAAGGTGATTTGTTTATAACTAATGCTCAATATCCCAAAGTGTAGGTATGACCATAATCATGATCCATGCTTAGACCATCCTTTTATCGAGGGCGAGTAAAAGCCTAAGTGTGGGGGAGTTTGTTGACACATATTAACGTATATTTTTAATTGTCAACTAAACATGGAAAAGGACTAAAATATAATTAGATAACCTTATTAGGGGTTTATACTAACGATTTCCATGAGTTTTGGTGAAGTTGTGATTTGCGGGGACTTAACGAAAAAAGCAGCGAGAAATGACGCGTGGCATATGACATGTCATAAAACGCAACGCAATCCAACTCGAAACAAGTCCGAAAGGCTACGGATTATTCCCGACACGAACGAAACTTCGGAACCAAGAAATACATCATCTAGAAGACTCCGGAAGCCCGCGACACACGGCCGGGCCAGAGGGAAGACCCCCCCTGGGCGATCGGCTAAATATCGGCCGATCGGCCTGACGAATCGCCGTTCCAGCCCGGCTTTTCGGAATGTTTCTCCACCGCCTCTAATACTCGATCTAAACCGGTTGATTTTACGTCGGTTTGATCCGATGGCGGCTCAGTAGAAATGCGGGATTGATTCAAGGATTAATACCACATCGTCGTTGAAGTTGAAGAGACAGAGGAAGACCGATATATAAAGACCCCCGGACCCCTCAAGTCAAAAAGCGGATTCTAAGTTTGATCTAAGGCTTCACGTTCATTAAGAAGTAGATCAAGTAGATCCATCTCGGTTCAATCCTCAATTCAATCGGATCATCAACGGCGATACAAGAGATAGAAGCTCTAGATTAGAATTAGATTGAGAGTAGTTTTATAAGTTGAGAGAATTATTGAGTGGTTGAAGCGGAGTAGAAGGAAGGCCCGAGTCATGCGGCGCCTCCATCTTCTTCCTCTTCGGGAGTTGGCGCCTCCATTGGAGCACGACTCACGAGATCTTGTGGATTGTTCGAATTCCATTGAAGTAAGTGATATTGTCTTTATTATTCTTGAGGTTCGTATTTCTTTGATAAGATTACTTTGATTCCTCGTCGCTCTTGAATTAAAGTTGTTAGATTAATGTAAGCGGTGCTTAGATTGACTAGCTCATTACGAATACCTTCTATAGGCGGGGTGAAGACACTTGTTAAAGGCCGATCGTAGTGGTGACAAAGACTATTGAGTCCTTTGTTACGCCGCCCGTTTATAGAAATCGTAGGAGACCCCTGCATTGTTAGCGTAGAACCCCTTTATTAAGAGTTTCTTCATGACAATCCCTCTTGAGAAATAATATTGCAAATGATTTACTTGAAGTGAGAACAAGACCTTCTTACTAGAACTCCTTATCTTTATTATCAATCTAGTTTAATTAAACCACGTAGAGATCGGTAGTAAATCTCAAGAACCTTTCTCTACGTTCTCCCGTGGATTCGATATTTAAAACCCATTACCGGGTGAAGTGCTCACCGGTATCCGTGCGCTTGCGGATTATCAATCATAATATTCTGTAGGCTTAACAAATACCAACGGTATGCGTCGGCGAGGACTCCACGGCGACGGGGGCATGGGCCTTCCTCTCAAGCTCCCAAGCCAACCCCGCCAACTTCTTCTTCTCGGCTGCGGAGGAGTAAACAAATCAAACTCATGAGATCCAAAGGACAAGAAAAAGAGAAGTGCCTTACATGCCGCGCGATAAAGCTCCTCCCGCTCCTCCCACGAGAGAAGGTTCTCCGGCATTGAGCGGATCCTTTCGGCCTCAAACACCAAACAAAATTGACCCATCGGCCCTCGTGGTCGAGAACTAAGGTACCCGCCTATCAGCCTAGGAGCTCAAAGACAAAGAAGGGGAAGGCAAACGAGCTCGAAAGGGGGTCACTCACCTTCCTACTCGGCCTCTCGGTCTGGGCGCGCCTTCCCCTTGGCGTCACGCTCCTCTCCGGCGTCGGGGCCCGACGCTCAAGCGCCAAAAGTTCGAGCTCCTTGTCCTCCGGCTTGGCGGAAGTCGTCGAGCTCCTTCGCGCATGAGCTCACGCTGGTTGCGGCTCAGAGCAACGAGCTCCTCCTCACGCTTCACCGCCGCCGCTTCCGCCCCGGACTTTGTTGCGGCCTCCTCCCGGGCCTCAGCGGTGGCGTGCTCGCGGACTTCACGGATATGCTCCCGCGGCGTCATCGACGCCACTCGAGCCCACGATGCACGGCGAAAACTTGACCGAGTCCCACAACCGCGGGACCGGGCTACGCCTCGCCTTCCCGGGAGACCCTCAATCTCGGTCCCCAGCCTCCACCACGTGGTTGAAGCCGACCACCGCATCCCTCAAATCATGCGGGAAAACGAGTTAGTGCCGCGAGCTCAAAACCAAGCGGCGAGGGCTGATGAGGCCCTTACCCTGGAGGTGGTGAAGGCACGCCGGCCCTCTTTCGGTGAGAAGTGGCGGCACCTCTGCGCGTAATCAAGGCGACGGCGCGTTCCCACCGACCACGGCGAAACGACGCAAGGCCGGCTCGTAGCCCGGCCTCCAACGAACTCTCCGGGGCATCCTTGGCGATCTTTGTCCAAGTAGCGAATCCGCATCGGGCGCGTTTGAAGGTCACCACGCCCCAAGTGGTGACTCCGTCCCCGGCACCCGATGGCGGTGGGCTTTGTGATGTCCACCGCGGGTGGCGGGGTCGTGGTGGGCGCGACCGAGGACCCTCAGTGAACACCGAGTCTCCACGGCGAGCTCATCTAAGACCGTGTCACGTCACGTGCGGTCACATCTTAAGGCTCCTCGTCGCGCCTTGCGGTCTCCTCGGCCGGGCTCGTCGAAGACCCCCGTGTCCGCCTCACATCTCCAGTTCCCTCTTCACGCCGCGCGGTCTCAGTGACGGGCTCGTCGAAGACCGCATAGCGCGCCGAAATCCTTGGCGCCTCTTCGCCCCGCACCTAGGGTGGACTCGCCCCTCGTCGCGGTGACCTGCGCCGCTCAAGGTCCAGGGTCCGAGGGACATCCCCGCGCTCCTCCTCCTTCTCGGGAGAACTAAGGTCAATCACCTCCGTCTCCACGCTCCGACATGATGACGGCGGGTTTCGGCACCAGGTCCTCCGGCCGCGGCGGCCGAGCGATCAACGGCGCCATTGCTGAGTCACGGAACGGTGCTCGGCGGCGCGGCGGGCGGCTCTCCTCGCGGACCCGGGCTCACTTCCTCCCTCGGGGCTTGGGGGCGACCACCCCGAGAGCCGCACGATGGGAGGCGGAGGGACCCGCCGAGCTCGACCCCCGCCGCCGTCTTGAGCCGGCCTGGGGATTCGGGGTCCCAAAGGCTTCACCTTCTCCCCCTCGCACGGCAGCAAAGTAAAAACCCAAGTCAAGCACGTCGAAGAGAGAGCTCGACGGCGTCTCGCGGCTCAAAAAGGCGGCGAGCTCGGGCGCTTACCCAATGGACACGCGTCTCGGCCGCCTTCTCCTGCTCGCGGTGCTCGTCGGCGCCCTCTTCCTTGACCGCGGCCCCGAAGAAGGCCAATCGGCGCGGCGTGTGGGCGATGAGGCCGGCCGGGCGCCACCCAGGATCGGCGGCGTCCCGTGCTCACGACCGCGGATGCATCTTGGGTCCTCGGACCTCCGGTTGCGTGTCGTGCGCTACCGCCCAGCTCTCGCCCGAAGACTCTTCGGCGGCGGCGTGGTCGACGCCTGGGCGGCAGCGGCGGAAGCGGTATTCCGGCGGAACGCACAAGGAAGGGATCGGCCTCGCCGGTGGAAGGTGGGGCTCGAGATAAACCTCGCCGATCGCAAAGACGAATAGAATGACCCCTGCGAAAAGCGATCTGAAGAGAGCTCACTAGCGCCAGCGTCGTCGCATCCGGCCCCGCGCTGCGGTATGTCGTTGGGCTCAGCCCGGATCTTGAAAAACTTCCGGTCCCCGGCGGACAACCCACTCCACCTCATCGGCGGGAGCGGGTTAGCGATCACCGTGCCCTCCCGGGCTTCTTCTCCTCGGCCATATCCCAGAAGCGGAGGGCTCTCCGCTTCAGAGGAACGACCCCATGCCCTAGGGCCCAAGCGTAGAGGACGGGCTCCGTGAGGTTCGCTTGCTTGAGGAGCTCCACCTTCCGAGCGACGACCTTGATCTCGTGAAGCAGATGGTTTTAGGGGGCTTCCCTCCACAGGTCGTCGGAGTCATGGAACACGCCACTGGTGAAGCGCGGAAGAGGGCGCTCCTCATCATTCTTCAGGTAGAACCACTCATCTCTCCACCCGGTGTTCGACTAGCGGGAGATGATGGTGGGGTACTTCTCCTTCACACCCGCCGGGCTGTAGCACGATGCAACCGATCGGGACGGGACCCTTCAGGCCGTTGGAACTATGCATCACCTTGGCGTGGAAGTAATGCTTGAAGAGCTCCCAATTAGGCTCGATCCCCAGTCACCCCTCGCAATGGGTGGTGAAGGTTGCAATGTGGAGCGGGCCGTTGGGATTCAGTCTTGGGAGCTCGGCGCCCCGAGAAGACAGCGGCCAGCGGAAGAAGTCCGGCATTTGGGACGCCCAGCCCCCGACGTGAAAGGAGGTGAAGGAGACGACGTGGCCGTCGGGCGGATGGGGAGTGGCATGCGTCGGAGATGGCACAATCCACTCCTAGGCCGCGGTCAACAACGGAGGCCGCTGGCGCCACGCACTCTGTAGCATGTCGTCGGTCACCTTAGACGGCGACCACGAACCCATGCCTCCGTTCTTGACTCAACGGGCGGATCGGGGAAGACCTTGGGCAAGAGCTCCCTCACGTAGCGGCGGGCTGCAACGGTCGGGATCCGGAGGCCAGAAGGCGAAGGAAGGCTAGGGCGGCGGAAAGGAAAGTGAAGGGGGAAACCCTGAATCTTCCCTCCTATTTATAGGATGAGATCGGGGCGGACTCACCGACGTGGCCGGCCCAGAGTGGCCCACCACTTCCACCTGAGCCTCTCCGCGTCCTCCGCGTGCGCGCCACGTGGCGAAACGGAAGGCGAAGCGCCGCACGAACAGTAACGGTTGTCCTAACGGTAACTTTCTAACGGTAACTTTCCCCAACGGCTCTTTTGACTGCAGGCGAAAAGTTCGACGAGCTCGTCGCCAACGGTCGTATCTCTAACGCAATCACCGTAACTACGAGCTCATGAAGAAACCGAGCTCCAGGTTCGAAGGCTGGCTCCCGAGAGCTCGACAGCCGCCGGGAGACACCCTGAGCAAGGAGCGTAACGGAGGAGCGGCGCCGACGGCCCCATTCCCGAACGTCCACGGGGACTCAAGGGCTCCATCAAGTTGCGCTTGAGTCACCGGCGATCGCGAACGGCCTCTGGTCATCCTCCTTGGTGAGGAGGCACGAGCCGCCGGGGGTCCTACGAGACCCCTGACTATAGAGGATGGGTCTCTGGAATATGAGGTTGGCCCACAAGCTGGCCCGACGAACGAGCTCGCCCCGAATGCGAGCTCGGACCTCACTCAGGTAAATCCGCTTTAAAGCTCACAAGAGCGCTCGACTTTGGCCCACGCGGTAAAGTCGGGTTCGAGCTCGTCGCCCTCCCTAAGGAGTCTAAAAACACACTACGGCGCAAGCACCCATTGCAACAAGCCTCCGCAAGGACCGAAGCGTCCTCCCGCGGCCTCGGGGCTACACCGGCGAGTGCGCTCGCGCGCGCACCCCCTGCCGGAAAATCTGGTCCCCGACCTGATAACGGCCACACGAGTCGGCGCGCAACGGGGGTTCCCTCCCCTCCGCGGCGGGGGCCTCTTGTGGGACACGAGATATTCCGGATCGAGTCAATCATCCCAACTCGTCCGTAACAACGCACTAGAGAGGAAACATACTCATCGAATAGCGGAGCGTTACCCGCCATAGGGGCTGGGATACGATGAGGACGCTCCCGTCTCGAGATGAAGACCCACGGACCGCGGAGGCTCGGGGGGCGAGCTCGAGCTCGTTCTTGGGAGAACCTCCGCCTCGACGAGCTCCCTAGGGAGCGCAAAGGTGCGACGAGCTCGGCTGCGGCAGCGAAGCTCTTCTCCGTCTCGGACGAGCTCGAGCACCAAATCCAAAGACGATCGGAGAATCCGGGACACGATGATTAGGATCCAAAGATCACGGCTACGCGGCCGGCGCCAAGAGCTTACGACCAGATTTCGTACGCGCCGAGATCGCCGACGCAGCGTGGTGCGGGGGGTCGTCGCCGACCACGCCAAGTGACGACAAGCACAAGAGACAACCACTACGCGACAAGAATGACCTCGACGGATGAAGTAAAGCTCTACGCCGAGCTCACTGGCCACACATTTTCCTGCGACCCAGTGCGAGCATTTAAAACGCGGCGGTGCCTCCATGATCTCGCCCGTAGGCACGCCGTAGCGTGCGGCAGGCGATCTGGCGCAAGTGCGGCGGCGGGATGAGCTCATTGTCCCCTTCCACACCGGCCAACGAGCTCCGAGCTCGTCACCCGTGCGTACTACGTATCGAGATCTGGGAGCCACCCCTATTCTACTCTCGGCCGTGGCGTGCCTCGAAGTAGGGCGGCCGGCGGCAGACGCCGGATGGACGGCCGGCGTGCCCGACATTGCGGGGAACTTTTCCTCTTCACCCCAAACATGTATTCCTTCTATCTCTAAGGCCCTCCGCTCGGTGACCCCTGTGAGCTCCCCTTACGACTATAAAAGGGAGGGCTCGACCACCGGGGAGGGCAAGCTCTCTTGCACCGCGAAAGCACACACACACATCGCTCGATTCTACTCATCACACAGAGACTTGGGGGCTCATCTCCCTCTCTCGCCAGCTTGTATTCGCCCCAATACGAGCACTTTGAGCTCTGATAGTGCCACACACTGGACTAGGGTGCTCGGTAGCCCCGAACCAAAGATAAACCACCGTATCATTGTTCCCGAGCTAGGCCATCGTTGCACCACGTTAGCGGTCGATTCTTGTGACCGTGGTATACGACCACGACGGTGTCCAACTTCGAACACCCACTTATATGTCAAAAAACCTCAGAACATCCACCATATGTGCATGCGGTTAGTCAGCCTTAGTGGAACACCTACCGCTGCGCTCAAACGCCGGGCGAATTGGCGGCGGACAAGTGCTCTGGGTCCTTGGTAGAGCACCAAGACCGCTTCAAGGCCCGTTCGCCAACACCCCCACAAACTCGGCTAGAGGTTGAACAGGTGAGAAGAATAGCACACGTCACAGTACGAACAACAGCTCTGCTGCTCTGAATTGTGGCACACTGAACTCCATATCTTTATTATCTCTTCTCAAACATACACATCAAGCTAGCACTACACCCTATTAGCTTCCTAATTAGCTTCAATACACATACAGTTCAAGGCTATCTGAAGCTAGCAACCCTTGGTAAATTAAGGCAGACAAAAGTGGCTGCCTTGGTAAATTAGAATGACAATCTCCATTAATAGCCTTGGTAAATTAGTAAGTAGTAAGTGTAATGATTTATTTGACTTTTCAAGTCTGATGTTATGGTCGGCAACCAATACTTCAGGCGCAAGGCCAAAGGTGGCCAAGGTGACGGTCATTAGAGGGCTAAAGGCCCATAGATATTTCTATCATTAGATATATATTTAATATTTCTATTATTAGAGTCCCATGGACTATAAGTATGTAATCCTTTCTTTGTAGACAATCAAGCAGAAACAAATCTTGTTTCTGGCTTCCTTAGGGAGTCAGGATTTTGCCATCACTCATCTCCACCTCGCACGTCGCCGCTCTTCTCCTTCCTCACGCAAGCACATAGCCCAACCACCGATCATCTAGGGTCCAGGTTCCTATCAACTTGGTATCCAGAGACCTTCGATCCTGCATCTTCCACCATGAGCGTCTCGCCGCCATCTGCTGCTCAGCCCGCCGCTTCCTAGCCGCCCTCCCTGCCGCAAACCACCGCGCCTCCTTCCACCACCTCCGCCATCATCCAGCCGTCGGCGCCAATCATCTCTGGTGTCTCCCCCACCATCCCACCCCTCACCAATGAACAACTCACAACCTCCCCATCAACTTCTCCACCAATATCCGCAACATCACCAACAACCTCACGTCCTTGACGACGACGATCGCCAACATGTAGTCCAACGTCACCATGCTGTAGTCGGACATGGCGGCCGTCAAGTCCTATCTGGTGGGTTCGCATGCGCTGCCGTCCCTACCTGCACCGAGCGCCTCCATCTCCAACCTGCTGGAATAGCTGCCGCAGCCGAGCCTGCCGCCGCCAGTGCCCAGCATGGCCGCCACAATGCCACCATCTATGGGTCTGTCCCTCCATCAGATTAATTGGCCGAAGTCGCCGTTCGTGGTGCCTTCCTGGGCCATGGGGCCGCTGCTGTCTGCCGGCGACTCGTACATGACCCCGATCACCATGGAGGTTGTCGCGGCCACTACGCTGGTGGTATCCTTTCATGCCTTTGCAGGCATCCGCACCGAGAACGCCATGGTGGTGTCGGTGCTCATCAAGGGCTCCCGCTTCTTCGCCCTGCTAGACATAGGCTCGACGCATAATTTCCTACAGGGGAGCGTGCTACAGCGTCTCAGTTTGGCGCCAGCCGGGGGCGAGCAGCTCCACATCACTGTGGCCAACGGTGACTGCCTCCGGTGCACAGGGATTGCCCTACATGTGCCCATCATCATGACGACGATTCCTACTCCATCAACTACGTCGGCATTGAGTTGGGCTGCTTCAACTTCATCCTAGGGGTCAACTTTCTCCGGATGTTAGGCCCCATCACATGGGACCTGACGACCATGACGGTGGTGTTCCAGCGAGGCTCCCGTCGCGTCCTTTGGTAGGGCGTGTAGGGGCGCCGCCAAGCAGCCCCGGAGCAACCAACAACAAAGATCGGTGTCCTTCGGCTGAGCGCAACCCCTGCTGGACCATCTCCTACACCAGCACGCTGCCATCTTCGAGGAACCACGGGGACTGCCACCGCTGCGGCCGTACGATCATTGCATCCACTTCCTGCTGGACACCGCCCCCATCGTTGTCCGTCGTACCACTACCCACAGCTTCAAAAGGACGAGCTGGAGCGCTAGTGTGACGCCATGCTGGCCCAGGACGTCATTCGGCCCAACACATCGCCCTTCTCCGGCCTGGTGCTTCTCGTCCGCAAGGCGGACAAGTCCTGGCATTTCTACATCGACTACCGCGCCCTGAACGCCCGGACAGCCAAGGACAAGTTCCCGATCCCCGTGGTGGTCGAGCTCCTCGACGAGCTCCATGGCGTCCACTTCTTCTTGAAGCTCGATCTTCGCTCGGGGTACCACCAGGTGCAGATGTTCGTCGAGGACATTGCAAAGATGGCATTTTGCACGCAGCATGGCTACTACGAGTTCCTGGTGATGTCGTTTGGACTCTCCAAAGTCCTGTTGTTTCTGCATCAACTACCGCGCCTCGAACACCCGGACAGCCAAGGATAAGTTCCTGATCCCTGTCATGGATGAGCTCCTCGATGAGCTCCATGGCGCCCGCTTATTCTCGAAGCTCGATCTTCGCTCGGGGTACCACCAGGTACGAATGTTCGCCGAGGACATTGCAAAGACGACGTCCCGCACGCACCATGGCCACTATGAGTTCCTGGTGATGTCGTTTAGACTCTCCAACGCGTCTGCCATGTTCCAGTGCACTCGATGAATGACGTGTTGTGTCGTGGTGGTGTAATACCACCGTCACGCGTAATGTCGGCTAATGTGTGCTCCGATGGCCTAGCTCTAGAGACAATGACGCAAGATTTATCTTGGTTCGGGGCAAATCGGGCACCCTAGTCCGGTTTGATCACTATCCGAGCTCAAATGCTCATACCGGGGCTCAGTACAAGCAAGGCGAGAGAGGGAGGGGAGCTCCCAAGTCTCTGTGATTGAGGCGAGGTGCCAATATCGAGAGTGGAGGAATGGTGGGTGTCGTGGTGCGGTATCGCGGCGACCACGAATCGATGTCGGATCGGCCGGTGCGTTCTCCGAATGGCCTAGCTCTAGAGGCGGTGACACAATGTTTATCTTGGTTCGGGGCAAGATCGGGCTCCCTAGTCCAAAGTGACCACTATCCGAGCTCAAACGCTCGTGCCCGGGGTGCGTACAAGCGGGTCGAGAGAGGAGAGGCGGGCTCCCTGTGTCTCGGTGATTGAGGCTAGTGCCAATATGAGGGTAAGCAAGGGTGTTTGGGTGCCCTGTTCTTTCGCCTTCCCTCCACAGAGAGTCCTTGCCCCTCCTTTTATAGTGGCAAGGGGAGCAAGACATGTGAGCTCTCGAGTTGAGGAGGGAGTGTGTAGGGCAAGGAGCCATGGAGCGGCGGGTAGGTGGAAAGAGCTCTTCGAACGAGCTCGTTGGTTGGCCAGGAGTTCCTTCGAGGCTCTTGGTAGCCGGATGTCGGAATCGGCCGGTCGTCGTGCGCTGGAATCCGGCTGGGTGATGTTCATGTGTCATTCTGTCTTCGATCGTAGTTGGAAGCCGTCCCCGGCATGGGAAGGGCGGCCATCTTTGCCGGCGTCAAGATGCTCCACCTTTGCTGTCGGAGGCTGTAGCGATTGTTGGATGCGACGGGGTATGGCGAGGGAGCTCTTCGGGCGAGCTCTTTGGCCGGGCAGGAGCCGTCTTTGAGCTCTTTGGAGACCTGGTTGTTGAAATTGGCCGCCGTCGCTCACCGGGATCGGAGTTTGGGCGGCGGCGTGCCGTGTAGTCCTTAATCGCGGTAGGAACCGATCCGTCGGCATGGGCGCGGCCGTACTACGGATGAAGGCTGGCGCCGTCGGCCGTGCCCAGAAAAGCTGTGGTGACGCTGTGGAGTTGATGGGAGTACGGCGTGTGATGGAAAGGACCTCCTCCTCGTAGCCGTGAGGCTGCCGCGTGGCTACGATTACTGTCGAGGAGCGCTTGGCCAACCCGTGCATTTGCCGGGCTTCGCGTGGAAGATAGGCGAGCTCTTCTGCCGCCGCGGGGTTTCGTCGAGCTCGAGCTCGAGCGAGGCGGGAAGAGGTCCCCGTGTGAAAGGTCGTCGTCGCACGGATGAGAGCTCACTTGAGGAGAGCTCGCTTAAGAGGGGGGATGCGTTTCTTGGTTCTAAGAGCTCACGCGCATCGGTCTGGCAACGGCAAGAGCTCCCCCAGGAGCACGGAGCTCTTTGGAGGACAGTGAGCTCTTTTCGTTGGCCGAGTGGGCTCTTAGCTTGCTAAGGTCGTGCAGGGAGCTCGTCCTTAGTGTCCCGAATATCGAACCCCCACAGTAGCCCCCGAGCATTTGGGAGAGAAGGGAGTCTCTCCCAGATGCTGTCTGTGTGGTAACTCTTGTTGCGGGGGTTGTCAAGCCGGGGAATGTCTTGACCGTGGGTGCGCTGCAGCGCACCCGCGGTGTAGCTTAGAGGCTCCGTGAGAGCTGTGAGCTCTTCGGAGGCTTTTTCGTTTGTCAAGGGCTTATTGGCCCATTGTCTTTTCTCGTCATGTAGAGACGGTGAGCTTGAACCCGACCTAGCCTTGCCGGCCGAGATCGAGCGTTCGTCGAGCCGCCGTTTGACGGTCCAGGCGAGGCCCGAGTTTGTCAACTCGTTCGTACGATCGACTAGTGGATCGACCTCTGATCCTGAGGGCAAGACTCCCGTGGTCCTCGAGCCCCTGGGGGTTGCCCGGAGGCGAGGTGCTTCCTCCTCGAGGGGGGCCAGCTCGGAGCCGTTCGCAACCCTCGGATACCTGGACGTAGGTAGACAGGAGCCCCCGAGCCCTTCCGGGTGCTCGGAGCGTGGGCCGTCGGCGCCGCCGGGGGCGGCGTGAGGAGCTCTTCGAGCTGAGCTCGAGCTTTGGGCCCCGCAGAGGTGAGCTCGCGCCACGAGCTCCGCGCCGGCGTTTCGGCCGTCGCGCGGCGCCGTCCGTTGCGTGGAAGGCGGGGCTTTGTCCCTAATCGGTCGGAAAGTGTCTCCTTGGTGTAGGGGTCCGATGCGATCGTGCACCGTCGGCCCTCGTTGGAGTTGACGGGTGCGATGGTATGATTGACTGTCCTCTCCCCGTCGCCGTAGCCTTGTATGGTCACGGTGATTCGTCAGGGGGTGGTTGGCCGCGTCAGAGAGTTGGCGGCCAACCCTTGTGTCCGCCGACTGGGGCCGAGCTCTCCGGGGCGGCTCCGCGCGGGGCTCGTTGTCGGAGAGCTCGGGCGGTCTAGAGGCCCCGGAGAGCCGGGGGGCTTTAGTCGGCGGCGTTCGTGCGAGGCGGATCAAACGGCTGCGCCGGGTGAGCTCCTTCCCGGAGCTCAAAGGGCCTGTTCGTATGACGCTTGAAATTTGAAACGTCGTCGGCCGTTTCGTCCACGTCGGCGGTTTAATGCGGCGCTCGTGCTCCCCGCGGTTGGCCGCAGCTTATGGCGAGTCTTCGTGCTTCGTTCTTGTTGGCGGCGGTTCCTCGTGGATCGTGCGTCGTGGGCGGAGATCGTGGGGGAAGTCCGTCGGCGCCCCCACGTGTGCGGGAGGCGAACCGTCGCCTCCCGGTTATAAATTTGGGGACTCGAGTCGTGGTGGTGGCATTCGCTTTCTTCTTCCTGCGCGTCTTTCCTCCCTCCTTGAGGCCTCTTGCCTTAGATATGGAGGGCGGGGTCTTCGACACACGGGCGGCCGGGGAGGAGGGCGTCGCCATTGGCGGGAGGCGGGCTCGTCCTCCCGTTGCAACTCGCGGCGCCGGCTGATCCCGGCGCCGCCGTGCCATTCCCCACCTCCAGCTCGGTGCCGCCTCCTCCCGCTCTCGGGAGGCGACGATCGCCGAGCCGCCTCGACCTCGGGCCGCCTGAGAGGTCAAAGGGCGCGAGGGCGGCGCTCATCGACCGCCTGGAGCGAGGAGCTTGCGATCGCGGCGCATCCAATGCGAAACGCCGACCCGGTTCTGCGGCAGGTGAGCGTCCGTCTTTCCGCCCTATCTTTCGAGCCGGCTTTCATTTGCCGACTTTCCGGTGTTTTCTTTGCGGCGAGCCACGAAGAGGCGGATCCCCTTGCGGGAGCGGCTGCCGGTGGTTGCCGCCCGTGGCGTTCGTCGCGGGGCGGTGATGGCTCGCGATGGCGTCGTCGGGCGACGGCGCCCGACTTGACCGGAGTCAGGGTTCGGCGGGGAGTCCCCCGGGCGACCTACGCCGACGACGTCGAAGAGTTTGAGGCCACCGCTGGAGGTGGTGGCGGAATGTCGACGTCGGCGCCGCTCGCGGAGGGGTAGCCCGCTGGACCTTGCGGCGGCGTCGGCTTCGGGTGGCCGGCGGGATTTTCGTCACCGGCCGGCTCGACAAGAACCGCAAAGCGCCGCTGTCCCGCGGGGCTTGTGAGCTTGATGTAGTCGCGGGGTGTCGCCGTCGCCGGGGTCGTTGTAGCTAGGACCTTTCTTGTGTTCTTTTGGATGTCCCCGTAGTCTCCTACTTGGGTTGTGTACACATATATCCATATATGAAAAAGGTTTTTGCAAAGGGATGATTGGTCCTTTGAGACATGTTACTTTTAAAGCTCGATCTTAGTTGTTGATTCCGCGGGTTGAGGCCGGGCTTTGATTGCGGTCGATGGTGTGACCGCGAGCTCCTTGGACGAGGAGCTCGTGCTCATCGTCAGCGGCGAGGGTGGCGTCGGCCGTTCGTGACCTCGTTGGCGGGATCAGGTGCTCGATGAGCTGATCGCTAGCGGTTCAGGGAGGTCAAGCGCGAGCTCGCTTAGAGGCGGTTGACCAGCGGACCTGACCCCGCGTCCGGGGGTGGCGCATCATTTCGGCGATGTTTCGCACGCCTGAGGTTCCGTGAGAAAGGCGGATTCTCGTGGAGACCCTGTCGGAGTTTCTCGTGGGCTCGTCGACCCGTCCCTCGCACGCGGTGGCCCGTAGAGGGTGAGCTTGAACTCGATTTTACCTCGTTGGCGAAATCGGCGCGGATGAGGTGATAGCGGGTAGTTCGGGAGGTCGAGCTCGTGCTCATTCGGTGTGGTCAGCTAGTGGACCGACCTCGCGTTCCAAAGGCGCGACCTTTACGGTTCCCGAGCTCGTTCGGGGAGCTCGAGGACTCGAGTCTCCTCATCGTAGAGGATAACCTAAGGTCGTCTTTTCGTTTCCTTTGGCGACCCAAACGCGCTTAGGCGGAAGCCCCCGAGCTCGTTCGTGAGCCCGGGGCGAGAGCCGTCGATGCTGCTTCACCTTAGCGCCCCTCGCTCATGGTGTTCCCCTGGCGGCCGTCGAACCCCGTGGGGCCGGCCTTTGAACCCCGGGACAAGTCGGTGCTCGGTGCGGTCCCGAGCTCTGCGATCGTCCGGGCTAGCTCGTGTGTGCTTGACCTTGTTGGCCGGGATCAAGTGTTTGATGAGCTGATCGCGAGAGGTTCAGGGAGGTCAAGCGCGAGCTCGCTTAGAGGTGGTTGACCAGTGGACCTGACCCCGCGTCCGGGAGTTGCGCATCATTTCGGCGATGTTTCGAACACATGCCTGAGGTTCCGTGAGAAAGGCGAATTCTCGTGGAGACCCTGTCGGAGTTTCTCGCGGGCTCGTCGACCCGTCCCTCGCACGGTGGCCCGTAGAGGGGGTGAGCTTGAACTCGATTTTACCTCGTTGGCCGAAATCGAGCGCTCGGTGAGCTGATAGCGGGTAGTTCGGGGAGGTCGAGCTCGTGCTCATTCGGTGTGGTCAGCTAGTGGACCGACCTCGCGTTCCAAAGGCGCGACCTTTACGGTTCCCGAGCTCGTTCGGGGAGCTCGAGGACTCGAGTCTCCTCATCGTAGAGGATAACCTAAGGTCGTCTTTTCGTTTCCTTTGGCAACCCAAACGCGCTTAGGCGGAAGCCCCCGAGCTCGTTCGTGAGCCCGGGGCGAGAGCCGTCGATGCTTTACTTCACCTTGCGCCCCTCGCTCATGGTGTTCCCGGGCGGCCGTCGAACCCCGTGGGGGGCCGGCCTTTGAACCCTGGGACAAGTCGCGCTCGGTGAGGTCCCGAGCTCTGCAGTCGTTCGGACTGGCTCGTATGTGCTCGACCTGCAGTAATGACGGGTTTATCAGTATCTGGGCATAGGAAAATTATTGCCTCCGCCGCTGTTGTCGGGCGGGCCGGACGAGGCTTGATCTTGCTGGTTTGTTCGCTCGACCGGCTAGCGGACCGTCCTCGAAGCCGAGAGCTCGACTCCACGGCTCGTCGGCCGGCCCTGCGCGGGGCGGGGAGTTTTTGTGCTCTTCCGAGAGCTCGGGCTGCCGGCGCTGCCTCCGGGCGCTCCTTGCACGCGGTGGCTCGTGGCGGCGCTGGAGCTCCTGGGTTTCGAAACTGCCTGGGCCCTGGAGGTCGGTGAACCGCCACGCCGCGAGCTCGCTTTCCTCTGATGCTTGGTGATGGGACCGTTAAAGCCCCTGAAACTTTAGCTTGTTGGGTAAAAGACGGCCGTCGGGGCCTTTCCGTTAGGATTTTTACCGTTGGGGAGGAGTCGCCCAATCGGGCGGCGTCGGTTGGGTCTCCGCCGGGGCGCCGTGGCGCGCGCCGATTTCGGGGGGTCGATTACGCGCGGACGTGGCGCGTGGCGGGCGGCCCCGGACGGTTTCGCCTCCCCCCTTCATCGCGTTGAGGCCCTATAAATGGCGAGGAGATCGTGGGTGGGCTCACCTTCCCGTTACTGCCTTCCCCACGCGAGTTCGAAGAGAGGAGTCCGAGCCGTGATCGGCCCATAGATTCAACCTTCCACCTTCCCTGTATCGCCGGCGGGCCTTGCTCGGGTGCAAGATGGGCTCTGGCGGCGTTCGTTGGTGACGGAGGATTTGATCGAAAGCAAAGGCTGCGCCCGTCGGCGGGCTGCCGTTCCCGCGAACGGAGGCGGAGGAGTGGATCATCCCGCGGCAACGCACGCGCGGAGACCCGCCGCCGGGCTACGTCGTCTCGTTAAATCGCGTTCCATGAGCGCGGGTTGGGCATGCCTGCCGACGACTTCCTCCGGCGGTTGATCACGTCTCAAGGGCGTCGAGCTCCGGCTGACGCCGAATGGAATGTCGCTCCTTTCGACCTTCGCTATGCTCTGCGGGCTGGTTGGGAATTCCCCAACTGGGAGCTCTTCAAGCATTACATCTTCGCCAAGATTCGGCCGCTGACCAGGGCGGCGGGCCGGCCCGGACGCTGTGCGCCATTGCAGCTCCGCGGGGGGAGGGTTCGCGAGACCTTCCCGGTAGGCGACTTCCCGACGGCGAACGCCCGTTGGAGGGAGGAGTGGTTCTACCTGAAGAACGACGACTCCTTCCCGCTGCCGCGGTACAGCGGACGTACCTTCGTCGAGGGGAGCGAGCTATGGCGCGAGAACCCTTCTGCCGGGGTGAGGGCGGACGTGGCGGCGGCCGTGGCCAAGATCAAGGCGTTGCGTGGCGGGGTTGACGGTGAACCACATCATCGAGACCTGGCTCCGCAGGTCGGTGGTGCCGCTCCGGCGTCGAGCTCTCCGTATGTGGGAGATGACGGGGGACAAGGCCCGTTCGAGGGCACCACGAACGCCCGTGACCTCGACGACGACCAGGTGGAGTTCTACCTGGGGTTGGTGACCCAGACGGGGGCGAGGAGGCCGGGAGCCCCCGAAGCTCTCCCGGACGCGGCAACATTGGCGCTGGTAAGTGCCCTTGTTTTGGTTTGAGCTCTCCTCCACTTGGCATGCGCGGGGGTTTGCACTAGCGAGCTCGTGCTCTCCCGGGTTGGGGGCGATGAGCCTTCGGGGCCTCGGCCTCCTTCCCCAACGAGGCCGGCGCCCATCGTCGTCCAAGACGGCTTGGGCGAGTGGCGAAGCGGGCCCGTCGAGTGGGGGGTGGTGACCAGTCGGCCGTGAAGTCGGGGCCGAGCAATTGGCGGAGCTCTCGGCGTTGCCCACCCGCTCCGGGAAGGCCGGCGACCGCCGAGCCCATCGGGTCGCGGACACTGGAGGTGGTGTCGGGGCGCGGCGGCGCTGTCCCACGGGCTCGGCCCGCGCCCAGGCTACCGAGCTCATGACCGGAGGCCGACCTCTCTTCGGTCGACGGTGAAGAGTACCGTCGAGACGGCGCCCGGAGGAAGAGGAGGTTGAAGCGGGTGGCCCCGGGTGAGCTTCCCGTCTTCGTTGTCGTGGTCGAACGTGGCACGTGGTCGTGTTCGCTGAATCCTCCTCCATGTTCGGGCGGCGGAGATTACCCCGGGAAGCGGCCGAGGACGGAGGGGGCTCGGAGGCGGCGAAGCGGCTTTTGGCTTGAGGCCGCGAGCTCTTGCTGTCGTCGTCGGTGAGCTCGTGCCGGGCGATCCCCGATCTTGTCGCCGTCACGCTCGGAGATGGTGAGCACGACGGCGGCATTGATGATGAGTTCTGTGGGGGCGAGCTCTCCGGCGACGGTGGCAACGGGCGGCCGCGTCGACGAAGTCGCGGGCGGTCTTCGCCTCCTTTCCCGGGGAACTCGTCGCCGATTCCGTGTCGGCGCCGGGAGCTCGCGGCGCCTCCTCCTCGTCGGCGACCGTCGCGAGCTTTTCGGCGAAGGGGGTCATCACGGAGTGCGGGGCCGAGGGGCCCGCGGGGCCGGGCGGCCTCCTTCGAGGATGTCATCGTTGAACTTCCGGCGACGACAACGGCGATGGTGAGGTCGAAGGGGCGGCCACCGGGCGACCCGTCCCGAGGTGGAAGAGGGAGACTCTGCGGAAGGCTTACGGGCGAGCGGCGTTGGGCTCAACGTCACCGACGCGTGCCGGGTGCCGTTTCTCGCCACGACGATGATGGACGTCGACGGGGCATGGGTGCAGGTGCGGTGTCGCGCGGCAAGCGTTCCTCCCGGCGCGGACGTCGGACTCCCCGCGACCTGCGTCCCGATGACACCTCAACCTCCGCTTCGCATCGGAGGGGCCGACGTCGCGCGCTCCGCCTTGCCCAGGTCTGGCTTGGTGATGGTACCCAATTGCTTCCCCTGGTGTCCTATCAGGATGCTCACATGTCTCTTGGCCCTTTAGGGAGTGCAGGACTCCCTTCGCGGCTACAACCAGCTGACGCGGCTCTCGTTGAGGGCCAGCGGGCTGGTGAGCAAGCTGGCGACGGCGTGCGCGGGTATGCGTGGAGAGATCGACGCGACACAGCTCCAGCATCGATATCTGGAGCACCGGGTAGACGAGGTCGTGGAGTACGCTCGCGGAGTGGAAGACCGGGCCTCTCGCGAGGCGCAAGAGAGGGTGGAGGTCGTGTTGCGCGAAGCGGCCCGGAGGGAGGAGGAGCTCGAGCTCTCCCATAAACTGCAGTGCGAGAAGACCCAGGAGGAGTTGGACTCCCTCCGCAGGATGCTCGAGAGGAAGGAGCTTGAGCGATCGGGGCTCGAGCTTGACAAAAGACCACGGGGAAAGAGAAGGATGAGCTCAAGGGACGCTCGACCCGCCGGGACGCCGAGGCTCGCGGGTGAGCACTTTCGCCCTTGTCTGTCGTGGCTTTCCTTTCCTCCTTTTATTCGCCGGGCTCTCGGGGGTCGATTGTCAGGAGCTCCGCCTATGATCGCGAAGTTTTCGGGCCGTGATGCGACCCCCGCGCCTCGGGGGCGGAGAGGACCCGGCTCGGCGCCATAGGTCATGGGTCCCGACATAGCGAGCAGGAGCTCTTCGACGAGCTTGGGGGCAGGCGGAGGACCGCCTCTTCTCCGAGTTCTCGGGGTTCTCGCGACTCGTGTCTGACCCCTTACTTTCTTTTGCAGCCGAAAGGGAGAGGACCCTGAAGGCGGAGCAGGAGGCCGAGGACCAGAGGCGCAGGCTCTCCGTCTCCGAGTCCGCCCGAGCGTGCCCGGCTCGCGGCTGCGGGGGGAAGAGGACCTCAAGCAGCGCTCCCCTTGAGCTCGCCGACCCGGCGCTGAAGGCCTCCCGGAACATGTTGCCAAGGCGTGGAGGAGGCCGAGCTCAAACGCGCTCACGGGACCCTTGCTATCGCGGGTCGGGGATGTCCGCGATATCCTCGGAGTGGAAGACGCGGTGGACTTGATCAGCGGGTGTTTGGCGTTCCGCACAAGGTGGCGGAGGACGCGGCACGCACCGTCCCACAAGGCGGTCGGCGTCGCCTTTGTTGATGCTCACTAACTCATATTTTTATGCATCAACCATTCATGGAAAAGAACTAAAATAAAATTAGATAACCTTATTAGGGTTTTCTACTAATGAATTCCATGAGTTTTGGTAAAGTTGTGATTTGCGTGGACTTAACAGAAAATCGCAGAAATGACGGGCATACGACCAACGTAACGCAACGCAATCCAACTCCGAAACAAGTCCGAAAGGCTACGGATCTCTCCCCGCGTGAACTAACTTCGAACCAAGAAATACATTATCTAGAAGACTCCGTGAAGGCACGACGATCGACGGGACCCAGAGGGGAGACCCCCCTGGGCCGATCGGCCCAACTATTAGGCCGATCGGCCCCCCCAAAGCCGCCGTCTCGCCCGCTTCGAACGTTCCTCAACCGCCTCCAAGACTCGATCTAAACCGGTTGATTTGAGTCGGTTTGATCCGAGGGCGACGAAAGAAGTGCGGGATTGATTCAAGGTTAATACCACATCGCCTGTTGAAGTAGAAGAGACAGAGGAAGACCGATATATAAACAGTCAAGACCCCTCAAGCCAAGACAAGTCCAAGTTTGATCTAAAGCTTCACGTTCAATAAGAAGTAGATCAAGGAAGAGCCAAGACAGAACAAGAAGAGGAGACACCACGAGATAGGATAGCTAATTCATAGCTCTTTGAGCCTAGATTAGATAGAAAGTCGGGTTTAGAGAAGAGAGAGTGTATGCTCCTCGGTTGGATCGATAAGTTACACTATGGATCAATATAATTATTGTTTTCATACACCTTCGTGCTATTTAATTATTATGCATACAATTAGTTTACTTACACTTTATTCTAGTCATAGCATATTTGATATAGTCATTATTCATGGTAATTCGAAGTACTTATTCGTAGAGCTCCTAGTATATTACAGCTGTATGCTAGGTAATAGAGAGTATGTAAGCATGGTGCTTAGATATAATTTATTTGCGGATTCACCTTATATGCCGGGTCGTGTGGTAGATCGTGGTGGTGACAGCACTATTGAGTCCTTTGCAATCCTCCCCCCGTGTATAAGACTAGTCGATAATGATTCTTGGGATGATCTTGTTTCGTTCTTGATTTTCTTAAGTAATCTTCGGGGTACACATTTTTATTTATGGTTTTGATTTATATATGATCTTATGCTATGCCTTTATTTCCACTTCGTAAATTCTTTGTATGCTACATAAGAACTGTCCCCGTCTCATCATAAATCCAATCCTAATCTAACTAGGAATTAATCTTATCCTATTGTTCACCACGTGCACCTCACCTGTCTTATATACCTTATCATTATTATCTTTTATTGGCTCACCCTGTTTAAGTAAATGCTAAACCACCGAATCTCATTAGTCTTCTATCACTGTCCTTAATCAAATGAATTGTTAATCTTATCTTCCTCGTGGATTCGATATTTAAAACCCTCCCCGGGTGAAATGCTCACTGGATATCCGTGCGCTTGCGGATCTATTTCTCTGTAAGTTAACAAATACCAACAAGCATTTAAGGCGCCGTTCTTGAAGATTTAGATAACTTTTCTTTTGATTATTGATAGATGAATTCTAAGTGTGGATTTGCTACTTAGCATCCTGCTTAAACAGTTTACCCGTTTATTGTCTTTTTCCATCTTACTTGCGGGGTATTAACAGGTTAGACTGTGATTCACTATACTTCATCATCCGAATCAAGTCAACCCGGCAACACCAAGTTCCCGAAGCCATGCACGAAAAGACGTTGCGAGAGTTCTCTGCTCCAAACATCGAGAACATTCGCACTTTGGACCTACACTTCAAATCAATCATGAGTTCGAGCTCAAGGCAAGCCTCATCAACATGGTGCAAGCTAACCCGTTTGAAGGAAAGACACATGAAGATGCAAGCACTCATCTCCGACTTTCATGGAGATAGGCGCCACCATCAATATCAAGAACATTCCCAAGGACATGATCCTGCTCCGTTTATTCCCTTTCTCACTATCGGGAAGAGCGAGGCAATGGTTCTACTCCGGTGAACAAAAGATAGACACATGGGAGAAATGTTCAACCACATTCTTATCAAAATTTTTTTCCCCATAGGCAAAACCAATGCCTTACGTGGAAAAATTACCAACTTTCAGCAGCAAAAGGGAGAATCTATTCCGAGGGCATGGGAACGTTTTCAAGAATACATATCAGATTGCCCTCACCATGGAATGGAAGAATGGATGCTCTTACAAGGATTCTACCATGGACTAATTCAAAAACCAAGAGAGCATCTAGACGCCACTCTTTGGAGGATCATTCTTATCACTCACACCAGGGAAAGCCAACATACTTATGTGTAAGATATCGTAAAAATCAAGGCTGGACCCTCAAGAACACCCAATACTTGTCATCAAAGTGAAGAAATAGAAGAAGAACAAGAAGACTTGAAGGCGTATCAACCGGGATGGACGTGCTACTAAATTGGCTTGAGGAGCGAGCCAACTACAAGAAGGATCGACAAGCTTTACAAGACTACATGAACACTTCAAGAAGTTCAAGCTTGGTGGTTCACGAATCAGCACCAACCCAAAAAAGAAGACCCGCAACCACGACCGACTTACGCGGGTAAGTATTCGAGTAATAACTTTAATTCGGGTAATAAATTCAAGCAACCTTCTTTACGAGAATTAATTGAAGAGCAAGTTAAAATTAATGATAATTTCTCTAAGAAGTTAGTTGCTAATGATAAAATTCTAGAAGATATAAATGCTAAAATGGATAACTTTTACGCTATGATAAAAGAGCAAGTTGCTTTTAATATCAAACTAGAATCAAAATTATCAAAATTGTCTCTTTTGCTATGCCTGTTGCCACTAATCATGAGCAGGTACATAACATCCGAACGAGAGGTGGTAAGCAAACTACCGATCCACCATACCCGACAGGAGCAGTAAGACCTTCGGCTAGAAAACCTACGGCACCTGCAGCCTCTGCACCACCCGTAGTACCGGCCAACATTCCCGAAGACAAGGATGATGACGTAGAAGAAGTTGTGCGCCAAGAACCCGTGGGACAAGACTTTCACGACACCAACTTCCTACCATATCCAAGAAGAATAAGAAGACCTCAAGTTGATGATCAATTCGGCAAATTCATAGAGGTAATCCAGAAACTTTATATTAATGTACCTCTTCTAGATGCCATGCAGGTCCCTACATACGCCAAGTACATTAGAGATATCTTAAACAAGAAGAGACCACTACCAACCACGGAGATCATCAAGCTAACAGAAGAGTGTAGTGCGGCAATCCTAAACACATTACTCATCAAGAAAAGGATCCGGGATGCCCCACTATAGAGTGCTCAATCGGAGATCAATATTTCAACAACGCACTCTGTGATCTTGGAGCAAGTGTCAGTGTGATGCCCAAGGTTGTCTTCGACAAGCTCAAGCACCCTACCTTGGTTCCAACATCAATGTGTCTACAATTAGCGTATCAATCGGTTTAAGCTACCCGTTAGGAATCGGCGAGAATGTTCCAGGTGAGGATCCGGGAGTTCTTTGTGCCGGTCGACTTCGTTGTAATCGACATGCACCCGCACTCGTGGTCTCACTCATCCTCGGACGACCATTCCTTAGCACCGCCAACGCTAACATCAACGTCGCCGTTTGGAGAGATCACTTTTGAGATCAATGGAAAGGAGGAGAAGTTCGCCTTCAAACCCCGCACTTAACTCGCCACCAATACGAACATGATCGATCAAGAGAAGACGATGCCGACGAACCATCCTCCTCCGATGGAGGATGCAACGGAGGACTAGAAGATTGAAGGTCCCCGCTTCGAGGACCTTAACTACGGACCCCTCGCCGTCGGGTAATTCGGTAAAAATTTAAAAATCCAAAAATATTTTATTCTTTGCATTTATCTTCTCGCAATTTAAATTCCTGCACTTTTACATTCACCATAAAAAAAGAAAAATTACGCCCCATGATTAATAATTTATACGGAGTAAAGCCCGTTTAATTACTTTTTCGTGGTGGCATAAAAATAATTTTACTTATCGCTACTTTACTTCTTTCATTTTTTTATTCGAAAATACAAAAAAATATTACAACCTTACAAGTGGGACCCATATGTCATAGGGACAAAACATCAAATCATCACTTTCTTTATTCCTTTTTCTCCTCCACCATCCAATTTCCACTAGCATATTTCCACTTGACCTAACATATACTATTCTAGCGTGGAATTTCAGCAAATAATAGATGGTGGAGAGGGCACCCGAAGGGGGCCACTTGTGGGGCCGACCGCCCAATAATCAGCCGATCGGCCCCCTCCCGGCCTATAAATAGAGCCGCCAAATTTCTTCTCTTCTCATCCCAAGCAACTAGAAATTCTGGTTTCCAAAGAGAGAAGAAGAACTGCCTTGAGCAGATTAGGAAAGAATTAGAGGAGAGAAAAATTAGAAGAAAAATCCTTTAGAAATCCTCTCGCCAAAAATCCCAAAAATGTCGTCCTTGCTTGAAAGGCTTCTCACCGGGTCACGCTCAAACTCTCGGGCTGGTTCCGAGCAATCAATGAGCACCGACACAAGAGCAACGCCATCACCTCTAGCTTCTCCGTCTCCAATGCCTTCACCAAGCCAAGGTAAAACTCGACCTTAGACGTACACCTTCATTTGCAAGCGGGGAGAAGAAAGGAGTAGGTATAATAAACTTAAGAACGAGATTTCTCACTTACTCCTATGCTAGATAATACATTCATAGACCGTATAGGAATTTTACCAGAATTCAATACTATTTTTCAAATTCTCGATGGTCTTCTTTCTATGACACCTCCGAGAGGGGTGCCGGCTTCTCACATTAGAATTTTTGTGCACACTAAATTACACCGAGGATGGTACCGAGTGACCTTTCGGTTATTCCGCGGACTTACACGATGACATGGAGACAACTCGCTTTGCACTAGGTTTTGAGTCAAGCTGCCCCATAAATGTAACCTCCACCTTAAGCGACTTCAACAGGGGAAGTATTCGGAATGAAATCACTGGAAGGGTATGTTCCACCGACCTCGCACAAATGACATCCACCTTCCAACACTAAGATTCTTACACAAATGGATGGCCCTTGTCCTTTTCCCACGAAAGGACAATATCACCGTACGAGGATCAGAGGCGACATTCCTATATGCCGCATTTGTTAGAAGGACATCCGTTTCACCTGTTATGTCACTAGTAGACCATTGGCTATCACTCCCCAACTTAGTTGGAGAGATAAGTCGCACTTCATTAATCACTGTATAGCCAATGATCTAGGCCTCATTGGAGATGACACAACCATCACGTACATAACCACTCCACGAGACATCATAGGGTACGACTATTTCCTAAGGGGCCGTTGGGTAAGAAAAGACCGAGAACAGTATTACTACCTTCATAACAACAATGCAATCCCGTTACCTAACCCGGGATTAGGCATATACTCTGTGCAATCTTTCTTGATATATACGCAGGCACAGCCGGTCCAACGTCAGCCATCCAGAGCTTCAACATCCCAATACAGAGGAGCTGACCAAACTCCAGAGGGTGCAGCGTACCAAGCATACGAGGGCTTCGTGCCACCACATCCACGTCGCGCCTACCCAGGAGGATCGCTGCCCACACAGGAAATGCCAGAAGGTAGTCATCTTTTGCATTTATGCCGCCCGTCATTCTTTTGCGGGTTACGAGTACCGCGATCCAAAGAATATCCGCGGGGTATGCACGACAATATGCGCACCCTAATCAACACTCGAGAACGCCCACTCCGACATCTTGTACAATCGGCAAGAGTGGATGCGCAAAAGGGGAGAGCAAATTGGACGACATCCGGACGCGGTGGAGACCAACACCGAACAACGGAGAGACTTTTCTACCGAATGAGACATAGGTAAGTGCATCAAGCAGCTTTGGGGAGTGGTCCCCGTTAAAAACCACAAATTGAGGGAAACCCCTGTCAAACCAACAAACCGTCGGACCCTTGGGGAAGGAGTGCCCCCAAGGTAAGTATCTATCTACCTATTTATCTATTTATCTATATTACTATGGTTTTTAATTATTTAGCTATATATTTATATTTGAGTCTGTCTATTTAGCTAGTATAAATAATATTTGGTTTTTAATATATATATAGGCGTGCTAAAAAAAAAAAAATGAGAATAATAATTATATTGATCTCGTGAATTATGCTATAAGAACATGATAGATGTTGTTCCTCCGTGATCAATGCCTAGTCTACCATATTTATTTCTCCCAACATGGATATAATTGTTAAGATTCTAAAACATGCTTTGAACTTGAGTTCTGTGGGAGTATGATCTTAAATTTCAAGTCTAGGCAATTGACTGATATGATATGATAAAAGTTGAGCTACCATCTATCTTGTTCATATGTGACACTTAAATTACGAGTATTAATCTTTGAATTTTTAAATGAGTTTCCCTGTATGACATAAGCCCGATAAAATGAAATAAATGCCTTGTTGAAAATATGCTAAAATTGCTTCTGTTATATATCTCTATGCTTTCAAGAGACTTGGGCATGACAAGCAAAAATAAAATAAAAAGAAAAATATATATATGAGAGAAAAGTGAGATGAGAAAGAGGGAGAGAAATGAACAAGTGTTCTACTAGGCGAGAAGGGCCTACCTCCCTAATAAAAGAGATGAAAAATGAACAAATGTTCTGGAGCGAGTAGAGCTCACATCTCGAAAAAAAAAAGAAAAGGAGAGAGAAGAATGTGACAAAAGTCAATACGAGTGAGAAGAGCTCACCTCTCCAATTAAGTTGTCATGTAACCCGAGGTTCTTTAAAATTCATTGCCATAAAGAGAGATATATTTTCAGAGACAAAAGAAGCAAAAAGAAAAGGGCTAAGAAATTAAATGTTCACTATTAATTGTTGTCATACAGGAATACTGCGTGCTTTCACTTTATAATCTTTTGTAAAACTCCGGGGTTATAGTGAAACCACGAACTTGAGACATGGTGTTTGACTTAATTGTTCTATCTTTCAATAGTCCAAGATTCATGATGATAAAAACCCCATGCTCTCAAGTAAATATAAGCAAGTTTATGATTCTAAATTTTTCATCCTATCTTGGTCGAGATTTGATTTGGTAACACACACGTAGTCTTGCTAGGGACTAGCAAGAGGTAAGCTTGGGGAGTTTGTTGATGCTCACTAACTCATATTTTTATGCATCAACCATTCATGGAAAAGAACTAAAATAAAATTAGATAACCTTATTAGGTTTTCTACTAATGAATTCCATGAGTTTTGGTAAAGTTGTGATTTGCGTGGACTTAACGTAAAATCAGCAGAAATGACGTGGCATACGACCAACGTAACGCAACGCAATCCAACTCCAAACAAGTCCGAAAGGCTACGGATCTCTCCCCGACGTGAACTAACTTCGAACCAAGAAATACATTATCTAGAAGACTCCAGAAGGCACGACGATCGATGGGACCCGGAGGGAGACCCCCCCGGGCCGATCGGGCCAACTATTAGGCCGATCGGCCCCCAAAGCCCGCCTCGCTCCGCTTCGAACGTTCCTCAACCGCCTCCAAGACTCGATCTAAACCGGTTGATTTGAGTCGGTTTGATCCGAGGGCGACGAAAGAAGTGCGGATTGATTCAAGGTTAATACCACATCGCCTGTTGAAGTAGAAGAGACAGAGGAAGACCGATATATAAACAGTCCAAGACCCCTCAAGCCAAGACAAGTCCAAGTTTGATCTAAAGCTTCACGCTCAATAAGAAGTAGATCAAGGAAGAGCCAAGACAGAACAAGAAGAGGAGACACCACGAGATAGGATAGCTAATTCATAGCTCTTTGAGCCTAGATTAGATAGAAAGTCGGGTTTAGAGAAGAGAGAGTGTATGCTCCTGTTACGGATCGAAGAAGTTACACTATGGATCAATATAATTATTGTTTTCATACACCTTCGTGCTATTTAATTATTATGCATACAATTAGTTTACTTACACTTTATTCTAGTCATAGCATATTTGATATAGTCATTATTCATGGTAATTCAAGTACTTATTCGTAGAGCTCCTAGTATATTACAAATTATGCTAGGTAATAGAGAGTATGTAAGCATGGTGCTTAGATATAATTTATTTGCGGATTCACCTTATATGCCGGGTCGTGTGGTAGATCGTGGTGGTGACAAAGACTATTGAGTCCTTTGCAATCCTCCCCGTGTATAAGACTAGTCGATAATGATTCTTGGGATGATCTTGTTTCGTTCTTGATTTTCTTAAGTAATCTTCGGGGTACACATTTTTATTTATGGTTTTGATTTATATATGATCTTATGCTATGCCTGTTTATTTCCACTTCAGAAATTCTTTGTATGCTACATAAGAACTGTCCCGTCTGTCATAAATCCAATCCTAATCTAACTAGGAATTAATCTTATCCTATTGTTCACCACGTGCACCTCACCGCCTTATATACCTTATCATTATTATCTTTTATTGGCTCACCCTGTTTAAGTAAATGCTAAACCACCGAATCTCATTAGTCTTCTATCACCGTCCTTAATCAAATGAATTGTTAATCTTATCTTCCTCGTGGATTCGATATTTAAAACCCTCCCCGTGAAATGCTCACTTTGGATATCCGTGCGCTTGGGATCTATTTCTCTGTAAGTTAACAAATACCAACAGTCTTCTCCCACTATCCCGATTTCGAGGTCGACCTCGTGCGCGAGCGGGGGTGGGCTCGCATCGACGACGCGTGACACCGAGCGGAAGTCGGCCGCCGCCGAGGTCGCCACGGCGGAGCTCTCCACCGAAGCTCTTCAAGATGGTGCCGACGAGCTCGAGGTCTTCGGGCATCCCGTTGGTGAAGATGGAGCGGACGAGGGATCCGAGGAGGAGGCCGCCCGTGATGCCTGCGGCTCGCTACCGGTGGATCGGGGGACCCCTCGCGCAAGGATAGAGAGTCGGGGCTTGGCTTCCTCGTGGTCTCGATTAGGTCCTCGCGGTCAAGGCGAGTTTGTAAAGACTCGATGGTCATGGCATGGTGAATGTTACGCTTCCCGCGCCCTCTTTTTTTTTTTTTCGCGTCTGCTCGGTTTTCTCGTACGAGCTCGCATCTCAGAACCGGACGGCAGGCCCTTCCTTGCGGCCACGGGGCGCGGTCGTGGGGCGACTACGTCGTGCCTTACGGTGACGAGCTCATAGGTTAGCCGTTTCGGGGCTTTGCTCGCGCTGAGGGGGGAGGCGCGAGTTTTTGAGCTCGTTGCTTGGTTCTGTATTTGTGGCTTTTGCGGAGAGCTGGTTTGCGGAAAGTTGCGGGCTGCGCGCCCCGATTTCCGGGGACCCCCTGAGCGGCGGCCTCGTCGTCGAGGGCCGGTCATTGCTCAACAAACTGTTAACGAGAAAATGAGTTCGAGAGCTTGAACGGATCGATGCAATCGAAGGACATTTTTCTTAACACAGCTTAGAGGGGTACATAGCGTCTAGGTGAACTGGGGAGGGATCGGCCCATGGGCGTGAAGCGCCAAAATCGAAGCAACCTCGTCGGAGATCGTCGTAGCTGTCGCAGCCGCGCCGATCTCGTTGCTTGTTCGTCTGCCCTCCGGGTCGGGGCCTCCTTGGGAAAGGTGGGAGTCGAGGTCGAGATGATCGAGCTCGTGAATGGCTACGCGTCTCCTCCATTTCCCGGTCGTCGGTCGGCCGACGCTGGGACCTCCGAGCACGAGGCGCGCCTTGGGCTCCCTCCTCCTCCTCCTCCGAGGAACCGCGAGGGCCGGCGAGGCCTGGAGGTGGCTTGCAGGCATCCGCGGCGATCTCGAGGTTTCTCCGGCGGAGGAGTAGAGATCCCCCTAGCGGCCGCTTCCTTGCTCGGGCGACTGGAAGGCGGCTCGGGGTGAGCGGGCCGGCCCGCCCCCCCGGATGAGGGCGCGAGGCCCGGCGCTGGTCGGTCCCCGTGATGTACACCGGGGGACAGTTGGGCAGGCCCATGTGTCGGCCGCGGCGCGCGCGGCACGATGCGACGGACGTGCTCGGGCGAGCCCGTATGACCTCCGGGTCGAGGAGGTCGCGGATGTCTGTCCGCGTCGTCCATGGGTGTCCGGCGGGCGAGCTCGGGCTCGGTCGGGGCCACGCGGGCCTCCGCGCGGTTGCCGCCACCCCTCCTCGGGTCGGGGGTTGATGTGGGCGTAATGCCGCACCGACGGGCGACGGCGCGAGGTCGGGCGCGCCGGGCCGAGGGCGAAGCGGGCGCATGGCGTCTCCTTGAGCTCCCCGCGCGCGCGCCGTGGGGGACCGCGGATGCTCCAAATGCTCACGCGGCGCCCGAGGGGGCGACGCAGACCTGTAGGTGGCGGAGAGGAGGCCTTCCCCCCGTCGCTCCCAGACCGTGATGGGGCGGCGGAGCGGATGTCGAACGGGACCGAGGCTGCCTCGTTGGGCGGCGGGCCGGAGTCGCCGGAGGTGTCGGGGATGTTGACCGAACCCCGACGAGCGGTGTCCGGCGAGGGCCACCAAAGTGAGGCGGTGCCACCTCATTGGTGGGAGGCGGGGTGGTCCCCTAAGCTCCCCGGGCGGGGCCAAGACGCCGAAAGCGCCGCCGCGGCCGGGCGTGGGAAGGAGGACCGCATCGCGGCCCTCACCGGTGGCCGCGAACCTCGGGGGGAGCCGAATGGAGGATCACGGCCGCGGGCGGCGACGCGAAGGGAGAAGCCATCGGAGTGGTGGATCGTCGCACCAGCGCTGCCCCTACCTGGCGCGCCAACTGTCGTGGTGCGGTATCGCGGCGACCACGAATCAGTAATCGACTGGCCGGTGCGTTCTCCGAATGGCCTAGCTCTAGAGGCAGTGACACAATGTTTATACTGGTTCGGGGCAAGATCAGGCTCCCTAGTCCAATGTGACCACTATCCGAGCTCAAACGCCGCACGGGGTGCGCATAAGCGGGTCGAGAGGGGAGCGGGCTCCCGTGTCTCTCGTGATTGAGGCTAGTGCCAATATGAGGGTAAGCAAGGGTGTTTGGGTGCCCTGTTCTTTTCTTTTCTTTCCCTCCACAGAGAGTCCTTGCCCCTCCTTTTATAGTGGCAAGGGGAGCAAGACATGTGAGCTCTCTCGAGTTGAGGAGGGAGTGTGTAGGGCAAGGAGCCATGGAGCGGCGGGTAGGTGGAAAGAGCTCTTCGAACGAGCTCGTTGGTTGGCCAGGAGTTCCCTTCGAGCTCTTGGTAGCTTCAGATGTCGGAATCAGCCGTCGTCGTACGCGGGAATCCGGCCGGGTGATGTTCATGTGTCATTCGCCTTCGATCGTAGTTGGAAGCCGTCCCTTCCGGCATGGGAAGGGCGGCCATCTTCAGCTGGCGTCAAGATGCTCCACCTTTGCGCCGTCGGAGACTGTAGCGAGTTGTTGGATGCGACGGGGTATGGCGAGGGAGCTCTTCGGGCGAGCTCTTTGGCCGGGCAGGAGCCGTCTTCGAGCTCTTTGGAGACCTGGTTGTTGAAATTGGCCGCCGTCGCTCACCGGGATCGGAGTTTGGACGGCGGCCTGGCGTCGTGTAGTCCTTAATCGCGGTAGGAACCGATCCCGTCGGCATGGGCGCGGCCGTACTACGGATGAAGGCAAGCGCCGTCGACCGCATTTGAAGAAACTGTGGTGACGCCTGCGGGGGTTGATGGGGTACGGCGTGTGATGGAAAGGACCTCCTCCCCTGTAGCCGTAGCGGCTGGCGTGGCTACGATACTGTCGAGGAGCATTGGCCAACCCCAGTGCTTGCCGGCCGGCGTGGAAGATAGGCGAGCTCTTCCGCCATCGCGCGGGGGTTTCGTCGAGCTCGAGCTCGAGCGAGGCGGGAAGAGGTCCCCGTGTGAAAGGTCGTCGTCGCACGGATGAGAGCTCACTTGAGGAGAGCTCGCTTAAGAGGGGGGATGCGTTTCTTGGTTCTAAGAGCTCACGCGCATCGGTCTGGCAACGGCAAGAGCTCCCCCAGGAGCGCGGAGCTCTTTGGAGGACAAAGTGAGCTCTTTTTCGTTGGCCGAGTGGGCTCTTAGCTTGCTAAGGTCGTGCGGGAGCTCGTCCTTAGTGTCCCGACATCCCGAACCCCCACAAGGGGTGCGGGCTTTTGAGACTCGGGTTCTCCCTTTCATCCTGGGGGCCTGCCTCCCCTTTTATAGTCGCAAGGGGGGCAGGGACATCAGCTTCCCCAGGGCTGAGGACTTAGAAAATGTGGGGAGTGTGCGCGCAGAGTATGGAATGAGGGGAGAGCTCTCGGATGAGCTCGCGGCGTCGTACGGGAGCTGTCTTCGAGCTCCTGGAGGCTTCGGACGCTGAAATTGGTCGCCGTCGTACGCGAGAAACACGGTTTGGGCGGTGGTCGGGCGTCGCCTTGTCTCTAATCGTAGTTGGAAACCGTCCTCTCGGTATGGGATGCGCCCATGCCATGTATGGGAGTGCGGTACCTGGTATGTACCCGCCGGGCACTATAGCGGAGCTGTTGGAGTCGACGGGGTATGACGAGATGACCAAATGACCTCTCCCCGTCTCTGTAGCTCCGCATGGCTATAGTGATCGTCAGGGAGTGGTTGGGCATGTCAGGGAGTTGTTGGCCAACTCCTGTACCCGCTGACTGGACGAGCTCTTCGGAGTCGCCCGCGAGAGGTTCGTTGCGTGAAAGCCTGAGAGGTCCCTGAAGGGCTCGCTTGTCACGAGGATGGGGGGACTTCTTCCGATTCGAGCTCTCTCACGGCGTCCGGGGATCCCTGGCAGGCAGAGCTCATGTGGGGGAGCTCATGAGATCCCTTTATTCGCGGGGGAGCTCACTCTCGGTCGAGACCTCGCGTGCCTAGGACCGATGGTCGCGCCTTAGGTCCGGGAATGTTTCCGCCTACGAATGGTGTCTTAAGAGCTCGGGTAAGGATGTCCCGAATATCGATCCCCCACATGTTGCGTCCCTACCTTCGCGGGTTTGTACTGGTTTTCTTCGATGATATTCTCATCTACAACTCGTCATGGGCCGAGCACCTCCAACACATTGCCATCGTCCTCGACGCTCTTCGGGGGCACCACCTCCACTTGAAGCGCTCAAGTGCTCATTTGGCATGCCGACGGTGGCCTACCTTGGCCATGTCATCTCCACCCGCCGATGTTGCCATGGACGCCGACAAGGCGGCGGTGGTGGAGGCCTGGCCACAGACTCGATCGGCTCGGGGCCTTCACGACTTCTTGGGGCTAGCCGGCTACTACCGGAAGTTCATCCGAGACATCGGCTTCATCGGGCACCACCGGCGTGGCACTTGCGCTCTCGACTCCCACACGTGGGACTCGGAGGCGGAGGAGGCCTTCCAGGTGCTCAAACGCGCCTTGACGACGGCCCCGGTGCTCCAGATGCCCGACTTTGACAAGCTATTCGTGGTCGATTGCGACACGTCGGGTGTGGGGTTCGGTGCTATCCTCCACCAGGGCGCCGGGGCCCTCACCTTCTTCAGTCGGCCCTTCATTGCCCGTCGTGGTCTAATACCACCCGTCCAAAGAATGTCTGGCTAATGCGTGCTCCGATGGCCTAGCTCTAGAGACAATGACACAAGATTTATATTGGTTCGGGGCAAATCGGGCTCCCTAGTCCAAAGTGTGATCACTATCCGAGCTCAAATGCACATACCGGGGCTAGTACAAGCAAGGCGATAGAGGGAGAGGGCTCCCAAGTCTCTCGTGATTGAGGCAAGTGCCAATATCGGCGTGTGTGCGTGTGTGTGGGTGGAGTGATGAATCCTTGAACCTTGCCTCAACCGGAGGGCTACCTCCCCTTTTATAGTCGCAAGGGGCGAGGCTCGAGCTCCCTTCGAGTTGAGGACTTAAAGAAGGTGAAAATACATGTTCGAGTGTTTGGTACAGAAGAGAGCTCTCGGGTGAGCTCACGGTGCGGGCAAGAGCTTCCTTCGAGCTCCAAGGCGCTTTGGATACTGAAATTGGTCATCGCCGTACGCGGAAATCGGGGTTTGGGCGGCGGTCAGGCGCCGTCTTGTCCCTTATCGCAGTTGGAAGATGTCTTCTCGGTATGGGGAGTGTCCATACCGTCGATGGGAAGGCGTACCCTGTGTGTACCCGCCGGGCACTGTAGCAGAGCTGTTGGAGCCGACAGTGTATGGCGAGATGGTCGAATGACCTCTCCCTGTAGCCGTAGTTCTACGTGGGCTACGGTGTTCGTCGAGGAGTGGTTGAGCTTGCCGCAGAGTTGTTGACCAACTCTTGTACCCGCGGACTTCCCCGAGAAGGTAGGCGGATGAGCTCTCTGCGGCCGTCGTTGTGGAGCTCGTTGAGGGAGAGCTCGAGCGAGTCGAAAAAGAGGTTTCCAGGCGAGGTCGAGCGTGATGAAGGCGGGGGAGCTCGCCAAGGGAAGAGCTCGAGCGAGACGGGAAGGTGGGCCTCCATCAGGGGAGCTCGCGCGTGGGAGCTCGTCCATGGTGAAGACCTCGGGTCTCGTTTGCTCGTTGATGACGAGTTGGGAGCCCTTGTACGGACGTCCCAAATATCGATCCCCCACACTGCCCGTCATCTCAAGTTTGCAGCGTATGAGCGCGAGCTCATTAGCCTGGTCCAAGCGGTGTGCCCACTGGCATCCTATGGGGGCGTCGTTTCCTTGTTCGTACTGACCATTACAACGTGAAGTACCTCCTGGATCAGCGCCTATTGACGATTGAACATGGTCGGGTACAGGCCGGGACGACTGAACATGGTGGCTGACGCGCTCTCCCGCCGAGACTCGAGGTGGTGCCGGAGGTGGGCGTAGTTGCTTGTGTCCTATCGGGCCCTACGTTCGCCTTCATCGACGACATCCGTCGTGCTACTCTGGCGGCCGACGGACGCCAGCGGCCTTCTTCTGACGCCTGGAGGCCGACGTGCTCGACCAAGCCTGGCGTGTCGACGACGGGCTGGTGCTGCATGGCTGTCGCATCTTCGTGCCCGCCCAGGGTGATCTGCGCCACTAGGCGCTGCTCCTATCCCATGGGGCTAGACATGTGGGCATCTAGAAGACCCTCCATCGGCCGCCAGACCGATTTCTACATCCCCGGCGACCGTGAGTCGGTGCGGGATTGGGTCCACACGTGCTCCACCCGCCAAAGACAACAAGAGAGAGCAGCGTTGCCTACCGGCCTACTTCAGCCCGTTGACATGTCGTCCCAGGTGTGGGCGGATATTTCGATGAATTTCATCGACCACTTCTCCATGTACGTGCATTTCCTTGCGCTCGGACACCCTACACGGCGTTGTCGGTTGCCCGGGCCTTCTTCGATGGTATTGTTCGGCTCCACGGATTTCCTTCTTCCATTGTCAGTGATAGGGATCTGGTGTTCACGGGCAACGTTTGGCGCGACCTCTTCGATATGGCGGGCGTGAAGCTGCGTATGAGCATCGCCTTCACAGACGGATAGATAATCGGTGGCGGTCAACAAGGTCATCGCCATGTACCTGCGGTGTGTCATCGGCGACCGGCCTCATGCGTGGGTGGATTGGCTCACGTGGGCGGAGTACTGCTACAACATGTTGTTCCACACCGCCCTCTGTACCACGCCGTTCGAGGTGGTCTAGTGCCGTCCGCCACCGCCCATCCTTCCGTACTGGCCTGGGTCGGCCCGGACAGAGGCGGCTGGCGCCCTCCGCAACCACGACGAGATTCTTGCCGAGGTGCGGCAGCGGCTTCTCCAGGCATAGCAGCTGTCCCAGCAGTACTACGACGCTAGCCACCGCGATGTGGAGTTCGCCCGTCGGTGCCTGGGTCTGGCTGCGTCTACTTCACCGCACGGCCCAGTCCTTGGACCCTCATGCCAGGCGCAAACTGGGCCCGCACTACGCCGGGTCGTTTCAAATCCTTGAGCGCATTGGGGACATCGCCTATCGCCTTCAGCTACCGCAGGGCGCCAGGATCCACGATGTGTTCCATGTGGGGCTGTTGAAGCCTCACCGGGGACCGCTTCCTCCTGAGCCAGCCGTTGCCTCCGGTGTCCGACGGCCGCATTCTTCCGGAGCCGGAGTGTGCTGTCCGGGCGCAGCAGCGTCGTGGTGTCTGGCGGGTGCTCGTTTAGTGGATCGGCCTGCCCACCGAGGATGCCACCTAGGAGATCATCGACGAGTTCCCCTCTCACTACCCCAACTTCCAGCTCAAGGACGAGCTATTTGACGAGGCGGGGGAAATATTATGGTCAGCAACCAGTACTTCAGGCGCAAGACCAAAGGTGGCTAAGGTGCCGGCCATTAGAGTGCTAAAGCCCCATAGATATTTCTATTATTAGATATATATATATATATATATATATATATATATATTTAATATTTTTATTATTGGAGTCCGATGGACTATAAATATGTAATCCTTTTTTGGAGACAATCAAGCAGAAACAAATCTTGTTTCCGGATTCAATTAATTGCAACCCTCGCAATTGTGAGATTATATTACTCATGAAATATATTTTCATAACAAACTTAATTTGAGATTCAATTGTAAATAACATCTTCTATAATCTTAGTCAAACTTAAACATTCTTTAATTTCTTAGAAATTACTGAAGGAATAACGGAAAGATTAGATGCCTTTATTACCGTACGCGCTGGGATTGCAGATGATCTCCATCGTCCCCTTCAGAATTGATCCTTCGGCGCCGGCCAGCTGCGTACGCAGGTGGTCCAGCCTCGCCGCGAGCCTGGCGTTGTACCCATCCATCAGCTCGTTCGCCTCCTCCACGCAGCCGGAGCCGCCGTCGCGGGCCGGGATCCGCGCGCGCTCCCACGCGCGGCGCGCAGCCCAGGGGCGGCACCTCCGCCATCACCGCCACCCTACGCACACTCTTCTCGTACAGCTCCTGCACGCACGGACGACCGCAGCGCATGGCGCGCGTCAAAACCGACGAACGCGTGCAGCTGCGAAGGAAAAGACCGTACGCACCTAGACGGCGCGCGCGGCGCGAGGAGGCGGGCGCACCCACGGCGGCCGTGCTTGGGTGCGGCGGCGTCGGCCTCGGCGGGCCCGCGCGCGAGGAGGCAGCGTCGGCGCCCAAGCACAGGACTCGGCCCCCCGGCACCGCGGCGGGCGGGCGGGGCGGACGACGACTCCCACTCCCCGGCACGGCGGCCTCGAGCTGTAGCAGCCGCTGCAGAGCGTCTCGGAGGACCTGCTCTGCTCGACGGCGCCCATACGGAACAACGACGACCCGCGCTCGCCGTTGCCGTAGTAGAAAAACTGCCCACCGCCGCCGCCGAAGTTGACGCCCCGCGCGGCTTTCGTACGCGGTGCCCGCGAGGAGGTCCGGGAGGCGGCGCTGTGCCTCGGGGAAAAAGAGGCACGGGGCGCCATTTTGTACACCCTTGTTGCGGTCGCCGTGGAGCAGGCGGTAGAGGATCTCGGGCAGGTCCTTGAGGTAACCGAACCTGACGAAGTTGGCCAGGTTCCCGGCGAGCGTCTTGGGATGGCGCGCGTGCATCCAGAGCGCGGCGGCGTAGAAGCCCTCTCTGTCGCCCTTGCCCAGACCGCGCACGCCGCGGAGGTGGCGGGCGAGGTGACGCCGGGGACGATCTGGAAGAAGAAGTCGATGCACGGGTCGCCGGACGAGGCGTAGGCCAGCGCACGGCCAGAAGACCGTGACGCCTGCTTGTTGGCCACGGCGACGTACGGCGCCACGGATGAGTCGGAGTCGGAGGATGACGACGCCTCGTGGGTGGGCCGTGAATCTGCTGCAGCAGCGGAGGCGGCGATGTTGGTGTTGAGGGCGGCCATGGGAGGGCCGAGGAGCGCTGCGCAGGTGGGCGGCGCCATTGCGATGGAGGTGGAGGTGTTCTTGGGTGGTGTACGGGGAGCGAGGTGGTGTGGTTGGGCGCCTGCGCCACCGGCGAAGCGGAGCAGGACGAGGAGGAGGAGTAGGAGCGCCATGCGTGCGGCGTGGTGTCGCGAACGTACCGGTAGCTGGCGTGTGACAGGTGGGTCACGGTGCTCGCCTCCTCAATGCATATCCTTCTGGTGACCCTTTGTGCCATCACTGACACTGACACTACTCCTCGTGCTTAAAAAAAAATGATGAGCAAACTAGCCTGGCCCGTGGGCCCGACCCGAGCCTGACAGTTTTGGCCCACCCATAAATCTGACTAGCAGGGCCTGTTGAAGCCTAGTAAAAACTTTTTGTTCCAAATTTCGCCTGAAATACATTTTGAGCTATTTTGTAGTCGAAAATGTGCTGGTAGCTCACCCAAGCCCGAACCTGGCCAAAAAAAGCTAGACCCGACTTGGCTAGTGAGGCGTCATGGCGAGAATTTTTTTGTCCCAAAATAACCTTGGTTTTTCGGTCCGACCCGAACTCGACCCGGCGCGAAAAATGCTCATATAATTCATCGTTGGGTTCACTATTCTTCCCGACTGTGTTTTTTTTTTTTTTGACCATTTCGGACTGTGTTTCATTTCTACTTAAAGAAGCAGATCTTTGCCAACAAACTTTGGCTGCTAAAATCTGACATGCCAAATCAAACTCGAAACCCATCTCGTCCAAAAAAAAAAAAAAACTTGAAATCCAGGCTTTTAAATGGGCCGGCCTGCCTCAATGGGCCAAAAACAAGCCCGATTTTAACTTTTCTTTTAAAATCAGAGATCTTTCAAAATTCATAAAATCAAATAAAAATCATAAAAATGCCAAACCAGTTTTGTAGATTTTATCCAAAAAAACCATATGAATTAGTGTATTTTATTTGGTGTAGTTGTAGATGTATGCTTTTATGTAATTGATTAATTTTTGTTTGTATCACATGTGAACTAAAAAAATCATCTCCTGTATTAACTCCAGATTCCGTGATCCTTCCACCAAAAAAATTTCTACAATCAAACCGTACAAATTCCTACCATTTTCCGTAATAATTGGTGCCCAATTAAATTCTAGAAATGTTGCTTTCTGATTCTTTTATTCGACATTAACCCACAGTATACTTGCGAATGGACGTAATATCATATACCATGTATGTTCAACTTGTTTGTTGGTATATTTAATATCGTATCGACATGGCACATTACACAAATACAGACCTTCCTAACATATCCACGCACACACAAAAAAAAAAAAGGCTTCAACTACATCGGCCTCCTACGCAACAAGCTCCATAATGGGCTAATGGCGATACGCCGATACCCCACAAGCCCGCGGGGCAAAACCTCGCCATACTTTCTAGTGCCCATGAACCTAGTGGAATCAGCTCTGAAAGCTTAGATAAAATCAAACTGCATTTCGTTGTTCCAGCAATTGCCATGAAACTGCATAAACCATATAAGACAGCAGAGCGGTATAAAAGATTATAGTATATATCATATCATATCGTCAATGCTACAGACTACATGACCAACATAACAAGTTGCTTTCGGGGAACATTTCTTAAGACAGATAAAATATAGAAAGGATTAATAAGGGATGACAAAGTCATAACACGAAGCCTTACAGGAACTGTGTAGGTTACAAGAAACCCACAACTAGATCTAAGCTAGGCATCTACATGCAGAGCAGGGCAGACATCAGACTGAAACTAACAGAGTCGACCAGTGCACCTTCACTGATATAGTGGCGAACTCAAGGGCTAGCTGTTGGCTGCTGCATCCATGCTCTGTTGCCTTGAAGGAACAGGAAAGGTCAACAGCATCGTCCAGCCCCGTTTGACCAATCTTGAATTTCAAATTCAAGCTAGTGCCACTCACCACAGCAACCACAAATCGTTTGACACCAGATGATTTGGACATCAAGCCGCGAAAGAGATGAATTTCTTCAGGCAATCCACTGGCAGACGAAGTCAACAGTAAATGTACATTATTGTTGTCAACTTGTGATATCCACATGTCTATCGTGGCCTCAACTGAGTTGTATAGAAGTGCTGAGCTTATGTCAACTGCGCCATAGTCACCCCCAATGCGTGCAGTGAATACTTTACATGATGGCGTGCTCAGCTCACTGAAGTATGAAGCTCCATCAATCAGCTGCAGATCTTCCGATTCTTCTTCTCCCATCTTGATTTTCATGTCAAATTCAAGTAGGACACCGCTTTGCATATCAATGCCTCGCTTAGGGCCAGTCATTTGTATAATAGAACCCTGCACAAGAAAATTTAAAATGAAAAGAAAAATTGGAAAAGCAAAGGAATTAAGATGGGAACCAAATATGATGTTCAGTCAGCACTCTGGTCTCTGTAACATGACATCAAAGAACTGAATGACATCTGAAATGCAAGCAAATGTACAAACATAGCTACAAGCCCTATATACATAATAAGTAAGGGGTTGTTAAGATCTTGACACCGACTGTAGAGCCATACAACTCAACCATCCTAAGTCATAATAATGATTGCTACGATCACGGCTGGATTGTAGGGTCACAGAATGGATTTGAATATGGTCAAGTTGCAAGTGGATTATTATCCAACTCTTGGAAATTGTTGTAGTTAGAATCCCAAAATAGATACGACTCCGTTTGAACCTACCCCTTAGACAATTATATCCTACCAACATATGACCTCAGATCCATTTTTTGTCAATGATCCTAACCTCCTCAGCCTTTTCTATTCACTTGTGAAGGGGTCTGAACTTTTGGCAGTTGACCTTATATGAATTGTTATAGAACAGTTGACAATTGTGGGTTCGAATGTGAGATACATCAAGGTTTACCTACGGGTAGAGCTCAATTGTAGGAGGAGCAAAGGGAATATTAAATTCTCGGTGATTTTGATAAACAGAATAATTATTGAATGATGCAAAGTAGATGATACAAAAGGTAGAGAGAAAAAATGGTAACTAGGGAATCCATGGTGCATAGTTGTCATGTGGACATGGCTACCTAACACTTTGGAACCAAGGCAACATGTCAGTGCATGACCTCTGTGCCCTGCAAGACTTATGAATATCAAAGTTGAGGTTTCACAAAACTGATAATTTGTCAAGAACAAGACACTGGTTGGTTGTGGCGGTCATACAATGGACTGCAAGTGGAGCGCTATCCAAATTTTTTTTTCTGGAACCCATGTGAGAGCTATGTCATCATCGTACAGATAGAAGCATGGTCCAATTACATGCCGACTCCATGGCTTGGTTCAGTTTTTTTTTCTTTTTGTAACTTTTCGAATTGTTGGAACCCAAAATAGCTATAACTATATATCAAACATAAACCTTAGGTAGCCCAATCATAATTTAGCAACCTGTGACCTCAGATCCAATTTGTGGCAGTGATTGTAACCTCCTCAGCCTTTTCTATTCAATCACTAAAAGGTTGGAAGCAAGCGGTTGCTATTATTAATTTTATGTGCACATGGAGGCAAAAACCATGATGGCAATTGAAAAAAGACAGACCGGGTTGACTGAAATTGAGTAGATAGGTGGTGCTTGCCTGCTCCAGAGTCAAGGGATCATCCCTGCTGCGATAGAACACATAATTAAGTAATGGCTCCAAAAGATCCCGAACCGCCAGATACCCATACACCTGGATTGGACCGTCATCCACAGGAAGATCAGTGTAAGCCAGTTTCAAAGAGAAAATCTGCATCATAGCACAAGGCTGGTGTTCTCTGCAATTGTTCCGATCAGGGCGGCAATTTGTCGGATCTGACAGCGCCATTGGCTCAAGACTAGCTGCACAAACAAAGGGGGGAATGAGAGACTGGGATAATATAAATTCTCTGACAGCGATACCTTTGTCCTGTTTAGATCCGAGGGTTTGAACCAATCCTTTCAGAAATTTGGGGGTAACTGGTGTAGACACACTACGCATTACAATAATCGTACTAAAGAACAACGGAAAAGGAAACACTTGGATTATAAACGGAGAGATTGGTCTGCTTACTCTCGTTACGGTCTGAAACACGGTACTGGACGTGCCAGTCATCTTTTCCACGGTATATAGCGCCATCACTGTGCCTACTCTGCTCAAGGACGGTGACCCGGGGCACGCCGTCGGCCGGACGGCCGTCGCCGTGGCGTTTGCCGGGAGCATCGCCGAGGGGAGCGGAAGTGGCCCGCCGCCCCTCGTGCTCATCCCGCCGCTTATTGTCACTGCCACCTTTCTCCATCTCACGGCTACCTCTCCGCATCGACCAACGAGGAGATCGGCGGAGATTGGTTCCCTCGCCGCCGCCGCCGTCTATCTAGTTTTCTTTTTCTTTTTCTGAGAAGAGAGAAAACCGCCGTCTATCTGGTACCAATCTAGGGGCCCACGCGGGAATCTGCAAACGGGCCAAAGCCCACAGAGTTTCCAAATCCACTTCTCCCCAACCGCAAGGCCCACCTAGAATGTCCAAGCACCCACCGGCCCAACCCGCGTTAGAATTTCACACAGCCCACCAGATCCACTATCGTCGCTCCCAGGCGACGCCCGCAATTTTATTTAATATAAATAATATTCTAAGAAGAACACGTCTTTCTTATTAAACCAAAATTTATGCAATTAGCACTTTTATTCGTCGCAACTCCATGACATGACTTGCCACTTTGGTTGCACCTTATGCATTAACCTAATTTGATAGGTACGCTGACAACTTTCAATGTATGCCGAGTTCAAAAAAAAAACTTTGAATTTGAATGTGCCATTAATTTGCTTGGAGTCGATTAATTGTAAGGTGAGCCACGTCATCTTGTTGGCATTGCTTATATTTTCTTATCTCTATTTTATTTTTGTATGGAAATGCTATAAATTGTTATATATTTAGGAATTTTACATGTTTGTCCTTTTTGAGGTCTAATTACCGTTTGTCCCTTTTTTAACTTTACATGTTTATACCCTTGTTTTTAGTTTTCCAATTACATGGAAATGGAAACATGTTTATGCAGGGACTTGAACATTCGTGCAGCAGTCCAAATGGTCACAAAGAAACCAGCGCAAAACAACCCAAAACAAATTTAGCCAACATTCCCTGCATATCTACATTACTTCAACTCGCAAGTAGTCGCTGGCTGCAATTGCGGCGGAGGCGAGGACAGACATGGGGAGTCTCCATGACAGTGCAGCTAGATGACGCTCTTTCGATTGTTTTTAGAGTGTGAGTAGTCAATTTAGTTCCTCTCCGCCCGGTTTGACAGTCTGTCAATGCTGGGAAGTTGTTTTGCGCCGCTTGCATGTAATTCTCTGCTCTTCTACTTATTAATATATGCCGGGCTTGCCTGCCGCTTTTCAAAAAAAAAAAAAAAAAAACTCGCAAGTAGTGTGGAACCTATGTTGTAGGCATCAAGTTTGTCATGTACATGTACATACCAAATTTGCACTCTGTTGACAAGGGAAATAAGTGAGCACCACCTTGAAAATGTGGTCAGATGAAGATGAAGATGGCAATCAGACAAGCAGTAGCAATAAGAAGTCCAGTATCTACTCTGGCCTCTCATGCAGTTGATGCTAATCAATCAACATTCAAAGTCACACCTAGAAATATAATCAAAATCCCCCACCTACTCCTAAGGAGCTAACTTCATAAAGATCACAGAACTATTCCAACAGTAATATGATTCGCCCTAGTTCAGGCCAAATCCACACGACTGCACCAAAATTAAACCGGAACTGACCCAAATTAGAAGCTCCCACTCCCTAAACACAGAAACCAACCCTCACGGCCTCACCTAGCTGGGTACACGAACAGGCATTGAGCGTGTGTGCTTGAACTACTAAAGCCAGTGGTCGTCAGTTGTCTGGATATCGTCGTCGATCCGGGTGGTGGTACAAGACGCAGACGCGCTCCCTGCGCGTCTATGACGACTACGGCCTCAGTGCTCAGGCAGCCCTGACCCTCCAGTTGCGGCATTTCACCCAACACCAACCGCGGCCCGCCAGGAAGGCCGGAAAAGAGAGAGAACCACCGCCGAGCAGTTCTAAAATATTGGTGCATAATAGTGTCAAAAAAACATGTAGCTCAGTAAGTATCGAACTGAAGCAGCTAGAGAGGGACGGAGAAGAGGAGACCTGGCGGTGCGACGGCAGGGGGCACCATACATAGAGGGACGTTACTGAGGTGCCACGGCACGGACTGACCTGGCGGCCACGGTGCTCCAAGATTCCGGCCCAAACGTTCTATTGAATACCAGCAGTCGCACATCACAGCCGGAGCGCGTCATAGACACCCACACCTCCGTCCGCCCTGATGCCCCTGATGCCGTCATAGAGCCCTGGCTGCCCTCCGCCTAGAGCCGGCCCTGATGCCGCGCTGCCAGTGAGTCTCTGTTGGTTGCTGTGGTGAAGGCAAATTGACCGCAGCTCTCTGCAATGTCTAGACTACTCTACGACTAGTCTAGACCGTCTCCTGCAAATGCTGCCCATCCATGTTGTATTTTGAACGGACCCGATCGGTCCAGAGGCGTGCAGTGCGGTCAAATGCTGCACCTGCACTGCACCGAGCATTGGCACACCATAGCTCGATGGGTTCTGATCCGGACTGCACGAGTCCACGGTCTGTCGGTCTCGGTTGCTAACGGAACGGAACGGGATGAGGGTGAGATCAAACCGAACCGATCATTTCCAAAGGAAATGATGCGTCGTTTGCCGCTCGTTTTCGATGTACAGCGAGCACTTCCGGCCACGTACGACGGGTTCGGGTTCGAGTTCCGACTCAGCACTTCCGGCCATCAGCAGCCGTGTGCGGGGCATCCGATCGACGCGTCGTGCCTCTACTCCCCCGTTCTCGTTGGATTCTCGTTCTTGTGGCGTCGACTGGTGGAGCGCAGCGTCTCCCTCGCGAAGTCGCGAGCGCCGTTCAGGCTGCGGCCGCGGCCCGTGGGCGTAGTACCACCGTGTAGTGTAATCATCCACCGGTGGGGCACACGACACGTCGTGCGTGCGTCAGTCAAGCGCGTCGCGCTCGCCAGGTCCTGCCGCTGAAGGACTGAGATAGGCGAATAGAGGGCGTGACAACCACTGTAGACTTTTGTTAATGAAACGAAGTAGCCAAAGATGTGGGAGATGGTGTGTGCCAAGTGCCACGCTTTTATTACTCGCATGGGTGTGTTTAGAGCCCTAAATTTCCTCCAAAATTTCCTGCATTCCCATCACATTCTATCACATCCTATCACATCGAAATATTAAATGCACACAAAAGACGCCACGTAGGTATAAAATTTAGGTAAATAAAAAAACTAATTGCACGGTTTAGATGTACATTGCATGGCGATTTTTTTTTTTGGCCTAGTTACGCCATGATAGGATAATATTTACCACTAACAAACGAAACGTCTTCTACGATTATACGATGTGACGCGACACGCCACGGGAATTTTGGCCCAAAATTTTGGGATCTAAACACACCCATGGTTGTTTTTCTTTTTTTTTTTTTTTTTTTTTTTGTTGGCGAGGAAACTCGGCCGTGGCTCGGCCGCCGGGGCCGCGCACTGCGCCGCGTCAGATTCGTGACGCACCAAATTTTGGTGGCTGTGCCAACACCCAGCCTCGACCCATCGGTCGTCTTTCTTCCCTCCCTTGTCCATAACATTACTCCCGCCGCCTTCCGTGTAAAAGACATTACTTTTTTTTAGAAAAAGCTATCAGATCACTCATCCGCAGGTCAAATCGATTCCTCAACCGGTAAAAGGAAATTAATTAGAAAAAAAAAAAACAAGGGCTTTTGACTTTGCTATGGATCTTCGCTAATCTTTGAACTCCCATTCTCCATTTTCTACTCGGGCCAGTTCACTGCCTCGGATCACAAGGACAATTCTTGCTGTTCCTTATACTAATAACTATAATAATACTAGTGTTGATGAAGAACTAGTTTCCACGCTAAAAACACCGGGAGGGCCTTGGACGCCCACGGAAGTTGCACACAACCTGAAAACGACGGTCGTGATCAACCATGAACGATCAAGAGATCGTTAGAACCGATGTAGAGCTCGGTTTCAGCCGAGAGAACCTCCGAACGCACCTCCGGGAAAGACCCGTCGGGAGGACGCACGTGAGGGGTGTCCTAAGATTGGCAAGGCCACCTAAAATGTCGACAAAATTCGCGGAGAACACCGCCGGACAACAAAGTAGAGGGGTTCACTACTACACGTTGATTTTACATAGGGTTTCAAAATAATTAATGGTGGCGGTTATTTAGAAAACCGCCATGGTTAATGCCCCAATTAACCGTGACGGTTTTTTTTTCATTAACCGTGGCGGTTATTGAAAACGCCACGGTAAATCGATTAACAATAGCGGTTTTTTATAAATAAGGCCTAGCCCAAGAGCCAAAGAGGCCCATATGCAATCCAAGAGCAGAGTCCAATCCCTCGTGTGTATATATATTCGGGGCTAGGGTTTCACTCACTCTCACCACCACCTCTCGGCCGCTCCCCACTCACTCTCCCTCTCACGCGTGGCCGGACCCATCTCTTCTCTCCCCATCTCTTCTCTCAAAGCGTGGCTCCATCGGCGGACCAGGACGCTGGGCGGCCCTCCACCGACGGGGTGCCACAACGTGTCGCCGGGCGGACCTCCTCCACGGACGGGCGCACGGGGGCGGGGGGGCGCGCGGCGGCGGATCTCCTCCGCCGGCACGACGGGCGTTGGGCGTGGCGGCGCAACGCCGCCCCCGGGGCGGAGTGTGGCTCCTCCCTACGGATCCCGGCGGGCGCTCATCCCGGTGGCGGGAAGCATCGGATCCCGCCGTCCAACGGCGAATCCGAGGCCCGGCCGGGCGGCGGCAGCCTTAGATCCGGGCCCGTTTGGGACTGGATCTGGATTTTTTTCTTTTTTTTTCTAGATTAATGGTGGCGGTTTTTTGGGCTCTTAGAATACCGTGACCCTATGTTCCGCCACGGTAAATGTTTTTTGCCCATCACCAAAAATAAGAAGTGCAGAGTGGTTGAGGAGAGAAAATTAGGGTTTGAGGAGTTGGTATTTGATCTTTGATCGATTGGATGTAGATGGGAGCAAAACGGGCCATGAACATCCCATTATACGAGGGGAGGTGGTCTTATCCCCATAGGATACATTTCCAAGCATCAAAACTTGACAAAACCCGATTAGGAAAGAAAACGGTTCGGACAAGTCACGATTCGCGCATGTGCGACAACGCCGACGCGGTCTAGAGGACCACCCTGCGCCCGCTAGCGGTTGCGTCGGACGCCCGCCGGACGCCGTGCCACGGCGTCCGGTGCAGCGACAGACGCAGTCCAGAGCCGCTGCAAGCGCGGGCTCGCGCCGGGCGCGTCAACGCCTGACGCGACACATTTTAATCCTAGCGTCCGGCGCACATTACGACCGAGCAATCGACGTCTTCCCTGATTTCTTGATCTTTTCACCTTTTAGCTTTTCTTGAACACCTTAAAATTGAGCAGCAACTATAATCTTGGTTCAACCAATGTCATGTCATGTCATGTCGGGGCGAAGAAGTATCCATGTCATGTCCGGTTCGGCGGCTACCCAGCCAGTACACAGAATTATCTAAAAATAGTGGCGTGTGCACGGCTCAATTAACGGTGCTACCCAGCCAGCTAAACAGAGTTATTTGTCCGCACCCATTCCCGGCGCCAAAGTCGCCACACCGATCCATCTCCCCTAGTCTCGTCTGCTCTATGCTCCGCTCGCTCGGAGCAGACGATCCATAAACAAACCGGTGGCCGGACGGAACCATTGGAAGCTTTTCCACGCCAGCACGGCACAACGTAGCAAGCATATACTACTCCTTAATAGCGTTTTGGTTGGGTCACTTTTCGCTAATTTTTAGTTTTTCTACTCTGTGATATTAGTTTGAGATGACTGGCGCAACAAAATGAGTCCAATAATGGCTATGTTTAATGAAGTTTATTAAGGGTAACAAGACTTCAGAGAACAGTAATAGCTGTATACTCGATCTTGTATCAAAAACTAAACAAACAACAGAGTTTAACACTATGATAATACAAAAACCATCTTTAATTCTTCGCTGACTGGTAGACTTTAACACGACAAATTCGACCAAACCTGATGCAAACGAAGCAACAGACTCCAGATCCAGAACACCATCACAGCACACATGCCGGATTATTCCCCGCTAAATCTAAGCGCAGCTCGTAATAATTGGATAAGATAATCATACTCCATCAGTTTTTCGATGCTTCAGTCCACTCATGATCGGACAGGGCTACCCAAGGAGCACGTGCAGGATAACCAGAAACAGGCCGCCCAAAAGCACGACGAAGAGATGAAACGCAGCAGCCGGCGAGCCAGGGCCGGCGCCCAGCCCATTGATAGCCACGGATGAGGCGCCAATTCCGGCGAACGGAAGGAGACGACGCAGGTGTTCGGCCACCACGCCGCGGTTGTCGTACCCTTCGCCTAAGTTGGGACCGCGGAGCGCGCCAGTGATTCCGTCGGCGCCCGGGTCCTGGAGAGTCTGCCATGCAAAGTTGCCTGAGCCATCGAAGACCACGCCGACGCCGTCGGGGAGCACCTCGCCACGTCCGGCGCCCGGGCGGGGCTGCCACGCGTAGTAGCCGTAGTCGTTGTGCGTCGTGCCGCCGCCGCTGCCCGGGAGTAGACCGACGAGCACCTCGCCATGTCCGGCGCCGTCGGGAAGCAGGTAGACATGCAGCTCGCGGCGTCCGGCGCCCGGGCGGGGCAGCGACACGTAGTATCCGTAGCCACCGTGCACCGCGACGCCGCCGCTCGGGAGCTGGCTGACGAACACGTCGCCATGTCCAGCGCCGTCGGGGGAGCATGTCGACAGGCACCTCGCCGTGTCGGGCACCTGGACGTGGCTGCAGCGCGTAGTAGCGGTAGTCTTCATACGCCGCGCCGCCGCCGCCTGGGAGATGACCTACAAACGCCTCGCCGTGTCCGGCACCGTCGGGGAGCAGGTCGCCAAGCACCTCGCCGTGTCCCGCACCCGGACGGGGCAATGCAATGCGTAGTGCCCGTTGTACACCGCGTCGCCACCCCCGCCGGGAAGCAGGTCGAGAAGCATCACGCCACGTCTAGCTCCCGGGTAGCCGTCGTTGTCGTGCACCCGCACGACTCCGTCGCGGAGCTGCGGGCCGACGAGCACCACACCAACCAGGCCCAGCTGCGGCCAGGATGCGGGGTACACCACACCGCCGCCAGCTCCGAGATCATGGTGGCGGTGGAACTCCGCGGCAGCAGGCATCACGCCGCTGCCGATGTTGGCCTCGCTTCCCCGACTGCGCCACCGCCAAGCATGCCGAGCTCGGTGGATCCCACCGTCGTCGGCCTCGCCGCCTCTCCTCCGTGGTCCATGTTCCCCGGCTCCGTCTCCAGCAATGAACACCCGAGCGAGTTTCCGGCTTTGGTTACTTGGAGCTCTAATGGAGTAGTGGTGGCTGGAGGACTGGATGGGTTGCTGGCCATTATCCCTCCGCTTGACGCGATACTTATAGCGAAGCCAAAGCCAGTGGGACTGACCTCGACGTGGGCGACGCCGCCACGGACCTCGACGTGGGCGACGCCGCCACGGACCTCGACAGCAGGGCCACCGAGTACCGACCTCGACGGCTGGGACCGGGGCCGAGGCTGCTGGGCAGTTTCGCGTCTCTCACTGTCTCACCTGTGACTGGCCCCACTGTCTAGTTCTTGATAAGCTACTGCAAACGTAATCCCGGCCGGGAACAAGTGAATTTCGTGGCTGTCACCTGATTCCGATAGTCTGCTAATTTAGTGAACCCAGCAGCACATGTTGGGTTGCGTTACGTTGCATTTCACACAGCATTTCACACAACTACAAGGTTGACGGCCGTGCTCTGAAAAAAACATGGAATGTACAATGTATCCTTGTAACTTTCAGTAATGAGGGAAGCAGCAGAAAATCGATTGTGGGGATCAGTGGCGCCATAGCGTATATTCTTGTGTGATCAACCTGATCAGGGTAGCCTGAAACCTGAAACGCGGAATCAGAGTAGGCCCACCGTGTTGCTGCTCTCGGCTTTTTAAACATCCCTGCACCGGTAGCCCCTCTTCCGGAATTCATGTACAGCACGACCTCTCGTTTCTCACTGGCAAATCTCTGTTCGCTGCCCTGTGGCTCACTGGCTCCGGCCTCCGGCAAATCGACTGCAGCGTGCTTCTATCTCTCTGCTTCAACGATCAATTTGACCGCCTTGCAGTCTCCACCGTATGCTGCAAGCGTGACCGATCAGACGCATCCATAGTCAAGGGGTTCCATAATTAATTGGAACAGAATTAATGATGCAAGTGAATGTTCATTCTAAAACACATGGGGGTGTGGCAGCTCAGTTCGCAATTATTTAGTCGGGTGTTTTAGAATGTGTACACGTAATCTTAAGGACACAAAGGATCAAGTTGACAATGTGATTTTAAAACAAAAAGAGATGCAATTATTTTTTTTTTTCGAAAAACGCAAAAAGATTTGGCGCTTCATTGTATTTAAGGAGAATAGTTTTTACAACAATTGCGGATCCGGGGAGGTAAATGCTTTTACATTCGAGTTGACAATGTGTACTCGTAATCTTAAGGATACAATGGACCAAGTTGACAATGTGATTCTTTAACAAAACAGATGCAATTATTTAGTCAGCGGACCCCCTTTCCAACTCGCCATACCCGGCACTAGAAGCGTGTTTCTACCTTCACTTCGGAGGGGATGTCACGTCAGCCAAGAGGGAGCAAGAGGGAGATGTTGCCGGGGGAGGGGGTGGGGTGGGGTTGGGTTGGGGCTTATTCCCCATGATGCATCCTCGCCGCTCGAGGGTTGTGCCTCTGGGGGACCTAGCCCAGATATATGTTGCCGCCCAGTAATTGTAGTACAAAGTCTCTCGCTGCTCCGCCGTTAGAGCCGACGCCTTTGTGTTATGTTTCCCCACTTTAACCCTTGACATCTCGCCATCGGCCATCGTGGGGTTTGTAAGAACTCCGATTTCTCTTAATGCAATACTCTCTCCATCCCAAAATAAGTGACGTTTTAGGTTTTAGCTACCAAAGTTTGATTTGATTTATATAAAATATGTGCAACATTTATATCTCCAAATAAATTTATTAAAAAACTAGACTTAAAAATCTTTCCGATGATACTAATTACTTAGCATAAATATTTGTATATTTTAATATATAATCGACGGCACGTTTCTCGGTAGGAAAAACGCCATTTATTTTGGGACGGAGAGAAAGATGTGTGTTAAAGCATGCTTTTGAAAAAAAAATTATTTAGTCGTGTGTTTTAGAATAATGTGTAAAAATTATTTAGTCGTGTGTTTTAGAATAATGTGTACTCGTAAGCTTAAGGACACAATGGCGGACCAAGTTGTCAATGTGCTTCTTTAAAAAAAAAAAAAAGAAGAGATACCGACAAGTGCAATTTCCTGGGTGTGCCACGCACGCTGTGGGCGTTCTTGTTACTGTCACCCTCCTACCGTACCGATAGTCTGATGTCTTACGTCGGTGACACGCTGGCCCGTAATTTTTTTTTTTTTTTTTTTGACAAGCTCCCGTCACTTTGTTTGGACTCGCCACATGTGGGTACTTTCTGGCCGCCTTTTCCCTCGTGTTCGCGTTTGGGCCCGCGCCCGCCCCGTCGCACAGGGACCGCACGCCACCGTACTCGCCTGGTACCGCAGCGGGAAGGAGCTAGGTCCAGGTCGGCACGACGTAGGTGGTCCAGGTCGGCACGACGAGGTGCCGCGGCCCGCAGCAGTGCCACCGAACCCCATGGCGAGGCCGAGTCAGCTCTGCATGTCCAGTCCCAGATGCATCGAGCTACAGCAGCGCTTAGTATGTAGCGAGCAGGGACGACAGCGGCTGGGGCCTGTACAAGGTACACGGTGGCTCGGTCGGTAATGATCACGGCGGTACCCGAGGAGTAGTAAACTCGTGGCAATGGATCGATCTCACGTACAGTACTATCCTTTGTCAGCTTGATTTCACACTTGCGCTAACAACCATCGCATAAAGCGCGGCTCGAAACATCGTCTGTGTTCTTCTCCTGTGGGCTGTGCTGGTTGTCGACCCGTCCTCGGCACAGCAGCACGCCGGCAGACCGAGATCGGTGTGGTGGCCGGCAGGCGCCAGTGGGCTCCGAGTCCGAACGACGCGGCCCGGACCTCGATGGTCCCCATGTTTGCATGGAACGAATCGGACAGTCGTTGTGGTTGTGCCGCGCGGCGTTATTTTCTGGCCGCTTCCTTCCGTCCTCCTCTTGCCGCGCGGCCAGGACTCTGCAAAACACCTCGCTTTGCTTCGCCTCACTCCCTTCGCGTTCACACCGCACCATCCAGATCCAGCCGCAACGGCAGCGCTTCGCTCCCTGCCTCCTCCCGCGGGCCGCCGCGGTGGCACCCCCAGCCGAGCCCGACGTCAAGTTCGGTGACCGGAGACTCCGTGAGCCGTGAGCTTGCCAGCTTGCTGCTGCAGAGGTGCGCCAGCTCCGAATCATCATCAACCAGGTTTGCTCGCCGCCGAAGCCCCGCGCCTACATCCTGAGATCGGTAACTTACTACCGCCTTGCCGGTTTTTGTTCGACTCAAATTCAGTCGTCAAAAAAGGAGCGGAGGTTTTCGGTTCAAAACCGAACTTCTTCCGTGTCAACACGCCGTACAGTGGGCGATACTCCTCGGCGCACGCGCGCCAGAAGAGGAAGCAGTGCGCGCGCGCCATAACAGGAACCGGCGCACATGGTAGCAACGGAGGCCTGGCCCAATTTTTTTAAAAACCAGTATCCATTTCTCGTTTCTCATGTCAAGCATTTTTGGGCCATTTTTCTAAATTCTCATGTCAACTGTTATTTGGGCCAGAAAAATTAATTTCCAACAAGCTAAAATTTTCTCTTTAGGGACAAATGTTTGTGGGAAAAAAAATAAAAGGGCGGGAGGATGGTTTCACATCCATATGGAAGTTAAAGTACAAAACATTGATTTTAAAAACATAAATCTTATGTCCGTCAAAAAAATAATTATACAATGATAAAAAAAAATGAGTGCTAGAATTAAGGAAAAAGAGAAAAACGAATTACAAATTAATTGTGACATCTTTGTATTTCCAAAAAAAGCATAAAACAAAAAGGAAAAAAATGTTGCTCCAGTTTTCTTCAAGTCTTGAAAATAATGAAAATTCCTGAAAAAAAAAAATTTCATTATTAAAGTAGACTTATATGAAACTTTTTATTTCTATATTAGACACTATGTAAGTTTGAAACTTCATATCGGTAGCTTAAAAACTTTAATTAAATGGTACTAAAATCTTTATACCACAAGTCCAATATAACTATACTCTATGTGTTTTTTAAAATATTATTGTCCAAAGACAGAGAACCGAAACCAAAGATACTGTGGTTGGAAGAACTCTTCTACAGTACTAAATTAGCAGGATCAAACTATACACCAATCATCCTTCATTATTGTCCAAGATCATATCTCCATATACGTATTTTTGAGCAAAAAAATACAATTTAATTACATGCATTGTTTCTCAGACTATAAAACTAAACCACTATCAGTAATGCATGCTCTTGACAATGCAAAATCCAGTTCAATCCCAAGAGCAAGCCATGGCTACTTGCAACAAACAGATAGCCACACCACAAAACCAAAAACACCTGGTCAAACAGTGAAGAAGCTACAGGCTAGAAGCAAAATTGCAAGCCAAGACTGCTAGTCCTCTACAAGAATCAGGGAACGATGTCATTGAACTCAGTTGTCAGTTCAGAGTTGTGAAGCACTACTTTTAAACAAAAAAAAAAAGACGCCCAGAAAAGCCTCAGAAGTAGGGCAATTACTCATATATAGCAGCAGCTCGCAAGTACTCCCTATATCAGAAACAATTATTAACAAAGAATTCTAAGAGATGGCAGGGAAAAAAATACATGCATCAAAAACTATATTTACATATCTAAGCATCCATTGTCCAGTACTACAATGCTGCTCTTTCATCATGCCATAATTATTACCATTTCAATGTAATGATTAGCTGTTTGCGATCACTGTTTATTGAAAAAGAGACATTTCAAAACTAAAAAATAGCAAATTAGAAACTTTATATTGGTAGGTTGAAAACGTTAAGTAATGCCACTAAAATCTTTATAAAACTAGTCAAAAATTACTTTGTCTCTAGCAATTTTATAAATTGTAACGTACCAGTATATAGTAATGCCACTAACACATTGCAAACTTTGTAATGGTAGGTTAGAAACTTTGAACTATCACATTATAAACTTTGAATTGATAAGTTGAAAACTTTACATTCAAAACTTATACAACTTTCAACTATTACATTACAAACTTTATAGTGCTACATTCAAAACTTTACACTCAGAATTTATAGACTTTGAACTAGCATATTATAAACTTTCTACCGGTAGGTTATAAAGTTTAAACTAGCACATTTATAAACTTTACACTTGAGAATTTATAAAACTTTGAAAGTATCACATTACAAACTTTGTACTACTAGTTCAAAACTTTACACTCAGAATTTATAAACATTGAATTATGACATTACAAACTTTGTACTTTTATGTTCGAAACTTTGAACTATCAGATTATGAATTTTGTACTACTAGATCAAAAACTTTACATGCGTAAGTGGTAAACTTTGAACTATCACATTATAATGAACTTTCTATTGATAGGGTAAACACTTTGCACTCAGAATTTATCGCATTGTAAACTTCACACTACTAGGTTGAAAACTTTACGCTCAAAATTTATGAACTTTCAACTATGAGACTACAAACTTGTAATGCTATGCTAGATCAAACATGTAGGAAAAAAAAGGATATCTTAATTATTTGGATGTGATGATTGAATAATGCAAAGAATCATTCATTAATGTAAGCTAGAAGCCGAATGGTTTCCTTGTAATTCATAAATAGCAAACATCACTCATGCATGACCAAAAAAAAAGTCATTTTTACAAGGTTTTCGCAATACAAACACAAAAGGGCTCGTGAGTCCTATCGATTGGAAATAAAATTGCTTACTAGGGGGCTTTTTTGAAAATAAAATTTCCCCACAAAACAATGCCTAGTAGGGGGCATCCTTTATTTTCTCAAAATAAAAAAGCCCAAAACACATTGCTTAGTAGGGGCATGCTCTTTTTTAAACAATTAAAAAACACATTGCATACATATGAGAACTATGGCTACGAGATGAAGACGACAAGTTATTTCTTGACCAGCCATGACATACAATGACTATGAAAGCACACATTGGAGTTGGTACCAGTGAGAGGTAGGGGATCCTAGAGCAGTGGTAAGCCACCTTTGCACAAACCATAGTCCTGCAAAGACAACATAGCAAAGATTAGAATAATAGAAGACAAATCTAAAGGCGTCCTATAGATATTACTAGTCAACAAAATTTCTAGTATATACTGACCTTCCATTAAATAGTACATCAAAAGTTCTAGGACAAATCATGTCAATTACTGATTCAAGAGTCGAGACAAGATACATATCTACCGCAATCAAAGCCCATTGTTCCAATTTGCAAAAGCATAGAGTAAGGAATTAGAAATTGCAAAGTTTCCCATCACAAAGAAAAAGCAAGAATGCACAAACCAATATATGTTAACAATTATATAATGGAGCTGTAGTGTAACCTATGAAAAGTATCCCTAGAATGCTGAACCATGTAATGATGTAAGATCAACACCAAAAAATTTTGTCGTTACCAAAAGAGAGCCTGCAAGAGCACATAACCTAGATATTGGACAACTACATAAGAAAGAACTTGATAATAAAATATAGACACACATGGAGCAGTAGTAGAGGGTAATTACATAACATTTAAGGTGAAGTTAAAAAGTGATGCTTAATCTTTTTATAAGTTGTATTATCTCGGGTTTGTAAAGTGAAAAGACGTGATGGACATTTTCTGTTCGCAACAGGCTAGCTAATAAGTTTATATGGTTGTTAGAATGAGTGCATGGGATAAAAATCCATTTAGTTGGAGCAGAATGAGGGAATGCAAGTTGGGATTGCTTGGCTGGTCATATGAGGTAATATGCACTCAGATGTTGTCACTGTCAGTACACAAATTTCTTCTCTTCTAAATCAGTTGGCTAATATTATGCCCGGTTCAAATTGATATAAATTGGGTCCTGCAAATGTGTGGTTTGAGTTCGAGGGCTGAATAGACAAACAAGTATGTCAAGTACTCGATGTTCTAAGATAATAATACTGCAAAATAATATGACAAGTGCAACTACTATGTTCTAAGATAATAATAATGTAATGTTAATACCCAGTTTATTTACATGGACAAATATAAGAAGCATGCTTGTCACTTATCCAATTAGTTGACAAAAATTTGCAAAGTGACATTTTCTTGAAATTACGTAGCATTAAAAATATGACAAAAATTTGTCGTGACAAAATACTACTCAAATATGAGCATTAGAATGATTTTAAAGCCCAATTTCTACACACTTAGCAACCCGAATCCAAAATCGATACTAGTTTTCTTTTGGAATTCTAAGAAGAGCTAAGCATTTCTACTGGTTTTAACAAAAGCATTTGTTGATAACTTGATAATATTTGGTGATGGGTACAGTTTTCATTTTTAGCCTAATTTGTTCGAAGCATCTTCACTTACATGAAAACATTTGTTTAGTCGCATCACCATATCCATTTGAAGCAAGAGGATGGAGCTAATCATCTATCAAACAAAACCCTCGGTGGAATACATTGAGGGACAATATCTCCAAACAGACAAACAGTACATATGATGACTACAAATTTTGCCCTACAAATTTGCATTACGATTATTCTTATCTAACAAAATAATAGGAAAATCTGAAAAAATATGGTTGCGGTTAAAAGTGTTTGCTTCTGAATTTTTAGCAGGATGACATTTTCACTGTGAACCTTAAATCTATTAGCATGCAAAACGAATAACCAACTTGCCCAGGGACTCGTGGGTGCCTAATCAGGAATAAAACTCTCGGTCAAGATGCAAATGCAACGCATGCCCCCATGAAAAATGGAGATTGTCTACTCTTCAGCTTCTTCTTGTTCCACTGAACACCTGAACCAGGACCACATCAACACAAAAAAACACATGGCGGCAATCAAATCCACACACAAAAAAAAATATGCATCAGCCACACAATCTCATGCGTGCCCATTCTAAGTTTGCATGCACCCAAGGCCATCCGCACCCCCCATCCGCATCCATCCATCGATGAATATGCTTGTGCGACGGAAAGTGAATGATAGAAAAACAGGGTTCTAGAGGATTTGTCGGGGCTCCTCGCTCTCCGGTCACCGCATGAATCTGACTACGACTCCGCCTCAAATCGAGAGCACACCGGGGGCGGATCCGCCCAAATCGAGACCGACGGTGACTAATCCCCTACAAATCGAGACTTCGCCGACGACAAATCCGCCCCCAAAAAAATCGAAAACCTGACGGGAAGCACAGTCAACCCTTACCTCTACGTCGATGGGGGAGGGGGCACCGGGGCGACGAGGCCTCCGCCTCTAGGTAGACGAAGGGGAAGGTATGCTCATCCTGCAATCAAGGATCGACGCCGCCGAGCGCAACGGCAGGATCCACCGACACCTTGACGGGGGCGGCTGGAGCTCCGGTGTCGATGGGGGCGTTTCCGGTGTTGATGACGCATCTGGATCCACCTCCGCTGGGAAGGGGGGCGGCTGGATCCGCCACCCAGAAATCGCCGCCGGCGGGATCGACGAGGGTTCTCCGACGGCCTGTGCACGGAAGGGGGGAAACCAAAGCGAGGAAGGAGTTTTTGAATTTTTTTAATTCGGCTGAGAAGAGAAAAGGGAAGAAGAAACGGTCACGGAAGGAAGCTAGAGAAGGAAAGCGCGTGTGCGCCAAAGACTTGAAGCAGAGCGCATGCGCCAAATAAGGTTTGGGCCGTACAGTAGCCGGGCGGCCGGTTTCCGGCAGACGGAATAACTTCTTTTAACCGATTCGTACTTTCTACTTCCCTTCCTGTTGCACGAGCGCAAGACATCATCTGCTTCCGTGATTCTCGCGAGCTTTGACGGCCGATTCTGTACTTTCTACTTCCCTTCCCGTTTTTGTTTGCCCTTTCATGCGCCCAGTTTACGGTGCCATGCCACCGGCGGTGAGAACTCGGGAAGCAGGGGCGATGAACATCGGAATCGCCATCATGCCGCTTTCCGTCCTCTCGCTTTGTGGGGGTCCTCGCCTCGCTCGCGAAGTCTCGCCGCAGTCGCCGTCCCACGTGGCCGACAGCCATGCCCCGATCGTTCTGGTGGTGTCTAGAGCTGTACAAGCTCGCAGCGTTCACGGTGATCTCCGATGAGCAAAGACCCGGTGTTCTGCTTCGACAATCGGCATGTTCACTCTGCTCGTGCTTGGGGTCTTCCTGATCAACATTGGAGCTCGTGATGAATAATCGGTTTTCAGTTCTGGGATGCATCGATTCTTCTTGATTGATTCCTGGCCCTGGCTCGACAGTGTTACCCTGGAGCTTATGAATTCCCACTTCTGACTGTAGTCACTGCCGCCGCTGCTGCCTCAGCTACTGCCCCTGTCATCCAAACAAATTCCTAAATTGGACTGGTGTTGCAGGGTAAAGATCTCCAAGTCAAGTGCCACCACCACGCCGCTTCTGTTTTAAATAAACTTAATACTGTCGCTTGTAATCTCTGTCATGTCGTGTTCGTTCCTGTGGTTTTATTGTAGTATAAAAAAGTTGTGCCACCATTGTATAAGTGTTTTTCTGCAAGACACGTGAGTATTTACCATGCATAAGTCTGTCTTGGAGCATTTTGGTCAACTGTAATCAATCATGTATGTCACTTGAACATCATGTTAAGTATCTGTCTATGAACGTCCTAGATTTGTGCAATGGAAATGAGATGGTACTCAATTAAGCATGGATTACGTGATATATAGGGCTGGGGCCTATCATAGATTCAGAGTTCAGAACATTTTGGCCAGAGGAGATACTAGTGGCTATAAGCCTCTATTCCTGTCTTCCTGTCCAGGGTCCCTGCATACTGTATGTGTTCCTCGCAACTTCACGGCACGGCAAGGCACACGCGATGGAATGAAACGCAGCGCACGACACGGGAGGGAGCGTGACGCGCTTGGGTCATGGCGTGTCCCCTGACGCCTGGGCCCCCATGGCCATGTGTCCCCACCCCACGCAAGCAACGCTGCGCATGCGCATGGTGGTCTCACCCGTTACACGACTGACGCTGCAAGTGCCAAGTGGGACGACGAAGCCGAGAGACACGCTAGGAAGGGGTAGTGTGATCCAGTTCCCTGACCGTGTCCAGTCTGCATCCCGGCCGGCGTACGTGTCATTGCCTCGACGCACGGCTCATGCACCACCCACAAGTGAGGAGAGGAGCCACACCCACACACACAAAAGTACGGATGCAACATGCAGCACCGTTCTGAAATTGTCATCTGCCGGCTTGCCGCTGCTGTACGCGCACGGGGCCTCTGGTCGCAAGCACGAAATTGCTGATGATTCGGAGGTTGACGACTCCCTGTATCCTGTATCCTGTATCCTGTGGCCGTGGTCGCCGTGGACCCCTCGCGCATTGACCCCACACTCCTGCCTTTTTTTGCAGGCTTGGTCTCGTCCGCCATGGACCCCTAGCGCATTGACCCTGCCCGCCGTGCGTCTCGCGCCACGCCGGACGTTGCTTGCCTTCACCTCGCTGTACATCGAGAACGGCGCATCGTTTTCTTTGGAAATGACCGGTTCGGTTTGGTATCACCCTCACCCCGTCCCGTTTTGTGTGAAATTTTTGCAATTTACCCCTTTTAACAAACATTTTTTACAAATAGTCGTGCTGCCACCGCTCCCAGGCGTGCTTGTAGACGCCGAGTGCAGCCGCTCCCATGCGTGCTCGTAGACGCCGAAGAGGCCCTATGGTCGCACGCCCTAGTCGTTGACCAGCAGAGTGATAGCCCGACGCTCTGCGGGCGCGCGACGCGACCATCCACTTGCACCGGCCCCCGTCGCGGGACGCCGAGCCGGCCACCACGGGGTCGCGTTACACCAGCTCCTCGTGCACAGATCCAGAAATAGAAGACGGCAGGCACAGGTGGCCATACCTACGTCAAGTCGGCATACGCCACCGTCTCGGACTCGACGTTCTACAGGAGCACGCCGAGGTTGTGACCCCACACTTGCTCGGTAGCCAGCTTGGATCCTACGTGGCACGGTTCGGCGTATACTGACATGACGCCAAGCCGTATATCTTTGGCGCTGTGTCCTTAGACGCCCATCAGTTGGCCTATTTCTAGACAATGTTTCACCGGGGATTTATTTGTAAAAAATGATTTTAAAAAGGATCAGAATGCAAAAATTTCACCCGTTTCGTTGGCATCCGATCCGAGACCGACAGACCGTGGACTCGTGCGGTCCGGATCAGACCTCATCGACCTCGCTCTGGTGTGGGCGCTGTGCAGTGCAGGTGCAGCATTTGACTGCACTGCACACGCCTCTGAACCGATCCGTTGAAAATGGAACATGGATGGCCAGCATTTTGCAGGAGAGGGTCTAGTCGTAGAAGGAGATTGGTGTGGTTATTGCAGAGAGCTGCGGTCAATTTGCGGTAGATCGCGGTGAGACGCAGCGAACAATCAACCACACAACGTGCTTGACACGATGACGCAGCAGACGGACACAGCCTGCCTACTCAAGTGCTGTGCCGATGCTCGGATATGCGCGCCGGCCACGAAACTCAGGACCGGATTATGCACGCGTCAGGCTCCGGCCATTGCCTTCACTCCCACTGCCTTCGGAAGGCTTCCCTACAAGTAGGGAGTGGCGCGCCAAGAGCCACTCAAGACGCGCCGAGCCAGAGTTCCAAGAAACCAAAGCCGGGCCGAAGCTAGCAACACGCTCAGGAGTTCGCCGGAACCGGAGCGGGGGAACATTGACCACGGAGGAGAGGGGGCGAGGCAGACGACGGCGGGGTCCACCGAGCTCGGTATATATGGTCGACGCGGTCCAAGGAAGCGAGGCCAACATCATCGCCAGCGGCACGTTCGACGGCCAGCTCGGTGCGGTCCTGGCGCCCCCGGCAGCTTCAGCAACGACTTCGACCTCCACCATCAACCCGGACCCGGCGTGGCGGCGTACCCCAATAACGGCGCATCCTGGCGGCAGCTGGGCCCGATCGGTGTCGTGCTCGTCGTCGTCGGCCCGCAGCACCCCGACGGGGTCGTGTGGGTGCACGACAACGATGGCTACTACTCTGTGCTGCAGCCTCGCCCGGGAACTAGACGTGGCGTGATGCTTGTAGACCTGCCCCCCGGCGGCGGCTTTGGCGGCGGCGCAGTGCACAACGGGGGCTACGCGCTGCAGTCCCGTCCGGGTGACCAACGCGGCGAGGTGCTTGTCGATCTGCTCCCCGACGGCGCCGGACATGGCGAGGCGTTTGTCGGCTTGCTGCCGGGCGACGGCGTCACGGCGTTCGACGACTACGTCTACTACTCGCGGCAGCTCCGTCAAGGTGCCGGAGCCGGACACGGTGAGGTGCTCACCGGCTTGCTCCCCAACGGCGCTGGACATGGCGAGCTGTTCCCAAGCGGCGGTAGCGGCAGCCCGCCTGGGCGCCGGAGGCGGCGAGATGCTTGTCAACCTGCTCCCCGACGGCGCCGGACATGCCGAGGTGGTCGTCGGCCTGCTCCCGAGCGGCGGCGTCGCGGTGCACGGCGACTACGACTAATACGTGTGGCAGCCCCGCCTGTACGCCGGACGCGGCGAGGTGCTCCCCGACGGCGTCGGCGTGGTCTTCGACGGCTCAGGCAACTTCGCATGGCAGACTCTACGGGACCCGGGTACCAGGGGCGCCGACGGGAACGACAACCGCGGCGTGGTGGCCCAACACTTGCGTCGTTTCCTTCCGTTCGCTGGAATTTGCGCCTCATCCGTGGCTATCAATGGGCTGGCCGCCGGCCCTGGCTCGCCGGCTGCTGCGTTTCACCTCTTCGTGCTGCTTTTGTGTGGCTTGTTTCTCGTTTTCCTGCACGTGCTCCGTGTGTAGCCTTGCACCATGATGAGTGGACCAAAGTAGACAAAAAAATCTGGTTATCATGTGATATGATTACCATCTGTGCTTAGATTTGGTGTGGAATAATCCGGCATGTCGCCCGACTGCTGTGTAGGGGTTCTGATCTTCTGAATCTAGCTAGAGTCGTTGCTTTGCTCTGCTTCGCTTGTTCAGTGTCTCAGCGTCAGGTTTGGTCCAATTTGTTTTGTCAAATGCACTGGTCAGCCAACAAGATGGTCTTTATATTGTCATTCGGTTACACCTTTGCTATTTGTCTACTTTTTGATACAAGAACGAGCTCTGGTGTGCCGATGTTCACATACGCTCCGCAATTCTTGCGAGCTTTGAGAAAAAAAATTTGTTTGCCTTTTGTTTGGCCGAGTAATCTGCTGATGAAGATATCTGTTGTTCCATAGCTGATGGTAGAAAAGCAATTAATTAGTAATCACTTAGTCAAAATACTCATCAGCTTCTGTTGTTGGAATTTGAAACTGGATGTCTCAAAGGGCAGCATTTTTCTGTCATACTACTTAATTTGAAGCATAATTAAAATGGATTTCACCTATGACCCAATACACAAATTTGATGTTGTTCGCAAGTGTAGTGTATGGGCTGACGATAAACATGATTATTAACAACATCAAATTTATAATCATGTTTTTCATCAGACCAAACACTACACTTGCGAACAACATCAAATTTGTGTATTGGTTTATCGGTGAAATCCATTTTAATTAAGCTTCTAAGTTTGACGAAAACGCTGCCCTTCAGACATTCAGTATCAAATTCAAACAACAGAGCTGACGACTATTTTAACTAAGTGATTACTGATTAATTTCTTTTCCTCTATCAACAACTTGCCCTTGACCAAATTCTGAAATGCATAGACAGTAGTACAGTACTGCTTACTTACATCGTCATTCAACAGAAATAGGACTGCAATATTCATGGCAAGTCGGAGTATATATAGGTAAGGAAAAAAAAATGCTTACACAACAGTAGCACAACTTTGTTACACCAACAAATGCACACGACACGACATGACAGAGATTCTTCTCTTAATCCTCTTAATGAAAAACGGGTGAATGGCCCGATCGCGAAAAAACATGACAGAGATTCTGCAGCAAGTACACAATACAGAGACACAGTGTTTAGTTCAGGTACAGAGGCGACAGTGGCTGATTGCCGGTCAGAACTGAAAATTCGATTATTCACCACGAGCTCCGATGTTGATCAGGGTGAGCCCAAGGAGCAGCAGAACGAACATGCCGAAGCAGAGCACCGGGTCTTCCTCGCCGGAGACCATCACGGCACAGGAAACCACGAATAGCCCCATAGCCGCGGTATTGCTGTGCAGGAACGCCACGAGAGCGATGGGTGCAGGGGCAGGGCCGTGGCCGTCGGCCATGCGGACGCCGGCGGCGACGAGGTTGGTGCCGACGAGGACCCCCACAAAGCAGATGAGTAAGCCGAAGCCGTCCGCACCCAGGTGCATCGCAGCACTGACAGAAACCAGCATGACGGTGAGGCCGATGGTCATCGCGCTGCTTCCCGGAGTGCTCATCACCGTAGTCCGTAGTCCTCTGTTAACTGGAACATCAACAAGGCCAACAAGGATGTCATGCGCTCGTGCAACGGGAAGGAAAGTGCAGAATCGGTTAAAGCAAGTTACACGCTACACGGCGAGCTCACACGCTAGAAGCTCAGTTTTTTCACATAAATAATCCCTTCTTTTTGCGCACAAATTTAGTGTCGAAAAAAAATCCGGCAAGGTGGAGAAGGAGCGTTACCGTTCTCGGCGGTGAGCGAAGCTAGTTGCTGAATGCTCTCAGACTCACTCTCACCGGTTGTATTGGCACTTGGCAGGCGATGATGGGTCGGGCTCCCCATCTCGCCTCTTTATATCCAACTTCGAGTTTCGTTTTGTTCTCTTCTTCCTCGGCCCGCTTTTGCGGTCGGGAATGGGGACTTGTTCTCGAGGCGGTTGCGGCCATGAAGCTTCAGCGAACCTTCTTGCGGCCGCATCACGCTGCCACATGGGCCCGCGTGACGTACAGACGTAGAGGTGGCCCACCAGTCAGTGGTCCGTGTCCGTCGATCGGACACTTGTTGGCGCGCGGGGGTTTAGCTGACAGGTTTCAAATGGAACCGGAAATAAAATTTAACAAAAAGGTCAAGTGCTTCTTTTTTTTTTTTTTTAGAAAAGGGAATAAATTAATATCCCACCTTCTGCATAAAAAAGGTCAAGTGCTTGCTACACTGTCTGTAGGAAATATGAATTTAGTGCTGCTTGTATAATAAGGTGACGTTAATTTAGGCCTGTTTGAATCTAATGTTGATTATAGTTATTTATGTTGTGAGATAATTGATTATTCGGTCATTCAACAAATAATTAGCTAAAATTATTTAGTGAATTCTACTTTTTATCATTTTTGGCTTATTTTTCCAATCTCTTGCTATTCGGTGTATCTCTCCATGACACACTACTACATTCAGACCTATCAGTCACGTCGTAAATCCCCTTCATAGCACAGTAAGCACTGAACAATAAGTTTGTGCTACAGCTGAGAAGTGTGTGAAAGAGTTGAGGCTATCCATTTGTAGTCTAGCCTCTAAAAATGCTTAGGGAAATATTAGGTGATTAGTGTAGGTGCTATACGAACTACTTAGACTTCCTAAACCATTAGTAATGGGCCCTGCAAGTCAGAAGCTCGACAGTGAAGACGATGGAGAGTAGACATGGGAGGCTATCCCTGATACCCACTTGTGCATGGGAAAGACCCAACGGCTATCCACAAAGTTACTCGATCTGGAGATTGGCTCGATAACGAACTCCAAAGAGGACTAGGGAACTTGAACTTCTAGATACCTCGGTAAAACACTGGAGTCATCGACAAGAGTTTGCATCTCTATCGCCATTTTACCTTCCGTATTTATATTATGTACTTTGGTTGTGTATTTTACTTTCTTGGTTTAGTTTGATACATTAGTTGATAGGATTGGAACATAGGGTGCATAACATTTTTATGGAAGAGATAACAACACAACCGGCAAAACCGTAATTGCACATCTAAATAGTTTATTTATTCAATAGGTTTGACTAGGTGGAAATTAAAGGCAATAGTTAGAAGTAGTTTTTAAGTTGTCTATTTCACTTTAGATGGCACGGCACCTTCACTAACCATACACTAACAAATGTGTACACTAACAGATACTCCCTCCATACCCAAAATACTTGACGTTTAGGACAAGGTTTGGGTCAAACATTGGGAATATAAATTATCAATAACTTTTAAGTTGTTGAGTTTACAAATATGAAACCTATATGAATAGATTTGTGTTGAAAAATACTTTCATAAAAATATACATATATCACTCTTTTGATAAATATTTTGATAATAACAAGAGGTCAAAATTGTGTTTTGCAGACCGTGTCGCTGTCCTAAACGTCAAAGTTTTTTTGGGTATGGAGGGGAGTATGCGGTAACACCAACCACACTAATTTTATCATAATGAGACATAACACTACTAATATCTTTACTAACGATCAAGATTAGAGAAGTGGATGAACTGGTGCAGCCAAATGTTCCAGATAAGCTTATCCAGTGTTTCGAGAGAAAAAAAAAGTATATAACCCAAATGAAAGCTGAATCTTCTATCCTGAACGACACATCTCCATCGCGTGAACCAAACGCACCAATTAATCCAAATCGAGACAGCGAAAGGGTTGGTCGGGAGAAAGTGGCTTCATTCCGTTACGCCCGAACCTGCATGGCAGAGGGAGCTGAAGAACGCGAAGAACGCGAAGTGGCGGCTTGCCACGAGTCGGTCATGGGTGGACGCCGCACGCCGGTGCCCATGCATTTCGCCATTTGGATGGTGTTTTGACCCAACACAAGTGTACAGAGTTGCCTCCTCCATGAAATCGTGAGATTCTATGGCACAGGGGGTTTTTCCGTGTAATAACTCGCTACATATAGCTGAACTACTAGTAAACAACACGGCCGTGGTTAGTTCCACGGGTCCCCACCTCCCTCTTCCCTCCCTCCCAGCCCTCCTCTCCCATCCCCAAGCTGTGAAGGTTGTTGGTCTGTCTTGGTGGCGCCCGGCGCCGCGCTGGGAGGCTGGATCCGGACCTCCCGCGGGCCGGATCCAGTGCCCCACGCCCCGGATCTCGGCATTGGGGGTGCAGGTTGCGGAATCCGGCCACCTAGGGTTGGAGCGCTGTCCCTCGCCGCCGGGTGCGGGCGGAAGGGGAGGTGGCGGCGCGCACGCTGCCGTGGCTGCCTCCTTCGTCGCGCAGGGCGTGGCGTCCGGGCCTCCTCCGCTGTCCAGTGGGTGCGCTGGTTGTCCCGCTGCCGCCCGCGTCCTCCTCCTCCTCGGCGTCTCAGGCGCCCGTGCCGCGCCCGCGGGGCCTCGGCTGCTGGGGTGCTCGGCCAGTCTTTGGGCGTTCCCGTGGCGGCATGCTCGGCATGGTGGGCGCCCTCTCCGCCGCTCTTGGCGGGTGGGCCTCGCTCGCCGGCCGCCCGCCCTCGCCCTCTGGGCGGTGGCGCGTTGGCGTGCTCGCCTCTCTAGCGGGCCGGCGTGGCGGGCGAGCCGTTCGGATCGCGGCGCTGAGTATGCCGTCTCGCACCGTGGTGGTGCGGACAGCTGTGATGGCGTTGCGGCATCGACGCCGGCGGTGGCGTGGATGGCGCTCTCTCGCGCGTCCCCTTGCGTGACTTGGTTGCTTGGAACTCCGAGCGAAAGCTTAGCCCGACGTGTTCGGGCGGACGACAACAACGCCCCTTGGCGCCGCACCATTCTTGAAGGCATCATCTTCGAGTCCCATGCAACTCTCCACCGGCGAAATAGATTGCAGGGTGAAGGCCCCGCCTTAGTCTCTAAGGCCCGACAACGCCGGCGCCCTCGACGTCACCCCTTTCATGAAGGCGTTGTTGAAGGATCTCTACGGCCTGCCGCTGCTCCTCCTGGTCACTTTGGCCATCCTCCCCGCACCTATTTGCGCTTCAAGTTTCTCCTCACCGAGTTACCTAGTGGTTGTCGTGAGCCGAAGTCGCGGGTCGTTTCGGCGGATGCTTTGCCGCCGAGGTGTGTCTATGAGGTTGCGTTTCCGGTGCAGCGCGTGCCACCGAGGTCGCGGGCCGCTCCGGCGGATGCTTTGCCGCCCGAGGTGTGTCCACGACGGATGCTTTACCGTCGTGGTGGTTCCGTGGATGCTTTGCCACCGAGGTCATGTTTCTCGGCGGATGCTTGGCCGTCGAAGAGGTTACGGTGGATGCTTTGCCACCGAGGTCGTTGTCTTTCCGGCAGATGCTTTTCTTGTTGAGGTGTTTCATCTACGGCTCGATCACCTTTAGCTACCTAGGTGCTGAGTTATCTTTTTGTATAGGCGCGAGCTTCTTTGAGGTTGTTAGATGAAGGGGTTCCCCCGCCTCGCTTTTCTTACTTTTCGTTTATGTTTAAGGTCTTCGTTGATGTTTTCTCCGTGATGTCTTCGGCATCGGGGTTTATTGTATTTGGATTTGGTTTTCCTCCTCTTAATGAAATACGGGTGAACGCCCGATCGCGAAAAAAAAATTGGGTTATATGGCATAGTCAGCAGCATTGAATTCGGAGAGGGACGTGTAGCCTTTACGAGTGACGTAGCGTGACACGAACACTGTACGAACATGTCACTCTCAAGTCTCAATGGACTTGGAGAGCACCCCATGGTTGAGATGGATCGACCTATCTACTGCGAGCTAGTCATGGGAAGGAGGCGAGGCCGGCCGAGAGCAACGTTACGTTCACAGATGGATGTGGTGACGTCGTTCCGGCACGAGATCCGAGACCGTGTGGTCACGTACGCAAGTACTTGGACCAGGCCGCGCGCGGTCCGTTACTGTGACTGTTGCGGTGTGCCGGTGTGGACTGGTGATGGGTGCCGACGCGCGAGACACGTACGGTGCACTGGCGGCACACACCGCTCCGCCCGGAAAAGCCACAAGGCCAGGGTTGGGCGTGGTTGCCGGCCCGGGGCGCGCCGTGCCGATCCATGTTGCGTCGGCACCAACCGGCTTGGCTATATAACGAGCCCAATGAGCGCAGGCCAATCCACTCAAGAACCTGTAGAGCTCGAAGCAAACCAAAGCCCGATAGGTAGTCCACCACTCGCTTTGTCTCGCTTTGTCCTTCGGCCAATATTGCCGGAGAACATGCACCATGGGGGTGAGGTGCCGAGGCCGATGACGGTGGAACCAACCGACCTCGGCATGGGCAGCGGGGTTCAGGAAGGCGAGGTCCACATGAGCACAGGCACCATCCACGGCCAGATCGGCGCTGCCGACGCGCGCCGCGCCAGCTTCGAACCAACCGCGGCGGCATTCCACAACTCCGCCGAGTTCGCGCGCCATGATCGCGCCGCGCTCGTCGGAGCGGTGCCTGCCGCCGTGTTCCACCGTGAACCCGCGCCCAGCGTGGCGTACGCCAACATCAGCGCGTCCTGGCCGCAGCAGGGCCCGGTCCAAGTGGTGCTTCTTGGCCTACTGCTCCCCGACGGAGTCGTCTCGGCGCACGCCAACTACGCCTACTCTGCCCTGCAGCCTCGTCCCGGCGCCGAACATGGCGTGGTGCTTGCCGCCCACCTCCCAGGTGGCAGCGGCGGCAGCGGTGTGTATAGCGGGGACTACGTGCTGCTGCCACGTCCCGGTGCCGGACATGGTGAGGTGTTCGTCGCTTGCTCCCGGACGGCGCCGGACATGGCGAGGCGTTTGTCGTTGTGGGACATCTCCCAGTCCCACGCGGCAGCGGCGCACAAGGCATAGCTTCTAACTTTGCAATTAATCATTAAAAATACAATTGAAAAATAAAAACTAAGACCGTTTTGGTCGTGCCTGGGTGAAAGAAGCTCCCGGATGAAGGAAGGGCGGCACAGACGCTCGGCTACGGAGGTGGCCTAACTTGTCTGACCGGTTTCCGACAACAGAGAAGGAACCACAACCACAGGGGACGGGCTGTTCTTGAGAGGAAAGAGATGGCTGAAACCACCTGACGGAACCCTGAAGCTGAAGTCTGATGGGCCGTTTTTCAATCAGGATAAGTCAGGAGGGTGGGGCTTTGTCACCAGGGATGATTTTCTCCAGGACGCCTTCCATGCTGAGATTCTGGGTGCATCTGCATGCTCTGGTTTGGCGGCTTCAGCCCAGCTTCACTGGTTCCCTCCTTCTCCCCATCCTTGGCCGTATAGGTATGGCTATGTAGCAACAAAGGTGCTGTTTACTTGATAGTTTTTGCCATCATATTCTTAAAGTGAATTAGTCATGAGTTTGTACTTGTTAAGGTGTGTACTGTACGTATTGCTTGTTCAGAATGCCAGCATCACGTATTTGTGGTCGCAGAAAATTTTAACTGTTATTTCAGATTAGTACTGATTTGCCTGACCCGTGCTAAAGTCAAAAATCTTCGTATTGGACACAGTGCCAGATGGAAATGCAAGAACACCGTTGAGTGGACAGCGTTGAAGTCGGTTGCTGGAGGCTCAACTGGTCCACCGTTCTGTAGTTCTCACTTTTGTTGTGACGGCTTTCTGAACAAAGCGCTGATGATTTGAGTGTAATATTTTTGTGGTGTAATATTTTTTACATGTATACATTAGAGTTGTGGATAGTCATTTTAATACTTAGAAAATCTCTTTTCCAGCAATGTCAGTCTGTTATTATTCTACAAACCAAGCATAGTTTCTGTTCATCATGACAACCTCGCAAAAATATCTGATAAAAGCGTCATGTATTCAGTCACATAGACATGTCGCAACGTATTTCCTCTCTTGGATTCTCACAATCTCACCTAGGCAATTCTCAAAGTGAAGATATCGTCCTTGGAACTTTTTTTTTTTTTTGAGCATTAGGTCCTTGGAACTTTATGGAGACTATTCTAACTTGGAATGACCCGTTTTTTTTTTAGACGGTTGGAATGACCCGTTTAAAAAGTTCAGGCACCCAGACGTTCACTCTTGATGTAAAGCTTCTAAGGGCCTGTTTAGATCTATAGAATTTGATTGAATTAGAAATTAGGATCATATTGTTTGGGCAGCATATTTTGGTAGAAACGGCAATTCCAATTAATTCAAGTGAAGCCCACAACACCTACACAAGATCTGGTCCAGTTATTACATATGTACGTTCTTTTTTTACTACTATCTGCCCGTCATGTCCTCCGAAGCAGAGCCACCTGTTTGGAATCCAGCAACGATGCCATCAACAACGCAGCAGGAGCACGCTAAAAAATGCCGGAAAGACATTCTAGTTCAAGTAACCCATAAAAAATGCCGGAAAGACATTCTAATTCAAGAAATCCAAACAGGCCTTAAGAGTTTAAACCACAATGACATGTTCCACCAATTTCGATGTTCCACAGCAGAAATCTTAGGGCGCTGTGAAGGTACAAAGATTAGGGGTGTACACCATGTACATTAATTTCATTTCATGTCTAAGCGTTTTTTACATAAGCAGACACTTCCAAAAGCCGGAAGCAAGCACAAGGAATCACAGAAGGTTAAAAACACAAGCTGAGAACTACAACAGTTCCAAGCACAACAGGACATAAGATATTTACAGGCAGTGCAAATATCAGACAGAAACTAACAAGGTCGACCAATGCACCTTCACTGATATAGTGGTGAAGACATAAGATATTTACAGGCAGTGCAAATATCAGACAGAAACTAACAAGGTCGACCAATGCACCTTCACTGATATAGTGGTGAACGCAAGTGTTAGTTTGTCACTGCTGCATCCATGCTCTGTTGCGATGAACGAACAGGACCAATCAACACCTTCATCCGGGGCCATTTGACCAATCTTGAATTTCAAAACCAACCGAGTACCACTCACCACGGCAATAACAAACCTTTGGACACCAGATGTCTTGGACATCACGCCACGAAAGAGATGGATTTCTTCACACAATTCACTAACCAACGAAGTCAACGACAAATTTACATTACTGTCAACTTGTGATACCCCAACGTCTATCGTGGCCTCAACTGCATTGTGCAGAAGTGCTGAGCTTATGTCAACTGCACCATAGTCACCCTCAATGCGTGTAGTGAATACTTTACATGATGGTGTGCTCAGCTCACTAAAGTATGAAGCTCCATCAATTAGCTGTAGATCTTCCGATTCTTGCTCTCCTTTCTTGATTTTCATGTCAAATTCGAGTAGGACACCACTTTGCATATCAATGCCTCGCTTAGGACCAATCATTTGTATAACAGAACCCTGCATATTATAGTTAAAAAAAGGTGAAAAAATGAAAATGCACAAGGAATTAAGATGGGAAACCATATGATGTTCAGTTCAGTCAGTACTCTATGTTCAACAACATACTGCAGAACTAAATTACATCTAAAAATGCAAACAGGAGAGCATGAATAGCTTTATGCCTTTATGTAACAACTGAGCTTGCAGGACCATACGACTCTACCATCCAAGATCATGATAATGACAGGCTGACAGCTGTGATCATAGTTGAATAGTTGGATGCCACAATGGATTGGAATATGGACAAGTTGCAAGTGGACTACGGTCCAAATGGTGGCATTGTTAGTACCACAGCCTAGCTATGACCCCTTCGAACCTAGTCCTCTCAACCCATAGTGTAGCCCAATCATATGATCCTCGCGTGTTGCGTCATCAGCTCTTTCTATACATTCAATTCATGATCAGGCCTGACCTTTTTGTGGTACTTGAATCATAACATAACAATTTCTAATTGCGGGTATGAATGATTGATCCATCAACCTAGAGTTGAGCTGCAGGACAGTAGGAGGGGCTCTGGGGACACTATGTTTGGTTTGAGGAACCACCTCATCTAGAATGGAGTAGTGTATCATGGAGACACCCCATGAATTTGGCAGATGAAACCACTCATTACTAAGCTAGCCATGTACCTATGAGGGATGAGGTGGTGATGCATCAACTGATTCCATTCATCAAACCAAACAATGTCAGAAGTGAGAAGATGGTTCACAGATTGAAGAAAGGATTATTGAATGATTCAAACTAGAGGGCCCAAATGGTACCCCCAGAATTGAGGGTGATAACCAGAATCCTTGCTCCATAGTGGTCATGTGCACATGGCTACCTAATAAGACATAGGAAACCAAGGCAATACATAAGGGTATGACCGCCATGCTTTGCTAGCTCTTTTTAAAAAGATGGTGCTCGCCTTGCACCATCGAGGTGACTGTCTATTATTTTCCCACCTAGAGAGATTTACGAGTTGATCTATGTATTTACATGGCATCTCTAGCCACTTAGAGAAGCACAACTGCCTGGATAGAGAGTGATCACTTACCTAGCACCTTGTCAGCTTTCTGAAACATTGTTTGCCATACTGGTATGTACCAAAGTTGAGGCTCCATCAAAGTACACACATTTTGGTGAGTATCTAATGATGTCAAAACAAGACAAAAGGGCCTCACCCAGACCAGAGAATATAAAATTTGTTGAAAAATTTTAAATTTGAATCCAAAATGGTAGGGTATATGGGAATAAGAAAACCGAAAAGGGGTATGGTGAAACAGGCAATGGATCAAAACTGTTGGGTTCAAGTCATCGAAGGAGCCATAACTGTTGCAGCACTTTCAGAATATCCAGAAGTACATGAGCTGGTTATGGATGTTTAGTTACAGCGATATGCACAAGATGGACACTGTTAGTGTATATGAGTAGAGGCCCAATAGAGGGCCATGTACAGTTACATTATACCCACCCTTCTAGGGTTTGGAGTAATACACAGAGTTTATTCCCTATTCCCTCTAACAGACACCACTAGCTGCTCACTAACTCTGGGCAGTACTTTTTCCCTTTTTTTTTTCTCAAATACGCAGGAGAGCTCCGTATCTTTTATAGTAAGGTCAGTATGCAGCAAAGTCAGTTACAAGGGCTTCTTCACTGGGGCTGCATGTTTTGAGCCTTGGGAACTAATTAATTTGGAAAACTTGGCCCCTGAAGAAGCACTAATTTTTCCTTTGGTTGCTAGCTCGCAATAGGTGTTGTACAGGGGGCAGATTGGCTAGTAGAGGTTTGCCTCACCCGAATCACTGTCCATTGTGGACCAAGAAGAGACCATTCAACACATTCTGTCCTATTGTGTTTCTCAAAGACAAGTTTGGCTGTTACCCTTGCGCCACCCAAATGACATGGTGTTCTGTGAGTGGTGGCTGAGGATCAATTCCTTAGTCCCTAGAGAGATCAGGAAATGTCTGAATTCTCTGATCACTTTGGGTTTGGGGGCATGCATTTTATGGAAGCACCGGAACTATTGCGTGCTCAATGATGCTAATCCCAGCATAGAGATTGCTAGGGGTTGCTAGATTTGTCATGTTGTTCAGTTGATACATACGCGATTATAATCTGATCTCATTGATATCGTCATGTGTTGGTTGTAGGTGGTGTTGGTGCAGAGAGTTTTGATGTTTACTTTTGTATGTACTTGTTTACTACTTCTTTATTAATACATAGACTGGCAGTTTAACCTGCCGGCTTCTCTCAGAGAGAGATAGAGAGAGAGATTGTAATCTGATCTTTATAAGGGGGTGTGTTTCGAGTGCACTATTCTTCCTTTTAATTCAATGATACACAAGTCTCCTGTATATTCGAGGGGTAAAAAGATGGTAGAGTAAATGTATCATTAATGTCCTACAAGCATGCATAGACATACCCAATGGAGGCTACCAAAGGTTCCTATCAGTAGCAAATTTTTAAGCATGGAGAAACAGGGGTCGGTTAAACCTTACATAGGGAGAAGGAGGTATGACAAATTTGAAGGAATGAAATATGTTAAACTTTATGCTTGGACAGGAAGGCAAGGAAAATAGCAGTCCAAATGCGCAAAACCATGACCCAAGTTATCGATGTCAGCTCTTCCACTATTATTACTAAATTTTATCTCTGTTGGCTTTCACATGGAGCCTATGCCTATCACAACTTTCTGGAGACAAAAGAAAAGGCTCTGTTGTTGCTGCTGCTGTTGTTGTATGGTAGAGTGTCATCATGTTTCATTCAAATTTTATATGAATTCATTCCAGTTTAATTCAAATGAAGCCATCTATCCTAGATAGTAGGACTTATGACTGGAGAAGTAAAGACAACTTAATTACCTGATCCAGAATGAAGGGATCTTCACTGCTGCGACGGAATACAAAATTAAGTAAGGGCTCCAGAAGATCACGAGCTGCGAGGTACCCATACAACTTGACTGGACCATCATCCACGCCCTCAGCATAAGCCAGTCTCAATGAGAAAATCTGCATCATAGCGCAAGGCTGGTGTTCTCTGCAATTATTCCGATTGGGGCGGCAATTTGTCGGATCTGACAGCGCCATTGGCTCAAGACGAGCTGCACAAACGAAGGGAAAGTGAGTGGTCATGACATCGGCACGCAGACACCTCTGTTCTATTTTGGATCAGAGGTAGGTTGGTGGGGCAATTGGTCTAAGAGACTAAGACACTCATGGATTGTAAACTAAAATTGATGCAAAATTCATTAGAAACAGAAGAGAGATGGATTGTAAACCAAAATTGATTAGAAACAGATCGAAGAGAGAGTGCCGTGGCTTACTCTCGGCACGCTCTGCAGTACGATACTGTATATGCCAGTCGTCCTCTCCCCTTACTATGCTGCCGTCACTGTGCTTGCTCCCCTCAAGCACGGTCGCGCGCGGTACGCCATCTGCCGGACGGCCGTCGCCGGGATCCTTCTTGGCTCTCCTCGCCCCATCAGAGCGAATCATCCCCTCCCTATCCATGGTCTTCTGTGGTACGCTGGGGCTGGCCCGGGCCAATCATGCGCCGGGGCGGAGGACGGAGGATCTTGCAACAGCGAACTGCCGCCGGGAGGGAGAGTGGGGGTGTATCTCCTCCAGCTCTCGCAGCTACCTCTGCCGTGCTGCGACGGAGAGATCGTGGTGGTTTCCTCGGTCTGGGAGATTGGGCTCATCGGCCCTCACTCAGTCCCTCACCTCGGAGATGATGATGCAGAAGCCTTTAGGGACCTGGGGCCCATAGTCCACCAACTGGATTTGGTTCTCGAAACGACCGTAGAGTGTCAAAGCCTTGCTTCGCCTTCTTAAGTAAATCCCAACTTGATGCTAAAAAAAAAGTAAATCCCAACTTCGCCTTCTTTTAAGTTTTGTTGAATATAGTACGTCTAGAAAAAGAGGTGAAGTTGGGCTTTGACACTCTAAAAGTTTTAGGACTTTTTTTTTCCTTAGACGTAGTTTTAGAGACTTTTAAAAAAGTCACCCTCTGGCCGGCTTTTTCTAGAGACTTTTATGGATTTTTTAGTCTCGACACAAAAAAAAAAAACTTTGGATCCAAACACGACTCCTCAACCATTGTTCACAAAGGGATCGAGCCTTAGCTCGAGCGGTACGTTCTCCAGGTGAGGAGCGACCGGTCCTGAGTTCGAGCGCGGCTCAGCTCAGCTCAGGATTCCCACCAAGGGAACAGTAGTTCCCTAATAAATCTATGATGGCCCATCCGACCGTGTTGTGGCACATGCGCGCAAAAAATAGAATACAAGGTTCAGATCTTAGCTTAGTCGTAGGGAGGTGTTGTGTGTAGTGTGAGGGTGGGTGTGTGTGGTGTGCGTTCTTGCCGAGTTCGAATACTACGACCTTGTATTCTAGACTAGGGCCTCTCAAAAAAAAAAAAAAAAAAACATTGTTCACAAACACGTTGATTTTCATACTTCAACTACTGTGCAATACTTCAACTACTGCGGCAAGTATAATAGTGGGCTATTGTCACAAACCATATCGGAGGGCCCAATGGGCCATGCGCCCACGCCACGACGGGAGGGTGGCCGCCCTAAGCGCCCGGCTGCCGCCGCGTCGTCACATCGCCTCCTTAAGTAATAGATATTTAGGAAATAAAGATAGGAATAAAATAGAAAATAAAATCGAGAGATTTCTTTAGATGCGAGATTTCTTTAGATGCAAGTCTTCCCTGGACTATAAATACAAGTGACTTGTAATCAGTTTGGAATCAATCGAGAAAATTAAAGGGGTAACACCCAACGGCTTGACTCTCCAAACTCTAGCTCTCTCTCTCTCTCGTGCGCACGTGCACCGCCACCACCGCCGCCCGCGCCCCGCCACCCTCACGTCTCGCCGCCGCCGGCGCCGCCTCGCCGTCCCTCGTCACCGTCCGGAGTCCGTTTATGCGTCATCATTGTAACACCCCCGTGTTAATTACCCTAAAATATGGCATGTCATCATGATCATTGCAAAGCATCCATGTTTAGTCCACCATGTGCTGCATTGAACTAAAATAAGTTTATTTTATGCTTGGTTGCAATGTCGGTCAAAAAAGACGCTGGAGGAAGCAGATTCCTAAAGTGTCCCCCCTTGAAAACCCTAATCTTCAACCCTAATTTGTCCCCTTTTTACTTTATTCAAAAATTTATCAACATTTTGGGTATGGTCATTAAAGCATTTTTGTAGAGTTTTCAAAACTGAACAAAGTTGGTATTTTGAGTTTTCAAAGTTTAGTTCAAAATTTTGAAGTAATTTTGAATTTCATTCAAACCCTAATTACCCCTTTTCCATATTTCAAAATTTATGCAAAATTTGAGAAAACTTTTTAATAGTTAGTTTGTAGATCTTGTTGAGAGGAACAAAAGTCATGTACAAAGTTTTTTCAAGTTGTTACATGATTTTAAAAGTAATTTTGAATTCAAATTTCAAATTTTGAAGCTGCTTTTCAAAAAGTCATATTTAGAGGCAGAATTTGAAAATGGTCCAATTGACAAAGTTGTAGATCTTGAAAAATTAAGGGGGTTACTTTTTGGAAATTTTTGAGTTCAGTTCAAATTTTGAGAGTAATTTGAAAAGTTCGGTTTAGGGTTGGATTTTGGGGGGGGATGAACGATGAACGAGAGCCAATCCACCTGCGCGCCACCGCGGCGCCAGCGTTAGCGCCGCCGTCCACCGTCGCCTGCGAAGCCGACCAAGGCTGGGCACCTTGCCCGACGTCGCTATCCACTGTTCGACCCCTCCATGCCTATAAATAGCCACACATCGTCGTCGTCTCCCTCTTTTTCGATTTCGCGCCGGCCGGATTGACCTCCTCGCGCCGTCGCCGCACGCCTGTCGTTCCAGTTCTTGCCAAACCATCTTGCCCATCCTCTTCGCTGTACTTCCTTGCGCACCTCGGAACCCTAATTACGACCCGCCTGGCGGTCGAATCGCCCCCGCGACGTCGTCTTCACCTCGTTGCCGATCCAGGAGCGCGCCGCCCTGACCTCGCCGTCGCCCGGCCGTCTCGGTGAGAAGTTTTACTAACCAGGCTTGTCAATGGGTCTTGGCGGACGTCGTGGTGTTCGTGAAAGCGGCTCGACCGTTTGCAGTTAAGTCCGGCTCGAAGCAGGCCCGGCGCCGCCGCCGCCCGCCTCCGCCGCCGACCCCTTCCTCCCACCTCTGCCCCAACCAAACCCCCGTCCTAGAACCACGGTGAACCCCCTCGCCACGATTCTGAAGTCGGTTTTCCATTTCGAGCACCGCCGCCGGCGAACGGGCCGCGCCAAGCCGCCTTCGGTGCCACAAGACGCCGCTCGGTGAGCATCCGTGCACGGCACGTGAACGATCTTTGGGCCGCAACTTTGTTCATGTTGGGCCCCAACATCGTTCCTTCAAGGGCGGTCTGACACTGTTCACAATGGGCCGTGAACAGTATTTGGGCCATGCACGATGACAGCCGAAATCGCCCCGAAACCCATTTTTCAATTATCCGATGTTTTTATTCAATTTCTTTATTTTGAATAGTGTCTCGATTTTCCAAATTTCATATAAATTCAAATATAGCTTTAAAAAATTCTAAAAATTTTTGTGTAGCCTTCCCATGAGTATGTCTATCCATGAAAAATTTGAAACTTGAAATTTGAATACTTTTGGCATGATTTAAAAATACAAATTTTAATTGAAAAATGCATCTTCCTTGATTTTTAATAATTATTTTATTTATCCAAAAATCATGAAATTTATTTTGGTACTGTTTTAGAACATGACCTACCTGTACAAAATTTTTGAGCTTGTTTTGAGAAAGTTAAAAATTTTATTGTGTTATAACCTATCATTTCATGTGTTAAATAAATGTTTTATGTTTTTCTAAATAAGGGTTTTTGGGTAGAATTTTGGGTTGTTTTGTGAACCCTAAACCACATCACTGTCGATGGTCCTTGAGAACTCCGTAGGCAATGGTGATGATATCTCGTAGGATAGTCCAACAAGTTGGTTTTGTTGGGTTGCAACTTTATCGTGAAGGAAAGTTGTACTCGAAGTTGTTTATCTTTCCATGCACTCTTGCACCCCATGTTTATATGCATGGCATCATATTAAGCATGCACTATTCTTTCGTATAGTGAACGAAGAAGATCGTGAAGTTGCTTTGATCAAGTCACCGAAGAGGTCTTTTACTCGTTGATTCAATTCGAGTATCGAGATCCATCGTCCGAATCAAGCTTCTTCACCGATCAAGGCAAGCCCCTGTTCATTTAAACATTCCTTGTGTTTTTACAAAGCTTTATATCACCTTTGCTTTATGCTTTACATTAGGTGATAGGAGTTAAGTGACAACCTAATTGATGCATTATCCATCCTTGATTATTGCGATATCTACCTTGATAACCTGTTTTGCTAAAATGCTAGAACGCTTAGCCTTGCTATACTAGTTAGACTTTTGAGTCAAAATGTGACAAGTCCCTTATGATAGCCCGAATGGGCGTTGATGAGAAAGGATGCTTTTTGATGAAACCATACTTGGGATATGGTGATAAAGTTGAGACCGGTCGGGTAATTTGCATTGAGAATGGAGTCTCGATGTAGTATTTCCTACTTGTCGATTAAGGACTTGAAACGTGTAAGTCATGTGGATCGAGATTATGGAACGCACCGCTGCCGAGGTCGTTGGGACCAATGGCACGCCTGTCATGGGGTTGCCCCATCGCAGTCGACCCTAGTTCCGGACACATACTCCTAAGCCTCGATCTTGGTGGTGTCAAATCGGAAACGCATAAACGCCAAGACCGGGAGTGGAGAGATGGCGGGAGTACGTGTTACCCTCGTGGGTTAAAGTCCCGGATTGGAGGCGTCACGGTACTCTCGGGTGGCGTGGGGCGCGGTTCCGTTTTTGAGTATCCGTGAAAGGGTTGATATATGCAAGCTTAAGTGCTACATATGTCGTGTGGAAAGAACTCCCCTACCGGGTTAATCGATTTCAAATCGCCGTGCTTCTCGGATATGGAGACTTCGGTTTCCCGACTACATTGAGATTTAATTATGGAACAAGGAAGAGTTGGAATAAGTAATGGAACTTCTACAAGTGTTTGTTTGTAGTATAAGATCACCTAGAATAGGTGATAAACTTACTTGAAAATAAAATATTGCAAGTAAGGATTTACCATTAGTAAGCTTTTCTCGCAAAATGAGTCCTTGATACTTGCTAAAGCCTTACCTTGATTCCTATTAGACCAAAGATTCCCGAGTCTCCTCCTATTTTCTTTAGTCGGGTAAGACTTGTTGAGTACTCCCGCACTCGGGGTTTGTTGACCCATGTTGCGGGATCTGAGTCATGTTTGCACCTGTGCGTCTTTGCATGACGGTTCTTCGGAAGAAAGTGACGAGGAGTGAGAAGAGGGACCCGTGGGGCGTGGTCGGTGAGTGTAATATTTGTAGAAAAACTTCGCTACTCAAACTTATAAGTATTGTAAAACTTGTTTTGAATAAAAGCTTGTAAAAGTTTTGTAATATAAATCTTCCATTTGTTTTACTCGATTATGTATGAAAAGTGTTGTAATACTTGCAATGACCTCGTGAACGGATCCCGGTTGGAATAGTTAATAGTACTTTTCAGGGTTATGGGTGAACATATGTGACTATTAAAGGTTGTTGAACCGATAATTAGTACATGTGGGCCCTGTAATTTGAAGGTTCTCATACCGGCATCGAGCCTCTCCTTACCGCTGTTATTGTAGCATTACCTTGCAAAACTTCAAAAGGATTTGGGTCAAACTATTTTATTTCTTATTTGGTCCAAATTGCTTATCTTCTTATCTTATTCTATTGAAAGACTTTCTTATCTAAATCTAAAGGCTATAAGTGGAGTAGCATTATATGTATTGCCCTATTTGTAAAACCCCTCAGAATGCAAAAAGTTTTATTTGATTGTTGCGTAGGTTCGATTCATGCATCATGTTTAAATCACTTGTTAATGTTTACTTTCCCCTTTAGTGTGGTTTGGGTTAAAAGTATCAAACCCCGTTCTTGCTAAACCATTAGATTCTCCTATCTTAATCTTGGTAATCGATCTTAACTATTCTACAGATGGCCCGTGCCAAATCGACCCCTAGGAAGAAGACCGGACCGAAGGTGTCCCACACCACCCGGCTTGCGGCGAGGAATGACCCCGAAGCAAGTACCGGTGGTAGCAAGACCAAAGAAAACCTTCAGAAAGAGATTGAGCGCCTGACTAGAGATTTGGATGAAGCTGTTAGAGATAGGCGCCGGGATGGAATTCAAATTGGAAGAATGCAAGTGGAGTTGAATCAAAGTGTTCAAAAGCATGTTGAGTGTAGTCAAGCAATCGATCGAGACAGCTTCATGAGAAGACCGCGACTCCAAAGATCGGTCGCGACCACCTCATTCAAGACAATCATCAATCGGTGGCTTATGCAATTCGGTTGGAAGCCCAAGAAGCCAACTTGAATATGCAAATTCATCATCTGAACAATCTTCTCAACCCGCATCATCAACCTCGTGGCAATACAGGAGGATTTGGGTGAAGTAATTCAAGAGAATATGGAGATAGAAGAAGATCCAGAGGAAGTGGAACCTCACGTTAGTGATAACGAGTCAGAGAATGACCCTTAGAGTAGGAGTGAGGTTTCTTGTAGAATATGTGTTATAATTTGTTTAATAGTAAACTATTTAGATAAGCCCTGGATAGTTGTGGAATAGAACCTTTGTCCTAGGAGTAAATGCTATGTGTTGTTTTGTTTGTTTCCTTTTAAGAAGTTCAATAAAGTTGATTGGATGTTATAAAGTCTTGTTTTTAAAAAGCAGATGTCGCACGGTAATAAAGTGCCGGTTCACGTAATAGGGAAGGTCTTCCACATTCTTCCGCATGGACCCAACAAACTTGATCGATGCCATTGCGGCTTTGGTGCAAGCTACTACGTAAAAAATTCTCGCTTGATACGAGAAGTAGCCCAACGTAACCAAAACAATCGTCGTGGCCATAAGGGTCGAAACGATGATGGAGATGATACTTCCTATCCGAAATTCACGGGCTCAAAACCCCTATCTTCGATGAGAGCCGATGAACCTTTAGAAGCAAACGATTGGCTTCTTGCTATGGAGGAGAAGTTTGAGATAATGACTTGCACTGATTATCGAAGCCTTTCTTTGCGGCACAACAACTTCGGAATACCGCGGAGTTTGGTGGAAAAATTTTAAAAATTTGAAGCAGCCCGCCGGGACACCGAATCACTTGGGATGAATTCAAGAGTGCTTTCCGTGCTCATTTCATTCCAGTGAGTCCCGGCTAAGAAATTAGATGAGTTCTTAGCATTGAAACAAGGAGAAGATTCAAAGTGTTGCGGATGTGAGCAAATTTAATCATCCGTCACAATATGCTACGTAACTTGTGAGTACGGATGGAAAGAAGAAGGAATGGTTTATCCGAGGTCTCGCATCCAAGGCTTCATGCCATGATGAACATCCGGGATACGATTCTTATCATGATGTAGTGAACATGGCCATATCCTCGTGAGGAGAAGAATCGTGTTCTTATGGAATACTGGCGAAAAAGAAGACAAGAAAAAGAAAAATCTCTCCTCCGGTTATTCGGTGGCAAATCAAAGCGCCCGAAAGTGATTTACCATCCTCGTGAATCACTTTCGACCTTCTTATCGCCCACCTCCACAATTCCAACCTGCATGGCCGCCGTTTGTTCGACTCGCCGCAACTTTTTATATCCACGCCGGCCCGAATGCTCCCGGCATTTGCAATTCTTCCCCACCAAGCCACACACCTATCTATTATAACCGTGGGAAAGCCCGGATATTATTCTCGTGAATGTCCCGGTCCTCGAAGATATAACCTGTGTTTTCGTGTTCCTTCCGAAGTCGGCCTCAACCACGTAACACAAGAATAATACCCAAAAGGATCGAAGGAAAGGGGGAAAAGAGAACTGGAAAAGTTTACTACACTAATGTGGAGGATATTCTCTGGGGAACCAATCATGATGGGTATGTTCCCCGTCGCAAGACACCCCTAGTATAATATTATTTGATTCGGTGCATCGCATACATTTGTCGAGAAAACATTTGTGGAGAAAAATGCGATAGCCATTGGGGAAATGAAGGATGAGTTTATTATACACTCACCCGGGAGGACGTATGAGTACTAAAGAGGTGGTATATCAGATCCCAATAACTTTAGGTGGATATGATTTCCCCACCAATATGATAGTTCTAAAGGATCAAGATATAGATGTGATCCTTGGTGTGAACTGGCCGTACCAATACGGTACTATTATAGATACCATCAATAGAACTATCAAGGTTAAGTTGCCCGAGAGGAATTCGAACTTCTTATTCAACTTCCTATTGTAAAGAGGACGGTTGAAAAAGTTTGTGCAACTTGTGTGAAAGAAATCAAAGACATCCCAAAGTAGTATGTGAGTTTCCTGGATGTGTTTCCGGATGATTTGCCCGGATTACCACCGAAAGAGATGTTCGATTCAAAGATAGAATTGAAACCGGAACTGCTCCCATCTCTCGAAGAGCTTATAGAATGGCACCTAAGGAATTAGCCGAATTGAAAGCTTCGCTTACAAGGGTTACTAGACAAAGGATTTATTAGACCAAGCTCTTCACCTTGGGGATGTCCAAATATTTTTGTGAAGAAGAAAGATCGGACTTTGAGGATGTGTATAGATTATCGTTCACTTAATGATGTGACGATCAAAAAACAAGTATCCTCTGCCCCTCGATTGATTTACTTTTTGATCAATTAGCCGGAGCCAAAGTCTTTTCCAAGATTGATCCGAGAGGTCGGGTATCATCAAATTAGGATTAGACACGAAGATATTCCGAAGACCGCCTTCACCACCCGATCACGGTCTCTATGAATATTTGGTTATGTCCTTTGGTTTAACCAACGCCCGGCTCATTTCATGTATTTGATGAATACAAGTGTTCATGTCGAACTGGATAAGTTCGTGGTGGTGTTTATTGATGACATTCTTGTTTATTCCAAGAATGAAGAAGAACATGCCAAGCATCTCGTAATAGTTTTAAAAACGGTGAGGGATCATCACCTTTATGCTAAATTTAGCAAGTGTGCTTTTTGGTCGAAGGAAGTACGGTTCTTGGGTCATGTGCTATCATCCAAGGAGTTGCCGCTTGACCCAAGTAAAGTGAAAGATATCCTCAATTGGAAACCACCAACAACGGTTCATGAAGTCCGTAGTTTTCGGGTATGGCGGGGGTATTACCGTCGATTCATTCCGGATTTTTCAAGAGTGGCAAAGCCTATTACGGAGCCAAGTAAAGAATCGCACCAAGTTTGTATGGTCACGAGTGTGAGCGTGCTTTTCGATTTTGAAGAAAGCACTAACCACTTTGCTCGCTTTTAGCTCAACCGGATATTGAGAAACCATTTCACGCCTATTGTGACGCATCCGGTATTGGTCTTGGTTGTGTGTTAATGCAAGAAGGCAAAGTTATTGCCTATGCATCACGCCAACTAAAGCGCCACGAAGAGCATTATCCAACCCATGATTTGGAGTTAGCGGCGGTGGTTCATGCTCACGAAAATCTGGCGTCATTATCCGTTGGGTAATACTTGTCATGTATATCTGCACCATAAAAAGTCCGAAATATATCTTTACCCAATCGGACTTGAATATGCGCCGAGAAGATGGCTAGAATTAATTAAGGACTACGACATAGAAGTGCATTACCATCCCTGGAAGGCAAATGTTGTTGCCGATGCACTCGGTCGAATCCTCGGTGTAATTGTCTTATCGCCAATATGAGGGATAGAACTTTATGTCAAGAATTAGAGAAATTGAATATAGGAATTGTTGAGCATGGTATGGTAACCAATGCCACAGCAAGAGAATCAACCATCAAGAATCGATTATTGATGCTCGAAAAGATTAGTAAGGGCATAGCACACATCAAGGAGAAAGTCAAACGGAAAACCTACCAAGCTCCGAATTGATGAGTCGACGTGCTATGGTTTAAAGATCGGTTGGTGGTACCAAAGAATCACGGGTTACGTCAACAAATCACGGATGAGGCTCATTTAACCGGATACTCTATTCATCCCTAAGTACTAAGATGTATCGATTTGAAACAGAGGTTTTGGTGGGCAGAGATGAAAATTAAAATTGCCCGATATGTAGCCGAGTGTGATACTTGTCGAGTAAAAGCTGTGCACATGAAAGCTGCAGGGCAACTCGCATCCTTTGCCTGTCCCTTCTTGGAAGTGGGAAGAAATCAGTATGGACTTTATTGTTGGATTACCCCGAACATCAAGAGGATTTAATTCTATCTGGGTTATAGTTGATCGACTTACTAAGATAGCCCATTTCCTACCAGTCAACGATCAGTATAAAGCAAAGAGAATATGCCAAGTTATATGTTCAACGAATCTTCAGTTTACATGGAGCCCCTAAGCATATTGTAACAGATAGAGGTTCTTTGTTTATGTCCAAGTTTTGGAAACAGATGCAAAAGTCACTTGGTACCAAATTAATTCATAGTTCGGGTTATCATCCTCAAACGGCAGACAAACGGAAAGAGTAAATCAGATTCTAGAGGACATGTTGAGAGCATATATCCTCAATTATTCGAAAAAAGTGGGATGACTGTTTGCCTTTGGCGAGTTTGCCTATAATAACAGCTTATCAAGAAAGTATTCAAATGGCACCGCTTGAAGCTCTATATGGTCGCAGATGTAGAACCCCATTGCATTGGTCGAACACGGAGAAAGGTGGTTCTACTGAGTAGACCTGGTTAAGGAAGTCGAAGAAAAAGTGAGATTTGTCCAAGCCAAAATAAAAGAGGCACAATCTCGACAGAAGAGTTACGCCCGATAAAAGGCGTAGGTGTTTGAAATTTGAAATAGGAGACTATGTATATTTGAAAGTGTCACCCATGAAAGGGGTGAATCGTTTTGGAGTTAAGGGTAAACTGGCACCTCGATACATTGGTCCATTTCAAATCCTGGAAAAATAGGGACCGCTTGCCTATCGACTTAGGTTGCCAGAAAGATTATCGCTAGATCCATGATGTTTTTCATGTATCTCGCTTGAAGAAATGCTTGCGAGTAGTACCGGTCGAGTGGTTGATTTTGAAGAAGTTAACTTAGAACCAGATCGACCTACTCGGAGTATCCTATTCGAATCTTAGACCGAAGGCCGGGTCACCCGAAGCAAAACTATCGGATGGTACAAGATCCAATGGAATCAAGATTCGAAAGACGAAGCTACTTGGGAATCAGAAGACTTCCTGAAGGAAAATTTTCCCAAGTTTCCACTTTCTTAATCTTTGTAAATGTAAGACCTCTTTTTGTTTTATGAAATAGTTAGAGATGTGTTTACTCGACACATTTCCTTTGCCGCTAGTAAACCCTAAGACTTTAAATCTCGGGACGAGATTTCCTTAAGGGGAAGGGGTCAGAACACCCCCACGGTGTTAATTACCCTAAAATATGGCATGTCATCATGATCATTGCAAAGCATCCATGTTTAGTCCACCATGTGTTGCATTGAACTAAAATAAGTTTATTTTATGCTTGGTTGCAATGTCGGTCAAAAAGACGCTGGGAGGAAGCAGATTCCTAAAGTGTCCCCTTGCCGGAAACCCTAATCTTCAACCCTAATTTGTCCCCTTTTACTTTATTCAAAATTTATCAAGATTTTGGGTATGGTCATTGAAGCATTTTTGTAGAGTTTTCAAAACTGAACAAAGTTGGTATTTTGAGTTTTCAAAGTTTAGTTCAAAATTTTGAAGTAATTTTGAATTTCATTCAAACCCTAATTACCCCCTTTTCCATATTTCAAAATTTATGCAAAATTTGAGAAAACTTTTAATAGTTAGTTTGTAGATCTTGTTGAGAGGAACAAAAGTCATGTACAAAGTTTTTCAAGTTGTTACATGATTTTAAAAGTAATTTTGAATTCAAATTTCAAATTTTGAAGCTGCTTTTCAAAAAAGTCATATTTAGAGGCAGAATTTGAAAATGGTCCAATTGACAAAGTTGTAGATCTTGAAAAATTAAGGGGGTTACTTTTTGGAAATTTTTGAGTTCAGTTCAAATTTTGAGAGTAATTTGAAAAGTTCAGTTTAGGGTTGGATTTTGGGGGATGAACGATGGCACCGAGCCAATCCACCTCTGCCACCGCCGGCGCCAACGTTTGCGCCGCCGTCCACCGTCGCGCCTGCGCTGGCCGACCACCGGGCACCTTCGCGGCGTCGCTATCCACCATTCGACCCCTCCATGCCTATAAATAGCCCACCATCGCCGCCGTCTCCCTCTTTTTTCCAATTTCGCGCCGACCCGACCTCCTCCGCCCGCCGTCGCGCGCCGTCGTTCCAGTTCTTGCCAAACCATCTTGCCCATCCTCTTCGTAACTTCCTTGCGCACCTCCGGAACCTAGTCGCGGCCCGCCTCGCCGTCGGAATCGCCCCGACGACGTCGTCTTCCGCCGCCGGTCGGAGCGCGCCGCCCTGACCTCGCCGTCGCCACCCGTCTTCGGTGAGAGTTTTACTCAACCAGCTTGTCAATTGGGTTGCCCGGGCGTCGTGGTCGTGAACGGCTCGACCGTTTTTGCGATTAAAGTCCCAGCTTCGCGGAACAGCGAAGCCGACGCCGCCGCCGCCGCCCGGCTCCGTCGCCGACCCTTCCCGGCTCGCCTACGCCCCAACCAAACCCCCGTCCTAGAACCACGGTGAGCCCCTCGCCCGCGATTCTGAAGTCGGTTTTCCATTTCGAGCACCGCCGGGCGCGGAACGCAGCGGCCGCCGCGCAAGACGCCGTCGGTGAGCACTGTGCACGGCACGTGAACGATCTTTGGCCGGCACTCTTCATGTTGGGCCTTCCAACACTGTTCCTTCAAGGGCGATCGACACTGTTCACAATGGGCCGTGAACAGTATTTGGGCCATGCACGATAACAGGCCGAAATCGCCCGTAACCCATTTTTCAATTATCCAGTGTTTTATTCAATTTCTTTATTTTGAATAGTGTCTCGATTTTCCAAATTTCATATAAATTCAAATATAGCTTTAAAAATTCTAAAAATTTTTGTGTAGCCTTCCCATGAGTATGTCTATCCATGAAAAATTTGAAACTTGAAATTTGAATACTTTTGGCATGATTTAAAAATACAAATTTTAATTGAAAAATGCATCTTCCTTGATTTTTAATAATTATTTTATTTATCCAAAAATCATGAAATTTATTTTGGTACTGTTTTAGAACATGACCTACCTGTACAAAATTTTTGAGCTTGTTTTGAGAAAGTTAAAAATTTTATTGTGTTATAACCTATCATTTCATGTGTTAAATAAATGTTTTATGTTTTCTAAATAAGGGTTTTGGGTAGAATTTTGGGTTGTTTTGTGAACCCTAAACCACATCACTGTCAGATGGTCCTTGAGAACTCCGTAGGCAATGGTGATGATATCTCGTAGGATAGTCCAACAAGTTGGTTTTGTTGGGTTGCAACTTTATCGTGAAGGAAAGTTGTACTCGAGTTGTTTATCTTTCCATGCACTCTTGCACCCCATGTTTATATGCATGGCATCATATTAAGCATGCACTATTCTTTCGTATAGTGAACGAAGAAGATCGTGAAGTTGCTTTGATCAAGTCACCGAAGAGGTCTTTTTCGTTGATTCGAATTCGAGTATCGAGATCCATCGTCCGAATCAAGCTTCTTCACCGATCAAGGCAAGCCCCGGTTCATTTAAACATTCCTTGTGTTTTTACAAAAGCTTTATATCACCTTTGCTTTATGCTTTGCATTAGGTGATAGGAGTTAAGTGACAACCTAATTGATGCATTATCCATCCTTGATTATTGCGATATCTACCTTGATAACCCTGTTTTTGCTAAAATGCTAGAACGCTTAGCCTTGCTATACTAGTTAGACTTTTGAGTCAAAATGTGACAAGTCCCTTATGATAGCCCGAATGGGCGCTTGATGAAAAGGATGCTTTTTGATGAAACCATACCGGGATATGGTGATAAAGTTGAGACCTGGTCGGGTAATTTGCATTGAGAATGGAGTCTCGGTGTAGTATTTCCGGCTTGTCGATTAAGGACTTGAAACGTGTAAGTCATGTGGACTGAGATTATGGAACGCACCTGCGCCGAGGTCGTTGGACCAATGGCACATCTGTCATGGGGGTTGCCCCATCGCGGTCGACCCTAGTTCCGGACACATACTCCGGTAAGCCCGATCTTGGTGGTGTCAAATCGGAAACGCGTAAACCGCAAGACCGGGAGTGGAGAGATGGCGGGAGTACGTGTTACCCTCGTGGGTTAAAGTCCCGGATTGGAGGCGTCACGGTACTCTCGGGTGGCGTGGGGCGCGGGTTCCGTTTTTGAGTATCCGGAAAGGGTTGATATATGCAAGCTTAAGTGCTACATATGTCGTGTGGAAAGAACTCCCAAATTTGGTTAATCGATTTCGAAATCGCCGTGCTTCTCGGATATGGAGACTCGGTTTCCCGACTACATTGAGATTTAATTATGGAACAAGGAAGAGTTGGAATAAGTAATGGAACTTCTACAAGTGTTTGTCAGTAGTATAAGATCACCTAGAATAGGTGATAAACTTACTTGAAAAAAAAAATATTGAAAGTGAGGATTTACCATTAGTAAGCTTTTACGCAAAAAATGAGTCCTTGATACTTGCTAAAGCCTTACCTTGATTCCTATTAGACCAAAGCATTCCCGAGTCTCCTCCTATTTTCTTTAGTCGGGTAAGACTTGTTGAGTACTCCGCACTCGGGGTTTGTTGACCCATGTTGCGGGATCCGGGAGTCATGTTTGCACCGGCCGATGCGTCTTTGCATGACGGTTCTTCAGAAGAAAGTGACGAGGAGTGAGAAGAGGGACCTGTAGGCGTGGTCGGTGTGTAATATTTGTAGAAAAACTTCGCTACTCAAACTTATAAGTATTGTAAAACTTGTTTTGAATAAAAGCTTGTAAAGTTTTGTAATATAAATCTTCCGCCGTTTTACTCGATTATGTATGAAAAGTGTTGTAATCTTGCAATGACCTCGTGAACGGATCCCGTTTGGAATAGTTAATAGTACTTTTCGGGTTATGGGTGAACATATGTGACTATTAAAGGTTGTTGAACCGATAATTAGTACATGTGGGCCCCGTAATTTGGAAGGTTCTCGTTACAATCATCGTCGCCTCCTACCTCGCCGTTCATCGTCGACCCTCGTCATCTACGACATCACGCCGCCGATCGTCGTCGCCACCGCCATCACGCCGCCGATCGCCGCCCAAACCGGCCGTCGCCGCCCCCCAACGCCGCCACCGCCCGCTGCGTCACCGCCGGAATCCATCCGGTTTGTGATACCGTATCCGAGACCGTGCGATCCAACCACGCCACCGCCGATTCGATGGTCGCTCATTTGCCGCCATACCGGAGATGATCATGGAGGCCATCTACGCCGCTTTGAACCGAGAACACCGCCCGACAAAGCTGCGATCTCCAACTACATCAAGGTCAAGTACAGCTCCATCCATCCGTCCCCGCACCACGCCATCTTTGCAGACCACTTCTCCTGCATGAAGGCCATCGGTGAGCTCGACGACCTCCTCGACGCCACCCCCACCATGGGCGCCACCGACGACAACGGTGCTCCCACGTCGCGCCGCCGACATCGTCCCCTCCACGATCACCGACGTTGCAAGCAACGAACACACCTACCCCAAGGATGCACAAGGCGAGGAAGCTCGGATCGGATCAAATCAGAGGCTACCACCGACGTCCACCCGGTACTTGATGAAAAGCCTACCCAACTAGGCTAACATCGCGAGGCTACAACGACGGTCGAGATAAGTTCCTACGCCACCAACATCCTCTCGACACCGGGAACACCAGAGCATCCACGCAACCACCATCAGGAGCAACACAACGATGTCGTCCGACACCGACGCCGATGTCGCCGATCTCAACCCCGGCGTCATCGACAACGCCCCAAGGGTGCCCCAACAACATCAACAACAACCACGTCGTCGCCAACCATGACGTCCTCAACATCGACGACATCGCCAACGGCGGCGACGCTACCATGGGCGCCACCAATGGCAACGACGCCCTCAGGGACGCCAATGCCAGTGACGACCCCCCTGACGTCGACACACTCGTCTACTCGCTGACCTTCAACAGCGACAACAATCTACTACACCTGCTGGATGTCCCTCGGACTTCCACCATGGCGGAGAACGTCAACAAGTGAACTGCGCATCTCATCGCGGCTTCGACACCGGCAAGTGCTTTATCGGCAACCCCACTCTCGGCGATCAAGCGCACGATAACACTAGTGCCCGACTCCGGCGGTAGCGAAGGCACCCCATCATCACCACGACATCGGAACATCATCACAGTCAAAGACATGAGGTATGCCGTTATCTACCTGATAATAGCGGTACTTCTCTGGTTCATCGGCATGCCAAGCCAGGCGCCACTGGAGGACTGCGACACATCCACATGATGTCTACCTTGCGGCTTCAAGCTGCCCATCTACGGCGACCTCATCAGCAACCTCGCGCCAACGCAAAGGGACAAGGACTCGTACGACTACATCGGCACCTTCAAGTTATACCAACGGGCTCCATGCAACGGGACACACTACAGCGGGAGGATCCCCCGCGATGGACGGCGATTCAATTCGCTCATCTCCTCGACGCCCCTCCTTCACGTTCGTCACATAGCTCGACGACAGCGGACGGACACAACCGCATGGACAACTTGGCTATGATGACCAGGGGTACCTAAACCCTCGACGACATCGGCGTCAAAATGCGACTACGCTCTAAACTTCACCAACAGCCTCTACAGTAAGTTTTGGGCTGCAACACACCAGGAGGCGCCCTGCATGTTAGGCACGATGATCCAACTCGCCCACCAGTTCGACGCTCCTATCTCCTATGAGGTCTCCAGCAAACATCGACTTGCGAGCTCCACCGACGACGACATGAGGTACTGTGGGGATATGGACCCATATACCCTCATGGCTCTACATGGGCCGCACCATGCAAGGAGGCCCGGCCCAAGACGAGAAGGCGTGCGGCACATGCACGGCTATTATATTGTACCACATTGTTTACCAAGGCATGTAACCCTGTCTACCAGACTATATAAGGTGGGCAGGGATCCCCTCAATCTCAACTTAGATCCCTCACGATCTATCTTGTAACGATTCATTATTCCACCAAGCAATACAAACTATAAGCAGGACGTAGGTTTTACGCCCTCACGACGGCCGAACCTGGGTAAAATCTCGTGTGTTTTGCCCTTTCTGTCTTGCTTAACATCCTGTTAGTCGTCTAGCGCACCTCTACCGATCACAATCTACTAGCTTGGGTACACCCCTGCTAGGTTATCGCCGATAACCCGTCGACAGGTACATGCCACCCAAATCGATCCCCTACCTCGTCGACCTTGTCGTTACCCCAGAGGCTCTCATCCTTCCTCAACTCGCTACACCGACCGACGACAAGCTACATGGCATCGCCGGAACCATCAAGCTCCAAGAGGGAGCAACAGATTGGGCGCCACTCAAGGAGATTGGCGTTCACCTCCCGACGACCTCGCCAACCATGCCAGGCTTCACGACAAGCACCCAGGCGGGTGGAGGAGCCCCCACAGAGCTTCTTGCCATCGGTGCCAATCTTCTACATCGACAACCACTGTTACTACACCACGAGTTTATCAAAGGTGCTACGGGATATTCTCCAATCAGGTGGGATCCTTCTGCACACTTTTACGGTTGGCTTTCACCCCTCGACGTACTCGCCACCGGTGCAAACCTCTCAGGAGAACAATGGAATTCCATCCATTGGGCCAGCATCAGCAAAGGTCAGCGTCTTCATCATCGCCCAACTCATTCGCCGACATAGGTGGATGCAACAATCTTCGAGCCATGCTTCGATCAACCCGTCAACGACAACGGCCGTCTGTGAGAACCACAGCCGCGAGGGCCAGCCGGGGAAAAGGGGAGATGTCACAAACCATATCGGAGGTCCCAATGGGCCATGCGCCCACGCCGCGACGCGGGAGGGTGGCCGCCCTAAGCCCACCGCCGCCACACCGTCTTCATCGGCTTCTTCATTAAGTAATAGATATTTAGGGAATAAAGATAGGAATAAAATATGAAATAAAATCGGGGATTTTTTTAGATGCAAGTCTTCTCTCGGACTATAAATATAAGGGACTTGTAATCGGTTGGAATCAATCGAGAAAAATTAAAGGGGTAACACCCAACGGCTTGACTCTCCAAACCCTAGATCTCTCTCTCTCGTGGCGCACGTGCACCACCACCGCCACCGCTGCCGCCCTCACGGGGGCGCCACTCGCGATGTCGGCACCTAGCGCCCGCCCGCCGCTCTCGCCGTCCCCTCGTCACCGCCCGGGAGGCTGGCATGCGTCATCATCGTCGCCTCTTGCCTCGCCGTTCATCGTCAACCAACGTCATCTACGCCATCACGCCGCCAATCGTCGTCACCACCGCCATCGCCGGCCGCTCGCCGCCCCCTAACGCCGCCGCCCGGCCACGTGTCATCGCTTCTTGGGAATCCGTCCGGGTTTGTGGCGGCTATGATTAACATTAACGGGGGTTTCTTGAGGCTAAGAGCCTAAGACCCAATTATAGCGGGCTAAAACAACTTTCTTTTTAAGAGGAAAACAACTAAATTAAACGTGAGTACAAATAACGGCATACCGTCGAGACGGTTTGGACCGGCTTCTATCTCCATTCTAAATTATAAGTCATTCTAAATTTTTTTTGAAGAGTTAGAGTATTTCATGTTTGACCAAAATTATAGAGAGGATTACAAAGATTTGTATAAATAGGTATATCATGAAAGTATAATTAATGAAGAATCTAATAATAGTTAGTTGACATCCTAAATGACATTATCTTATCATATAGGGAGTAAATTTAGTCAAACTTAAAAATACTTATCAGTTAGGCCTGGCCCGTTCCGCTGTCCAATCCACGTGGATTGCCTCCGGCCCGTTTTGAAGTCAGGCCCGCCTCCGAATGCTGTTTGGTTTGGCCTGGGCCGGGAAGGAAACTGGCTAGGTTTGGCCATTCCGCCCCTTGAGAGGCCGGAACAAAGCCCCACGGCCCCCACCTCGTACCCTCCGGAGTGGACGACGCGAGAAGAGGCGAGGCTGCCACGATCACCCGCAGTGGAGGGACGGCACGAGGCGACGGCGACGGCGACGGCAACGCTATCGACTCCAACGATACGTCCTTCTCCCTCCTCATCCTTCCCGCTAGTGATTTCCTCGCTCTCCCCTTCGTCTTCGTATGCTCTCCCTTCTCCCTCCTCATCCTTCCCGCTAGTGATTTCCTCGCTCTCCCCTTCGTCTTCGTATGCTCTCCCTCCTCTAGGGTTGTTGAATCTTGGACGGCGAGAGATCTAGTTCTAGTTGAGGTCCACGGTGCGGGTATGCGGGATGTGGATTACATCTTGCGGTAGTGAGTTCTCCTGTTCCTTTCCCTTATTTCTCGTTGGTGCTGCCTAGGGTTCACAGTTCTGCAAGTCAAGGTTCTTGTTATTGGCTCTCTTCTTGTCGATCTAGTTAGTACACAACACGTCAGCAACGCCCCCAGCTTCTTCTTTTTTCAATTTTTTCTTTTTTGCTACCACCAATCAATACCAAGGTGCGTACGGCGGACACCAATCACAAACTGCATGCCAGAGATAGGAGATGGTTGGGGAGTGGAGCACTACTAAAATAGAAACTCTTTGAAATTCTGTGTGGCCCAAGTAAGTTGACTCAAGATTTGTGTATGTATGGCCTGTCTTGTGTTCAGTTTGTACTGAAATTAAAAGGAGAGGCACTTAAATGGCTATTGCATTATTAGGATGCAGACGATGGCATGCCATGGGTTAATGATGCAGAGTTGCAGACAATGGCAAGCCATGGGTTAACACATTGGAGATGTCTGAGTAACAGAGACATCGAAGCAACTATTTAAATAAATAAGCCACGTCTTTGTATCTATATGGCATTACATTATGTTGTTCTCAAAACTATGTCTTATGGTTTACTCACTGTGCATCCATGCATGTACTTGCATGGATGTGCTTAGTTAGCTCTGTTATGAGTCCTGCAATCAACACTACAGTTGTTCACCGAACACTGGACACTTTCTTGTGGTTTGTAAATTCTTGGTAGTTCAATATGACCCATCAGCTCATACTCGTAAGTTGTTGGAACATAAATATAACTATGAAGCTGCATCATCTCTGAAGTTTATGCAGCTGTATAGCGGTGTGGGTTTTGTTTGAGTTTTTGAAAATAAATAAAAGAAACAGGAAGGTAATGGAACATCTTTAGCTACTTACAAATTCTTCTGAATTTACAACAGCTACATTTATGAAGAGATGCCATGAACATGTGTTACACTTGTCCACCCTTTGTGCTATTATTAGCTTCATATAATTCACTGGATTCTTAAGTTAGTAGAGAGCCCATGCAGTATTGACAACATACCGGCTTGGTTAGCACTCGTTAGCTTCTGTTTATTATTATATAAAGTTCCATTGGACATCTGTTTGTTATGCATGTACCTAGGGAATGTTCTAGCAGTATTTGCATACTTCGATATAGGTGACTTAAATTGCTTAGAAATTGAAGACGCCTAACTGATCAGATTTTCTTGATGAATCAGAACTGAAAAGTCTAGTTCAGATTGCTTTCAGTCATTGAAAAATCTGGTTCATTGTTATCACACAAAGGGTTGTGGCATGATATTTCAAAAAATTCACATTTTAGAAATTGCAGGTCTTGTGTGATTTTTTTTGCTTAACAAATACCTTTTCTTGTTACTTGCAGATCCCTCCAGCATCATTTAGAGAAGGTGAACTCCCCTTCTTGGGATCCAGTACCAATTTCGAAGGTACTAAATTCTGACTTCAACAAGAGAGGCTTTCCAATGTGGTTGTGAAGTAGATGTAGAATCAACTTTACTTGTGTGCCGACAGTAGCAGTAGTTCAGTGCACTTTATTTAGTAACAGCAGAGTACTTTTTTTTTGACATGCTTTCAATGGGCTGTTAGTCTCTTTTGTCAGTACTTCAGTTTAGCAGTAGTGCAGTTTAGTCATCAGCTAGAACAGTGCAACTTGCTAGTTAAATTCAAACCGTGGCAGTGTAAGCATAGCATACCTGAGCAGTGGGCAGACATGAATGAGTGGCAAACTAGCTGCTAGTAATATAATGGATGATGGTTGTCCCCCTCTTTTTAAGTTTGGAAACCCTCATGGATGATGATAGCTTACTACCTGACCTGACAGAACCTCCCTTCTAATTAGCAAACCAACAAATTGCCCTTTCACTTAGTGCTAGATTTTCAGTTTCGGTGTTAAAAACACAATCATTTGTTTGTAATCTTATGATGTGATATATGTGATATAGAAGATATGTGAACTTAACTTTTGTGTTTTAGGTTGAAAGAGAGGTATCTGAATCTTCGAGGCAAAGGAAAAAAAAATCATTTTGTGAGCTGGGGCAAAGGGTGTCCTACATGGAGAATGCAATTTCTCATGCATGATTGCAGTATTACTTGTGGCATCTATATTTGTTTCCTTTTTTTTATTTTGGTGATTGAAGCAGTTGTAATCAAACAAAGGACGCTGCAGCTGCTACTGAACAACGTCTGCGTGTTTTCCCCTTGCCGCTGCTCTGTGTTAGTTGGCTCATGGCACGGTCGGAATTCTGTAGTAAAATGGTCATTTGTCAGTATAATCTCTGCTGGAGCAGTGTTGCTTAATAGTTCCCTCCATTCCAAATTATTTGACATTTTTTCCATTTTTGGACACATAGCTTTTGATATGTACTTGAATATACGCTATGTCTAATTACAGAGAAAAAACAAAAAGAAACATCAAAACGTTTTGTAATTTGGAATGGAGGGAGGACATTGCTAAGTTAGGTTTTGGCTCATTTGGTTTAACATTTGCAAGGTACTTGTGGAAATAACCGTTAGCAACTTTATTTATGTATTACATCTATATATATTGCTACTAATGCTACACCCTCCGTCTCACAAATAAAAACGCAATTATTTGACTTTTACAAATCCTCTTTGACCATTCGTTTTATTTAAATTTTTTGAAAAATAATAAAATAAATAAATCATGCGAAAAAGTAAGTCATACAAAATAAATAGTATATTAAATTTTTTTTTAAATAAGACGAACGGTCAAATGGGAATAGTTGAAGTCAAAGAATTGCGTTAAGTCAAAGAATTGCGTTTATTTGTGAGACGGAGGGAGTTGTATATACTATATAGAGCTTATGTGATATATAAGGTAATAATTAGTGAATTTGCAAATAGGGGTATATGCTTACTGGGCCCTGGTCGTTTGGCAGCGATGCGGAAGCCGGTTGTACTTACGCCTCTATACAACACCTCACAGCCCAGCGCATCGCGGCCAACAAGTAGAAAGCGCTTATTGGGCCGATTGTGGTGACGGATGACCCAAGGCCACCAACGTTTTAAATTAAAGTTCGCCGCCGCTGGCCCACTCGTGACCTTGTCGTACAGGGAATTGGCGCCTTCGATAAAACGAGGTGGGTGACCTAGTGAGGGGTAGGTAGGTCCCATTCCCACTTTCCCAGCAAAAGATTCCGTTCCAATACCTCCCTCCCTCCTGGTCTCCCCATTCTCATCCCCATCTCCATGGATTCGTGAGTGGCACTGTAGATGGACTGAAGATGGTGAGCGCAGGCCGGCCGGAGAGACGGAATGCGGCCAGCTCGGAGCCGTGCGAGGGTCCGGTCTCCGGGTACCGGGTGGCTGTGGCTCCGGGCCCCGGGACGCCATGCCGCCCACGGCCGCTCATGGCGTTCAGTCTGGTGTTGGTCGGCTGCACGCGCAGTCCGGCTGTCCGGCCCCCGGCCGGCGTGAGATTGTGCGGCGGCGACCGTCCAGGGAGGCGAGGATGATGCTGGATCTATGGGTTTGGGTGGCCCAGGCCAGCCCGACCCGGGCCCTTCCTTTGGGCTGTGCTGCTATTTTAAGGTAACACAAATCGGCCCCTCTTGTGTCAAAAAAAAAAAAAAAAAAAAAAGCCCCTCATCCCGCCCAACCTCTACCAAATCCGGCCAGTAAAAACCCAAACCCAGAACGGCAAACCGGCCACCACTATTTTTTTTAACAAAGGGTCCTGCGTCACCTGTGGGGCGTGCGGGTCACGTGGGGGCCGCAGGTGTCTTCATCTCCACGTGTCAGCGGGCCAAATGCCTTCCACTCGGGGATTGCGTGCGCCGCACTCTCCTAGCCGCCACGGCGCCTCGTGAGTATCTTCTGGTCTGACGTTGGCTAACTGTCGCTGCGAGGCTGATTCGGCTGACCGACGACGTCAGTCTCCTCCTGCCTCCTCGCGTGCATCGTTCTGCGTGTTAAAACTTCACCAATCATTGAACGATTTGCATTCAGTGTTCAGAAACACTTTCAATCTTGGATGGAAGAAACACCACAATGCCTTATCATGTTATGTTGATGTAATTTTTGCATTTCCAGAGCTCTGTGCATCTCATCTTGGATGGGTCAGAGAAGCGGGTCCCTCCGTCATTACATTTGTTGCCAAGAGTACCATTGTAACTGGAACATTAAGCTCGGAACAGACAAGGTCGAAAATTTTTACAGATGGAATTGTCAAAAAAAACTTGGAATCGATGGCAGTGATTTTCATTGAACGATTAATTAGAAGCTGGAGGTACATGAGTGGCCAGGCAATGTGTGCCACATATAAGTTCAGGCAGGACATTTTGCTATTGTGAATGTTAATGGCTATTCTCGTGGAAATTTTGAACATGATACAGCCACATATCCAGGGGCGGACCCATAGGGTGGTCGTGGTGGTCCACCGACCACCCTGTCGCCCGCATGTCAATGACACATAACAGAAACAATGAAAAAAAAAAAAAAAAAACAAACGTCATGCCGCTCCAGCTAGCGGAGTTGAAGCGACATCGACGTAACCCTGAGGGCGGCGGCGGCGGGACTCACGCGAATCGCGAATTCGCGATCTACTTGGGTCGCCGCCGGTTTGGGACGCCGCCATTGGCCATCGCGGCATCGGCCGTCGCCGATCGCCCCGGCGCCGCCAATCCACCGGGAATAGGATTCGCATCAGCACAAAGACTAGGGAGCCCGCAACCATCGGGCGCAGAACAGCAGCCGAGTAGCCGATCAGGGACATCAATCCGCGTGAGGCTTCACGCTTATGTGAGTTCTTCGCTACTCCTCCTTGTCTTCACAATTGATGATTTTTTAGTCTTCTTTGATCATAATTGGTGAGTGTTTTTTTCGGTCATCTTGAATCATGAAGAGAAACGGAGACATTTGATCTTTTTTTGAAAAGCATCAAAGAAAGCGGCTGTTGTTGCTTTAAACCCTAACCCGCTTCAGATGAAAATATTATGGAAGAGCAAAATCAAGAAGAAGAAAGAGTACAAGTTCAAGAAATTACAGATCCTTTGCCCTCATCCCCTGCCGCCGCCACCACCACCCGATCAAAGAATAAGATAGGTGACACTTTCTTGGATGATTGTCTTGTCACATTTATTGAGCGGGATATTTTCTTCTAAGTTAATAAAGATGATATAATGGAGACATTCATGTCATTGAGAAAGCGGCGGATAAACAATTAATATTGTAAGTCTCTCATATTGCTATTTTTCGAGGTATTTGTATTCCATTTCAACAATTTATATTAAGATTTAACATTGTTTTACCGAATTATAATAGGGTTTTATCAAATTATAAATGGTTTATCGAATTCTATAAAAATGTTTTTTGGGGCGACCACCCTATGCTTAAAAGCTGGGTCCGCTCCTGCACATATCCATGTCACTGGGAGGCCCTTGAATGTGGCAGTGGTGTTCCGAGTTACGATGACATTCCATACCTTAAAAAGCATACTGATATCGACAATGGTGGACGCAATGCAGATAAACAAGATGGGCATAGTGGTGGTGGTAAACAGAAAAGGGAGGGAGATGGGAATGGAAGGCAGGGAAAGAGCAAGGGCAAAAGAGGAGAGGAAGGGGGACGCAGATGGGGAGGCGTGGATGGAAGGGAGAGGGCGACGGATTAGTAGATTTGTATTAATTATTAACCACGGGCGGAGGGAGATCTACGCGCGACGCGCATCGGAAATTTGCAATCAACGCCTCATTGCGCTACGTCGACGCGACTCGCTATCCGCACGGGACCGGTGTGGGACCGTATGTCAAACCTGGCATGTCTGACCACCGGTCCACCACCACCTGCCTCGCCAGCGCCCGCACCAGAGCCTAGGCACCAGAGGACGCACTCGCCGCCATCTCCTTCGCTCCGCCTCGCCTCCAGTCCGTCGCTTCTTCCATCCGCTTGCTCCCCGGCGGGCCCAGGTACGAACAGCAGACACTCCCTCTCCTTGTTTTTCGTCTCTCGTCGTTGTTTTTGTTTGGGGGCGGGCGGCGGCTGGGGGTTTGGGGTGGCGGGGTGCCGCCGTGCCGGGGTGGGGTGGGGTGGGGGGGTGTTTGTGGCGCATTTGGTTCCGGCGTGTTTGGGATGGATCATACCTCCCGCACCGACGCCATGGCCGCGCGTAGACGAGCCGCGGCCCCGCGGGCGCGCGAGTATTCGCCGCAACCACGGCGGCGCGCAGGCGAGGCGCGGCCTTGCGCAGTCAAACCACCGCGGTGCGCAGGCGAGGCGCCGCCGCCACGGCCACGGCGCGGCCTTGCGCAGTCAAACCACCGCGGCGCGCAGGCGAGGCGCCGCCGCCACGGCCACGGCGCGGCCTTGCGCAGTCAAACCACGCCGCCACGGCCGCGCGCAGGCAAGGCGCCGCCGCCCCTCCGGCACTCGCCCATGCAGTCTGCGCCCATGTTGGACGGACGGAGCTTGAAGAAGCTGACGTCACCCACACGTCTGTGACTTGATTCAGAGAGAAACAGCACAGGGCTGTTTTGATCCGAATCTGTGGTAACGCCTGAGACGGGATTGTCTTCTGAGCTTGGGAGTTAGAATTTATGAGGTGGACTAAATTTTATTTATTTTTAAAAATTATTAAGAGGATGGCAAAATTTGTGTAAGGGGTGACATGGTGGGGAGGCATTGGACAATTGGGGTCAGATTAGCATACATGAATAGCCGACCCTGTTTCAGAGATCTTAATTATTTTAATTTCCTTTGGTTCCTTGGTTCAACTGCAGAAATAAATTGTCTCGTTGGTTTTCCTATTCGAGGATGGCCTATTCGAAGATGGCGTTCCAAGTTGAAGATGATGGTAATGTGCTGCAAGTTATCCGTGTTGTGGGGCCACGTCGTCCGGTAATTTTTTTTCCTAATCTTAACACTCTTTTCTAGTACTAGTAATCCTGTTTTCTCTTTTCAAAATGTACGCGTTGGTGTGGCAAAATGAGTTTTGCCTGCAGGATAATCATTGTTCTGGGTGATTTTCATTGTGTCAAAACTATCTTTTTGTCCAAAACTTCACCAATTCTTGAATATACTTAGCATTTGATCTTGAAAAATGGCTCCACATTCTCTAAACCACCAGTCATCTATGAACAGAAGAAGCACTGTAAATGCCTTCTCATTATTTTCGTGTATTCTTTGCATTTTTAGAAATCAGTGTAAGAAGCACTATATAATGCATTCTCATTATTTTCATGTATTCTTTGCATTTTTAGAACTCGGTGTGTCTCAGCTTGGATGGGCCAGAGGATCAGGTCCTCCTTGATTACATTGATTGTCAAGAGTATTTTCTTAGTTGGAATGATGAGCAGGCAATTGTGCGTGGGGACAATGTGTCCAAGGTGTTTACCACACGGTCCACAACTACTCGCTCCACCTTTTACTATGCCATTACCTACAAACAAAATTTCCTTGTCTTTGTAATTGAGGGTCGCACAGGATGGCTTCATGGATATTATGCAGTTACAAGCATTGACGGAAATCTGCGAAAGTTAAGGGGATCCATGAGTTCAAGTCACTACAGAAAGAATTTTATATAAAACCATGATAGATGTATCCGTCTCCCTTTTGGAGGGAATCATAGTGACATATCTGGATGCATTGCGGATACATCGATTGGCCTGGAAGCCCTTAGAGATGCATTTGATACCATCTTGGCATATAATGGGGGTGCCAAATATGTAGGCGCCACGGCAGCTTTTGGTATCATTGTCGCACATATGTGAATCGCTGAAGCTACAGCCTGTGTTTGACCGCATTTGTGAAGCATTTGTGAACCCAGGTGTCGAAAAGCTTGGTAAAGGAAGTGACATATCCATACCAGATTCAATTACAAAATGGACAAAGCTGAGTCGCCATGGAATGCGTGTAATTGAAAATCCAGATTATGAAGTTTATAGAAACGAGTTCCCAAATTTAAGTTCGGAGCAGGGCATATTAGCTCTTTTGCGGGTTCTGAATGTTGATGCCTACAATGGGGGGCCTTTTAAACATGATGTCGCCACAAACCCACGTCTCTGGGAGCCCCTTGAACCTGGTACTAATGTTCCGAGTGTTGTTGGTATTCCCTTTCTTGAAGAGCATACTTCTGATGAACGTGGGGGAAAGGATAGAGATGGAGGAAAGGATAGAGATAGAGATCAACAAAATGGCGGGCAAAGTGTTGGTAAACAGAAAAGGGAGGGAGATGGGAAGGGAAGGCATCATGGAAAGCACAAGGGCAAAAGAGAAAGGGGAAATAGAGTAAGAGGGCAACAGGGAGGGGGAGGGGGAGGGAGAGGGAAACAGAGAGGAGGGATAGTTTATCAGCTGCTGGTTTTCCTCTCATTGATGGATGGAGTGGTGGACAAGGTAAAGAGCTTTCAATGGACCAGAACCCAATTGATGTGTTGTGCAACCAAAGGATTTGGTTTGCATGTACATGCTGATGTGTAAGGTATTGAGATCTTACTCTTTTTGCAGTAGTTTTAATGAGCATCATTCATTATGATCATTTGCTCTATCATGCATTGACCAGTATCATGTGCAACCAGATTGGTTCAGTTTCCCTCTGCTTTGTTGATTTCTCTTTTTTCTGAACACAAAATGTTCATGTTCTATGAGAATTAGCATTGAATGTCCATGATTCAGAGGTTTCCAGGTCTACTATTTTGAAATGTTCACTCTTTCACTGCGCAGCATGTATCAACATGGGTGAATGCATGTACAATCATAGGGAGAATACACTCTATGGTTAGCACATATAGCTAATGACTTCTCACGTTTTCACCTTGCATGGCGTAACTAACTGTGGTTAGCCACCTCTCTCTCCTATGCTAGAGAGTTCGTTGTGTTATGCGTTGTTTTGTGGAATTGCCACAATCTTACCTCGGGGCTGAGGCTGTTGTATGGTTTTAGTCCGGTTTTCCATAATTAACTGGACAACATCCGGCCATCTTGGGCCAATATATATAAAAATTCAGGTGGGGAACGCCTCCCCCCCGGTGAAACTTCAAAAAAAAAAAAACTAACTGTATGAACTGGAATTTTGAGAGCACTAATAACATTTGTCAGATGATATAATGTTGAGTTAATGCATGTTGTTGATAATATATAGTGGAGCATTGTTCTTTCAGATTGGGTGAAAAAATACTTGTGATACAGCCATTAATTAACTTTGTTATTGCTTTATATTGATATTATGTATGCATAACTGTATCTATATTACTGGCAGCACTTGGTTAATCCTTCTGTGGTTTTGCAGCCTCCTTGCATGACAAATCTCCAACAACATGATCTTGGAACTGTGGTTATGACACGAGGTGGAGATAGGCTATCCTGGACTGAAGCTCTGAAGTGGATTAGTACTGCTCTTTTGGGATTAGAGGAATGGTACCTTATTGGATGGGGTTGAGAAGTGAAGCACATTTGTTCACGCCTTCTCCTATGAGGTAAGTGGATATAATCTGGCAGTCATCACCCTTTCACAACTGTCCAAATGTGGATACTTCTTCGTAGCGCCAACCTTATCGCTTCGAGAAAAAAAATTAGAGCCCAATCAATAATATTTTTTTGAAAACTTTGGCAGGAGCTCTGCCTTTCAATTAAGATATGGATATGGGTGAAGAACCTAATCAATAATAGAATCGGTGTTAATATGTTTTATGCAGTATTGCTTGTTAAGATTGGCACCATCTCACATGTCTGTTTGTGTAACTGTCATTTTAGATGAATACTGATTGCTTGACCCCTTTTTTGTGCTGACGTTTCAAAATTCGGTATTTCAAAATGTCAGGTGAAAGCTGTTGAGTTGACATGTTGTTCATGTGACCGACCAACCTAAGGAGGAACTAGGCGTTTTTTCCATCAAGAAAAATGGTTAGCTTGACTTGTGTTTATGACGACTTGAACCTGTGTGGTTGGATGGGGGGACCAACCAACTGAGCTTGTTGAAGTCAATCGGCTGTACCCAGGAGGCAACTGAGCTGCTGTACTGCTATTGTTGTTCCCACTTGTGCCTGATGTTAAGAATATTCTTTCTCGGTAATATACACGTATTTTGGAACTTGTGGTGTAATATTCTTTTATACATGTATAAGAGAGACTAACGGAGGGTAAACTGGTGCCTTTTGCAAATATATCTGTTTGTTGTTTTCAAAGGCTGGGCACTGCTTGCTATTGATCATACGCCAAGCATGTTTACTATGCTTCTGTTCGAGATATGAGTCCCAGCTCTGAACCGTTAGCCAGATCCAAATCTACAGCATGTTTGGGCATGTTGTAAACTCCATTGTTTTTTCCAGTAACTCTAAAGTGTATATTAGTTTCTACAACTTTTTGGCGTTGTAGATTTGTGTTGAGCTCTGTTTGGCTTGTTCCAGAAATACTCAGATTCGCCACCAGAAAATCCATTAACGGCTACATAATTTTCAGCACCAGGTAGACCAGGCGTTACCAACCAAGAGAAGTCGGGGAAGCCAACTCTAAAGATTGTGCAAGCTCAGGTACAGTCAGTGCGTGCCCATCGGTGCTTGGAGGATTTGCGTGGTGCGTCTCACACGTACTACTGTACTAATCCTTCCAATCTGTTTGGACGATTCAGAGAATAAGCCATTCAACAGACCAGTGCTTCAGGAGTAATTGTGACTTAGAGCACAGAATAAGTTCTTGCATAGTGTAAGAAGAGCAGCTCGGTGGGAACTGAAACATCATCGTTATATGAACTGCAACAATATATATAATTTAATCTTATCTTTTCTCTCATCTTTTTCAGGTTGAAAACAGTGCAAAGGAAGGAAGTATGAAGATTTTTTTTTTTTCACACTCAGGGTAACCCATTTCCATTAACTTGTAACGGAAATACAAAGCATTCAGGGATATTACATACGAAAAGCAAAAAGAAGTATGAAGATACTCCCATGACACAAACAATCAGCTACAATTGCTCCGAAGAAACAATGATTTGTGCAGCTTTTCCTTCTTTTGATCTTAAAACTTGTTCCTCATTGATAGTCTGAAACTTGTTGAGCAATTGACAGTCTGAAGAACAATTGATAATCTGATGAAACAAAGGAGGTTGTACTGCCAATAATCGGGAGCTTGTTCTTCTGAAGAAATATCTGTTCAGTAATTGTATAGGTGCTGCAATAGCTATTTCTTTCCTGTGATCTGTGCAGCTTGAAATTAGTGGTTGAAGTAACAGCTTGGCAGCAGTGTAGCTAAGGTGCTCTGTTCTACTGAGGAAATGCTGCTGCTCTTCACTTCGATTCCTACAGTTTTCTTTATGTCCAAAACCTGCAAGACAATAACAACAGTCGCCCTTTTCAGTTAAGAGGGAACAAGGGTTTACACACTGAGAAAATAATTACAACAGTTGCCAGTGGAAACAACACCACACCGGTCTGCACCCAGAGACCGCACACTGGGGGGGTGGGCTGGAGGAATTCAAAAGAACCTACAGGAGATACAAGCCCAACCTAATTTTGAAAGCACACATGGAAAAAAAAAAAAAGTGAATATTTTTTTCGCTCATACAAAGGAAAATACAAAGGGCAGACAACCTATAATTGAGGGGATGACCAGTCTGCACTTGTGTTTGCTTTGCCCTTTTGCCGATCTTATGTGGAATCACGTTTTAACGTGGGAGGACTTCCATGTGGAACTAATCTAGCTTGATACTGACCCCTGTAAGACATAATCTGCTGTTTGCTTGCTTGATGGCTGCATTAGGGATAAGATTAGGAATAGAATCTTCATCAATAGTTCCCTGCTGTAGCAGTATGGCTGAATAGCCATGGGTATGGCCTCAACAGCCATAAAGAGGCATGGCAAGCCCATGCTTGTACCTTGAGACAGCCATGTAGTGGGCTGACCTCATGTATAGTGCTAGGAGTGGTTAGGGCTGTAGCAGCCATACCTAGAGTACTTGTAGATTGTGTATAAGTAGGCACTACTTCAATGCAAGAATTCAGTTCATTGCCCATTCCTTCAGCCATATTCAGAGTGTGTCCAGTTTCAGCCCACGCTGAAACTGAACTGGTGTTTGCCGTGTGTGTGCGCGTGAGAGGAGGCAGGGGAAGTGAGCTCCTGCTCATCTTCTTCCCCGGTGCGGGGGAGGTGAGGGAGAGCAGAGGTGAGGTGATTGCTCACCTTGGTGCTGATTGTAGGGACCAACAAGTGGTATCGGAGCTGTACACCGTCGTTCCTGGCCCAGCGGCTGAGCGATGGCTGACGGTGAAGATGTCCAGGGGGCCGGTGGCGGTGCAGGAGCGGGGAAGGAGCAGTCTGGAGCAGGCGGCTCTAGCTCAGCGCCGGTCCGGGAGATCATCGTCAAGACGGTGCGGGAGACAAGCAGCCGTGACTGGCCGCAGCTCACCCGCACCAACTACGGCGAGTGGAGCGTCTTGATGAAGTGGAGACTCAAGGCGCGGAAGCTGTGGGTGGCCATGACGGAGGGCACCGACGTCGAGGATGAGGAGGTCCAGCGATGGACGCTCGCTCGCCCACGCCGTCGGACTTCCACGAGGCCATCGGGCGTATGAGACGGCGCGAAGGAGGCGTGGGACATCTTGGCCTCGTTCGCGATCGGCTCGGTCGAGCCAAGCGGGCGAAGGTCCAGCCGAACCGCGCGAGGACTTCGAGGACATGAAGTTCCGCACGGGCGAGGGCGTGGAGGATTTCGCGCCCGGGCGGCGGTGGGTGGTGAGCCGATGGCGGCGCTTGGAAAGGCGATGGACGAGGAGGATGTAGTGTGCAAAAGCACTCCGAAGCCGTGCCGCCAAGTACAACCGGATGGCGCCACCATCGACGACGACCGGACTGACAAGGTCTCGCCGAGGACATTGTCGGGCGTCTCCGGCCGCCGAGGGGCGGATTGACACGCCGCCGAAAGCGTAAGGACGAGAGTGGCAAGCCGGGCCGCTCACGGAGGAAGAGTGGAACGCCGCGCATGAAGCGGCGCCCGGGGAGGCTCTTCCGGCCCGCGGCGGAACGCCGGCGGCGGCGGCAAAGGGTGGCAAGAAGAAGCCGCCACAGGGGAAGAAGAAGAAGGCCTATGATCCCAACGCTTGTCGCAAGTGCGGCAAGGTGGGACATTGGGCCAAGGAGTGCCCGACGCGCAAGAAGGAGGAGAAGAAGGAAGAGGCTCACCTGGCGGCGGAGAGTGATGACGAGCATGCGCTGCTCATGGCTTCTTCTTGTGCTATGCGGGATGGATGGAGGGAGGTGCGAGCAGAGGAGTCCAGGCCACGGAGCCCCTCCACCTCGTCGAGCCCAAGGCCGAAGCTTCATCTCGGTCGGGGAACGAGGCGAGGGGGTGGTACCTCGACTCACGGTGCCGGCAATCACATAAAACGGCACCGGGGCTCACTTCTCCGAGCTTGGCGACAGCGGCTACACCGCACCGTGAAGTTTGGTGACGGCTCGGTGGACATCCGTGGGCGCGGCACCGTGGTCTTCCAGTGCAAGAACGATGGCGGCGGCGCTCGGACGTCTACTTCATCCGCATTTGCGCTCGAGCATCATCGGCTTAGGGCGGCCCCGGCGAAGCGGCGGCGGCAGGTTCTCATCAAGAAATGGGCGTCTTTGCGGGATCCGGGACGGAGCGGCTGGCGCCGCGCAGTGCGGCGGTCAAATGGCTCTACCTTTCGAATCGAAGGTCGAGCACCGGTGTGCTGGCGCGCGCGAGCGGAGGAGCCACGGCTTCGGCACGCGCGCTATGGACACCTGAGCTTTGATGCTCTGGGCCGGTTGGAGAAGATGGTGCGGGGCTTGCCGCACATCACCCACGCCGGCCGAAGCCGCGGCGGCTACTGGCGGGGAAGCGTAGGAGGGCGCCGTTCCCCAAGGCGGCGAAGTTTCGCGCGGCGGAAAAGCTCGAGCTGGTCCATGGGGACCTTTGCGGGCCAATCACGCCGGCGACGCACGGCGGAAGGAGGTACCTCCCCGCCGTCGATGACCACCGGCCGCTACATGTGGGTGCGCGGCTGCTCACGGCAAAAGCGGCGGCGGAGGCGATCAAGCGTTCCGGCACGCGGGCGGAGGCGGGCGCTGGGAAGCGGCGCGAAGTGCTCGGGACGGATCGCGGCGGCGAGTTCACGGCGGTGGAATTCGCGGCGTCTTTGCGCAGGGAAGGGGTGGCTAGGCACCGATCGCGCCCGTGATACGCCGCAGCGAACGGCGTGGTGGAACGCCGAAACTGACCATCGTCGGCATGGCGAGGTCGATGCTCAAGGCCAAGAAGATGCGGCGAGTTCGGGGGAGGCGGTGAGCACGGCGGTGTTCATCCTCAACCGCTCCCCACGAAGGCGTTTGAAGGGGATGACCCCTATGAAGCTTGGCACGGGCGCAGTTTTAATGTGGCATACCGCACGTTAGCTCGTCGGGCCATGTCCGGAACACCAAGCCCGGCTCACCAAGGCGGAAGGCGGGAGCACCAAGATGGTGTTCCTCGGCTACGAGGAGGGGGTCCAAAACCTATCGGCTCTACGACCCTATGTGAGCGGCAAGGTGGTCGTGTCCGCGGACGTCGCGTCTTCGACGAGGCGACGCCTTGAGTTGGGATGCGGCGGGGACGGGGAAGCGAGAGGAGGCGGCGATTTCTCCGGAGGCTTCGTCGAACACTTGGTGATCGAGCATCGGCGCGGAGCGTAGGAGGCGGTGCAAAGAGAACTCCGCGGCGGAGGCGGTGGAGCCGCCAAGTCCGGTGTTGCAGCCCAGATCTCCGGGCTCTCCCATCGCCGGAAAGCGAGGGGCCGGCCCGGTGGTGAGCGTGGAGCACGCTACACCGCCCGAGCAACGCCGCGGACTTCGTGGACGCCTACCACGACGGCGGGGAGTTGAGATTCCGCCGGTGGACCACGCCGTTGAGGTGGAGAGGTGCGGGGCTGGCGTCTCGGCGACCGGCCGGCACGACGACCGGACCTGCCGGCCGCTTAGCGCCGAGGAGCCGGCGACTTTCACGGTGGCGAGAAGGATCCCAACCGGGCGGCGTGCCATGGTCGAGGAGATGGGCTCCATCGAGGAGAACGCACTGGAGCTAGTGGATCCGCCCGGCGGATGCCGGCCGATCGGGCTCAAATGGGTGTACAAGGTGAAGCGCGACGAGAACGGTGCCATCGCCAAGCACAAGGCACGGCTCGCCGCCAGCGGATTCGGCCCGGCGGGAGGGGATCGACTTCGAGGAGGTGTTCGCTCCGGTGGCTCGCCTCGAGTCGGTGCGGCTATCGCTGGCGCCGGGCGGGCGGCGAGGATCGGCAGTCCACCACCTCGATGTCAAGTCGGCGTTCTGAACGGAGAGTTGGGAGACCGGGTTCGCCAAGCAAGCGCCGGGCTTCACCAAGAACGGAGCGAAGAACAAGGTTCTCCGGCCGCGAAAGCCCCTGCGGGTCGGCGGCAGCGCCGCGGGCGTGGAACGCCAAGCTCGACGCCACCATGGCCGAAGCTCGGTTCACACGCCGCGCCACCGAGCATGCTCGTACACTCGACGGCGGGGGAAGGGAAGAGCTCATCGCCGGCGTGTAATGTGGATGACCCGATCGCCACCGGGCTCGCGGCGCAGACATCGAGGCTTTCAGCGCGAGATGGCAGCTCGTTTCAAGATGAGCGATCTCGGCGTGCTCTCCTACTACCTCGGGATCGAGGTGAAGCGAGGGAGGACCTCCATCGCCGGGGCAGCGGGCTTATGCGGAGAAGCTGATTGAGCGCGGCATGGTGGGATGCAAGCCGCGCGCAACCCCGATGGAGGAGAGGATCAAGCTCTCCAAGAAGAGTACGGGCGGCGAAGGTGGATGCGACGCGCTACCGGAGTATCGCCGGGCGGAAGCTGCGGTGGCTCACTCATACCGCCCTGACATTGGTTTCGCATGGGTGGGTTACGTGAGCGTTTCATGGAGGATCCTCGAGAAGATCACCGGGTGGCGGTGAAGCGGTGCCGCGGTACATCGTGGGGACGCCGGAGATGGGGATCGCTTTTCCCCGGGGGGCGGCGGCCCGAACTTGAAGGCATTTCGGCGACGCACCGCCAAAGACCGGTGAGGGTGAGCCCGAGCTCACGGCTTTTCGGTGATGCGCATGGCAAAGCGACATCGACGGCCGGGCGGAGCACCTCGGTGTGGCGGTCTTCCTCGGCGGGCGCCAATCGCCCGCGCGCCCCCACGGCAAAAGACCGCGGGCGCCGCCGACATGCGAGGCGAATACGCCGCAGCCGCCACGGCAGCGGCGTGCGTGGTCCGCTGCGCGGCCGCAAGCGAGCCGACCGGAGAAGAAGCCCGTCCGCCGGCGCCGATGGTGGACAACAAGCCGCCATCGCGATTGCCAAGAACCCCGTCCTTCACGCACCCGAAGCAAGCACATCGACGCCAAGTTTCACTTCTTGGCGTGATTGCGCCGACGGCGGGCAGCCGGGTCATCGAAGTTCGTCGAAACCGACGACAAATCGGCCGACATTCTCACCAAGTCGCTTGGTCGCCTTCGGTTCCGTGAGCCGAGGAAGCTGATCGGCATGGAGGAAATGGGAGTGCAACAGCAGGATTAGGGAAGTATTGTAAGACATAATCTGCTGTTTGCTTGCTTGATGGCTGCATTAGGGATAAGATTAGGAATAGAATCTTCATCAATAGTTCCCTGTTGTAGCAGTATGGCTGAATAGCCATGGGTATGGCCTCAACAGCCATAAAGAGGCATGGCAAGCCCATGCTTGTACCTTGAGACAGCCATGTAGTGGGCTGACCTCATGTATAGTGCTAGGAGTGGTTAGGGCTGTAGCAGCCATACCTAGAGTACTTGTAGATTGTGTATAAGTAGGCACTACTTCAATGCAAGAATTCAGTTCATTGCCCATTCCTTCAGCCATATTCAGAGTGTGTCCAGTTTCAGCCCACGCTGAAACTGAACTGGTGTGCTGTGTGTGTGCGCGTGAGAGGAGGCAGGGAAGTGAGCTCCTGCTCATCTTCTTCCCTGGTGCAGGGGAGGTGAGGGAGAGCAGAGGTGAGGTGATTGCTCACCTTGGTGCTGATTGTAGGGACCAACAACCCCTTGGAGATCAGCTATTGGTGGGAGTAGACTGCAGCTCTACAGGTTCCAAAGGACCAGTGACGACACTTCAATAGCATGGCCATCCACATAATGTGGAACCTTAGGAAAGAAAGAAACAAAATATTTTCAAAAACCCACAAGATGTTCATAGCTAAAAAAATGCATATGAAGTTCAGAACCGATGAACAATGGGATTGAGCTGCAAAATGGATGGGGTTTATCTGGTTTAGCATAGAGAGCTTTTGTATTGGCATGTAACATGTTTTGTAATGACATGATTTCTTAGGCATAGATAAACTATGTTTAGCATAGGGAGTTTAATTCACGACAAATTTTGTATCAATCTAGAGCTGATTGCTCCCCATGAAAATGTACTAACTATAATGTTCAGTTTCTCTTTTTACTTGAAATACATGTGGATGAATTGAAATCTTAAATTTGATGGATGTGTTAAATAAATGAATTCTTCATTCTCAAACACATATGGATTTGATTGCTCTCTCTGATTTCCTATACAGAAGAAGAAGAATGATAAAGTCTGAAATTATCTGATTCTGGTATGATATAAGCACTGAACAGAAAATACATAGTTCTTTAGCATCTGTTAAGGTGATGAGCAAAGCAGAGCAACTCAATCAAGCATGTTGAACATGTTACAGGTACGCATGATACAGCAAAACATGTTATGGATGATGCTCATCAAAGCTATTGCAGGTAGAGATCTCAATACTAAGTGAAAGCAAATACTCCCTTCGTTCCAAATTATAAGACGTTTTGGCTTTTCTAGATACATTGCTTTTACTATGTATCTAGACAGCGTATATCTAAGTGCATAGCAAGAACTATTGTACCTAGAAAGCCAAAGCGACTTATAAGTTGGAATGGAGAGAGTATTATTTAGTACACAGCAGCTTGGTGCTACATAAGTACATTGAAGTCTCCATATATATAAAATGACTTGACATTGTATGAGAAGGGTGTATTTGTGACCTCATTCATCTACTAATCTCATCCGCAAACAAAATCTGCTTCATTTTTCGCCCCCACCAAATAAGGTACCGTTCTTCAGTCCCTGAAAGACCAGTACCGATCCACTTTAAAACTTCAGTCCTATACAACCTATCTCCACCTAGTGCTGTGTCATAGCGACAGCTTGAAGATCTCATTGTTGGAGATTTGCCACGCAAAATGTAAGGCATTTCAGGCTGTAATTCTTTAATACCTTATCAATCATGTTATATCGCTGACCAATGGTCTTAGTCCTATCAAAATCCCAGTACATATATGCCGTGTTAGGTAAAAATGTGAGATGCTGCCAACCATAGAATGCACTGCCCATGTTGGTATATACTGCACAGTGAACATTTCGCAGATGCAGACATGAAAACCTCCAAATAAAATGGATGATGGATGGACATTCATTGAAATACTATGTCATATAACATTTGTGTTCAACTAATCAGGTTGCACATGTTACTGGTTCAATTCATGATAGAGCAAATGATATAACAATCATAAAGAATATAAATCATGATGCTCATCAAAACTACAGCATGAAGAATCTCAATACCTTACACAACAGCACATCAAGCAAACCAGATCCTGTGGTTGCATTATCCATTCAATTGGGCTCTGGTCCACCAATCAGAGGAAAACAGCAGCTGATAAAATAAATCCTTCCCTTTCTTCCACCTGTCAGAAACAAGAAATGGCAGCATGGCAGCGGCGAGATTGCATATGATCGAGCAGAAACAGAACACACAGTTTTGGTGCTGCGGAATCGGCAACACTTCTGTTTAATCAATATTCAAGTGAAAAAAATCTAAGGTCACAACAACTTGAGTCTGTGCGATGAACTCCAACTCACACCAACACTACAAAGAACTCCCGGACGAACAAAACACGAAGGCCGACCTTGACCTAGACACGCAACCAATAAGTCGTTGTGTCCCAACTAAAAAAACTGAAGAAGAAGTTTGACGCACTAACACATTACAATCATACTCCCTATGCCCTTCTCCTCATCGTCCTCTTTGACGCCTTCTCTTTCCATTTTACCTCTTTCTTTGTAACACCACTTTGCCCATGTTGCCAATCTCTATCCCTTCATCCATGAATGTCATAAACACTGAACATCAGTGCCAGGTTCAAGGGGCTCCCAGTGACTTGGGTTTGTGGCCTTATCGTGTTTAAAAGGTTCATCAAAGCAGCCATCTATATGCAAAACAGCCAAACGAGGTAATATGGCCAGCACTGAACTTAATTCTGGGAAGTCTCTTATTTTGGAAATTCATATTCTGGATCACAAATGGCAAACATTACGTAGGTACTCAGCCTGATCCAGTGTGTAATTAGATATCTTATAAAACTATCGCCATTTTCAGCAAGCCTTCTGACACCTTGATTCACAAATGCTTCATGTATGTGGTTAAACACAGGGTGCAGCTTCAACGATTCACATATGTGGACAACAATGACACCAAATGCTGCCCTGAGCCCTTCATGTTCGGTATCCCCATTATATTCCCAGATGGTATTAAATGCATCTCTAGGGGCAATACTTGTTTGCGCAATGCGTGGAGATATAACACAATGATTCCCCTCAAATGGGAGATGGCTACTGTTAGAGGCGTCAAGAGCCTATTGGGCCTTAGCCCATTAGGGTTAATTAGTGGCTTACTTAGGGGCCAAGTCAAACCTCTCTATATAATGAGAGGAGATGTATCCATCTATCCATCTATAATCAAGCAAGAGATTAGAAGGAAACCCCTTCCCTCTTGCCGGCCGTGGGCAGAGCCCCGCGGCCGGCGTTCCAGCGCCCCTACAGCCTCTAACCCTAGCCGCCAGCCTCCCTCATCACGTGAACAGTACCCGCGGGTACTGTAGCACCGCGGGTACTAGCACGCCGCCGCCGCTGCCTTCTCCCTCCTCGATCCCCTACAGCCCATCAACGTTCATAACAGCTACATCCAGCATGATTGATGTAAGGTTCCACTCGCGATGGGTTAGCAAATTCATAGATTCCCTTAGTTGCATAATAACCATGAAGGCATCCAGTGCAACCCTCGACTACAAAGACCAGGCATCTTTGGTCATAACTCATGCCATAGTAAAAGGTTGACCCAGTGGGTGTGGTAAACACCCTAGACACATTGTTCTCATGCAAAATTTCCATCTCAATGTTCCATCTACGATAATGGTCCTGACAACCAATGTAATTAAGGTGGACCTGCTCCTCTGTCCCATCCAAGCTGAGAAGCACCGAGTTCTGAAAAATCAAAGACATGAAAACAATGAGACGGCATTTTAGTGTGGCTTCTGTTCATAGATGCTTGATTGTTTTCGAGCATGTGCAGCCATGACTTCCAATTGAATGCAACATGTTCAGTAATTGGTGAATTTTAGGACAAGTAGTATTGACACAATGAAAGTTGCCCAGGACAATCATCACTGTGGAGGCAAAACTAAAGCTGCAACACATATGCGTCCATTTCAAAAAAGGAAAACAATAATAAAGAAGAAAAAAGAGGGTAGGACAGCTTACCAGAGGACGTCGTTGGTTAGTGCAGACAACCTGAAATGACATTGTCGAAGAGGAAGCCAAGGACACAGATGGATGGATCTCAGCAGCTGCAAACACCAGAGGAAATTAGAATAAGCAAGGTATCCCCTCCCCCAGCTCCCCACAAAACACACACATACACAGACAGAGAGGGATGCAGAGAGGCTGATTGGTTCCCGTCCCGGGCAAGGATCGCCTCGCCTCTGCTGCTTGGGCAGAGCAGGCAACGAGTAGCCCGATTCGGTTCATTTTTTAGAGAGAAGTGGCGATTCGGCTCGTTGCCGCTGATGATGACGGCACCGCCCAAACCTCGAGGCACAAGCCAGGCAATGTTGCTCGACATCCGAACGGCGAGGTGCAGTTTTGAAGGATCAAAACATATGGAACCGAGAAGAAGGGTATGTTGTTTGTACCTGTGGATGTCGCTCGCCGCAGGAGAGGAAGCGTCGGCGGCGGCGGGCGCTGAGGCGTTGGGGTGATCACCTCGGGTGTTTCGGTTTTCTGCGCTGCGCCGAGGGGGTTTTTCGCCGATTCTGCTTCTGCGCGAGGGATTTTCTGCGCCGGGGTTGGGGTGGCAACACTGTGGCTGGGCTGGCTAGTCAATGATGAGGGGGTCGTTCACTCACTCACGTCGAGGTGGCACCCGCGCGCCGCATGCGGCCGGCTCGCGAGTCACAGGCGGGGCTCAAACCGCATGGTCAGAGCAAAAGAGCCGTGGCGTCGCCTTACTTGGGCTGCATGGACCGGACCGGGCCGGGCCAACCAAACCCAATGTAACCCAAGCCACATCCAGTACCATCTTCACTCGCCACTCGCGAACGCTGAATCCCACGGCGGCCGGATACGGGACCCGAGCCGCCGCAACGGCACGGCTGGCCTGCGGACGCATCTGAGTGAGACCACGACTGAGCCGCCGCCAGCGACAGCGAGCTGCCGTAGTAGGATAGTCGGCGGCGTCACAGAGCTGCCGTTGCCGCCGGAGCCACAGCCACGGAGTCGCCCAGCGCCTGTTGACGGTCTCTCCAACCTGCGCTCGCCATCTGCGGCAATCCCTCCGCCCCTCTCAAGTATCCATGGCCATGCCGCCATGGGGAATGGGTGGCGCGGAGCCGGGGAGGGATGGAATCTTTTGCTAGTGAACTGGAGAGCGGGGAGCTGGAGACCTACTCCTCCTGGGTCAACTTGTCTTGTTTTATTCAGCGCGCAAGCCCCTACGCGACAAAACTGGGCCGGCGCCGGCTAGGGTTTCGCTCGCCTGGTATTGGGACCAAACCGTTGGATCCCTTCTACTTTAAAACGCGTCTAGCAGGCCTCGTCTCGTCCTCACTTTTTTTTTTTTTTTTTTTTTTTAGAATTACACAGTACAACGCAGACGCTCACAGCACGCACGCACACTCACCCTTATGAACACACGCACGCAAACCCTACCCCTATGAGCACCTCCGAAGGATTGGGCAACTCGGCATCACGGTTGGCGTTGGCCCAATAAACATTTACGACTCAAAAAGAAAAAAAAGGTCCCCTTTTATTTACGAACTGATTTTCCCTTTTCGAACTCTATACAACCCGGCGGGGCGAAGCAACGCAAGCCGGCGAAGCGCGACCGGGCGGCGCATCGTCGCGGCCTCACCCGCCACCTTCCCCGCGACCCAAATGGGCGGCGAAGCGTGACCGGCTGGGCGAAAGCAACGCCAAGGGCGGCGAAGGCGACCCAGCGGCGACGGTGCGGCGGCGTCGGCGGCCCATTAAAGGGTGGGTTGGGGCCGGGGCGTTAGGGTTAGGCTTGGATTGTTTTTCTTTTTTTTTCTTTTTTTTAGATTAACGTGGGCGGTCTTTGTTAAAAACCGCCCGCGGTTAATATTTGCCATGATGGTGTTTGGACATCAAAATAAACGCCACGGTTAATCCGTCGATTTTCCGTGACCCTAGGCCGTGTGGCGGCCGTAAAAACCGCCACGAAAAATTAATAAAAAAACGCCATGGAAGTTCTCGCTTTAGTAGTAGTGTGAATCGAAATTTGTTTGGGAATTTGTCCCTTCCGTCAATTTAAAACGTTGACGGTATCAGCAGCATGGTAAAATTATTATTTTTTACCCTCGAGCGTCGCTGACTAGGCTGATGTCGCTGACTATGTATTTATTGCACGAATCTACATGCATCCTCAACGGTTGATGTAGGGTGCACAAGTGAGCCCGTGCACACCTGGACATTTGCGAGAGAGTTACTGCCACTATACTATGTAGTACGCATTGGACTAGAACCAGCTCTGATTTCTCCATCCAGTAAGTTTATTCTAGCCATAATTCAATCCATGGAATATAAGTCGATTTTGCCCTTAAGCTTCAGCAGGGACGTCGCCATCCTTCCAATCCCCAGCATTCTCATACATAAACTTTTGCCAGTTTGTCTGGCACACATCTCAGCCAAGTAGCCTTGCTGGACAGGGAGCCCAGGGCTTCAGCTCCTCTAGAATCTCTCAGCATACGCTTGTTTTTGCTTTGTTGGACAGAGTACAGACCAGCCTCGACACATGTCACGGGGTCCGCACCCTCGGCCGGCAGAAGCGCTAGTGGGTCCACAGTAGCACTATAAACATCGAAGTTGGCCTCCTTGGATACTGTACTTTGGCGCCCGGCACCGTCGGCGGATCGATTGTGGGCGCTACCAGCGCCCCCAGGCGGCGGCACGGTAGGGGCCGCAACTTCCTTGTTCTTGGCCCGTTGAGGACGGAGACGCGGTGAAGAGTCTTGCTTGCTCTTTGGCGCACGACCACGCATGCACCCCCGGCCCGGTGGCGGAGCCCCGCACCGTTAGCTCCAAAACTTGAAAAGGGTATGTCGGATAAAAGAAAGTTAAGTTGGGCGCGAGAGGCAAAGAAATTTTTTGAGGGCACACGCGGGGACAAGGAAACTTTTATAAGGGTATACGGGAAAAACTCTCTAATTCTTCTAGTGAGCCTTTGTGTCATCAGACTCATCACTGACACTGCTCCGTGCTTGTGTGCATCAGGATTCAGCGTTGGGTTCACTGTTCTTTCGGACTGTTTTTTTTTTTTTTTTTTTCTGACAACATTTCGGACTGTGTTTCATTTCTAATTAAAGAAGCAGATCTTTGCCAACAAACTTTGGCTGCTAAAATCTGACATGCCAAATCAAACTCGAAATCCATCTCGTCCAAAAAAAAAAAACTTGAAATCCAGGCTTTTAAATGGGCCGGCCTGCCTCAATGGGCCAAAACAAGCCCGATTTTATCTTTTCTTTTAAAATCAGAGATCTTTCAAAATTCATAGAAAATCAAATAAAAATCATAAAAATGCCAAACCAATTTTGTAGATTTTATCAAAAAAAAAACCATATGCATTAGTGTATTTTATTTGGTGTAGTTGTAGATCTATGCTTTTATGTAATTGATTAATTTTTTGTTTGTGTCACATGTGAACTAAAAAAATCATCTCCTGTATTAACTCCAGAATCCGTGATCCTTCCACCAAAATAATTTCTACAATCAAACCGTACAAATTCCTACCCTTTTCCGTAATATTTGGTGCCCAATTAAATTCTAGAAATGTTTGTTTCCTGATTCTTTTATTTAATGCTAACCCACAGTATACTTGTGAATGGACGTAATATCATATACCATGTATATTCAAATTGTTTGCTGGTATATTTAATATCGTATATACATGGCACATTACACAGATATAACAATATCCGCGCGCACACACACAAAAAAAAAAAAAAAAAAAAAGGCTTCAACTACATCGGCCTCCTACGCAACAAAGGGCAACCCCACAAGCCCGGGGGCAACGCCTCGCCATACTGTGCCCATGAACCTAGTGGAATCAGCTTTGAAAGCTTAGATAAAACCAAACTGCATTTGCGTGTTCCGGCAATTGCCATGGAACTGCATAAACCATACAAGACAGCAGAGCGGTATAAAAGATTATAGCATATATCATATCGTCAATGCTACAGACTACATGACCAACATAACAATTTGCTTTCGGGGAACATTTCTTAAGCCAGATAAAATATATAAAGGATTAATAAGGGATGACAAAGTCATAACACAAAGCCCTACAGGAACTGTGTAGGTTACAAGTAAACCCACAACTAGATCTAAGCTAGGCATCTACACGCGGAGCAGGGGAGACATCAGACTGAAACTACCAGAGTCGACCAGTGCACCTTCACTGATATAGTGGCGAACTCAAGTGTTAGTTGTTGGCTGCTGCATCCATGCTCTGTTGCCTTGAAGGAACAGGAACAGTCAACACCATCGTCCAGCCCAGTTTGACCAATCTTGAATTTCAAATCCAAGCTAGTGCCACTCACCACAGCAACCACAAATCTTTTGACACCAGATGACTTGGACATCAAGCGAAAAGAGAAGAATTTCTTCAGGCAATCCACTGGCAGACGAAGTCAACAGTAAATGTACATTACTGTCGTCAACTTGTGATATCCACATGTCTATCGTGGCCTCAACTGCGTTGTACAGGAGTGCTGAGCTTATGTCAACTGCGCCATAGTCACCCTCAATGAGTGCAGTGAATACTTTACATGATGGCGTGCTCAGCTCACTGAAGTATGAAGCTCCGTCAATCAGCTGCAGATCTTTCGATTCTTCTTCTCCCATCTTGATTTTCATGTCAAATTCAAGTAGCACACCGCTTTGCATATCAATGCCTCGCTTAGGACCAGTCATTTGTACAATAGAACCCTGTACAAGAAAATTTAAAATTTAAGATGGGAACTAATATGATGTTCAGTCAGCACTCTGGTCTCTGTAACATAACATCATAGAACTGAATGACATCTGAAATGCAAGCAAATGTACAAACATAGCTACAAGCCCTATATACATAATAACTAAGGGGTTGTTAAGATCTTGACACTGACTGTAGAGCCGTACAACTCAACCATCCTAAGCCATAATAATGATTGCTATGATCAAGGCTGGATTGTAGGGTCGCACAATGGATTTGAATATGGTCAAGTTGCATGTGGATTATTATCCAACTCTTGGAAATTGTTATAGTTGAATCCCAAAATAGATATGACTCCGTTTGAACCTACCCCTTAAACAATTATATCCTACCAACATATGACCTCAGATCCATTTAGTGTCAATGATTCTAACCTCCTCAGCCTTTTCTATTTACTTGTGATGAGGTCTGAACTTTTGGCAGTTGGCATTATATGAATTGTCATAGAACAGTTGACAATTGTGGGTTCGAATGTGAGATACATCAAGGTTTACCTACCGGTAGAGCTCAACTGTAGGAAGAGCAAAGGGAATATTAATTTCTCTATGATTTTGATAAACAGAATAATTATTGAATGATGCAAAGTAGATGATACAAAAGGTACAGAGAGAAAATGGTAACTAGGGATCATCCATGGTGCATAGTTGTCATGTGGACATGGCTACCTAACACTTTGGAACCAAGGCAATATGCCAGTGCATGACCTCTGTGCCCTGCAAGAATTATGTATACCAAAGTTGAGGTTCTATTCACAAAACTGACAATTTGTCAAGAACAAGACACTGGTTGGTTGTGGGGGTCACACAGTGGACTGCAAGTGGAGCGCTATCCAAATTTTTTTCTGGAACCCACGTGAGAGCTATGTCATCATCATACAGATAGAAGCATGGTCCAATTACATGCCGACTCCATGGCTTGGGTCAGTTTTTTTTTTTTTTTGTAACTTTTCAAATTGTTGGAACCCAAAATCGCTATAACTATATATTAATTAAACATAAACCTTAGGTAGCCCAATCATATTTTAGCAACCTGTGACCTCAGATCCAATTTGTGGCAGTGATTGTAACCTCCTCAGACTTTTCTATTCAATCACTAAAAGGTTGGAAGCAAGCGGTTGCTGTTATTAATTTTATGTGCACACGGAGGCAAAATCCATGATGGCAATTGAAAAAAAGACAGACCGGGTTGACTGAAATTGAATAGATGGGTGGTGCTTGCCTGCTCCAGAGTCAAGGGATCACCCCTGCTGCGATAGAGCACATAATTAAGTAATGGCTCTAAAAGATCCCGAACCGCCAGATAACCATACACCTGGATTGGACCATCATCCACAGGCAGATCAGTGTAAGCCAGTTTCAAAGAGAAAATCTGCATCATAGCACAAGGCTGGTGTTCTCTGCAATTGTTCCGATCAGGGCGGCAATTTGTTGGATCTGACAGCGCCATTGGCTCAAGACTAGCTGCACAAACAAAGGGGAAAATGAGAGACTGGTATAATATAAATTCTCTGACAGCGATACCTTTGTCCTGTTTAGATCCGAGGGTTTGAACCAATCCTTTCAGAAATTTCGGGGGTAACTTGTGTAGACACACTACGCACTACAACACTACTAGTACTAAAGAACAATGGAAAAAGAAACACTTGGATTATAAACGAAGAGATTGGTCTGCTTACTTACTCGTTACGGTCTGAAATACAGTACTGGACGTGCCAGTCATCTTTTCCACGGTATATAGCGCCATCACTGTGCCTACTCTGCTCAAGGACGGTGACGCGGGGCACGCCGTCGGCCGGACGGCCGTCGCCGTGGCGTTTGCGGAGAGCATCGCCGAGGGGAGCGGAAGTGGCCCGCCGCCCCTCGTGCTCGTCCCGCCGCTTATTGCCACTGCCACCTTTCTTCTCCATCTCATGGCTACCTCGCCGCATCGCCGAACGAGGAGATCGGCGGAGATTGGTTCCCCTCGCCGCAGCCGCCGCCCCGCCGCCGTCTATCTACTTTTCTTTTTCTTTTCTGAGAAAGAGTGAACCGCCGTCTATCTGGCTGGTACCAATCTAGAGGGGCCCACGGGGAATCTGCTAACGGGCCAAAATCCACAGCGTTTCCCAATCCACACAACACCTTCTCCCCCAACTCCAAGGCCCACCTAGAATGTCCAAGCACCCACCGGCCCAACCCGCGTTAGAATTTCACACAGCCCACCAGGCCACGCCCGCAATTATATTTAATTTAATTTAAATGTAGTCCAATGGTAGGGCCGGTCCAAATGGGGCCAATTCACCGTGGGGTTCAAATCACGGTCTTTCGCACCTTTTCTTGGGATTTGCCCAGGATTTTCCTACGTTATGCATTAAGTGGTAGCGGCGTTCCGCGTCGACGACGAGGCGCCAATGGTGACTTCGAGAATCTCCGGATCTGCTTAGGGTCTTCGGTCGCCCGGAGGTGCTTTCGTAGGGGTAGGGTTTGCGTATGTGTGTTCATAGGGATGAGTGTGCGTCGCGTATTGTGGCGTCTGCGTTGTACTTGTCATTCTCATTCTCAAAAACAATATTCTAAGAAGAACACGTCTTATATAAACCAAATCAAAATCTATGGAATTAGCACTTTTATTAGTCGCAACTCCATGTCACGACTTGCTACTTTGGTTACACCTTATGCATTAACCTAATTTGATAGGTATGCTGACAACTCTTCAACGTATGCCGAGTTTGGAAAAAAAAAAAAAACTTTGAATTTGAATGTATGCCATTAGCTTGGAGTCGATTGTAAGGTGAGCCACGTCATCTTGTTTGGCATTGCTTCTCCCTGATAAAGGAGCATCACTTGTCATCTACGGAGTACCATAGCATCAGCACTGTTAGTTTGTTACTACTCCAAGCCATCACATCAAGATCTTCTACTTCACCAGCTTCTTTCTCTTGACTTGAGAGGTACTCTGGTATCATGGCAATACTCAAAACCAGACGGAATCCTACTGAAACAACACACATGACACCAAAGTGCAGACTTTTTAAGTATACTAAATCTATTCTAAATTATAATTTGTTTGACTTTTTAATATAAGTTTAACCACTTATTTTATTCAAAAATTATGCAAATTAATTATCATTTTTTGTTGTGGCATTCTTTATTAATAAAAGTCATTAAAAATACTAAAATTTGGCTATACTTGTATAAACTTTTAAATAAGTTAAATTTAGAGTTGAAAAAAATCATACGAATTATAATTGAAAACAGAGGGAAGTTATGAAATAAAACCTTTTTTTTTTTACAACAAAATAAAACCTTTTATAACGGCTTACCGATAAGAAGGCTCGTACTCAAGTCTCAAAGTCAAATCCCTTCTCTCTTGCTCAGGACCTTCTAGAAGCTTTTCCCGCCCGGCGACGTCCATGACGCGGTGCGCTCGTTGTTGCTCGTAGTTTGTAGCAGGGCCGGGGTCAGTTTTTTTAAACTGAAAAATCATAAAATAGCCGGAAGGCCCGGAATCTTCTTCTTCTTCCGAAAAGGACAGAAAGGAAAACACTCTCGTCTCGCCGCCGCGCGCCGCGCAAAGCGGCGACTCACCCCGGCCACCCTCCTCCCAGCCCTCGCCGTGCCGCCGCCCGGCCCCTGCCCTCTCTCAACGCATCCGCAGGAAGAAACCTCCACACACGCATTGATCGGCTCGTTCTTCGACCTTCGATTCGTCACCTGGTAAGAACCATACACCCTTTCTCTCACTGGTGTCATCTGTTTGCTGCGGCGAATCCACCATCCATGGCAAAGGAGTAGGGGAAAGGAGGGCGGGACCGCGGGAGGGGATAAACCGCATGCCCTCTCCATTCTCGCCCCTTCTACCTCTTCTTACTTATTCCTTTTTTCCTCCGCCGCCAGCATCTGGGCGACGTCTCCCTATTTTGGGCGACTTCATAGAATCTGGTTTCTTTTTATGCACTCGCAGAATTCCGATTGGTTCCTGTTGGGCTTCCTACTCTATGATGGCATCTTTACGCGATGTGCAGCAGTGTCCTCCGGTACATGCCCCATCCTTACCTCTATTTATTGCTGTATTGGTTTTGCTAGATAACATCGATTAAAACAGCAGTTTTCCAAAATACAACAGACTCGTGTCAGTCTGTCATATGTAAATACTTAGGATACTAATTGTGGATTGTGATTACTAGCCGAATTCCTGACTATGCTGTCCTAGGTTTGTATCAAAATGTTGGGAAGTTTGTCTGCACGCTCTCTAACTTGCTAGGGATTTATGAATACTCACATGTCTTCTTTCTCATGTTTGTTTTAAAAAAAAAAAAAAATTCTCATGTTTGCTTCATGTGTTCTTTTTGTATCTTGTAGAACTATGTGTCTCTCAGCTTGAATGGTTCACCACAACATGTCCTCCAACATCTTACTTTTTGTCGAAAAGTGTTCCTTGACTGGAGCTTTCAGATGGCAACACATAAGATTGAATTTGAGAATGGCAGAAATGTGTACACGACACCTTCTAGCTCTACCTTCTACTATGGCATGACTTATCGAGAAAGGTACATTGACTTTGTGATTGAGGCTCGCAACGGAAAGCTTCGTGGATATCATGGAATAAAAGGAATATACTGAATTTAAGTCAATAACACAGGTGGAACCCTACATGAATGACCCAAGATGTAGACGCGTCTCAAGTTTGAAGGAAATCATCCTGAAATATATGGAAGCATTTGGAAGACAGGGATTGGCCTAAATGCCCTCAGAGATGCATTTGATGCCATCTGCTTAATATGATGGGGGGTACGAACCCTCAAACTTTAAGAAAGCTTTTGGTGTCATTGATATCCACATAACTGAATCGATGAAGATACAGCCTGTTTTTGATCGCATATGTGAAGCATTTACAAAACCAAGTGTCACAACGCTTGGCATAGAAGGCAATGATTCCAATCATTCCGTTGGACGTTTAATTACAGGCTGGACATATCTGAGTGGCCAGGCAATGCGTGCCATTGATGCAACGAGTGATAACCGGAATTATCAAATTTTTGCTCGTGGTATCATGAATATAAGTTCTGTGGAGGATATATTGAATTATCTTACTGTTTTACATGTTGATGGCTTCAATTTGGGTATTTTTGCACATGACGATGCCCCAAATCCACGTGTTTGGGAGCCCCTTAAACAGGGCATCAATGTCGAGGGAGTTGATGATGATATTCCTAATCTTGAAGATCCCACTTATGATGATGAGGGAGGAGGAGATAGAGGTTGCCAGAAAGAGAAAAGCGCCGGCACACGTAAAATGGGGGAAGGTGGGAACAGAAAGCTTCATCAACAGAAGAATGGCAAAGGAGGAGCAGAAGGGGAAGTTGAAGGGAGGGAAGAGGGGCTTGTTTATCAGCTGCTGATTTTCCTAATCATCTCATTAGTAGATGGGGTGGAGATGGCACAGAATTTTCTATGGACCAGGACTCAGTTCAATACACAAGGGAACATCAGGATCTGGGGTGCATGGGAATGACGAGGATGTGTAAGGTATTGGAATAAATCCTTGCATAGTAGTTTTGATGGGTCTCATTAACAGCACTAGTTTATATTCTTTATGAAACCTTTAGCTCTGTGATGCATTAGGCCATTAACATGTGTGATTTTCTTGCTCCCCTTTGCCGATTCACCCTTTTCAAAAACACAACTGTTCTATGAAAACCATGGAAATTTCCATCATCCCATCATTCAGGGATGTTGAAATCAGCTGTTACATAGTATGTGGCTATGTGCATACAATGCATGTTGATTCTGATACAAGGTATCCTTCTAGAAAAAGATATGCTAGGGCTTATATATGATTAGTCATATTTCATTTTCATCTGGCGCAAGCACAGCATATCAAATTGTATGCCCTATAAGTTTCCAAACACAATGAAAACAGGACAGATAATATGATAATGAGTTAATACAGTAATATGTCAATGTGTTGAATCGGAGCATTGTTCTTTCCTATTGAGGAAAAGGTGCTTGTGATGCTGGGATAAATCTACTTTGTTATTGTTTTTATCGTTGTAAATGTATTATATGTAATATTATGCATATAGAGGCAAGGAAGTACGCTGCTGTTAGTTAATTCTTTTCTTGATTTTGCAGACTTCTGATTTGCGGTCATGTTAGAAAGCAAATATCCATCGATCCCGCACTTCTTCCATTGTATATGACAAACCTCCAACAACAAGATCTTGGAGCTATTGGTATGCCAGATCTCCAAACTGAAGCTTGCAATCGAATCGGGTACTGCTTTACCTTTGGGACTGGAAGGTGAATCAGATCCATTGCTAGATGAGGTTAGTATATATACATTGTCACATATACACCCTTTTCATGCTCTGTCAAGTTCAATCCGTCTATATGTATGGCTATGTAGCAACAAAGGTGCTGTTTACTTGATAGTTTTTGCCATCATATTCTTAAAGTGAATTAGTCATGAGTTTGTACTTGTTAAGGTGTGTACTGTGCGTATTGCTTGTTCAGAATGCCAGCATCACGTATTTGTGGTCGCAGATAATTATAACTGTTATTTCAGATTAGTACTGATTTGCCTGACCCGTGCTAAAGTAAAAAATCTTCGTATTGGACACAGTGCCAGATGGAAATACAAGAACACTGTTGAGTGGACAGCATTGAAGTCGGTTGCTGGAGGCTCAACTGATCCACCGTTCTGCAGTTCTCACTTTTGTTGTGACGGCTTTCTGAACAAAGCGCTGATGATTTGAGTGTAATATTTTTGTGGTGTAATATTTTTGCCTGTATACATTAGAGTTGTGGATAGTCTTAATACTTAGAAAAACTCTTTTCCAGCAATGTCAGTCTGTTATTATTCTATAAACCAAGCATAGTTTCTGTTCATCATGACAACCTCGCAAAAATATCTGACAAAAAGTGTCATGTATTCACTCACATAGACATGTCACAACATATTTCCTCTCTTGGATTCTCACAATCTCACCTAGATAATTCTCAAAGTGAAGATATAGGTCCTTGGAACTTTATGGAGACTATTCTCACTTGGAATGATCCGTTTAAAAGTTCAGGCACCCAGACGTTTTCACTCTTGATGTAAAGCTTCTAAGGGTCTGTTTAGATCTATAGAATTTGATTGAATTAGAAATTAGAATCATATTGTTTGGGCAGCATATTTTGGTAGAAACTGCAATTCTAATTAATTCTAGTGAAGCCCACAACACCTTCACAAGATTTTTTGCCTGAAAAAAACGAGAAGGATGATTACATATGTACATTCTTTTACTACTACCTGCCCGTCATGTCCTCCGCCACCTGTTTGGAATCCAGCAACCATTCCAACAGAAACGCAGCAGGAGCATTCTAAAAATGCCGGAAAGACATTCTAATTCAAGTAACCCATAAAAAAATGCCGGAAAGACATTCCAATTCAAGAAATCCAAACGGACCTTAAGAGTTTAAACCACAATGACATGTTCCACCAATTTCGATGTTCCACAGCAGAAATCTTAGGGTGCCGTGTATGTACAAAGATTAGGGATGTACACCATGTATATTCATTTCATTTCATGTCTAAGCGTTATTTACATAAGCAGACACTTCCAAAAGCCGGAAGCAAGCACAAGGAATCACAGAAGGTTAAAAACACAAGCTGAGAGCTACAACAGTCCCAAGCACAACAGGACATACGATATTTACATGCAGTGCAAATATCAGACAGAAACTAACAAGGTCGACCAATGCACCTTTAATGATATAGTGGTGAACGCAAGTGTTAGTTTGTCACTGCTGCATCCATGCTCTGTTGCGATGAACGAACAGGACCAATCAACACCATCATCCGTTGCCATTTGACCAATCTTGAATTTCAAAACCAATTGAGTACCACTCACCACGGCAACCACAAATCTTTTGACACCAGAGGACTTGGACATCAAGCGCGAAAAGAGATGAATTTCTTCAGGCAATCCACTGGAAGACGAAGTCAACAGTAAATGTACATTATTGTCGTCAACTTGTGATATCCACATGTCTATCGTGGCCTCAAGGCCTCCAAGTGCGTTGTACAGAAGCGCTGAGCTTATGTCAACTGCACCATAGTCACCCACAATGCGTGCAGTGAATACTTTACATGATGGTGTGCTCAGCTCACTGAAGTATGAAGCTCCATCAATCAGCTGCAGATCTTCCGATTCTTCTCCCATCTTGATTTTCATGTCAAATTCAAGTAGGACACCGCTTTGCATATCAATGCCTCGCTTAGGACCAGTCATTTGTATAATAGAACCCTGCATATTATAGTTTAAAAAAAGGTGAAAAAAATGAAAATGTGCAATGAATTAAGATGGGAAACCATATGATGTTCAGTTCAGTCAGTACTCTATGTTCTCAGCAACATACTGCAGAACTAAATTACATCAAAAAATGCAAACAGGAGAGCATGAATAGCTTTATGCCTTTATGTAACAACTGAGGTTGCAGGACCATATGACTCTAGCATCCAAGATCATAATAATGACAGCTATGATCATGGTTGAATAGTTGGATGCCACAAAGTTGCAAGTGGACTATGGTCCAAATGGTGGAATTGTTAGAACCACAGCCTATGACCCCTTCGAACCTAGTCCTCTCAACCCATAGTGTGGCCCAATCATATGATCCTCGCGTGTTGCGTCATCAGCTCTTTCTATACATCAATTCATGATCAGGCCTGACCTTTTTTGTGGTACTTGAATCATAACATAATGGTTTCTAACTGTGGGTATGAATGATCGATCCATCAACGTTTACTGATACCTACGTTGAGCTGCAGGACAGTAGGAGGGGCTCTGGGGATACTATGTTTGGTTTGAGGAACAACCTCATCTAGAATGGAGCAGTGTATCATGGAGACACCCCATGAATTTGGCAGGATGAAACCACTCATTACTAAACTAGCCATGTACCTATGAGGGATGAGGTGGTGATGGAGCAACTGATTCCATTCATCAAACCAAACAATGTGAGAAGTGAGAAGATGATTCACCAAATTCCTCAAACCAAGAACCTATTAATTCTCTAGTGATATTGATTGAAGAAAGGATTATTGAACGATTCAAACTAGAGAGCCCAAATGGTACCCCAAAAATTGAGGGTGATAACCAGGATCCTTGCTCCATAGTGGTCATGTGCATGTGGCTACCTAATAACGGGCCCCCTAATAAGACATAGGAAATCAAGGCAATACATAAGGGTATGACCGCCATGCTTTGCTAGCTCTTTTTAAAAAACGGTGCTCGCCTTTGCACCATCGAGGTGACTGTCTATTAGTTTCCCACCTAGAGATTTATGAATTGATCTATGTGTCCCCAAATTTCCTGTATTTAACATGGCATCAGTCTAGCCACCTAGAGAAGTACAACTGCCTGGATAGAGAGTGACCACTTACCTAGCACCTGTCAGCTTTCTGAAACATTGTTTGCCATACTAGTATGTACCAAAGTTGAGGCTCCATCAAAGTATACACATTTTGGTGAGTATCTAATGAAGTCAAAACAAGACAAAAGAGCCTCACCAAGTCCAGAGAATGCAAAATTTTAAATTTGAGTCCAAAATGGTAGAGTATATGGGAACAAGAAAACCGAAAAGGGGTATGGTGAAGCAGGCAATGGATCAAAACTGTTGGGTTCAAGTCATCGAAGGAAACATAACTGTTGCAGCACTTTCAGAATATCCAGAAGTACATGAGCTGGTTATGGATGATCAGTTACAGCGATATGCACAAGATGGCCACCGCTAGCATCTCACTAACTCCGGTCAGTACTTTTTCCCTTTTTTTTTTTTTTTTCAAATATGCAGGAGAGCTCCACATCTTTTATATTAAGGTCAGTATGCAGCAAAGTCAGTTACAAGGGCTTCTTCACTGGGGCTGCATGTTTTGAGCCTTGGAACTAATTAATTTGGAAAACTTGGCCCCTGAAGAAGCACCAATTTTTCCTTTGGTTGCAAGCTCACAATAGGTGATGTACAGGAGGAAGATTGGCTAGTAGAGGTTTGCCTCACCGAATCGCTGTCCATTCGGACCAAGAAGAAGAGACCATTCAACACATTCTGTCCTATTGTGTTTCTCAAAGACAAGTTTGGCCGTTACTCTTTGCGCCACCCAAATGACATGGTGTTCTGTGAGTGGTGGCTGAGGATCAATTCATTAGCCCCTAGAGAGATCAGGAAATGTCTGAATTCTCTGTCACTTTGAGTTTGGGGGCATGGATTTTTATGGAAGCACCGAACTATGCGTGCTCAATGATGCTAATCCCAGCATAGAGATTGCTAGGGGTTTGGCCCATTTGGAGGTGGTTGCTAGATTTGTCATGCTGTTCAGTTGATATATACAACCTTTTAGCTTCCTAACTAGCTCAAGGCTATCTGAAGCTAGCAACCCTTACAAACTAATGTACTGTACTAACTTGACTTATGGGGTGGGCACCTTAAGGCGACCGCCTTTGAAAATGTACTATTTTCGGAGGCGGTCGTTTTATAATGCCTGCCTCCGTAAATGGACTTTTCAAGGCGGGCAAAAGTGGCTGACTTGGTAAATTAGAATGACAACCTCCGTTAATAGCCTTGGTAAATTAGTATGTAGTAAGTGTAACTATTTATTTGAGTTCTCAAGTCTGAACTCTGAAGACAGATACTCCTACCTGATCCAGAATGAGGGGATCTTCCCTTCTGCGACGGAATACAAAATTAAGTAAGGGCTCCAGAAGATCACGAGCAGCGAGGTACCCATACAACTGGATTGGACCATTATCCACGCCCTTAGCATAAGCCAGTCTCAATGAGAAAATCTGCATCATAGCGCAAGGCTGGTGTTCTCTGCAATTATTCCGATTGGGGCGGCAATTTGTCGGTTCTGACAGCGCCATTGGCTCAAGACGAGCTGCACAAACGAAGGGAAAGTGAGCGGTCATTAGATTATACGTTACCCCCGACATCGGCACGCAGACACCTCTGTTCTATTTTGGATCAGAGGTAGGTTGGTGGGGCAATTGGTCTAAGAGACTAAGACACTCATGGATTGTAAACTAAAATTGATGCAAAATTGATTAGAAACAGAACAGAGAGATGGATTGTAAACCAAAATTGATGCAAAATTGATTAGGAACAGATTGAAGAGAGAGAGTGCCGAGGCTTACTCTCGGCACGCTCTGCAGTACGATACTGTATATGCCAGTCATCCTCTCCCCTCAATATGCTGCCGTCACTGTGCTTGCTCCCCTCAAGCACGGTCGCGCGCGGTACGCCATCTGCCGGACGGCCGGAGCCGAGATCCTTCTTGGCTCTCCTCGCCCCACCAGAGCGAGCCATCCCCTCTCTATCCATGGTCTTCTGTGGTGGCGAAACGCTGGGGATGGCCCGGGCCAATCATACAGCGGCTAGCTGCCGGGGCGGACAGGACGGAGGATCTTGCAACAGCTAACTGTCGCCGGCGGGGAGACTACTGCCACCTCTGAGACGAAGAGATCGTGGTCTGGGGAGATAGGATTTTTCATCGGTCCTCAGTTCCTCACCTCTCTGATTGATCCAACAGATAGATGATGCCGAAGTGTAGCTGGGACCTGGGGCCCATGTCCACCAACTGGAATCGGTTCTCGAAACGACCATGACGTGGGCTTAGTGTCAAAGCCCAACTTCGTCTCCTTTTTAAGTTTTTTTTTTTTTTTTTTTTTGAATTGTCCTTTTAAGTTTTCTTGAATATAGGTTACGTCTGTTTCCAAAAATCTTTATCACTTTTTTTTCTTAAAGAGGTATTTTTAGAGACTTTTAGTAGAAAGTCTAAAAAAGCACCCTCCATTCTTTTTTTTAGAGAATTCATAAACAAATCCCTGAATCCAAACACCACCTCACTAGATTGGTTCGATCTGACTCCTCAGCCATTGTTCACAATCACAAAGTGATTTTGATACTTCAACTACCGTGCAGTATAATAGTGGGCTATCATTAACAGCAGGGTTTTATTGAGGCTAAGCCTAAGACCCAACTATAGAAAGCTAAAACAGCTTTCTTTTTGCGAGGAAAGCAACTAAATTAAATGTGAGTACAATAGAGGCATACTGTCAAAACCGTTTGGACCAGATTCTCCCTCCATTACATTCCTAAGCCATTCTAAAATTTTTTTGAAGAGTTAAAGCATCTCAAATTTAACCAAAATTATAAAAAAAAGTTACAAAGATTAGTATAAATAGGTATACCATAAAAATATAATTAACAAAGAATCTAACTATATTTAGTTGACATCCTAAATGATATTATCTTATCATTAGTCAAACTTAAAACATTTTAACTCTTTAAAATTTTTTTGGAATGACTTGTAATTTAGAATGGAGGAAGAAGCTGGTCCATTTGGAATGACTTTACAATTTGGAATGGAGGCAGTTCTAATCCTTAGTTAGGCCTAGCCCGTTCCGCTGTCCAATCCACGTGGATCGCCTCCGGCCCGTTTTAAAGTTAGGCCTGGCCCGTTCCGCTGTCCAATCCACGTGGATTGCCTCCGGCCCGTTTGGTTTGGCCTGGGCCGGGAAGGAAACTGGCCAGGTTTGACCATTCCGCCCCCTCCAGGGCCCGGAACAACCTCCGGATCGGATCCTGGCGACGGCGCGAGGCGACGACGCGAGAAGAGGCGAGGCAGCCACGATCACCCGCGGTGGACGGGACGGCGCGAGGCGACGGCGACGCGATTGACTCCAACGCTACGTTCTTCTCTCCCCTCATCGTTCTCGTTGGTGAGTTCTCGCTGGTGATTCCCTCGCTCTCCCCTTCGTCTGCTCTCCTTGGCTCTTTAATCTTGGACGGCGAGCACGATGGTCTACTTCTAGTTGAGATCCGCGGTGCGGGTTTGAGGGATGTGGATTAAATTTTGTGGTAGTGAGTTCTCCTGTTCCTTTCCCCTTTTCCTCCATGGTGCTGCCTAGGGTTCATAGTTCTGGAATTCTTGTTCTTGGCTCTCTTCTTGACGATCTAGTTTACTAGTTAGTACACAACACATCAGAAACGCCCCCAACTACTTTTTTTTTCCTTCTTTTTGGCTACCCCCAATCAATACCAAAGTGCGTACAGGGGAGACCAATCACAAACTGCATGCCAGAGGTAGGAGATGGTTGGGGAGTGGAGCGCTACTAAAATAGAAACTCTCTGAAATTTGGCCCAAGTAAGTTGACTCAAGATTCTGTATGTACGGCGTCAACTTGCATTGGCCTGGGTCTTGTGTTCAGTTGGTGCTGAAATTACGAAGAGAGGCACTTAAATGGCTACTGCATTATTAGGATGCAGACGATGGCATGCCATGGGTTAATGATGCAGACGATGGCATGCCATGGGTTAACAGTTAACACAGTGTAGAGTAACAGAGACATCGAAGCAAGAGTATAAAATCTGTGGATCAACTACTTAAATAAATAAGCCATGTCTTGGTTATATATATGACATTACATTATGTTGTTCTCAAAACTACGGCTTATGGTTTATTCACTGTGCATGTGGTTTATATCATTCTCTCCATGCATGTACTTGCTTGGATGTGCTTAGTAAACTCTGTCATGAGTCCTGCAATCAATACTATAATTGTTCACCGAACACTGGAATAATCTGGCACTTTCTTCTGGTTTTGTAAATTCTTGGTAGTTCAACATGACCATCAGCTCATACTTGTAAGCTGTTGGAACATAAATATAACTATGAAGCTGCATCATAGCTGAAGTTTATGCAGCTGTATAGCGGTGTGGGTTTTGTTTGAGTTTTGGAAAATTAAAAGAAACAGGAAGGTATTGGAACATCTTTAGCTACTTACAAATTCTTCGGAATTTACAACAGCTACATTTATGAAGAGATGCCATGTAACATGTGTTACTCTTGTCCACCCTTTGTGCTATTATGAGCTTCATATAATTCACTGGATGCTTAAGTTAGTACAGAGCCAATGAAGTATTGACAACATACCGGCTTGGTCAGCACTCAATAGCTTCCTTTTATTATTATAAAGTTCCATTGGACATCTGTTTGTTATGCATGTACCTAGGGAATGTTCTAGCAGTATTAGTATACTTTGATATAGTTGACTTAAATTGCTTAGAAATTGAAGACGCCTATCTGATCAGATTTACTTGATGAATCAGAACTGAAAAGTTTAGTTCAGATTGTTTTCAGTCATTGAAAAATCTGGTTCATTGTTATCACACAAAGGGCTGTGGCATGATATTTCAGAAATTTCACATTTTAGAAATTGCAGGTTTTGTGTATTCTTTTGCTTAACAAATACCTTTTCTTATTACTTGCAGATCCCTCCAGCACCATTTAGAGAAGGTGAACTCTCTCCCTTCTTGGGTTCCAGTACCAATTTTGGAAGGTACTGAATTCTGACTTAAACAAGAGAGGCTTTCAACTGTGGTTGTGAAGTAGATGCAGAATCAACTTTGATTCAGTGATTTTACTTGTGTGCCGACAGTAGCAGTGGTTCAGTGCACTTTATTATTTAGTAGTAGCAGAGCAGTTGTTTCTTGACATGCTTTCAATTGACTGTTAGTTTCTTTGTCAGTACTTCAGTTTAAGTAGTGCAGTTTAGTCATCAGCTAGAACAGCATTGCTAGTTAAATTTTAAAGAGTAAAGTCCATTTTTAGCCATTGAACTTTTGGCGAAGTCAAGAATGACCATCGAACTCCAAAACCGGGTATCTTTGACCATCCAACTCTTAAAACCATTCACAATTGGCCATCGACGGTTTCGATGGGTGGTTTTCGATGGGTGCTACCTCCCGGAGTCGCGGGCGCTGGTTTGTCAGCAAGGGCAGGATGAAGGAGGCCACGGCCGTGCTTCAAATGCTCGTGGGTGGCGCAGCCGTTGCTGCTTTCGATCGCGCAGGACAGCATGTTGGGCAGCGCCATCGGCCCGGCTCGCGCCAGACAACATCCTCGGCCACCTTAAGGACCCGTCGTCGCGCTCCTCAGCAGCGTGCACGATCTCAAGCCCCCCGTCGCCACCAGCACCCGCGGGAGGTTATCATCGAGTTCTTCAACGTCGGAGCCATCTAAGGACTAAATTGTAAATAAAAACATTAAAACCACCCATCAAAACCGTCCGATGGCCAATTGTGAACGGTTTTAAGAATTGAATGGTCAAAGATACCCGGTTTTGGAGTTCGATGGTCATTCTTGGACTTCGTCAAAAGTTTGATGGCCAAAAATGGACTTTATCCAATTTTAAACACTGGCAGTGTAAGCATAGCATACCTGAGCAGTGGGTAGACATGAATGAGTGGCAAACTAGCTACTAGTAATATGATGGATGATGATGTTTGTCCCCCTCTTTTTTTAAGTTTGAAAATCCTCATGGATGATGATTGCTTACTACCTGACCTGATAGAACCTCCCTTCTAATTAGCAAACCAACAAATTGCCCTTTCACTTTGCATATTGACTTATATCTGATTAGTGCTAGATTTTCAGTTTTGGTATTAAAAACACAATCAGTTGTTTGTAATCTTACGATCAGATTTTATGAACTTAACTTTTGTGTTTTAGGTTGAAAGAGAGGTATGCTTCAGCAAAGGGTATCCTACATGGAGAATGTAATTTGTCATGAATGATTGCAGTATTACTTGTGGCATCTATATTTTTTCCTCTTTATATTTTGGTGATCGAAGGAGTTGTAATCAAACAAAGGATGCTGCAGCTGCTACTTAACAACGTCTTTGTGTTTTCCCCAGCCGCTGCTATGTGTTAGTTGGCTCATGGCACGGTTGGAATTCTGGAGTAAAATGGTCATTTGTCAGTATAATCTCCGCTGGAGCAGTGTTGCTTAATACTCCCTCTATTCCAAATTACTCCTTGACAATGCATCATGTTGATTTGGTTCATGCCGCAACATGTTGCGACGCCAGGGAATAATTCCTGCTTTTTTGAAAGCTACATATTGCTACTAATACTTGTATATAGGGAAAAAAAGGTAGCTAATGTGCTGTAATAATTATAGTGATTTCCAAATAGGAGTATGTGCTTATTGGGCCCTGGTCGTTTGGTAGCGATGCGGAAGCCGGCTGTTACCGGTCGAGTTGAGCTTATTGTGGCAAACAAGTCGAAAGCGCTTATTGGGCCGATTGTGATGCCGGATGGCCCAAGGCCACCAACGTTTTAAATTAAAGTTACAACGGTCTGATCTGGTAGTCTGTTCGCGTAGGGAAAGCGAATCCTCGTCGCCCTTGTGATTTTGTCGTACAGGGAATTGACGCCTTCGATAAAACGAGGTGGGTGGGTGACCTTAGTGAGGGGTAGGTAGGTCCCATTCCCACTTTCCCAGCAAAAGATTCCGTTCCAATACATCCCTCCCTCGTCCCTCCCGTTCTCCCCATTCTCATCCCCATCTCCATGGATTCGTGAGAGTGGCACTGTAGATGGATTGAAGATGGTGAGCGCAGGACGGCCGGAGAGACGGGCAATGCGGCCAGCTCGGGGCCGTGCGACAGGTGCGGCCGTGCGGGCCGGTCTCCGGGACACCATGCAGCCCACGGCCACTCATGGCGTTCTGTCTGGGGGCGGCTGGATCTCGGTCAGCTGCATGCGCAGTGCGGTGTCCAGTCCGGCGGTCCGGCCCCTGGCTGGCATGGGAATTCCCTGGCATGAGATTGCGCGGTGGGGGCTGTGGCGAACGGCGAGGGGAGGCAAGCAAGGATGAGGCCAGCCCGACCCGGCCCTTCTTCTTTGGGTTGTGCTGCTATTTTAAGGTAACACAAATCGGCCCCTCATCCCACCCAACTTTACCAAATCCCGTCCAGTAGAAACCCAAAGTCCCAAACCCAGCCCGGCCACACCAATGATTAAAGAAAGAAATTGTAGACTACAATTATCATGTCGTTACAAATATTTCAAATCTTCAGCAGCTTACTTTCTATTGACTCAGCATAAACATCATCCAATGCCTGCTGCTCAGCAACAAAGGACGTGGTCACGTTGAGCAAGGGCACATTAAAAGCTTTGACACCAAATTGAACACTGAAATTGATACACCAACAGCAGCAAGTTCGGCTGAACCTGAGTGCTAGTAAATGATTCAAGAAAAAAACATGTTTCGAACAATGGATATGGCTAAGTTATGAAACACATTTATCGTTAATATTTTTTCACAACAGAAACATAACTAGCAGAAAACAAGCATCCACAAACAACAAACATGAAGCCATCGCAGATGTTACTAATCCTTCTCTACATGGATGGCCACCGTAGCTATTATGGTTCTATCCAGCCGTACATCAGATACTGATCCATTTCATGATCGGAAATTCGGAATTCACGGCTACCAAACACTATAGTCGATAGCTTAGAATACCGATCCAAATACATGAGAGCCCATTAGCAAGTAGATATATAAAGCTATTGAGAAACCAAAAGAGTGGTGAGTATCAGTTGCAAGTGAGGTTTAAGATCATTTCGCGGCAGCTGGTAGAGACAAAAGCACCTTGACCTTAGTTTGTTTGATTAGCTATCTTGCTACATTGTAAACAAAAAAGAGACCATGAGGTATGATGTTTACAACCATTAACATAAGCAGCAAAATCTTCTATTGCAAGTGGCAAAGACACAATCTGTCCCTTACAATTGATTAGTTATTTTAATTGGCCCAAGAAAATCATATACACAAGAAAGGGGTAGCAACAGTCGAAAAACAAAGCCTAGCAAGAGAACATAAACACAAAGCCATGAACAAAAGCAAGTAGGTAACTAGTTTCTGCAGCAACAGCAGCACCATCCACAACCATCAGCAACGTCGTCCATGGTATATCCATCTAGGAGAAGTTTCTTGGTAGATTTTTTTGGGGCGACCAGCGAGTCCTAGAAGCAAACAGCCACAATCATACATATAAGGATACCATGCAATAGGCACGTAAATATATTAAAAGAAAGTTTTCAGCAGCGGAACCTATTGTTATTCACATTTTTCTATGCCTTGGATTTAGAATTGTCAGGAATCCATTTGTTAATGCTAGAACCAACAACAGCCTGCAGGGAGCACAATTCAAGAAACCATAGATGTTATAACCTAGTAAACAAGTAGGCTGGAAAGGCATGGATGTATGATCGAAGTGTCTACCTTAGGCGTAGGCGAAGCAAGATGAGTCGTTGGAGCATCAGATGGATTTGGAGTAGCCATCGCCGAGGCTAAAAGCAACCATGCTGTCCTCATGTATAGCATTCTACACATAATAAAGTTGCACAAGTATTTTTTGGATAAATACATAGGAAAACAACTTGTATTGAAATAAGCATGCACAACCTACCTCATTCTCAGCAGCGGCGCGTTATGACTCTCCGGTGTAGCTGGTGCTTTAGAAATCAGTGGAGTTATTTTGATTGGTGTGGCACTGAATCCATGGCTAGCTTCTGAGGTAGCTGGTGGCGAAGGGAGAGTACTGGTGAAACTTTTCTGAGGGGTATTCTGCATGCTACTGCTAGCATCCTTAGAGAGCAAGAGAGATGATGATTGTGATCCTATTGGCGTTACTGAAAGAGCATGAGATAACTTTTACTTGAATGGATGGAGCATTTTGATGTCAGAGACATTCTTTTGTTCAGGAGCAGTGAAAGCCACAGGCTCATTGGAAGTCACATGCTGATCCCATTTGACTGGTTGATAAACACTTGCCACACTGTTCATGAAGAAGATTATGATATTTTAGAGTGTGGTGAGAGGCCTTGTTCTTATTAGATCAGGTTTATGGCACATGTAATCCATAAATGTCTAGATAAGCATGTCACCTTGCTGCTAGGGCCTTCACCTCAGGGACTTCAAGGTTTATGTACCACTTGCATAATGATCCCGGGACAATGACACATTATCTAAAACAAGTGGTGGATTTAGGTGCAGCATATAGTAATGCAAAGTTAGAGCTAAGAAGACCGAGCTTTACATATGCACATTAAGTTCATATCACCCTGAAAACACATAGTAACACAATAGTGTCTTACCTGCAAAGCTCTTGAGAAGAGTCCCAACAAATATCACGGTCTGTGGCCATCTCTATGGACCTGTTCAGCTGGGAATGCAGTTGCCTGCTCACCCCAAAGCACAACATCCCATGAAGCACCACTGTCACCCATAGTTTGTAACTTAAGCAGCCATATACAGTAGATCATGATAAACATAGTATGCAAGAAACCATAAAATAGTTTGAGTAAAATTTGTGGGCGACTAACCTTGCATTGCATATAGTGACTGTCCTTTTCAATGATTCATTATTCTGGCGTGTCCTGATTCGCATCGATGAAACATTCGAGAGCATAGTGACTACACCGATGACATCTGCACAGGTGAATGGCAACACATAATCAGTTTGTGTAGGTTTGCTTGGACCACAATCTCTGTACATATACAGATACACCTGTGAAGAACGTGGTATCCTCAGCACGCGGTGGCAGCTGATCCACTGGAGTAAGGGAATAGGTATACATAGGGAAAGCAGGCGGTATCTCGACAACCTCCTCCACAGAAGTCCACTTTTTTTTTTTTTTTTTGAAGGAAACAAAAGTCCACTTTGTAAAATTGATCATGCGATTATTATCAACTGGCCTGTACTTTCCGGATTTCCTGACCCGGAAGTAGGACAGGTTGTAGACATTGCCTTCTTTTATCAAAAGCTTGAACTGCACTTGGTCTGGTGGGTAAATCTGTGCATGGATGCAGTTTCCCTGTACAAGTAAATGGAGTTCAGCACATGTATCTGATGTTTCAAAATCCTACGCCATGTTCCATAGTAAAAAAACATACGCATTTATGGTAAAAATCATAGACAACACAACTTATCAACGATATACAAAATCCTATAGCTAGCATACATGTGAGTACAGGGACATAAGTGATTGTACCTCTTCATCAATCAAAACCAGGTCACTGTGCAGCAACTTTGATTCATCATGTGGATCATAGAAGTCCCAGAACCTAGAGGCACACACACATATGGTTTCACTGCAGTTTCCAGGCATAAGTCCAGGAATCAGCCCCTTTTGAACCTATATCCTGAAAATTCCACGTGAATAAACCCAACAAGAAAATGGAATGATATTTTTATTTGGATGCGCAATAAGACCAGCAATATGTTAACAGCTACCTAAAACAGACCCTTAAAGACAAGTGTAAATATATTATCTTCAGTTTTAACTTGAACCCCATATACTCCCATGTAATAATTATTTTTAAAAAAAAGAACAGCACACAACTATAAGTGATTGACAGAAGAGACACATGTTTCTTCCATTGTGAATCAGTAGTAGCTATTCAATACTTTACTGTCCCAATTTACCTGCAAGCAGTTTATATGCAGGCATAGTTCAATTTCTTTTGGCATGTCCAAAACTATCCTTTTAAATTGTCAAAAACAGAACTGCAAACAAATTGGTTGCCTTTTTCTATTCGATATCTCTTTACTGTCAGACTGTAGCACTCAAAATGGAAGTTTGTGATGAAAAAGAAAGATGGCAACTACACACCTAAAACCAGTTAGATTTATCAATATTTCATAGACATCGCAAGGTTAAACTGCTTTCACATATTAGGATTTTTACTTAAGGACTCATAATTAACCTTCTAGCCATGATTACCAGTTTGCAGGAGGGAAACCATTACAAAGCCCCTATACTGGAGTTTTTTATTAAAAAACAGTGAAGTTTGTGGCTATAGTGACTGAATATTGCAGCTACAGTTACTTAAATCACAACTCTAATCCTATCTAATCATGAGTTTGGAACGACCCCCACCCCCCCCCGAGAGCGGCTCCTCCCCAGTGACTCGAGGGGGCTCACTTGCCCGCCCCAAGCCCGGCCGCCGTCGCCGCCCTGCTCTGGCGGCGGCGGTGGCGGTCTCCCCCCTGGCCCAGGCGGTATGCGCGCCTCCCCTCTTCCTCCCTCTCCCCTCCCACTGCCCCCCCCCCACCCCCTCCGGCGATCTCCGGCTGAGCCAGGCGGCCTTGTGAATCCGTGGTCGCCGGGCCGGATCCGGCGGTTCCACCTCGGATCCAGCGTCCTCCTGCTCCGTGGCGGCTGAAGCGTCAGCGTTCAGGCGGGATCCGGCCCCGTGGCCGGATCGCACCCTCATATGGCAGGGCGGGCCCCTCCGCACCGGCCTGGACGGCGGCGGGGTGCCGGCCTTGGCGTCGGCGGCCCGTTGGCCGGGCATGTGCTCCCGGCGGCCTCGCTTTGGCGGTCGGGTTGGGCCCCTCGCGCCGGGTTAGCCGCGGCTGATGGCCTAGCTGCAGGCGATCTACGCCGACGGTGGCCGGCGCTCGCTTTTCTTCTTCTTCGCTCGCTCAAGGTGGTGGCGTGCCGCCGTGGTGGGCGTGGGGCCGTAGGTGGTCCTTCATGCGCGAGGGCGTGTTTCTGTGGCTCCGGGTGGTGCCGCGCGTGCCGTGCCACCTCACCGGCGCGATATTGCTAAGAAGGGTACATGAAGCTCTCGCTGGTTCCGGTGAAAGCTCCCCGCCCCGCCTGGACGAAGCGATGCCTACGCGCTTTGGCGCCGCGTGGCTCCTCCTTGGAGGCACGCTTGAGCCTCTAAGTAGTGAAGACGGTATGAGCCGCCTTTGGCCTTTTGAGGCGCTGCCGAGGGGCTTCGTGTCGTCATGCGTGTTAAATGAAAGGCCTTGGTGTTTCCTTCTCGTAGTGTTGTCGGCGTCCATGGGACGCCGATCCCCTTCTTGAAGGCAGGCAATGCTTGAGCACTAACAAAAAAATCCGCCGGCATGGTCGCTCGTGTCGCCTTGCTCGTTGGGTCGCCTTGCCGCACCTTTTTGAGCCTCACGCTTCTCCTCACTTGGGTATGTTTAGTTGGTGTTCGTTTGTAGCCGTGTCCGGGTCGCTTGTCGTTGGTTCGGGCGGATGCTTTGCCACCGGTGTTCTTCTACGAGCTCAGCGTTTCGGGAGTGCGTGCTTCCGAGGTCGCGGTCGTTCACGAGCCTGTGTTTCGGTATGCGCGTCTTTGCCGAGGTCACGCGGTCATTACGAGCCCGTTTCCTGTTTGAACGCGCCGCCCGAGGTCGCGGTTGTCTTAGGCGGATGCTTTGCCGCCGTTGTGGTCGCCGTCTTTTCCGCCGGATGCTTTGCTACCGAGGTTGGTCGGGACGGATGCTTTGCCGTCGGAGTGCTAGCTGATGCTTTGCCGCTGCTTATCTATCATCTACGGTTCCGTTCACTACTAGCTACCTAGGTGTGGAGTTTTCTTTTTGTATTAGGTTCAGCTAGCGGGGTTGTTAGGTGGAGGGTCCCTCGCCCCTCGTGTTTCTTGCTTTTCGCCTTTGTTTCCTGCTTCGTTGGTAATCCTTGGATTACTTGCGAATCCTTTGTATCGCCTATGTGTAGGTCTATTGACCATTCTCTCTTCTTAATGAAAAAAAACGGGCTATACCCCTGTCTCGAAAAAAAACTCTAATCATGAGACTGGATGTCTGAATATTGCAGCCTTAGTTTAGCTACCTAAATCATTTGTTGAGTCTATTAGTTATTAGTAGGTATATCTTTCCGTCCATGTTTAACAATACGATTATGCAACTACGTTGCCATTTGATAGAACTTTTAATCTGCAGTATATTCGCCAATCAGGCACAAGTCATTTTTTCCATGATACAAGTCTGAAGCTAACCGAACATTAAATGGCATTGAAGTGAAATCATTCAAAGACAACTACTTCATGTAGCTAATGCACTGGCCTAATAACACTTACTACTTCATGCATCCCGAAATGTCATTACTCTTTACAGAAACCTAACATATATTTTAAATTTTCTCTAAAGCATCCATATAACAAGTAGAACACACAACTATTGTATTCTCTATTAAGAACTATAAATCGCAGAGCTATGTATATGTTTTATTTCCTCAATGCCATAGGCAGTCTTATAGGAACTGGATTCCCGTTTAGACATGTTGAACTAAAAAAAAAATCAATAGCAAATCTCTCATCTCATCACCATTGTCAGTAAACAGGGCATGCCCATTTGGATTATTTATACTAGGATTAGAACAGTGGGATTGAGCAAAGTTCAGAAGAGAATCAGGGATGTTAAGCTGTTTCTCCATAAGATAATGTTGGGGTCATCCAACCCAAATCCACATACCGCTGTGCAGATCCAGAGAAGTTAGATGGCCTCAAACACTGGATGAAACAAATCAAAGAGCTTTGGGCAGTAATAAAAGGCCCTTATTTTTTGCGACATCCAGTAATGAAAGCTAGGAACATAAATAAAAGAAGTGAATAGACCTGGCAGCAGTTCTTAAAGCACAATTGAGGGAATATCTTCCCACAAAAGTTGGACTCGTACACTACATTTTGTGGCAAAGCAAAGCAACAGACAACTCCTACACGGAATAGGTAGACAAGGAAGAGATTGCATATATACCTCTCCCCTCACGATGCACACAAGAGGGATCAGGTCACCGACGCCATCTCCTGGTTAGTTTCAGGTACAGGCACAACACAGAAGAACACTTGATCACACAACACAACCAAGATCACCACTGAGGCAATAGGTTAAGAACGCACATGAATAAGCTGAGTGTTTTCCGGTTGGGGAAGTCGTCGCTGGCCGGGTAGATAAGGGCAAGGAACGACTCACCAGCAGAGGGGGATTTTCCAAGACGAGACGGCAGGGCCGCCGTGCACTGTTCACCAGGTACAGCTCCGTCAGTCGCAGAGGCATGGCCGGGCGCACGCGGGATACGGCGCGCGATGAGCGAAGCCGGGCCCCGGGGCAGGCCTCCTATCTGATCTGTCGCCCCCACGCGAAACCAACGCCCACCGGAGCCTGTGCGGCCTAGCGCAGGAGGGCCCCATCCGTCATGCATGCGAGGCCGCTCCTCCGAGCAGACGTCGCGAAGCCAAGGTGAACGGCGCAGCGATGGGCGACCGGACGAGCGAGGGAGGTTCGAGAACGCGCCGCCTGCGGGCAGGACAACCCGTCCCTGCCAATGGGCCCAAGCGCAACAGGGGGCCATCTGTCATGGAGGCAGAGGGAGCGCGGCGCGCTCAAGGCGGGCGGCGTTGAGGAGGCGCGAGGAGGGTGAAGAACAGAGCCGCGGCGTGAGGATAGGGGAGACGAGCTCGTGGGGGGCGGTCACGAGACGGGCCGATTCGTTTCCAAGGAAAAGAAGGCGCGTGACAGTTGTGGAGCCTGGAAAGAGGCACACCACCAATGCTCTTCTCTGCTGTGGTGACAGCAAGTTAGGGGGACAAATCAACCCCGATAAACAAATGGGTCCTGCGGCGTCACCTGTGGGGTGTGCGTGTCACGTGTCAGCGGGACAAGTAAACTCGTGCCTTCCACTCTGGCCACCGTCCACTCCGCATCCGTTCGGCGTCGGAATTCGGGGATTCCGTGCGCCGCACTCTCCTAGCCAGCCGCCACCGCGCCTCGTGAGTATCTTGTGGTCTGACGTTGCGGTGCGAGGCTGATTCGGCTGACCGACGTCGCAGTCCCCTCCTCCCCCTCCCCGCGTCCGCGTGCATCGTTCACCGATCATCGAATGATTTGCATTTAGTGTTCAAAAGTTTGGTTGCACACTTTCAGTCTTGGATAGAAGAAACACCACAATGCCTTGTCATGTTATGTTGATGTAATATTTTTTGCATTTCCAGAACTCTGTGCATCTGATTTTGGTTGTGTCAGATAAGCAGGACCTCCGTCATTACATTTGTTGCCAGGAGTACCATTGTAACTGGAACATTAAGCTCGCAACAGACTAGGTCGAAATTTTCTAGTAACGTGTTTATGTTGTTTACTACACCTAAACAGACAAGGATCGGTTTGCATGCCCTTAGAGATGCATTTCATGCCATCTGGAAATACAATGGAGCTAAAGACTAAGCATTTACAGATCCAACTTTCACGAAACATGGCAGTGATTTCATCATTGAACTAGTAATTAGAAGCTGGAGCTACCATAATGGCAGAAATATTTGGACATGACGAAGCCACATATCCATGTCATTGGGAGCCCCCAGAATGTGGCAATGGTGCTCAAAGTTATCATGATATTCCTTACCTTGAAAAGCATACTGATATTGACAATGGTGGAAGCAATGCAGATAAACAAGATGGGCAAAGTGGTTGTACACAGAAAAGGGAGGGCAAAAGATGAGAGGAAGGGGGACGAAGATGGGGAGGCGAAGGCGTAGTCAGATGGAGAAGGCGGGAGAAGGCGAGGAATGACCACGGGCGGCGAGATCGACGCGACGCGACACAAACTGCACGACCTCTCCGTCGCGACGCGACACAAACTGCACGACCTATCCGTCGCGACGCGACATAAACAAACTGCACGTCCATCGCTGTCCGCCACCTGACGGGACCCGTGTGGGACCCTATGTCAGTGTGCCAGGAGTCGCCGTCGCGTTTGTGTTTTGTAATAATACCGGCGAGATAAAGCCAACATGGCCCAAAATCACCATCCAAATCACAAATCCCTCTGCCCACCACCACCAGAGCAGTCCACCACTACACGCAGGCGCCGCCGTCTCCCTTCGCTCCGCCTCGCCGCCTCCAGTCCGCCGCTTCTTCCATCCGCTTGCTCCCCGGCAGGCCCAGGTACGATTGTACGAACAACAGACACTCCCTCTCCTTGTTTTCGTCTCTCGTTGTTGTTTTTGTTTGGGGGCGGGCGGCGGCTGGGGGGGTTTCGGGTGGCGTGGTGCCGCCGTGCCGGGGTGGGGTGAGGGGAGTGTTTGTGGCGCATTTGGTTCCGGCGTGTTTGGTTTGGAGGCATACCTCCCGCACCGACGCCATGGCGCGTAGGCGAGCCGCGGGCGCGCGAGTATTCGCCGCCACCACGGCCGTGCGCAGGCGAGGCGCCGCCGCCGCAGCGCGGCCTTGCGCAGACGAACCACCGCCACCACGGCGCGGCCTTGCGCAGTCGAACCACGGCCGCGCGCAGGCGAGGCGCCGCCACCACGGCGCGGCCTTGCGCAGTCGAACCACCGCCGCCACGGGCCGCGGGCACGCGAGCGTGCAGCGGCAGCCGCCCTTCGGCACTCCCCCATGTTGGACGGTGGAGGGAAAGGAGGACACGAAGGAGGGAGACGGATCACGGATGGAGTTTTTTATTATTATTTATTGCGGATGGAGGTTGAAGAAGCTGACGCCACCCTCAGGAACAGCAGAGGGGCTGTATTGGTCCGAATCGGACTGGATGGGGCCAACTGCCCGTAACGCCTGAGAGGGGATTGTCTTGTGAGCTTGGGCGTTACTAGAATCTATGAGGCAGAGCAATTTTGTTTATTTTTGAATTTATTAAGGGATAGCAAAATTGGTAAGGGGTGGACATAGAGGCATTGGACAACTTGGGTCAGGTTAGCCTACATGAATAGCCGACCCTGTTTCGGAGATTCTTACTTAATTTATTTTCCTTTGGTGGCTTGGTTCAACTGCAGAAATCCATCTGTATTGTTGGTTTTCCTATTTGAGGATGGCCTATTCGAGGATGGCGTTCCAAGTCGAAGGTGATGATAATGTGCTGCAAGTTATCCGTGTTGAGGGGCCACGTCGTCCGGTAATTTTTTTCCTAATCTCAACTCTCTTTCCTAATACTAGTAATCCTGTTTCCTCTTTTCAAAATGTATCGTTGGTGTGGCAAAAATGAGTTTTGCCTGCAGGATAATCATTTCTGGGCGATTTTCATTGTGTCAAAATTATCTTTTGTCCAAAATTTCACCAATTATTGAATATACTTTGCATTTGATCTTGAAAAATGGCTCCACATTCTCTAATTCACCAGTCATCTATGAACAGAAGAAGCACTATAATGCATTCTCATTATTTTCATGTGTTCTTTGCATTTTTAGAACTCGGTGTGTCTCAGCTTGGATGGGGCAGAGGATCAGGTCCGCCTTTAACTACATTCATTGTCAAGAGGATTTTCGTAGTTGGAACAATGAGCTGGCAATTGTGCGTGGGAACAATGTGTCCAAGGTGTTTACCACACGTACTGACTCCACCTTCTACTATGCCATTAACTATAAAGAAAATTTCCTTGTCTTTGTAATTGAGGGTCGCAAAGGATGGCTTCATGGATATTATGCAGTTATAAGCATTGACGGAAATCTGCGAGTTAAGGGGATCCATGAGTTTGAGTCACTACAGGAAGAATTTTATATAAACCATGGTAGATGTACCCGTCTCCCTTTTGGAGGGAATCATAGCGACATATCTGGATGCATTGCGGATACATCGATTGGCCTGAAAGCCCTTAGAGATGCATTTGATACCATCTGGGCATATAATGGGGGTGCCGAATATGTTGGTCTCAGGGCAGCTTTTGGTATCATGGTCGTGCACATATGTGAATCGCTGAAGCTACAGCCTGTGTTTGCCCGCATTTGTGAAGCGTTTGAAAACCTAAGTGTCAGAAAAGCTTGGTAAAGGAGGTGACATATCCATACCAGATTCAGTTACAAAGTGGACAAAGCTGAGTCGCCATGAAATGCGTGTCTTTGAAAATCCAGATTATGCAATTCATATAAACGAGTTCCCAAATATAAGTTCGGAGCAGGACATATTAACTGTTGTGCGGGTTATGAATGTTGATGCCTACTTTGGGGGCCTTTTGAACATGATGTCGCCACAAACCCACGTCACTGGGAGCCCCTTGAACCTGGTACTAATGTTCCGAAAGTGTTGTTGATATTCCCTTTCTTGAAAAGCATACTTATGATGAACGTGGAGGAAAGGATGGAGATCAACAAAATGACGACCAAAGTGGTGGTAAACAGAAAAGGGAGGGAGATGGGAAGGGAAGGCATCATAGAAAGAGCAAGGGCAAAAGAGGAGGGGGGAATAGAGGAAAAAGGGCAACAGGGAGGGGGGAGGAGGGGGGAGGGAGAGGGAGACAGAGAGGAGGGGTTAATTTATTAGCTGCTGGTTTTTCTCTCATTGGTGAATGTTGTGGTGGACAAGGTAAAGAGCTTTCAATGGACCAGAACCCAATTGATGTGTTATGCAACCAAAGGATTTGGTTTGCATGTACATGCCAATGTGTAAGGTATTGAGATCTTACTCTTTCTGCAGTAGTTTCAATGAGCATCTTCATTATGATCATTTTCTCTATCATGCATTGACCAGTATCATGTGCAACCAGATTGGTTCAGTTTCTCTCTGCTTTGTTGATTTCTCTTTTTTCTGAACACAAAATGTTCATGTTCTATGAGAATTAGCATTGAATGTCCATGATTCAGAGGTTTCTAGGTCTACTATTTTGAAATGTTCACTCTTCACTGCGCAGTATGTATCAACATGGGTGAATGCATGTACAATCATGGGAAGAATACACTCTATGGTTAGCACATATAGCTAATGACATCTCACGTTTTCACCTTGAATGGCGTAACTAACTGTATGAACTGGAATTTTGAGAGCACTAATAACATTTGTCAGATGATATAATGTTGCATGTGGTTGATAATATATAGTGGAGCATTGTTCTTTCAGATTGAGTGAAAAATACTTGTGATACAGCCATTAATTAACTTTTGTTATTGCTTTTATATTGATATTATGTATGCATAACTGTATCTATATTACTGGCACCACCTGGTTAATCCTTCTGTGGTTTTGCAGCCTCCTTGCATGACAAATCTCGAACAAGATCTTGGAACTGTGGTTATGACACGAGGTGGAGATAGGCTATCCTGGACTGAAGCTCTGAAGTGGATTAGTACTGCTCTTTTGGGATTAGAGGAATGGTACCTTATTGGATGGGGTTGAGAAGTGAAGCAGATTTGTTCACGCCTTCTCTGATGAGGTAAGTGGATATAATCTGGCAGTCACCACCCTTTCACAACTGTCCAAATGTGTAGCGTCAACCTTTTTATTTCTGACTCATATATCCATCTTGAAAATTTTTAGAGCCAAATCAATAATATTTTTTGAAAACTTTGGCAGGAGCTCTGCCTTTCAATTAAGCTATGGATATGGGTGAAGAACCAAATCAATAATAGAATTGGTGTTAATATGTTTTATGCAGTATTGCTTGTTAAGATTGCCACCATCTCACATGTCTGTTTGTGTAACTGTCATTTTAGATGAATACTGATTGCTTGACCCCTTTTTTTGTGCTGACGTTTCAAAATTCGGTATTTCAAAATGTCAGGTGAAAGCTGTTGAGTTGACATGTTATTCATGTGACCGACCAACCTAGGAGGAACTAGGCGTTTTTTCCATCAAGAAAAATGGTCAGCTTGACCTGAGTTTGTGACGACTTGAACCTGTGTGGTTGGATGAGGGAACCAACCAACTGAGCTTGTTGAAGTCAATCGGCTGTACCCTGGAGGCAACTGAGCTGCTGTACTGCTACTGTTGTATACCGAATATTGATTGCCTTCCCTTTTTTCTGATTTGAGATTCCTAGATCGCTTACACGATGTGTATTTTGGAACTTGTAGTGTAATATTCTTTTATACATGTATAAGAGAGACTAAAGGAGGGTAAACTAGTGCCTTTTGCAAATATATCTGTTTGTTGTTTTCAAAGGCTGTTATTAGTTATTACCCTGGTATCGCACTGATCAGTGCTGGGCACTGCTTGATATTGATCATACGCCAAGCATGTTTACTATGCTTCTGTTCGAGATATGAGTCCCAGCTCTGAACCGTTAGCCAGATCTATGTCATTTATTTATAGGACTTTTGGCATCGTTGTTTCTACAGCATGTGTGGGCATGTTGTAAACTCCATTGTTCTTTCCAGTAACTCTTAAGTGTATATTAGTGTCTACAACATTTTGGCGTTGTAGATTTGTGTTGAGCTCTGTTTTGCTTGTTCTAGAAATACTCAAATTTGCCACCAGAAAATCCATTAACGGTTACACAATTTGCAGCACCAGGTAGGCCAGGCGTTACCAACCAAGAGAAGTCGGGGAAGCCAACTCAAAAGATTGTGCAAGCTGAACCAGAAGAACGAAGAAGGGGTCTCAAAGCCGATATAAAAAAAATGGGGAAATGGGGGTGGGGTGGTCTCAAAGAGTCGGGGGCATAGGCTAGTGTTTAGGCACGCTCTATCAGTCGCCGTGGCCTTCCTCGTCCGCCCGTCAGTCACCACTTCTGCCGCCGCCTGTATGACTTGCAAGCTTCTCTGGACGTGAGTGCGTGCCCATCGGTGCTTGGAGGATTTGCGTGGTGCGTCTCACACATACTACTGTACTAATCCTTCCAACCTGTTTGGACGATTCAGAGAATAAGCCATTCAACAGACCAGTACTTCAGGAGTAATTGAAACTTAGAGCACAGAATAAGTTCTTGCATAGTGTATAAGAAGAGCAGCTCGGTGGGAACTGAAACATCATCGCTATATGAACTGCAACAATGTATATAATTTAATCTTTTCTCTCATCTTTTTTTCAGGTTGAAAACAGTGCAAAGGAAATTAGTATGAACACACTTCCATGACACAAAACAATCAGCTACAATTGCTCTGAAGAAACAATAATCTGTGCAGCTTTTCCTTATTTTGATCTTAAAACTTGTTCCTCAACAATTGATAGTCTGAAACTTGTTGAGCAATTGACAGTCTGAAGAACAATTGATAATCTGAAGAAACAAAGGAGGTTGTACTGGCAATAATCGAAACTTGTTCTTCTGAAGAAATATCTGTTCAGTAATTTTCAGTAATTGTATAGGTGCTGCAATAGCTATTTCTTTCCTGTGCAACTTGTTCTTCTGAAGAAATATCTGTTCAGTAATTTGTGATCTGTGCAGCTTGAAATTAGTGGTTGAAGTAACAGCTTGGCAGCAGTGTAGTTAAGGTGCTCTGCTCTACTGAGGAAATGCTGCTGCGCTTCCACTTCGATTCCTACAGTTTTCTTTATGTCCAAAACCTGCAAGGCAATTACAACAGTCGCCCTTTTCAGTTAAGAGGGAACAAAGGGTTTACACACTGAGAAAATAATCACAATAGTTGGCAGTGGAAAACAACACCACACCGGTCTGCACCCAGAGACCGCGCACAGGGGGTTGGGGGGGATTCAAAAGAACCTAAAAGTGAAGATTTTTTTTGCTTGGACACTCATACAAAGGAAAATACAAACGGCAGACAACCTATAATGGAGGAGATGACCAGTCTGCACTTGTGTTTGCTTTGCCCTTCTGCCGATCTTATGTGGAACCATATTTTGACGTGGGAGGACTTCCATGTGGAACTAATCTAGCTTGATACTGACCCCTTGGAGATCAGCTATTGGTGGGAGTAGACTGCAGCTCTACAGGTTCCAAAGGACCAGCAACGACACTTCAATGGCATGGCCATCTACATAATGTGGAACCTTAGGAAAGAAAGAAACAAAATATTTTCAAAACCCACAAGATGTTCATAGCTAAAAAAATGCAGATGAAGTTCAGAACCGATGAACAATGGGGTTGAGCTGCAAAATGGATGGGGTTTATCTGGTTTAGCATAGAGCTTTTGTATTGGCATGTAACATGTTCTGTAATGACATGATTTCTTAGGCATAGATTAACTATGTTTAGCATAGGGAGTTTAATTCACTTACGAATTTTGTATCAATCTAGAGCTGATTGCTCTCCCTGAAAATGTACTAAATATAATGTTCAGTTTCTCCTTTTACTTGAAATACATGTGGATGAATTTAAATCTTAAATTTGATGGATGTGTTAAATAAATGAATTCTTCATTCTCAAACACATATGGATTTGACTGCTCTCTCTGATTTCCTATACAGAAGAAGAAGAATGATAAAGTCTGAAATTATCTGATTCCGGTATGATATAAGGACTGAACAGAAAATACATAGTTCTTTAGCATGTGTTAAGGTGACGAGCAAAGCAGAGCAACTCAATCAAGCATGTTGAACATGTAACAGGTACACATGATACAGCAAAGGCATCGTGTCATAAAGAATATAAAAAACCATGTTATGAATGATGCTCATCAAAGATTCAAAGCTATTGAAGGTAGAGATCTCAATACTAAGTAAGTGAAAGCGAATACTCCCTTCGTTCCAAATTATAAGACGTTTTGGCTTTTCCATATACATTGCTTTTTTACTATGTATCTAGAGATTCTAGACAGCGTATATCTAAGTGCATAGCAAGAACTATTGTATCTAGAAAGCCAAAGCGACTTATAATTTGGAATGGAGAGAGTATTATTTAGTACACAGCAGCTTGGTGCTACATAAGTATATTGAAGTATCCATATATATAAAATGACTTGACATTGTATGAGAAGGGTGTCTTTGTGAGTTGTGACAATGTATATCTACAAACCTCATTCATCTACTAATCTCATCCGCAAAAAAAATCTGCTTCACTTTTCGCCCCCACCAAATAAGATACCGTTCTTCAGTCCCTGAAAGACCAGTACCGATCCACTTTAAAACTTCAGTCCTATACAACCTATCTCCACCTAGTGCTGTGTCATAGCGACAGCTCGAAGATCTCATTGCTGGAGATTTGCCATGTAAAATGTAAGGCTTTTCAGGCTGTAATTCTTTAATACCTTATCAATCATGTTATATCGCTGACCAATGGTCTTAGTCCTAGTAAAATCCCAGTGCATATATGCCGTGTTAGGTAAAAATGTGAGATGCTGCCAGCCATAGAATGCATTGCCCATGTTGGTATATACTGCACAGTGAACATTTCGCAGTTGCAGACACGGAAAATCTCCAAATAAAATGGATGATGGATGGACATTCATTGAAATACTATGTCATATAACATTTGTGTTCAACTAATCAGGTTGCACATGTTACTGGTTCAATTCATGATAGAGCAAATGATATCACAATCATAAAGAATATAAATCATGATGCTCATCAAAACTACAACATGAAGAGTCCCAATACCTTACCCAACAGCATATCAAGCAAACCAAATCCTGTGGTTGCATTATCCATTCAATTGGGCTCTGGTCCATTGAAAGCATTTGGCTCCATACACCAATCAGAGGAAAACAGCAGCTGATAAAATAAATCCTTCCCTTCCTTCCACCTGTCAGAAACAAGAAATGGCAGCATGACAGCAGCGAGAGAGCATATGATCGAGCAGAAACAGAACACACAGTTTTGGTGCTGCGGAATCGGCAACACTTCTGTTTAATCAATATTCAAGTGAAAAAAATCTAAGGTCACAACAACTTGAGTCTGCACGATGAACTCCAACTCATAACAACACTACAAAAAAACTCCGGACGAACAAAACGCGACCGTCGACCTTGACCTAGACACGCGACCAATAAGTCGTTGTGTCCCAACTAAAAAAACTGAAGAAGAAAGTTTGACGCACTAACACATTACAATCATACTCCCTATGCACTTCCCCCCATCCTCCTCTTTAGCCTTGCAGTCTCCATGACGCCTTCTCTTTCCATTTCACCTCTTTCTGCGTAACACCACTTTGCCCATGTTGCCAATCTCTATCCCTTCATCCATGAATGTCATCAACACTCGGAACATCAGTGCCAGGTTCAAGGGGCTCCCAATGACTTGGGTTTGTGGCCTCATCATGTGTAAAAGGTCCACCAAACCAGCCATCTATATGCAAAACAGCCAAATGAGGTAATATGGCCAGCACAGAACTTAATTCTGGGAAGTCTCTTATTCTGGGAAATTCAAATCCTGGATCACAAACGGCACGCATTACATGGGTACTCAGCCTTCTCCAGTGTGTAATTAGATATCTTATAAAACTATCATCATTTGCAGCAAGCCTTCTGACACTTGGGTTCACAAATGCTTCACATATGCGGGTAAACACAGGGTGTAGCTTCAACGATTCACATATGTGGACAACAATGACACCAAATGCTGCCCTGAGGCCTACATGTTCAGCACCCCCATTATATTCCCAAATGGTATCAAATGCATCTCTAAGGGCATGCAGGCCAATGCTTGTTTGCTCAATGCGTGGAGATATGACATGATGATTCCCTTCAAATGGGAGACGGCTACATCCAGCATGATTGATGTAAGGTTCCACTCGCGATGAGTTTGCAAATTCATAGATTCCCTTAATTGCATAATAACCATGAAGCCATCCAGTGCGACCCTCGACTACAAAGACCAGGCATCTTTGATCATAACTCATGGCATAGTAAAAGGTGGACCCAGCGGGTGTGGTAAACACCCTAGACACATTGTTCTCATGCAAAATTTCCATCTCAATGTTCCATCTACGATAATGGTCATGACAACCCCTGTAATTATGGTGGACCTGCTCCTCTGTCCCATCCAAGCTGAGAAGCACCGAGTTCTGAAAAATCAAAGAATACATGAAAACAATGAGACAGCATGTTAGTGTGGCTTCTGTTCATAGCTGCTTGATGGTTTTCGAGAATGTGCAGCCATGACTTCCAATGGAGTGCAACGTATATTCAGTAATCGGTGAATTTTAGGACAAGAAGATAGTATTGACACAATGAAAGTTGGCCAGGACAATCACTACTGTGGAGGCAAAACTAAAGGTGCAACACGTACACGTTCATTTCGAAAAAGGAAAACAACATAATAAGGAAGAAAAAAGAGGGTAGGACAGCTCACCAGAGGACGCTGTTGGTCAGTGCGGACAACCTGAAATGCCATTGTTGAAATTCGAAAAGGAAAGCCAAGGACACAGATGGATCTCTGCAGCTGTACACACAAGAGGAAATTAGAATAAGCAAGGTATCCCCTCCCCACAACCCCACAGGGCAAAAAAAAAAAAAAAAAAAAAAACAGCAGCAGAGGGTTCCCGTCCCGGGCAAGGATCGCCTCGCCTCTGCTGCTTGGGGCAGAGCAGGCAGCGAGGAGCCCGATTCGGCCTGAGAGGGAATCTTGGTCGACACCTTCTCGAACGGCGAGGTACGGTTTTGAAGGATCAAACATATGGAACCGAGAAGAAGGGTATGTTGTCTGTACCTGTGGATGTCGCTCGCCGGAGGAGAGGAAGCGTCGTCGGCGGCGGCCAACTGATTAGATAGAGGCTTCAAAGACCCTGCCCGTGCTTCACCTCGACGGGGCTATGGTGGCTATGAGGAGGTGGGTTAGCAAGGGTTTTGCTGCTGGGTGGGTTTTGCTGCTGGGTACCCGAGGTGGCGGAGATGGCGCGGATGGGGGCTGACTAGTCAATGAGGGGGTCGTCACATATTACTCACGTCGAGGTGCCACCCGCGTGCCGCGCAGAGCATGCATGAGTCGCAGGCCGGGCCAAATCGTGGCGTCGCCTTACTTGGGCTGAATGGACCGGACCGGGCCGGGCCGGGCCAACCAAGTCACAGGCCGGCCCGCACGGTAGGAGCAGTAACCCAAGCGGATCCAGCACCATCTTCACTCGCCAGTCGCGACCGCTGACTCCCACCCACGGCGGCCGGATCCGGGACCCGAGCCGCCGCACGACTGACTGGCCTGCGGATGCATCTGAGTGAGCCCACGACTGAGCCTGAGCCGCCGCCATCGACGGCAAGCTGCCGTAGGATGCTCGGCGGCGTCACAGCGCTGCTGCCGTTGCCGCCGGAGCCACAGCCACGGAGTCGCCCCGCGCCTCTTGCTGGCCGCATTGCCGCCGGTCTCTCCAACCTGCGCTCGCCATCTGCAATCCCTCCCTCCGCCCCTCTCAAGTATCCATGGCCATGCCGCCATGGGGAATGGGAAGCGCGGAGCCGGGGTGGGATGGAATCTTTTGCTAGTGAATGAACTGGAGAGCGGGGCGCCGCAGACCTACTACTCCTCCTTGTGTCAACTTGTCTCGTTTTATTCAGCGCGCGAGCCCCTACGCGACAAAACTGGGCCGGCACCGGCTAGGGTTTCGCTAGCAGGCCTCCTCTCGGCCTCACTTAGTCCGAAACTCGGCATCACGGTTGGCGTTGGCCCAATAAACATTCACGGCGCAAAAAGAAAAGAGGAAGCCCCCTTTTATTTCTGCTTATTTCTGAAAACTGATTTTTCCTTTTTGAAGTCTACAACTTGTAGACATTGTATTGAGCTCTAAAACCATTTTTACATTACTTATTTGCCCAAGGAAATTTTATCCTTTTATTATGGAGACCTTTTATTATTGTACAAATTATAGAAAATAACTAATAGGCCTTTAAGCCACAAAAAAAAAGTGAACTTCTAAAAATCTTAAAAGATATATCTGGGGATAAAAAAATCCAAATAAAATATTTAGAACTCATGAAACGACATTTTCTTTGGGATCTATTTTTTACTTTTTTTTTACTTTTTAGAGATTTAGAATTACTTTTTTTTTAATAACAAACGACATTTGTTTTGAGATGGAGGGAGTAGACCGCAATTTACTCTTTTAATAACTACTATCCAACGTGCCGCCGTGGACCAGTTTTGTGGCGCAGGACGGCTCGCCTGCTTAATAAAACGAGCAAAAGATTCCACCCTTCGTCGCCAAAAGATTCCACCCTTCGTCCCCAATATATATCCCCGCCCCGAATCGCGTGAGAGGGCGGAGGGATTGCGTGACGGTGAGTGCGGGCTAGAGAAACCGGCAATGCGGTTGGCTCGGGCGGTGGAACAAGAGGCGCGGGCCGACTCCATGGCCGTGGGGTGCGGCGACGACGGCGTATAAGGGGACGCCGCGCCCGGCAGCAGCTAGGCGACTTTGCGGTGCTCCTCGCGGTTCGGCGGCTCCCTCGGCCAAGGTCCAAGAAATCGGCGCCGGGCCACCGGTGGGATTGAACCGTGCCACCGGGCGATGGGGAGTGAGGTTAGTGCTGTGCTGGATCTAGCTGATTTTTCTTTGGGATTGATTGGCCCGCCCGCCCGCCCAGACCAGCCCAGACCGATGTAGCTGGTTTTCGTTGGATTGGGTTGGCCAGCCCAACAGGCCCGGCCTTCGCTCGTGCAGGTATCGCCGCGAATCGCAAACTGGGATCCCACCTTCCGTGGTTCGTCAGCCGATTCCTTCACTGGAATGCGGGTCCCACCTTATGGTGGGCAACTTCATTTGCGTGCTGCGGTGGCGCCGACCGCCCGTGGCAAATCAAGGAGAATCAAGGAGCCGACCGCTCCAAACCTCAGCCGTCGATGAGGCCACCACACAAAGGGCGACGCGCATCGGACGGTACCGGCGAGCCGGAACAAGACGCGCGGGTGACGCCGGAACAAACAGCGCTGCGAAGCTTTCGATCCTCCGCTTGCTTTTCTACTCCCCCTCTTCCACCTCCGGCGGAACGCGGAACCACGAACAAGCTGCCCCCGGCCCCCAGGTACAGAACAACGAACGTTCCTCTCCATGATTTTAATCTGTCTGATTGATCATCTCGTCGTTTGGTATCTTGTTTTGGGGGGTTTTGGGGAGTGTCTGAGGGCGCATTTGGTTACCGCGTGTTTTTGGTTGGGTTTTTAACTCGCCTCGCCGGACAAGGATTTGATGGCAACAAATTATTTTGGGTGGCCGGGGCTTGTGCGGGGGGGCTACTTTTTGGCCTCCGATTTAGCTTGCTGTCATGGGGAGTGTCTGACGGCGCATTTGGTTCCGGCGTGTTTTGGTTGGTATCGAAACTATCGAAACTGTATCGAAACTCAGTTTTTTTTTGAAAAGGAAAAGCTCGTCTAGTCGGGCAAGGATTTTTATGGCACCAAATTCTTTTGGGTTGGCCGGGGCTTGTGCGGGGGACTACCTTGGATTGCCGGGGCTGACAAACGCTCTCGGTGCCTGCACTTGCCTTGAGAACCAAACGAGGCGATGCGTTTGGATGTCCAGCAGGTTTCCCTCGGGGTTAGGCAGCTGAGGTTTGCACGTCTTTTTGCCATGCTTGCGCAAGGAGGAGCTGAATCGGGCTGGAGCTGGATGCGGTTACCCGCACAAGCAAGCCGCGGACGGTAAACCAAAGGAGCCCGTGTGAGCTTGGGGTTTAGAATTTGTCAAGGGGGATTAAATTACGCTTACTTTTTTTCCTTATATATGGAGATGGCAAATTTAGTTGGGTCAGGTTAGCCTGCATGAATATCCGCCCCTGTTTCGGAGATCTTACTTAATCTAGCTTCCTTTGGTGGCTTGGTTCAGCTGCAGAAATCCATCTGTGTCCTTGGTTTTCCTGTTCAGCAATGGCAGTTGAAGGTGGCTCTAGTGTGGAGCCGCGTCGTCTCCTGGTAACTATCTACCTTTTTTTTATACATGTTGTTTGTTTGGAAATTTGCACATTGGGGTGGTCAATATCAGACTCTGTTTCGATACAAAGTACATTTAGACTTTGAGAAAAATACCATGGTTTTTCCAAAGTACATTGGTTTTAGAATGCTTTGAGGTGTTTGGATAGATGTAAGTGCAACAAACCTAACAGAATACAGAGTTACAGTATTGAAAATCATAGTATTGCTAATCTCTCTCTCTCTCTCTCTCTCTCTCTGCAGCCTTTCTTTTGGAGTTTTAGGATGGCCATGATTTTTTTTTGTATTGAATTGTTTCATAAAGTTTACTTACTAATCTGTTTGTTCGTATACCCCTTTTGTTTTTATCTATTGCTTGCAATGCTCTTCATGATTTTTATGTGTTGAATCGTTTTCTTTTAAGCTGATTCTATTTTCACCATTACCATACGAGTCACTAAACCAGCCATTACAGGCTTACGTACTTTGCCAGCCGCTTAGATAATGACTTGCTGTAAGAGTTCCTAATGTGGGTTCAAGCTCATATTTAATGAAAGCAGTAATTTGCTCAGTTCTTGCCTTATTATCCTAGACTATGAATACCTTGATAACTTGATTAGTTGTTATCAATAGTGCCCAATCGAAATTTTCGGTAGCAATGAGGGTGGTGCTGGCCATTATTTTTATATCTTATTTTTATTTTGTCCTTTTATTATACCAAAGTGATGGTAATACATATTTATTATACTCGGACAGTAAGTTAATTACAAATTTATTAGCTACAAATTCTCCTCGCTCCATGCAAAGTTCTTTTTATAATATATCTATTCCCGCAGCAACGCACGGGATATTCACCTAGTTATTATAGTTTTGAATACCATAGTACTGCTAAATTATTGTCTTTTTGGAGTTTCTAAACTTTTTTCCCCCCTAAAATGTGGTTTTGTTTCTCGGGGTTCCAAAAACTAGAGTTCCATAACACTGCCATGTTTTCTTAAAACTACATCAACCAAAAGGCCTTTAGTTCGCCTGCACGATAATGATTGTTTTGGGCAAGTTTCATCGTGTCAAACTATCTTTTTATCCTCTGTCCCATTATTAAATAGTTTCCATTCAATGTTGAAAATTTTGGTTGCACATTCTCTAAACTACCAAATATCTATTTACTGGAGGAACCCTATAGTGCCTTCTGATATCAATGCTCATGTATTTTATTTATTTATTTATTTATTTATTTATTTTACATTTTTAGAATTCGACATTGCTCATACTGGATGGGACAGAGGAGGAGGTCCACGATCGTTACAAGTATTGTCAAGATGACTTTCAGAAATGGATCATGCAGTCGGCAGGATACAGGTTTCAAATTAAATGTGGCGAGGAAAGGTGTTTAATGTGTTCACTACACCTCTTGGCTCCACTACCTTTACTATGCCATGAATTACGGTGGAAGATGCCTTGTCTTTGTAATTGAGGGTCGCAGTGTATGGATTCATGGATATTATGCAGTTATAGAGAAAGATGGATATCAGGCTACTAAGGGAATCTATGAGTTTAAATCAATGCAGAAGGAACTTTACATTAATCACCATAAATGTAGACGTCTCAGCTTTGAAGGGAATCATTGTGATATATCTAAAAAAATTGGGAACACAAGCATTGGTCTGCATGCACTTAGATGCGCATTTGATGCCATCTGGGAATACAATGGGAACAAGGAGCACCGATACTTCAAATCATCTTTGGGTACCATTGTTATCCACATATGTGAGTCAATACGGCTACAGCCTGTGCGTGATCGCATACTTAAAGCATTTACAGATCCAACTGTCAGGAAACTTGATATAGAAGTCGATGGTTTCTTTGAACGTATAATTAGAAAATGGAGCTTTTTGAGTGGTGAGGCGATGAAGTTCATTAATGATCAAGGTTATCAAATTCATTCACGAGGGGTCCCAAATATAAGTTCGGAGCAGGACATATTGACTAATTTAACTGTCCTGCATGTTGATGGCCTCCATGTTGGAAAATTTGAACATGATGTGGCCACAAATCCACGTCAATGGGAGCCCCTTGAACGTGGCAATGGTGTTCCAAGTGTTGATGATATTCCTTATCTTGAAAATGATACTGATATTGAAGATGGAGGAAGGGATAAAGATGGCGAAAATGGGCAAGGTGGTGGCAAACAGAAAAGGGAGGGAGATGGGAAGGGAAGGCATCCTGGACATGGAGACAGTAAGGGCAAAAGAGGAGGCGGACGAGGAGGAGGAGGAGGAGGAGGAGGGCAACAGGGAAGTGGAGGGAAAGGCAGAGAGGGAGGGGGAGGGAGAAAGAGAAGGGGAGAGGTTAGTTTATCAGCTGCTCATTTTCCTCTTATTGGTGGATGGAGTGGTGGGCAGGGTAAAGAGCTGTCAATGGTCCAAACCCAATTGAAGGGTAATGCAACTACAAGGTCTGATTTGAATACACATGTCTTCATGGAAGGTATTGAGATCTTACTCTTGCTTCAGTAATTTAGATGAGCATCATTCATAACATTCATTTATATTTTTTATGAGACCATTTGCTCTATGCCTCTATCATGCATTGAACCAGTAACATGTGTAACCTTTTTGGCTGAGTTGCCCTGCTTTGTTGATTTATCGATTCTGAACACAGACGTTCTATGATTGAATGCTCATCAGCCTATTATTCACAGATTGTCAGGTCTGCTATTATGAAATACTACCTTCGTCCCGAAATGTTAAGCATATTTTGATCAGTGAGAAGTCATACAAAATGGATTTTGACCATTAATTTCTCTGTATGTTGTTATTTGCTAAAAGAATCAATATCCTCTCAGACGAACTTTGAATACAAATCTATTTCTGCAAATTTTATGTCCTAAACTTGTATGTAATTTGAATATTGTTGGTCCAATTTATAAAATTTGACTTTTCCCTGTAAATTTTACTCCATTCCAGGATGGATGGAGTAATCACTGTGCATATATGTATCAAGTGTCAACATGGGTGGATGCTGGTAGAAATATAGGATGGATCCATTCTCTATGGTTCACAGATTACTAATAACATTTTACTTTAACATGGCACAGCATATTTAATTTGCATGCATGGTAATTTTTGAGAACCCTAAGAAAAATGATCAGATGAGATTATATTTAGTTGATGCATATGGTTGATAATTGTACTAAATTGCAGCATTGTGCTTCCATATATTGAGGGAAAAATACTTGTGATACTGTATTTAGTTTACTTTTTGCCATTGCTTTATTTATGTGAATGTAAAAGTTTCACAGGTAACTGTATGTTAGTGGTGATAACTGATAACTACATTTAACAGTATCTCAAATTACTGTATGCTAGTGGCGGGTTAGTGGAGATAACATTGCACATTGTCACACATAACTTTATGATAGTGTTGATAACTACACTGCAAGTAGCTAACCCTTTCATTGTTTTGCAGTAATGAAAGAAAGCAAGTATCCATGGCGCCAGATTATAAATAGTTGTTGCCTGACAAGCCTCTCATTTTACATGACAAATCTCCTACATCGAGATCTTGGAGCTGTGGCTATGACACTAGGTGGAAATAGGTTGGCTAGGACTGAAGCTTGTAAGTGGATTGGTAATTCTTTTCTGGGACTGGAGGAATGACATTTTATTGGGTGGAGGTGAAAAATGAAGCAGATTTGTTCTTGAATGAGGTGAGTCGATGTGAACCTATCCAACTCTTTTCAAAACTTGTCCAAGTTAGTCATATGTGTGGATACTTCTTTGTGGTGCCAAGCTGTTGATTGCTGACTCATATATATCCACCTTGCAACTTCTTTAGAGCTGAGTCGATGATAGAATTTGTATTATTGTGTTTTATGCAGTTCTACTACTTTAAGATTGCCACCATGTCTCATGTCTGTTTGTTTAACTGTCGTTTCAGATGAATATGATTGCTTGACCCTTTTTTAGTGTGACATGGCTAAAAAAATCAGTATTTGTCAAAATGTCAGGTGGAATGCTGCAAGGAGCAAAGCCGTTGAGTTGAGTTGACATGGTGTTGAAGTCCATTGCTCGACCCTGAACCTGGAGGCAACTGACCTGCTCTACCTTTATTTCTTCCCACTTGTGTGGCCGTGTGGGGATGTTAAGAATATACACTCTGAAGAAATTCATGATTATTGAGTTCTGCTTTTTCTGGATTGAGATTCCTGGACAGCTTACAGCGGCCCTATACTTATTTTTATTTTGGAACTTTGTGATGTAATATTCTTTTACATGTATAAACTCTGCTTTTGTGTACCTCAACAAGGCTCCAGCAAGAGGACAATTGGAAGGACGACGTAGAAAAATGACATGCATCGAATGCAAAAGTATTCATGGTGATCTCGTTTTTGTTCTGGATTGGGGCCCACCCTATCCTCTCAGCATACGCTTGTTTTTGCTTTGTCGGACAGAGTACAGACCAGCCTTGACACATGCATGCAATCTTCCTCAGCGAGTGTATTTAACTCTAAAATACACTTCAGACATGATCATGTAAAAGGCAAATGATCCGAACAATCTCCCTTTTTTTTTTGTTGATGATGATTGATAACAATACAAACAATGCAAGCATAAGAATGCATATATATAATTTAATAACTGAAAATACACATGCACTAGGCTTACCACAAACTTTACCTTGACATGATCGTGCATTTGTCCTTACTTCTTAAGGATGTAGTGGTAGATCTATGTAACACCCTTTGTTTACTCTTAATTATTTCCTCATGCTAAAATTCACTAAAATTTTGAACTTAAAATTTATATAACAAATTAAAACTTGCTTTGTTTACCAAAAAATTAATTGTTAAAAAGCTAGAATTAAGATTCAAAATACGCATTTTTGAAGTTCCTTATTTTTGGCACAATAATTTCATTATTTTCCCTTGCGATTTAAATCCCTCCTTCAGAAATTCTGGGAAAAATAGAAATTGAAAACCCTTCCTCGCTCCCCTCCGGTCTGACCGGCACGGCCTTTATCCCTTTCCCACCCCCGCCTTCCTCTCCTCCCTGACATAACGGCCCAGCCGTCATGCCATATTGCCATTTTTCTTTTTTTTTTTGCAAAACAAGTTGTTGGATGGAAAATGGAGCCGCAAAACAACTGTACTCCTATGATTCTCAAAAAAAACTTTTCATGGTCTAAGTGGGTCCTATCATGACTCGTCGTTGGCATAATCTTGAATTCTTGATCTCAACAAGGAACCCAGAAACAGATAAAACAGCAGACCTTTAAGCAACTGGTCAAATCCACGCCTCCTCTGAACCCTTTCACCTGTCTCAGAACCACGAGGCCTGCAGTACATGCCATTCCCATGCACCTCAACCAAAAAATGATTTCTCCATGTCCGACCGGTCTATGGTGATGGCGCTCTGCGATTTGTAACTGAACATGCATGAAATTTCTCCCATGCAAAAGCTGCAAATGGCTCTCTGTTTCGGTTCGCCTTTTTGATGGCGCTCTCCATGCACCTCAACCAAAAAAATGATTTCTCCATTCCCACGCCAGAGCGGTGCGGCTGGCGATTTTGAAGAAAAATAAATCCTGGCTCGGGAGGAGAGCGCCGCCGTGCGCATCCAAGCTTACAACCGCGGCACTGCAGTGCAATTACCAGAGCAAACCAGTTACAACTACTTGTGCTACTTGTGCTGCTTGCATAGCTACGACACTCATATTGTGTCGGGCCGCCCTAGCAGCTGCGTTTTTCTACCGGACGGTTTACCGCGGTAAACCGCGGTTACCGTTTATACCGGGCGGATCCGGTTACGGGGCCGGCGGTATAAAGAAAAGCAAATTCAAAATTTAAAATTTGAAAAAAAATCGTTGAAAAAAATTGTAAAATAGTTCGTGATTTATAGAAGCCAAGGGTGTAAAAATTTGTCAAATTGGAGTTGGTTTGGTATAAAAAATTTCAAATCTAAGTTTGAAAAAAAGAAAAAGAAAAATACACAGCCGCCCATTAAGGCCCATTAAATCATGAAGGTCGAAAAAAACATACTAAACACACTCAAATTTAAGTAATTTTGACATCATTGGATTCTACAAATCATGAAGTATTTTTAGGAATTTTTTTAGCATTTTATAAAAAAATTACATTTTGAATTTTGAAAAAACCGCTTCAAACTAAGCAAACCGCTCGGTAAACCGCTCAAACCGGGCGGTATAAATTCCAAAACCGCCCGGTTTACCGAATTTTTCACGTTCGCCGGCGCGGTTTGAATTCAGTTGAATTCAAATTTCAAACCGTCCGATAACCGTCCGGTTTACCGGTAACGGACCGGTTTACCGTTTCCGGACCCCGGCGGTTTTCTAGGTCCGGTCGGTAAAAAAACGCAGCCTAGCAGCACCTCCAACCGCCCTAGCGCCGGCGGGGTTCCAGGCAGCGGCGCCTGGACTGTGCAGCGGCGACGGCGAACGGCGGCGGCGTGGACCCCTTCGTCGGAGGGTGCGTGCGGCCCGTGCTGCGCGCAGCTCCGCCGAGCGGGTTCTCGCCTTCGCCCGAGAATGATGGCGGCAGGAGGTGTGCGCACGCGGCCAGGGCTGAGGGCAGCAGCGCGGTGGCGTGCGCGCAGCGGCCGTGCTGATGGCGTGCGTGCGGCGGCCCTGCAGCAGTGCGCGTGCGCGGCGGCGTCAGCGCCCGCACGGCCTTAGCGCGGCAGCGAGCACAACCCCGAGGCTGATGACAGCGCGCTCTCCACAGCCAAGGTAACGTAATGCCTACCATGAGGGCAACGACGATCCACAGCCAAGGTAACGTAATGCCAAATCCCTCTCAATTAGGGTTTGTTCATGATGATTTGGGGAAATTTTCATCTAGGGTTTCGGAATTTGGGGATTTCATTGCAATTTGTATCTGATTTGCTCATCCCCTCCTTCTGATTTCATAATCCGTAATCCCGAGCCCCAATTGCATTAGATTAAACAGCAAATTAACATAACAGATGGTAAATTAGCCCTAATTCATGACTAATCCGAGTTAATTAGAGGCATAAGCATCATTATCCAACAACAATTAGCCCTAATCCGTACGTGAGGAGGAAACGGACGGGCTCCAGGAAGGGATTAGGGGAATTTTTTTGCTAGCAAATGTAATGGTGGGGGTTTAAGTGTTAAAATTACCCACCTTTCAATCAGGCCATCGGATGCAAATCACGATTGTGGTTGGAAGTTGTAAAGGTTGCACACGAACGATGGTTGCACTTTGATACGCTCCCTAGATCAGAGACATATAACTCATAAACGTGATCAACTAAGGCCTAATTATGCATCATCACGGGTAATCTTCATTAACAGTAGGTGATTAGGGCAAATTTAGATCAGAACCGACCTCTAAGTATCCAAAACGAGAGTTATCCAAAGATGATTCATCATTGACTAGACTAACCCGGCTCTTGATGCCAAATGTTCTTGATTCCGCCGTAGGGTTGTTGGGGCAACGAACCCCAACGAACCAGACTGTGGTCGGGTGCGCGTTCTTGATTCAGTCTGGATGCGCACACATCGCTGCCCCTTGGTAGTCAAATTTGCTGGTCGAATTTGGGGGTTGAGGTGCAGAGCCGCAGAGGCTGGGAGGAATCAGCACCTACATTATTAAACTTGTCAATTCCTCCTGAAATTTAGTCCCATAGAACATACATTTTTCTGATTTGGATGTTTTAACAAATGAGATAGGTGCTGTGCAGATTTCAGCATGTCCCTGTCTTGTGACCACATATGTTCATCTATTATATCATCTCTTGATGTTATGAATTGAATTCTTGCAGTCCTGTGTTTTCCATGTGAAATTGAATTGATTGACAGCTTGCTCAGAACTTATTGCACTGCAAATGTGACTCAAATTTTCAGTTAGCCATTTCCCTACCCAAATAGGAGTGTGTTCTTGAGCAAATCAGTTTGTTGAAATTTACTGATAATCACGATGCTCATAGGGTGAACTTCAATATTGTTTTAGGTGCATGAGTGGATAAGTCTCCGCAATTCCTTTTGAGCATTTGAACCCAAAGAATGATCAGGCAGTTTTTATTGCTATTGCATTGAAAGTGCAAGCCACTTTTGTAGGGATCCAAAAGATTGTTTAAAATGTCTTTATGCATACACTAGCTAAGGATTGTTGTCTATTCAGTTGCTCTGGTCCAAGGCGATATCTTTTACATTGTCCTCTGACTGGTTCTGTCAATTTTATGACTGCAGAGTGGAGAGATGTCTAACAGAGCTGAGGAAATTGGGCATATATCACCAATTGTTGGAGGCTTGCGAGCAGCAATTAATGTTGATGCTGCCAGCTTCATAGGGATGAAAATACTCTAGGATTCTATGGGGTTGTTTGCTTGGGCACCTGGCCTGGGCAGTGCCGGCTAGGCAGCTCCATCCCAGAGTTGGTTCGCAGCTATATCGACCAGATGGTTGCTGAGGCTGAGGTGAGGATTCACTTACTGCTCTGTCTTAAAGATGTGTGCTATTTTTAGTCTCTGAATATATGGTAGATGTGGTGATTCAGTAATTGTGAAGATGGTGAGATGCTTGTTCTTTTCTTGGTATGTTTGGATGTGTGGATCTGTAACTGTGGGCATGTTAGGGGTAATTCAGTACTTGGGGGCGGGGTTTGCAATATGATAGTTGCACAGGAGTACAATTGAGATATGAATAATATATGTTTATTTGCTAACTAACAAATGGGTATGACATATGGACACAGTTTTCAGTTTCTTGTAAAATTGAGATAGGAATAATATATTAACTTTTCTATAAAAAATATTTTCTTGTTATCAGAAACATTGAAATTGCTGAGTCTGTAAAAAGAACTGCAGTTATGTTTCCTTGTGAACTGACAAAGATATACAGTACTGTACTCCATCTACTTGAATGTGAAGGTCAATTATAAAAGCATGTCTTTGTATTACAACGGACATTATATGCCCCTTTCCTAAGATTCTTGATTTAATAATAGGTCACAACTGCATTGAAACATTCCATAAAAACTTGTTATTGAAAAAATTGAATTTATGTCGCTACAAACACCAGAAATGCCAAGATAAACTGCCAAACTCTGGCAACACATCCATCTTGAATTTATGCAGATAATTCTCTGTATCAGATTTTTGGACATCTGCCCTCTTCTCCATATTAGTAATAACATTATATGATTTACTTAGTAAGCCAAGATAAAATGATAAATGACATCTGTCATCCTTGATCTTTCTAGTTTTCTGAATTTCCTGTTTCTAATCATATTTTTGTATCCATGTTCGATAATTAATATCATGCACAACCCCAACCTTTCCTGCAGGAGTACTTCTCAAAGTGGGCAGAAAGTGGCACTGTTGATTTGAAGTATGAGTTGGAGCATCATCATACAGACAGCTAGCCGGTGCCACCTGGGAAGGGAGGTGGCACTGTTGATTTGAAGTATGAGTTGGAGCATCATCATACAGACAGCTAGCCGGTGCTTGCTGGGAAGGGAGGTGCGAGAAAAGCTGTTTGATGATGTTTCTGGTCTCTTCCATGACCTTGACAACGGGATGCAGCCAATCAGTGTCCTCTTCTTCCCCTACCTCCCTGCACATAAGCGCCGTGACAGGGCACGGGCAGGACAGTCTGAATAAGACATTGCAAGTACAAGAATCGGCGTCCCACCAAAAGGGTGAGGTAACCGGGCTACTTAGCAACACTCTTTGCTGGATAGCACACCGGACCAAAATCTGTTCATTTTGTGTAGTAGTGAAACATATTTTATCAGAATAGCATGGACCAAAATCACAATACTATGCAGCATTAAAGTTCATTTTCAAGGCTTTCCTCAGAAAGCCCATCTATCTCCTGAATAATCAAACCACTGAATGCCCATATATTTTATTATATAAGAGTACAGCATCTGCCTTTTTATTTGCATAGGCAAGGTGGGACTATCCTCTATAAGAGTAAAAGCTGGCACTAGCAGGGCAAGATGCGGTGCCTCCTGTAGCAAGTTCCCAGCCCTTTTGCTCATTGGGCCGTTCCAAAATTAGATAGTTGACTGGTGTTCTCCTATTCTCATGCACAAGAATGTGAGCTCATTTTTTTCACAAAAATCCTACTGTATACTGTAGTTCTATACTACTCATATGGAAATAAAAAATACTTCAAATTCTATTCTATTTTCATATGAGTACAATCATTATTAATTCAACTTGCAATTTATACCTAACGCTGTTGTCGGCAATGCTCGAGCGTAATCTATGCCATTGAAATGAAATATTTTTTTGAACCTTTCACCGGAGGGTAGAACCCCACCTGAATATATATTAAAAGGTGCCCAAATTGGCAGATTTATAGAGGTTTACATACGCCCGGCATAAGGGCGAGAAATCCACACAGATAGAACACGGAGGAGGGGGGGTACAACAACGCAACACAAAACAGAAGCAACAAGAAAAAAAAGAAGAAGAAGAAGAACAACAACTACAAGGATGACCCTAGTCACAAGCCACGAGGCGCCAAATAGAACATTGAAGTTGCGCCACCACCAAACAAAGATACTCGCCCGGGTTCACTTTGAGCCACGCTCCTTGCACCGAGGCGTCGTCAACTGCGCCGCTCCATTGTCATCCTCCATCCGAGGACCAGGCCGATGAAGGGGGACTAAGAGAGGTGTAGGTGACACAACCTAAGATCACTTTGACACGGCGACCTCCTATGGAGCTGATGGTGAGGCACCGCAAAGACGTCCGGGCCCACATATCGCCATTCTCGCCGTCCATGGGGAGGAAGCCATGGAGGGGAATGGCGGCGGCGGTGGGGAACACCACCCGGCATAAGATTTCTGGCACCATCAAGGAGTCTTGCCGACGGAGGAGCGAGGCGCCCGAGGAGGACACGCATCAAGGAACAAGAAGCGCCCGGCCGCTATGATCGGAATCATTTAGAAGGACAAGGAGGCAAACACAAGGAGAGGAACCGGGAGCTTGCGGACACCAAGGAGGAGAGGGAGAGGGGGGAGAACACAAGAGAGGTCAAGGTGGTGAAAGGACGAGAGGCAAGGAGGTCGAGGTGCGTAGGAGTTGTAATGTGGCCTCCACGGTGGTGCCCTCGGGGAGGGATACGACGTCGATGGCCGCCGCCGCCACCGGCTCCAACGAAGCGAAGCAAGGTTTTCACCCGGAGGAAATGGTTAGGCCCTGCATTCATGGGAGATCTGAGCCGACGCCTCAAGAAGGTAAGCGGCGCCCGGAGGGCGTCGCCGTCGGTCACACAACGAGGGTTGTGCAAGGCTTTTCGCCTAAGCTCCCAATCGGTCGGGCGGACCACAAAATGCAACCCCACGCCACTCAAACCTTCTCAAGCGGATACCTCACCGGCGAGAGAGGCGGCCCCACGCCCGCAAGCCAGCGGCCAAACTTCACTTCGCATCGAGCGGATGGGGGCGAGAGTTATTTGCCCCACCGCCCGGCATGCCAGCGGCTCCTGCTGCGCGCTCGAGCGTACCATCGCTGCGGCGGCACCTGGGTCCCCGGAGGCCATCCGCCAGCCGGGAAGTCGGCCATGGCCCGGAGAAGGCCGTCTCAGCGAGGAAAGCCCGTGGGGCGGTGGCGAGCCACATCCATCGCCGCCGGGCGGGTGGACACAAAGGCGTCGGCGTTGGCGGCCCAACCATCGGCACACCGGCCGGCGGTCGGAGCGGTGGTGGGGCGCGCGGATCCGTGGCGGGGAGTGCGGATTCGCCCGTTCGAGACCGGCGGCGGCCCCAGCGGCGCGCCGGACGAACGCCGCGACCATCGAGCCCGGGGAGCATGGAGACGCGCGGATCCGGCCCCCGCGGCTCGTTGCCGTCATCCCGGAGCAAGCACCTTGCGGAGGAGGAGGGGAGCGGGGCGGGCGCCGAGTGCAGCCCGCTGCAAGCGCTCGCGGCCGTCTTTGCGGAGGAGCCTCGCCGCCGCCGTCACGGGGGCAGCATGTTGGGCTTCCGTCCGCCGCCCCTCGGGCGGCGGATGGGTGGTGCGGGGGCGGCGGGGCGCTAGGGTTTGCCGCCGAGTCGCCCGTGCGGGTTGGGCGACGCTGGGATAGATCTTGAAATGAAATATCATTTGTCTTGCATTGTTTATCAGTAAAGTAATGAATGTGTGATGACCAGGTAGCTTTTCTCTAAAAAAGCCAAAGCTAATAGAACTTATTATTTAATAAACTTTTATGTCAATCAAATTAATTGTCTTACCTATTTCACAGATAAGACCAACAAAAAAAGAAAATAGAGACCGAGACGGTCACTAGTTAGAGTGCAACTACTATTTCAGCGTTTTGCAACACATTGATACACACTTGAGAAACGATAGTACATATAAGTATAGTTCATGGTCACAGGTTAGGCAATAGAGAGGCCTTTCTGAAACAATTGGCTAGCACCGCACATGCACATGGAGCAAGAGCTACGTGTGGGCATTATTGCTACTATTGCTACTTCACACGTGGCCGGCCTGGTGCGGTTACCATCACCATCAGTGGCCGTGTCCGAGCTCCGAGAACGAGGCAACAACCGGCGCCGAAGCCCGCCCACCTGCATTGAAAGCTCGTGTCAGCACTAACTTTGGAGCAGAGACAGAATAGAGCACTGGAACCTACTGTAGCAGACATAGAGCATTTCAGGCGGGATGGCGAAGCCGCAGGCCACAGGAAGGTAAATCAGGCGTAGGGGAATGACCCTGGCCACGTCCCCCAAGATCAGAGGTCACAAGCATCTCCTTGTGCCATCGCCGCCGCCAGCCGTCGCACTTGCGTTCAGCAGCGTGCGGAGGCCGACACAGCAAGCGCTCGCCAACGCTGGTGTGCTGTCAGTGTCCCCGGTCAGGAACGGCCCGCAGCTGTACACGAGCGGCGCGAGGCAGTCCTCGGTGGTGGCCGATTCTGTCCCGACGGGCCGTGGCCACCTTGGACAAATGCATGGCCACGGGCAGGTCGGCGGCGTCGGCGTTGTCGGCAGCGCAGGTGGTGGTGGACAATCCACATCGTCGGTGATGAACAGGGACTCCTCGCCGTAAGTTCTATTGCACCACCATGGATCGGAAGGAGGTGGCGAGGATGGCCTCCACGGCCAGGGGAACGGTGGGCGCGGCCAGCCGTATGCCGGCCGTACGCCGGCGCCTTCTTCTGTCCGAACGCTGCTTGTCCCTCTCCCTCCTGCAGACGCTGACGACGCAGCCGACGACACAGCTAGCAGGGCGAGGAAGAAGATAAACCTGGGCGACATCGTCATTTCTGTGTCTCTGTCAGACCGAATGAAGTGAGCACTGAACTGATGAACTAGAATGAAGTTAATACTGATGAACGTACATTTCCTCCCCTCTTCTGTATATATACATGATGTGTCAGCCGAAATTGCATGAGAAAAGGGGCACACGGCGGCACGTATGGGAAATGCAATGTTCATGTCGGATGGATGCCGTCTCCAACCTCTGGACCGCACAGCCGACCATGCGTCTGCAGGTCGCGCACTTGCCAGAGCTGCCGGCAACGTACGTACACGTCGTCCTTCAACAGTTTCATTTCATCTAGAAGGGAGGCATCTACACACGGAGCAGGGGAGACATCAGACTGAAACTACCAGAGTCCACCAGTGCACCTTCACTGATATAGTGGCAACACATTCCAAACAGGTAGCTGCTCGCGTTCTTTATCATTGCTCTTATAAACCACATCATGAACAAGTAAAATCTTGAATAATCCCAGCATATATATAATTCTAGATCACATTGTACTGTAATTTGTTATATAGCACAGGTTGCTCACTTTCTCCTAGGCTAAAACCGTCATGCCTCCAAGCTGGAATGTCCTCCAATGCCAATAGAGTGGCTGCATGGACTGAAACCACTTGGATTATTCTCTTCATGAGTCATATCTTGATTGACATAATTATGAAAAGCACTAGCTCATACTCCCTCCGTCCCAAAATAAACGACGTTTTGGGTTTTCGTGCCACAAGTTTGACTTGATTTATAGAAAATACATAGAAGATTTAAATCTCCAAATAAATTTGTTAAAAAACTAGATCAAAAGATCTTTCCAATGATACTAATTATGTAATATAAATATTAATCCTATTTTAATATATAATTGCGGTAGATGTTTTACCGGGAGCGAAAAAACGTCATTTATTTTTGGGACGGAGGGAGTAAGGCTTCAGCTCACTTACAAAAACTCCAGCAAAAAGTTACGAGGTAAAATCACAAGGAGCATAAGACCATGAGTTGTACCCCAATATTTTATTCAAAGGAGAATACTCTGCTTTCAAAGGAAGCAATAATAGTTTACAAAGTCAAGCTGGGGTTAACAGCATCAAATAGAAGCAGGAGACTAAAGGGTAATCTTCCAGGAAATAAGCATAGAAGCAAACTACCCTATCTCAGAAAGACTTAAAGCTCGAAGATGTCCGAGTTAAGGGTAGTAGTCAGCGTAAAGTCTTTGAGCCACTGAAGGATTTTTGTTCTTGACTTCATTCACTGTGGATTTGTCATTCTCCTTTCACAGCTGACACCATTTCTGCAGAATAGAGATTGCAATATACATAAAATTCTTTTTATTTTTTCCAAATAGCCCATGAGATCCCTGCAAAATGATCATACTAAACGTTGGGGGTTAAAAATCAGCATATTCATAGTCCTGCAGGATGTAAGAAATCAACAGAATAGCATTCAGTCAGAGGAATAACATGGTCTAAGTCGTGGTAGAACCAGAGCTCCTTCCCGGTCTACCAAGTTGTCCCTATTGCTATCATTGTTAAGCATACCAGATTGTTTGCATTTCTAGATTTTTTTTTTTTTTCTATTGTATTAATCTGTCCCCATCCTTCAAATTTCTTACTGACATACAATAAATTCATCATTCTGCATATTTTACCCAGAATTATGCAATTAGGCTCCAGGCCATGTCTAATTAAAAAAAAAATGAGAATAGCTTATCATTCATCAAACTTACCATAAAGTGTCTTGTCTAGTTTCTTCATAAGTTCATATATCATAGTATCCCCCATACTGCAGGTCATTATGTCAACCCTTGTCCACCACCACGAACTACTGAGGCAAGTGCAAACTTTATCAAGAGTCCTCTACTGCTCTGAAAGGAGCACCTGCAGAGCAGTATGAAAATGGCATTGTATGGGCACATACCTGGATCAAAACACCAACCAGAAAAAGGGTTATAAGAAAACGACTGCTTGGGCAATGATTAAATCAGAATCAACATGCTAAAATCAAGGTCCTACTAGGCAAAGCAAACATTCAATTATAGAAAAATAATTTACAGCCACAATTGTGGCCATTTCTCAAACAACATGATGGAAGAGTTGGCTCCATGTCTTCAGTTCTTTCACTAGTTTTGTTAGGTCATTACAGGAAACATTGGTTGCACGCCTGCAACAAAATGGATGGAAATGGTAAGTTCAGAAGAGTTGAGTCTCATGTGACTTCTGAAACTAATCACAACATTCAGTCAAATTTTTTCAGACATTGTTTTCCTGACCACATGATGACTTGCCAGACAGTGAAACCAGCCTACCGGCTTGTGTCAACTCTCATCTGAATACAACAGGACATCTCTTGCTTGCTATGGACACTGATGACCTATGTTTACATACAGATCTCCTAATGTTGCCAAACCTCAAAGATCCAGTACGACAGTACTATGGCTCTTCTCATACATCTATTTGTGATCTTCTCACTTCTCCATCTAAAACCTACACCACGATGACACAGGCCTTCCCACTGATGACACAGCTTGTACTGGTCGTCTACAGTAGCATACATACTACATGACATGCTGGGAGAATACATTCATACTACATGATAGTGCTGGATCAACCAATCATTATCTTCATAGGGTGGAGGAGTAGTAGAGTGATACAACCGCTGAACTTCTACTCTCTAAGATATATACAACAGAACATACGAGACAGATTGCTATTGCTAATATAACGTCAATGACACATCAGTCCTGGTGGCCTGCAATTTCAGTTTCAGTCATGCAATGTGGTGCAACTTTCCTTTAATGGATCTTGTTAGTGGAAGTTTGCCACATTTTGGATCTTTGTTATCTAACAATCCATTTAATTAACTTGGAAGTCTGTACCACTAGACCAAGTACTGATAGGCACTTTTTCTCAAAAAAAAAAAAAAAAAAAAGGTACTGATAGGCACTACTCACCATAGCAAGTGCTAGTACCAGCCAGTCAGAAAGTGTTGTGTTTATTTGTCTGTCTAGATGACTTGCTCTGAATCATGCAGGCAAATCACACACGGTGATCCCCACCCTGATGCCTAACCGTAGCATGTGCAGTATGTGTACAAGGAACTGAAAGTGGTACTCATGTGCTTGTTTCCCTGGCTGTAGCTGTACTCTAAAATTCATGGTACATGCAATAAACTAATAGTGGTTCTGCATCCATGGGGGGTCAAAGTTTGTTGATCTGACTGAATCTTGTGCTTAGCTGACAGCATAACTTGTCAGGCTTCCTAGTGCATTGACTATGGCTGCTGATCCTAGTAATTAACAATGGCAAGGCATGGCATGTACAGTTGTACACAAACAGTAAAGTATCCAGGTGCCTCAAAATGAAGGAAGAAATGATAGATAATGGAGACTGTGTTGGCACTGCATCTGGAGCTGTGTTTTGCAGTGAGCATAATATTGGCATTTGTTTGGTCCATAGATCCTACAACTGCAAGTGTATGTTCTTCACCGGCAATCAATCGGACAACCACATGGGTGTTTGCCTTTTTAAATTGGCTATCGTAGAAAAACGAGATTACAACCTTCCATAACAAGATCAGAATTGCCTATCATAGAAGCACCATGTCAATAGGACACAGGCCAACATATCACGGCCGATAAGACAATGCATCTTTGCAGCCTGAACGCCCATGTCAATTTGAAAGCAATGCAAGAAACCGACAGGACACTGAATATTTATACGTGAGACGTTTCAGTAACTTCTGTAATAAGATCATTAATAGGATAAAACAAGTTCAGATCAATTCATTAGCACGAAAGGAATCAGTTCACATCCACTTTGTTTGATCATTCTTCCATTTATTTAGCCATCTAGCCAAAATCAATTTTCCATTCTCTTACCAGAATGCCGTGCCAACTAAGCACTAAACATGCAAGCAGCAAGCATATACCTCTATAAATCGATTCAGACCAGAATTCCTTCACTCACTTGTACATGAGCACAGCAAGCTAGCACCTCCCTACAACCCTCCGCACCTATGCAAATTCCTCTCTTTCTCTGTACTACGTATTCATCACGTCAGGCCGTGCTCACACTCGGATCTATTTTTTTCCCCAAAAGAAATCAGATGAAGCATCCAAGCTTTCTCCGATGAAACATCAGGTCAGAGGAGTAGGGCGTCGACTGACCCATGATTCCATCCTTCCCTCGGCCGCTTCGCTCCCCACACAAATTAAAGCCCCGCCTCCGACTCCGAGCATCCGCACCGGCCGGCAGGAGCTCGCCCGACTGCCCGTGTCATAGCTGTTCCACCAACGTGCGCCTCAAGAACAAGAGACGCAAGGACCGCGCGGAGAGGGGGAGGAAGAAGGGCGGCGCCTTACCGGTGAGAAGGCTGCGGCGAGGGTGGGCGATGGATGACAGATGAGCGCCATCGGTGCTGTGCCGCGCGCCGCCGCGCAGGTAAGACTGTCTCCAACAGACGACGTAAAACCCCAACATGAGCGCTTCCTTGCTGCTCCCTCGACGGACGACGGCTCAATGGTGACGACGAGGCGGACGACGACGGCGAGGCGAGCCTGTGACCACTGCCGCCCCGGATCAACGCCTGCTGCTGCGCGGACGCCGCCGCGGCCTGAGCATGCGCGCCGGTGACGGGGAGGGAGCCGGCGTAGTGGAGGCCTCCGCCGGCGCTCCCTCTCCCGCCGGCACGGCGAGCCAGGGCGGACGCGCGGGCGCGACGGACGCGGCGGGGCGAGGCGGACGCGCGGATGCGGGCGCGGCGGAGGCGCGGACGACCACGAGACGGCCCGCGCTGGCCGTGGAGCTCGGCGGCTACGATGCGGCCGGCGCGCGGGTCCAAGGCGTGGATCGGCGGGGACCTCCGGCGGCCGGCGCGCGGGTTGAAGGTGCGGCTCGGCTGGGACCTCCGGCGGCCGAAGCGCTGGTCCAAGGCGTGGCTCGGCGGGGACCTCTGGCGGCAGGCGCTGCGCGGCGGGTCCATGGCGGTCGACGGGGAGCTTGCCGGCTCGGCGCTCCGCGACCGTCGCGACGAAGCAGGTCCATGGCGGCGCAGCAGGTCCTAGGTGCGTGCGGCTCGGCGGCCGGCGCTCGGTGGGGACCTCCTCGGCCGGCCCGCTCAGCAGCCCCGCGGCGCGGGCGCGGCGGTCCCTGGCTGCCGGCGCTGGATGTCGACCTCGCATTTGAGCCCCGCGGCGGTCCATGGCGCCCGATTTGAGTCCTCTGTTACGGCGGCCAGCAGGAGAAGGGCGCAGCTGGCGCCACCCGCGGCGCACCGAGCCACGGTGACCGCGTGCACTGCGTGAACGAGGCTGCTGTTGCGTTTTTCAGGCATCATTTTCGCCCGTGGTAAACTGGTAACCATGGCTTCTGAAGTCACCAATTCTTAGTAAGCATATAGAGCAACAGATTATGTTAATGGGTTACACAGATTTGATCATCAGAGACGGGGAGATGGTGGCGCCAAGTTGGCACTGTCAGTGGACGACGCGTCAGGTTCAGGGACTGTCAGACACGCTTCCATTTCCATATGCGGCCGGCGGCCCCAATGCAGGAGCAGAGCAGAGCCGCATCAGCATCCGCCGCCCGAGCCCGACGCACCGTGGCGGTGGATGCGAGTCCGCAATCGTATCGTATGTGCCCTCACGTTCGCCTGCTTCTTCCCCGGTGACGGTGAGACGGACCCGCATCGCGTGCCTCCATTACCTTCGCGGGAGCTCACGGCGTACGCCAGGGCCGGCCGCGGGAGCCTGAGCAGGCCAACGTGATACTGGGGACCGTGGCCATCAGCAGCGCCATCCCCTGACGATGAGCTGCCGGTACGACGCGGCTCTGTTCCGGCGGATATATGGCACGCATCTTTGAATGAATACATACGTGGAAACAGCCAGCTTTAAAGAAAATGTGCAATATATGTGGTTTAGCAGCTTTTCCTGTACACGAGTAGGTGCTGCAGTACATGTTTGATAAATAACCTGCCGAAGCTGGCTGTGGATCAGGTCGCGCTCGCGCGTGACATTTGATCTTCAACCAATCAAAGCATGACAAATCTTTGGCCCGAAAAGAATTCGTTGTCAAAAGCTAGATTTTAATATTCACCATATGCATTTTTCAAGTTGCTATGTGTTTTTTATAATTTATTTTTGGCACAGTAATTTCTCTTTTTTTCCTTGAGATTCAAAACCCTCCTACTGAAATTCTGGGGAAATAGATTTTTTTAGATTTATGAGAAAAATAGATGGAAGCCTGGGCCGAAACTACCGCCCGCTCGGGCCAGCGGCAACAGCCCAGCCGTCATGCCATTTTTTTGTTGTAAAAAAAGTTGTTGGGTGGAAAATGGAGACGCAAAAACAATTGTACCCTTTTTTTTTTTTTTTTTTTGTGAAAGTTGTACCTGTATTAAGTAAAGAAAACGACCGAGTACAAATACGGGTACAACAGAGAAAAAGGTACAAGAGAAACCCCTGTTTCGATACAACAACCAAACCAAACCACTTCATCTTGATTCGAGGATGCATCATCGCAGACTGGCGAGCTTTAGGAGCTCCAGCTTTGCTGCTTGGTGAACCGCTTATCAGTGGCGAAGCTGTAATCTTTACGGAACGTCAGCCGAGGAAGAACCCCGGACACCCTCGAACCTGGAACCTCGCATTTCCAACAAAGGCCAGAAGAAATACGAAGTCCATACCTCCTGCAACCACAAACCATGTACCGAGGCAGGAAAGCCTCCCTTCTGTCGTCGCTGCCCGGACAACCGGACGAAGCCACGATCGACGACAGCCTCCTGTACAAGCTCCGAACAGGAGAAAAGAGAGCAGCAACAACATCGTCCAAAGGCGATGAAGCCACGGCCCTACTGTCCTGTACGAAGGTCGCCGACCTCGCCGCAGGCGCCGGAGAAGAACGCCATCAGAGTGAAGGAGAGGTCGCGAAACCTTATTCCACAGCACCGTCAGCACCTCCACGTCGCCGATTGTACCCCTGCTTTATGATTGATTCTCACAAAGTTTTCACGGTCTAAGTGGGTCCTACTATGACTCGTCATTGGCATAATCTTGATCTCAACAAGGAACCCAGAAACAGCACCTTTAAGCCATTGGTCAAAGCGGCCACGCCTCCTCTGAACCCTTTCACCTGTCAGAACCACATGACCTGCAGTGCATGTCATTCCCATGCACATCGCATGCTTGATGAGCAGATCCATGGGCAATACTCCAAGACACTTGAGTTGTGCAACTCAAACCACAGCGATTTGTTGTCCAAAAAAAAAAAAAAAAACACAGCGAATTCCAAATGGCATGCCATTGTTATCAATTCAGCAAGAGGCGAGGCCCAACGGCCCGTTTCTAGTGGGCAATAATGTTTTTCGATGGCCTCTGCCTCTCCAAGACGTACACTTGAGTTGTGCAACTCAAAACCACAGAGAATTCCAAATGGCATGCCATTGTCAGCAAGAGGCGAGGCCGAACAGGGCGAAATGCAGCTCCAACACAACACGACGCATGCAGTTAACACAAACGACATCATTATCAAAGGCCTAATCTTGATATATCCTCCACATATGGGCACGTTTGGTTCGTTGTTGAGCTCAGCCTGGCTCGTATCCGGCGACCAGGCCCTGGCAGGCCAGGCTGAACTCATGCACGGTGCTATTGTTTGGTTGGTCGGTTGATTAGTGCCTGGCTGGGTGCATCACTTGTTTGGTTGCCGGTTCTTCAGCTTGTTTCCTGCATCCACCTCTCACAAACGAGCCAGGAAGCGTCCGCGCTAGCGCCCGCACGAGCCAGGCTCCCAAGAAACGGAAGCCAAATTCGTTTCCCGGGAACCAGGCTGAGCGGCGCTGTTTGCATGCGAGTAGCCAGGCTCGGGCGCTCAAGCAGGCAACCAATCGCGGCGCACCTGCATCCGACCAGCCAGGGCTGCGGAGAGACAGGTAACCAAACGCGTCCTCCTTGCCGCCGGTATTGCATTGGCATTCCTCTGCATTTCCTTCACCAGGCCGTTCAGGCACGTTCGGAGTCCACCTTAATACATATGTACTAGAGTCGATTGAGGTAGAACTTGTTTAGTATTCATCCCAGCACGTGCTGATTGAAACTGATATACAATCGCACTATTTGACTGTAAAACAGCGATTGAGGACAAGAGCGGATTGGACGATCGAGGCCCGAAACAACATATGCATGACCGGGCAGCCCGTCAAAGCCTGTGCTTCCTATGGGCCATGCAAGGCCCACGTCCGCACTGCATAACACAACAGAGCATGCTATTGCGGACCGGCCAGAAATTCCGATGGTAGGGCGGTCCAGGTGGAACGCTAACCACCGAGTTCAAATTCTGGTGCTTTCGCACCTTTCCCTGGATTTTCCCGGGATTTACCCCGGCGCATTCGTTAAGTGGTAGCGGCGTTTCCATCGACGACGGCGCCTATGGTGACTTCGAGAATCTCCAGATCTACCGGCTGCCCAGTCCTTCGGAGGTGCTCATAGGGGTAAGGTTTGCGTAGGTGTGTTCATAGGAGTGAGTGTGCGTGCGTGTTGTGGCGTCTGCGTTGTATTGTGTAATTCTTAAAAAAAAAACAGAGCATGCTATTGCTGAACATGAATCCTCAGCACTGGCAATTTGGTTACATTCTGGACAATCAAACTCTACCTGCAAATTACCGTATGGTTCTCGAGGCTAGCAATTTGATAATCGCAATTTCGTAGGAAAATAGCATTTGTTACTAGAACTGAAAAGTGACAACGAAAACGTGATTTCTCCATGTCCGACACAGCGCCGTATGGACAAGGTTCTGCAACTGAACCAAAACAGACAGCCGTTTGCAACATTGTCAGTTAACAGAGCATCTGCAGCTACCAGTGAACCATCATATATTATTATAAAACAAGCCAACGAAAACCCAGCTGAAGATCGCACGAAAACGTTTCTTCTTCTGTAATCTGAAATTTGTGAAAGGGCTAGAACAAACACTGACTATTCTGACAAATACATCGGTCGCAGTGGTACGTTTCTGCATAAGTGCAGATGTTTTCCGCAAGATGCTTTCTCGTCACAGGAGATGACAAGCCAAGATTCCCTGAGGAGAGGGGGTACGACATGGCATGGTGCCGGAGGCTAATTAACAAATAAAGCTGGGGATGGCAATGGCAATTCATTTCCATGCATTCACTAATGTAGACAGATTATCAGCATTTGGAGCCTCAGCAGCTAGCAAGCGTGGAGTCCACTAGGATTATTCTACTTTTCGCCTGGCTGGCATTGGTACGTGAAAGATCAGATCGATCAGATTCGAATTCAGATTAATGGCCAGACGGTGACTGAAAATACTGTGGGGCGTGATCAATACTCACTGGTTAGCAAATGTTGTACTGTTCTAAGCCCGCCCAAATTAACCAATGGAGGGCACATGGTCTTTCAAAGCTTAACCACTGCCGCGTGCCGATGTGGTTGCGCAGCTGGGTTTCAAAGAGGACTACAACGGAAAATAAAAAATCAAACTCCCAACTCATGCAAGGAGGTCCCAAAATTTGTTCTGCTGCTCCCCTAAAAATAGTTTTTTTTAAAGAACTCCCCTAAAAATAGTGATTTTGTGAGGTTTCCACTTATTACCAAAAAAAAATATACATTTTGGATCCAATTAGAAAATAGGATATTTGTCCTCACAAGAAGTGGGCATGGCTCAAATACCATTCAAAGTGGTTATTTCCCCACACTACACTTTTGAAACACTAGTCATCACTTGCTGAAATGCCATTTTTGTGGTTCTCATTTGACCATTTTATAAAAAAGTTGACCTGAACTTCTCGTTTCGCCCCTAGTAAGAAATCACAGTGCTCTCACTACTGTATGTGGATCTTCCTTCTTCGCTCATCAGCTCCAATTCCATGGCTTCGGAGCTAACCTCAGTGTTGGGGATGACATATCTTATCTTACTACTCCTAAAAGAACCCGGATGTCATCGTTTGCTTTCCGCTAATCGCTTCACCCGGCGGTTTACCCCCGACCCCGCTCCTAATCCCGCGCCCGGCGCTTCACCCTCGCCCCTCCTCGCTCCGAATCTCCCCTGCTCCACCTCGGTCGCCGCAGCTCGTCGCGCCGCCACCGCCCGCGCCCCAGAGATAGCCGACACCGACGAAGAGGGCGCCACGAGCGACGCCGTCGCCCTGTCACAAGCTTCCCTGCGCTAATTTCCCGGCCCGCTCCCTCTATCGCCTCAGCTCCTGCACGGGACGCGGAACCGTCACCCAGCTCCTTACAGCTCTCCCCAAGCCCTTGCCGGTCGTCCTCCTCGCTCACCTTCGCCGCCGCCGCCGCCGTAACCTCACCCTTGATAAAAAGACCCGCGCACTTGCCGACGCCTGCCGCGGTCTCTCACGATCGCGGAAATGCAGCCCGCTGCCCACGACGCAGCTCGCCCCAACCGCCGCTCGCCTGCGCTCGCCGCCCGGATTCCGCTGATGCTCGCGCCGAACCGGCGCTCCGAGGCGTCCGACGGCACCTGCCCCAACTGCCGCCCGCCCCGATGCCTGCCACGGTCTCTCGAGCGCAGAACCGCCGCCCATGACGCCCAGCTTTGCAGCTCGCCCCTACCACCGCTCGCCGCCCGGTTCCCGGTGCTGCACGCACTTAACAGCCTTCCGCCCGCGCCATCGATGGCAGTTCATTGAGATAAAATCATTGAAGCGGAACCCGGCGCGGCGTAGGGGCAAGGACTCGTTCTGCGTGAGCTGCCGCGCGGGTTTCTCCGCCGCGCTGTGCGCGCTCCACAGCGGCCACGATACCTTCCGCATCGACGTCTACGACGGCCGCTACTGCGCTCGCTGCACGGGCTCCGAGCCGTGGTTCCGTCTGTTCGACGGTATCGATATCTCTCTCCCCTTGCATGACGAGTGCAACCAGTGAGGCATTGAAAACGAACGGAATTTTTTTCCGGTTTTTCCTGCTCCGTTTTCTACATTTTTCCGTTCCGTTTTCATATTTTCGGAAAATCCGAATCCGGTCGGAATCCGGGATGGAGGTTGTCGGAATGTGGACGGAAGTAGAAACGGCGTTTTTCCGTCTGTATTTTTGAATCCTGGATTTTGTCGGAATTTTTCCGTATTTAATCCGGAAATTTTACCGGATTTGAGCAGGCCAGCAAAAAGAGGCCCAACAGGAGGGAGCCCATCTAAAAAACCTAGCACATCTAAATCACAGCCCATGTTATGTGTGTTGGAGAGCTGAAAGTGAAGCATGTTATTTTGTTAGTCTTGATCTAAACTAAGTGTGTCCTTTTTATGTGTTTGTCGTGATCTGAACCATGTTATTTTGTTAATCGTGATCATGAACTAAGTGTGTTCTTTAATTTGTTATTTTCGGCTTAAGTTCTGGCTTGACCGTTTCCGTTCAAATTTCGTTCGGATTGGTTCGTTTCCTTGCACCCGCATTTCCGATTCCGTTTTCGAACCCGCATTTTCCGAACCCGACCCGTTTCCGCCAACAAATATAGAAATGGAAACAGAAATGGATTTTTCCGACCGTTTCCGTCCGTTTTCATGTTGTCCTGTTACACGTCGTGGTAGATCAGACTTCAGAGTTTGAATTGAAATCCTTCATGAACAACACAACATTTTGTCTTTTCTGGATGCTTGAATATTTCCAAAATCTCGAATCTACCTTTTTTTGCATTACATATTAGTTTATACTATGAAATAACTGGATAATTAATTATTTGGATTAGTGCTGTTGTCGTGCTAAAGGAGAAGAGGAGGAAATTATTAACAAAATCCCTATATCAGTACCCTAAAACTGGGGTATCAATGATTTTAACCTTATTTGAAAGACACCATCGATGGCAGTTCATTGAGGAAAAAACATTGAAAGTGTGTAGCTCTTTAGCAGTAAAGAATCTCTTTATAGATACGGCCAACTGAATGAGCTGCAAGTGTGTAATATGGCTATTCAGTTACCCATTGCGCACTTAATTGTTCGGACAATAATCGTGTAGATAGGAATGTGTCACCAGTTTTCTTGGCGTCAGAAACCACAAGTTGTTCTCGTGCAATTAGTACTCTAATTAATGCCTTGGTATTCATCCTTAACTGGTTTTTATGCTACAGGATAACCGTCAAAGATAGAAGAGACAATGACAAATTAGAAGCACAGAACTATAAGGTGTTGCTGTTTGTTCAGTTAACTTTTTTGTGTTTAGGTCAGATGCAAATCAATGCCTCATAAATTTTTTAAGTTCTGTGTTCTACGTACGTATGTTCCTCAAGGATACAACCATCTGCATTGATATGTAGTCTGATAATTGTTATGCTTAAGTAGGAACTATTCTATTGCATAGTTTTTTCTTGTGCAATGAAATTGTGATGTGATATCATTTTACATTAATTTTATAATTTTTTCTTGTGACATCTTGAAACATGCATTTTGATTGCCTGTTTGTTCTTGTGACCTCTTGAAACTTGCTGTCAACTAAGACCTTGCACTCCTGTAGTCCTGTTACTTGTTAGTGTCCAAGGATTAGTAGAGAAAGCATTTTTTTTTATGGAAACTAGCAATTCTCTGATAGTGAAAATGCCATTTGCTGACCAGGAACCTTGTCTGCTCTCCAAAACATTTTGCTTGCTTGTAATATGTATCTTGTTACCGCCACATGAGTACGATCTGATACAAATTTGTCGAATTTGCAACCTTACGGAATGAAAGTTGGATATGTAGTCCCGGCCAAGCTGTAGGTGCTGGCAGTTCATCTTCTCAAGGTGGTGGCTGCTGCAGCTAATCTGCTGAAGTGGCTATGTACAAAGGAGTATTTGTCGTGTGTTACATATTCACACATGCACTGACAGTTGTGTGAAAAAAAAAAATGCTGCCTATCAATGAGCAAACAAATATGTACTATCTTATACTGTACTACTTTGGGGGAAAAGATCGATGAATTGAAGGTTGTAAAATTGACTTTTGATTTCATTATCACAACTTCACAAGCCCCCGCTGAATGGTAGCTCCAGTCCACTTCTTTACCAAAACCTTCGACAGGAATTTGGCCGTGAGTGGATGAGGAAGGGTGAAAGTAGTGTATGCGAGCGGACATCGGTGGAAGAGTACGAAAATAACATAATTTCATTGATAGTACTTTGATAGTTGGATGACTAATAGACAAACAGGATTTGGTCGCCTTACAACTCGTGGCACACGCTTCAACAATGATACATGTACTCATCTGAGAACCATGATAATAGGTTATTTTTTATGTCCATATGTTAACTAGGAGATAGATATAATGTCATGGATTTTTAAACTCGTAGCAACGCACGGGTATTGACCTATATATCTCAACAAAATGAAATGAAGAGTAAGACCTCTGTTATTCGGACCGGACGGACCGGCCGTGGTCGGACCGGTAAAAGACCGAACTAAGTCTATGACGGTCCAGTCACTTAAAAGACCGTCTGTGCAATCGAACCGCTATAAACCGGTTGAACCGGCCGGTTTTCCAGTCAAACCGTGAACCGGGCGGTTCCATGCGAACCGCTGGGTTTTTGATTTTTTTCCAAATTTACCCCCTCTGTGCACTCACAACGACCTTATCTGTCCAAGGGCATTTGCGTACAAGCGTGAAATTGGGTTGTATGCCGGCTGCGGGAGGGAAAAAATTTTCACTCCGTTTCCTTTTGCGGTACTTCTCGGCTGCTCGCGGCGGCGGCGCGGCGGCGCTGCTGCTCCTCGCGCTCGCGACCTCGCCTCCTCCAGCGGTCTAGCCCTCCATCCAGTTCTCCACTCCTACTCCTACCAGCGCGGCGCGGCGAACTGCAGTCGGGCAGAGGCGCAAAGCAGGCGGGGGTGGCGGCGCTCAGGGCACGGCGCTCGGCGCCGCGGTGCAGAGCAGGCGGGGGCGCGGGGTTTGGGCGGATTCAGCGGGTCACCAAGCAGCGGGATCCGGGAAGGAGAAGGAGGTTCCGCGGCTTGTTGCTCTGCTTTCTTCAACCTCCAGTCCTCCAGGTCCAGGCTCGAGTCCTCCACTCGGCCACTCCACGACATGGCCACCAATTGTGAGTTTGTGTTAATTACATTGCTTTTGTATTTGTCCAGTTCGATTTTTAGGTAATTTCAGTAAGATTCGATAGATATGTCATCTCGAACACAGTAAGATTTGTTGCCCACAGTAAGATTTGTTGCCCAGTGAGATTTTTAGGTTAATTGCATTTTATTTGTTGGTAGATATGAGACTTTTTAGTTTTAGAGTAGAAACATGCACTGAATAGTGAATACTTCATATTTTGTATTAAACAACCTTCGAGGTTGTGTTGTTGCAAGCCATGACTGTATTTCCATCACGAACGAAGTTATGAACTATGTATGAATTGAAGGGAACTTTATGTGATTGTTATCAGACATTGATCTTTCCAATTAAAAACATGCTTTTCTACATATACATATGTATGTTATATAGTTGTGCAATTAAATTTCTCTTGTTTATCATATATTAATATATATATACCGGTTCAATTTTTTTGTGGCGGTTCGATCGTCGGTCCAAAAACAATTGAACCGGCGGTTCAACCGGTTCCCAACGGTTGGACTAGTGAACCATCGAACCGAAGGCCTCACCGGTTCGATTTCGGTCCGTCCCAATAACTTGGAGTAAGACCAAACTCCAAGGCCACTCCCCGAAGGTCGGGCCTTCGCACGTCTGAGCACGGACGACTACCATATGGCAAACAGCTTTATGGAAACGATCCAAGTGATCTCTCTTGCCAAAGCTCTTATCATCTACTTACCAAATCACTCGTCTCGCAACATTGTCCCCGTTCAACTCCTTGAAGCATTAATTATCATTAAGCTCACTATAAAAAGTACTTAATCACAGAACAACAAATACAATACAAGTATACAACACAGGATGACCACAATACCTAATCTGAAACCAAGTGAACCCTGAAGCCTGAACCATTGAACACTGTAAAGGAACGACTCAGAAGCGCACAAATAACAGATGTGTACAAGATAGTACTGTGGGCATCTCCCCCACAGTTTTGCCTCAAAAAAAAAAAAAAAAAAAAAAAAAAAGATGTACAACAAAACACAGTAGCACGCATGTAACAAAATTATCCACTGGTGGCAGCTGCAGCGCAGAATAGATAATTTACATAATCGTCTTAAGAGTCAGCTATATAAAACAAACAAGCTTGTCCTATGGCTGACATTGATTAATGGAAGCATATTACTTGCCGGATTTCTCCTCCCACGCCTAGCACGACTGAGACAGTAGCTTCAGGCAGCCGATGGCACAGGCATCTTGCATCCTTAGGTTCCAGTGGATGGAGTCCACGCCTCTGACGCCTTCTGCAGGATACCGGCGTTGCAGAGCAAGGCCCATAGGTGCGTGACGAACTCCCCACCGTGTGCGAGCTGCTCAATGTGTGCAGCAGCCTTGTCAGCCGAAGCGATGTACAGGATCGTCTTGGCCCAGAAATCAGCCATGGCTTTCCAGCGCCATGAGACGTCTTGCTCCTGCTCCAGCTGCCTTCCGAGCAGCACACCTTTCTGAAAGGTCTTGAGCCCAGACCCATCGCCTTGTAGCAGTGGCAGCTCAAGTCCTTGAATCATTGTTCTCTTCTCCTCCATGGACATACGTGTTGTCCGGCTCCCTAGTAGCAGTAGATCTCTTGCTTCCTGCAACACTTCATGGAGGACGACCGTCGCTGTTAGACTAGGCTCAGGCAGTAACTCAGGAAGAAATGCCACCAGGCATGCACAGTATCTTGACAAGGTCGTGGCAACTTTACGATACTCTGTGCTCGGCTCCTGCAATGGCTGGGACCTGTCCTCCTCCGCTGTCTCCTGACTCTCCTCCCGGGACATCATGTCACAGTAGCAGGTTGCAACGTGCCATATGAGGATGGTGTGCGTGAGGGTCTCCTGATTGCAGGTCCAGGAAATAATATGATCAGCCTGGGCCGTGTTGTCTCTGCTGACGACGACACTGAGTGACAATCTCGTGCCCATGGACATGTTCTGCTGGATTGTACGAGCTACAAATCTTTTCACGCAGTCTGGAACGCCGACATCTTCTTCTTCTACCGGCTGATGCTTGATGAAACTATGACATTTGAGACAGCACATGTACCTTGCACCAGGCTATAAGTGCCTTCCTGAATGACCAGGGATCATAGTCTTCCATGACCGAGTACTGACCCATTTTCCCCTTCCAGTACTGAGGTTGCCTCGAATCCATGCTTTGTGGAGGAACAATCCGGTCGATGGTAGGAGGACGGCTCGTAGCATTATTGTACGGGTAGTACAAGAAGACATTGCGTATTGGATGCCAGTGCAACGGCAAAATGGGAGACTCGGCCTGCAAAATCACGATGTAGACAATGACAAGCCCTACAGGAATTGAAATTAACAGGCTCAGGAACCGGATAGGCCTGCCACTGATTATTGATTACAAGCATCAGGATGACACCAACTAGGAAGGGCGGGGAACGACGCAAGAATGCTACCATCCCTTGTTTAACCGACACCAAGCCAGAGGTTAACTTGGAGTGGTAGTTGGTGAAGAAACAGTCGTGGAGGAGAGCCAGCTGCACCTCAACAGTGGTGATGCCCTCTTCCAGTCTTGTAACAGCTCTGTGAGCACAAAGTCACGCACCTGTTGGTTCCCATCCTCAGGGCAAGGGAACCCGAAGTAGCGCCTTGCCAATAGCAGGCAGAAGCTGTAGGCGAGGCAAGTCTCTGGATCCACGGCACAATCTCTTGGAAGGCGGTGGCGCTGCTCCAACACATCACTGAAAGTTTTCCATCGGCCATTAGTCAGCTGCAGAAACGGGTATCTACAGCGGTCGTACAGCCTGCGATTCGCGTCGCCAGGGAAGAAGGGTGCCGGCGACGACGATCTGGACAGACGCACCATGTAGTCAGCAACATCTTTGGTCTCCTGGTCCAGTGTGGATGCTCGGGATTGTGGTTTGACCAGCACAAGATAAAGAAACGGAGCAATAAATAATAGTGCAAAAGTTATTGCATCTGCTGATTTCATCTGTCCATTCGACCTTATCAGATCCAACTGTAACCATGCAAAATAGAGAAGCCATGGCAGCAGTCGCCAGCTCTGCAGAGGTCTGGCTGGACCGTGCTCTAGACTGAACGCTGTCATAGTGACAGCGCCTCGGGCACATGAGAAAAGAAAGAAGAAGCAACCGATGCTGAGGCCATCTTTGAGGTCGTCAGATTCTGAAGAATAGACGCTACTGGCTGCAGTAAACGCAATAACAGTGGGGAGATAGTAGGCGGCCATGGCACCGTAGTAGACGAGCCAGTGCCCGGAGCGATTGCGCATAGGCCCCAAGATACTCTGAAGGTAGCGTAGGAGAAGCCATACCGCCCATGCAGTGACGACCTTAACTTCAAGTCCATGCTCCGTCAGGAACTTGAAGAGGAATTTGATGGACACCGCCCAGGCCGCCTCAGGCACAGAGGCGGTCGGCGGCATGGCCGGTGCCGCCACTGCTGTCACACTCAGTTCTCGTGGCATCGCTGTTGCCGCAGAGAGGCTACCCCTGTTTTAATGCCGCCGGTGCCGCCACTGCTGTCACACTCAGTTCTCGTGGCATCGCTGTTGCCGCAGAGAGGCTACCCCTGTTTTAAATAGCGGGCTAAGCCATTTAACGGCAGCCTCCCTAAAAGGCTATTTAGCGCTATATAGCGAGCTATGATAGCGGGCTAAGCTATTTAGCGGCTAAGCAAAAAATATGCCAAACATTATATAATTTTACACATAATAAAGATAAAAACATAGATAGTTCAAAGTCTTACTAATACATTACATCAAAAGTAGTTTGTAGTTCATACATGATACATCAAACATCATCACATCACATAGAGAAATACATGAGTTCTAATACCTTGAGATGAGATTTGGGCCTGCCAATCAATTTGGGCCAACGGAAATCAGCCCGAATATCTTATAAGCGCTAAATGAGCTGCGGTTTAGCGTTTTTAGCGCGCTATTAGCGGCTAATAGCGGCAAATAGCGTTTAGCGCTAAAATGGCAATAGCTTAACGTTACCCTGCCTGAAACGCTATTTAGCGCTATAGCGTCCGCTATAGCGCGCTATTTAAAACAGGAGGCTACTGCTTGTGTCAAGGAGAAGAATGAAATGAGAAGGTGAAGTGTGAGGATATGTGTTGTTTTCCTTTTTTTTTTTTTTTTTTTTTTTTTTTTTTTTTTGTGAAAAGGTCACCAGAGGGGGCAACGCCCCACCTGAATTTTATTGATCAAACAGGGTGTACATGTACATATGGTGAGCATGAGGTTGGGGTGGGGGAATGTACAGTGGGTACTTACATAGTAAGGAGATTACACCAGACTTCACTAATCGCCCTGTCTTGTGGAGGCAGGAAAGCACTCCATAGCCGTGCCGATTGCCTCATCGAGGCTAGCAAGCGTGGTAGGGAAGGAGCTTCATGTCGGAACACGACGTCATGGCAGTGGTTCCATATGTGCCAGCAGCATAGCAGGATGAAGGTGTTGAAGTGCAGTGATGGGACCTGAGGCGGCCGACGAAGATTCCATAGGTGGTTGACGTCCACCGGCGGTGATGGGAGGCCAATAAGGTTCCAGAATTGCTGGGCAACTGAACACTGAAAGAAGAGATGCATGGAGGTCTCTGGGCAGGCGTTGCACAGCTCACAGGTTTCAGAGTCCAGGACATTCTTGCGAAAAAGATTTGCCCTGCTCTGAATCCGGTCCTAGAGAAGGAGCCATCCAAAGAAGCGGACCCTTGCCGGGGCTTTGCTCTTCCAGACAAAGGAGTAAATTCTGCTTGGCACTCCACAGGAAACATTTGCCTTGTATACAGCTGCGGTCTTGAGGCGACCATTCTTGAAGAATGAGGAGGATCGACTGTCAGTGCCATCTGAGAGGCTGATGTTCTGTATTATATCAAGGACCTGTTGTAGCTCGTCTTGTGGCTGGGGTGACAGTCGGGTACAAGCAATCCTTGGAGCCTCGTGGTTACAATCTGTGCAACAGAGGAGGAGGTGTCGATGCAATGGCTCAGAAGGCAAGGGAAGCGTTGGGCAAGGGTGTGCCCTGCCCTGCGGTCCCACCAAAAAGGATGTAGTAGTTCCATCTCCCAAGGTGATTGAGGTGAGAGCCCTGTAAGCCGGGAGGAGGGCTGCAAGAGTTTGCCAATGGTTGCCATCAGTTGGTCCAGATATTGTGAGAATGTTGAAGTGTTGAAGTGTCCATGTAGAGTCTTGGGGATGGTGGAGGCGATGAATTAACTTGAGCAGCAGGCATGCATTCTGAGTGGCAAGGTCCCGGATACCCAATCCTCCTTCTTTTTTGGACAGCAAAGCGGTTTCTCATTTTACCAAGCATTTAGCTCCTGAGGTTTTATCTGATCCTGACCAGAGGAAAGCCCGACGCTTGCTGTCAATAACTGCAATGATACTCAGGGGGGAGGCGACTACTTGCATTGTATAATTAAGAACCCCGTCGATGAACGAGTTGGTGAGTGTGAGCCTTACGAGTTGGTGAGTGTGAGCCTTGCTTGATGGTTCAATAGTGTTTCCTGCCAAGAAGCAAGTCACCTGTCGACTTTGGCAATTAACGGGGCAAAGGACGACAGGTTGAGCTTGTTGTTAGACAGGGGGAGGCCAAGATAGACCTGGGGAAGGACTCCAATTTGCACTGCATGAGCTGGGTTATGCCCTCGATCATCTCTTGTTGCACATGCATCGGTATCAAGGTTGACTTTGTGAAGTTTATGTGGAGGCCAGTAGCAGCAGCAAAGTTCTACAACTGAACTTTTAGTCGGCTGATGTCTTGAAGGTCAGTTTTGACAATGAGCAGTGTGTCGTCTGCATACTATAGGACTACGCATGGGGAATCAGAAGCTGGGTGACTTGTACCCCCGTCCCTTCTGATAAGCTGTTGCAGCACATCGGCAACTAGAATGAATAGGTAGGGGGATAGAGCATCACCTTGTCTTAGTCCACGCCGGCATCTGGTCTAGGGCCCAGGGCAGCCATTGACTAGCACAGCTGAATGAGAGGATTCAAACAGCCTCAGCATCCATTGGTTCCATCTATCTGGGAAACCCCATGCATGAAGAACAACAATGAGACTTGTCCCAATTCACAGAGTCAAACGCCTTGGCAAAGTCCAGTTTGAGAACAATAGTAGGAAGTTTGTTCTTGTGACAGTACTAAACCAGCTCAGTTGCATAGACAAAATTCTCAGAGATAGACCGCCCTTTGATGAAGCCAGTCTAATCAGTATCCACTAACTGGGGAATACGTCTTTGAAGCCTTGTGGTCAGCAGCTTTGACACTATTTTAACCGGACCGTTCTGCAAGGATATTGGTCTGAATTTAGTCGGTGCAGTTGCTCCCTCCTTCTTGGGGATGAGGACAATGTGGGCTCTGTAGATTCTATCAAGGTATGACTAAACCAAATAGAAATCATTCAAGAAAGCCATAACATCAGCCTTGATTGATGACTAACACTTCTGGTACCATGTCGGGCCAAAGCCGTCAGGCTCGGGAGCACTATCACGATTCATAGCTTTAATCGCCTCCCAAGCTTCAACCTCTGTGAATGGGGCAATAAGATCACTGAGATCCACTTGGTCTGGGTATAGGTTTGCAATGTTGAAGGCCCAGGTCATCGTGGTGGTGGAGCCAAGCACTGATCTGTGAAAAGTTGTGAGGCCGGCAACCTTGGCTTCATGGGTGGTGACCAGGTGATCATCAACTGCAACCACGGCAATGTGATTCCTTCTCTTTTTGCAAGTGGCTTTGGCATGAAAGTATTTGGTGTTATCATCGCCCTGTTTGAGACACTTCATCTTAGCTCGCTGCTTCTAGTAGGTTGCCCGTTGGGCAAGGAATAGGTGGAGTCTTTTGACACACTCAGACCTGAGGCAACATTCTCCTGCACTCAAGACTCGGTGCTCTTCGAAGTAGTCAAATAGCATAGTAATGAACTGACAATTATGGTAAATGAAGGGAGGGGAGCGGTGCATACGCAACCAAACCTTCGAAGCCTGACGCACTGCTTTGATCTGTGCAACCAACTTGGATATAGGATCTGGGCGCTGTATGGAGTGCCAGGCAGGGAGCACAGAGGGGAGAATGGAGGTGTCTAGGAGCTAGGCTTGCTCAAGGCGGAAACATTCAGGTTTATGAATGTTTGTCTGGATTTTTGCAATGATGGGGACGTGGTCAGAGGTTGGACACAAGCGTGGGCAATGTGTGGACTGCGCCCACATCAGTACAGTCAGTAGGAAAGCAATGCAAAAGCAACACGGTATTAGATTAGTGGTGAATTAGATTCCCACTCATTAGTAGAAAAAGCACCTTTCTGTGATGCCAATTGCGTTGATGCGTGGATGAGGAGCCAATGGTTTTGATGCCCTCCTTTGGGGTGATGGCAACCTCCTTTGGGCTGCAATGCATCATTCTGCCATCCACTCAATGCATTGGCCTCTTATGGGACCAATCTCTTCAACTCTGGGACAGATTAAGGCATGCAAGATTGACTCATGCTCTGCCATTCTTCATCGAGGCGTCCCTGATTGCTGCATGTTGCGCAACGACAAAGTCCTCCAGCAAAGAGACCCAACACTACTACAGGATTGATTTTTCACGTGGTGTTGGATTTTATTTTCGTGGCGGGCATTTGAGAAACCGCCACGGAAAATAAAATAACTTTAACACCACCTCGGCCGGGAAAAACCACCACGGTTAATCGATTAACCGTGGCGGTTTTTTTAAAGAAGCCCGCCACCTAAAATCGCTGCTTTACCGTGGCGGATTTCTTAAAAAGGCCGCCATGGTTAAAAAGGCCAGGCCCATCAGAAGTCCATATTGGCCCATAATTTGGTCATACCTATATATACACAAGTTAGGTTTTCATCTCCCGTAATCCCTCTCCACTCTCATCTCCCGGCCGCCGCTGTCTCTCTCTCCCTCTCCACTCTCTCTCTCTCGTCCTCTTCTACACGCTGGGCGCGAGGAGGCCCTTCCCGGCAGCGGCGTGGAGGTCTCGGATCGATGGCACGCTTCCCTCCCCGCGGCGTTGTTGGTGGTGGCTCGGCGGCGCTTGGAGCGCGGCTCCTTCCCCGCCAGCGGCGGCGCCTCGTGGAGGGCATGGAGGCGCCCGGCGGCGCGGCTCCTTCCCACGACCCGGCGCCCCTTCCGAGGGGTGTGGAAGCGGCCGGCGTGGGCGTGGACGCCCGAATCCGGCCGCGGGGACGGACGGCGGCGGCCGAGATCCGTCGCCCGACCGGCGTCGGAGGCCTAGATCCGGCCGGCTATGGGCTAGCGGCGGCGGGCCTTCCCAGCGGCGGCGGCGGCCCTCCCCGGTCGCCGAGGCCGATCCATGGAGGGATCGCCCGCGGCGGCGGCCGAGCTCAGCGGTGGAGGGCCGCCGCCGTCGTCGGATCTCTAACCCTAATGGGCCGCGGCGGCGGATCTGGCGGCTTGAGCCCGAGATCCCGGCCTTGTTAGGGTTAGGGTTGGGCTTTTTTTTTTTTTTTTATTTTTTTTTTTATTAACCGTGGCGGTTTTGTTACATAACCGCCACGGTTAATCATCGACAACTCGTGACCCTAGCTACATGGCGGTTTTAAAAACCGCCACGAAAAATCAAAAAAGTCCGCCACGGAAAATCGAATACGTATTAGTGCAACTCCAGTTCTTTGGCTTTGTAATTTTAAATCTCAATGTCTACTTTAGTGGATCAGGTTCAAGGATAACTTAAGGTTTTTGTGTTTGGTTAGATCCTTTCAGTTAAACCTCGATCAGGTAAGCGAGTTGAGCGACGGTCAGAAAGGGATGCCGGCGTGTGTCAGATGCTGTGGCGGCGTGGCCATGGTCTGCTTGCCAACAGCTACAGAAGGAGCGGTGGTGAAGCGTGCTGGTGGTGATGGAGAGGAGCGCGGTTGGCTGATCAGCGGTGGCTAGCCATGAATCAAAGTTTTTTTTTCAAAAGTGTCAAAGTGGTGGAACATAACACAAGACGTCGGCTCTAACAACAGAGCAAAGAAGTTGTGCTAAAGCTATAACCCATGCGCTAGAAGCACGCCATGAATTAAAGTTGAGCTCAGATTGAATGATTGATGTGCTGGGTACAGTAGTGTGAATGATTGACACAAGGATAAGATAAATAAGGTGTCACTGTGTACAATAATTGTGGAGTGGACGAGACCGGGAGCTGTGGTGTTTGAGAAACACTGTACAAATTCACTATCATTGCCTAGCAGTACGTGGTTTTATTGATCCCCACCAAACAAGGACTGATTAGCCACCGCCAAAAGCAATAATCTGTTGAACTGTTTTTGGATTCTTTAAATAAATTATTCTAGGGACTTGGGTCCCTCTAGATTTGTCAAAAAATAATAATAATAATGGTGGACGGCATATGGAAGACCACGACGCGTGAGCGGAGCTCCAAAGGCAAGGCAACACAAATCCGTCCTCATTAGATTGGGTGACACAAATTCGTGTGTCGAGCTGAGCTCCAAAGTTAACGCAAATTCGTACGTCTCCATTATCTGACGTGCGCAACACAAACATAGATTTGGTACTAGTTAAACGCCCGTGCGTTGCTACGGGATAATCAAATTTTATAAAAAATATGGATCACATGATAAGATAATAATACTATGAAAATAAACAACGATATTAACGTGATTTTTTATAGACTATTCTTCCTTCTTTTTTAATATGATTTTTTTCTTTCTTTTTTTTGATGCATGTATCCGTGGCTGCATTGAGGACCAAGAAATGGAAGATGCTTTTTTTGCCACATACAACTCACGTCGTCTCTTATTCACTTCCGCCCTTTGTTCATCGGACATTGCAACATTTTGTGCTCGGTCACGATCACGCTTACGCTCTTTTTGGACAGGTGACAACCCGGATGGAAGGACTGGGTGCATGAACATAGCCTATAACACATGGAATGACACTTTATCAACGCAAGCTACAATGGTGTCTAAGCACAATTGTAATAAATACTTTTATTAGCAGAATAAGTAACCTGATAGTTGCTCGGCACCACTACTGTAGGCTGAGTGCATGTGCCCGTCTCAATTCTCGTCCGTTTGATCTGTTGTATTCCTCTCATGCGGTTTCTTTTCAACAGACATTGTTGCATACTGTTCTCTCTCCCTCGTCCTGTTCTGCTCATTAGGTTTTGCATCTAGTGGCACAAACCCCGGTCGGGTATGATTCCCTTTAATATACTAATAATTTATGGTTAGAAGTTGCAGACATATGAAAAATACTTGTAGATCTGTTGCGAAATTTTATATACCTCTATGTGTTGTATTTGTAAGGTCCCCAAAGGTACCTGAGCACCGGTTGTCTTTTGGTGTGTCCATCAACACTTCCTGTCACATTTCTCTTCTAAATATAGTACATTGGATAACTATGCAAACTTTGAATTGAGAAAGTATGTTTGAAGGCTATCGGCTATGACACATAGAACTCTTATTGGAAATTCAAGCGCCAATGAGTTTGTCGAGTCTTCTTCAGTCAAGATGTTGCTCTGAGATAGTTCCATGAGGTGCCAATGCAAAGTCACCATCACTATAGGTAATTAACAATATGTGATGCTGATTCAGATAATTAAAAAAAGGCAATGCACCATAGAACCTACGCTATCTGATGCTGATTCAGGGTTAGTGGAAAAACTCACAATATTCAGTCCCAAAAGTTTCAAATTCACCGCACCATAGAAAATACGTTTCAAAAGCAGAGTGATTAAGGAAAAAAAAACATAGATCTAATTTATCTAGCTAGCGATGAACTAAATACACTGCAATTCTCACCCTTCTCCAACAGCAAATTGTTCAATCATTTTAACAAACACATAGCAGGTATAGGTAGAATGTGGCTTACACTGAATGGGGGGTTTTCACAGCTCGTATGTTCTTGCTGGACTCCGACACAGCGGCTTGGCACCTCTCGCTGCAGCCTGAGACGCAGCAGTGGCTTGGCACCTCTCGCCACAACCTGAGACGCCGCAGTGGCAAGGCACCTCTCGATGCAGCCTGAGACGACGGCGACGGCGAGGGTTACGGTGAGCCTGACACACGCCGCAACCCAAGACGATGGGGAGATTGATTCTAGCCTACAATCAGATTGATTCCAGCTATTCATTAATATCTACATGACACCTATCAATCATATTGATTCCAGCTTGCTCATTCAAAAACATAGTGCACAAATTCTATGTCATAGTGATTGAGTACATTGCATCGGTGTATGGTAGGGATCAAACAACCTAATATCCACATTCAATCCATTCAATGAATTTTTAGGATGGAATTGCTAATAGTTAATGAAATAATTTATTGACTGCTAATAACTGCAACCAAGTTAGCACCACCATGATGAACTACTCTCTCTCGACAAAAGATATATCTCTCAATTCTTGAGAAGTGAAATAAATCCACAATTAAATAAATTTATTTAAATTAATAATATTTATAATGCCAAATAAAATAGATATTAGAGTAAAGTGGGACAAATCATTTCATTGTATTAACATAAGAGATTGAAATCCAAGCTGTTAAGATTCAATATTTTTGCTAGAATCTCCTTGTGGACTTCAAAGGACAAAATTCTGACTCAAGGAGTTTTTCTAGAAGCACCTTCTTTAAGTAAATTCTGACTCAAACCCATTTAAAATATTGAATCAACTACTCAACCACCTAAAAAAATCAAATGATGAGCATCACTCAACTCCTACACCCAACTCTATGATCACACTGAGTGAAATATACCTTACAGATGCTCTGAGCCTGAAACGGATTAAACAAATCGTCATAGTTGGATTATGCGGACATGGCATAATTTTGATATCATGTGCATATATAGCTCAAGCATGTCGTTACAAATGTACCCAAATCAATAGCATAGTTTTTTTTTTTCAATTCATAGTTTCGATGGGACCCGTTTCCTAAGCACAGTTATTTGCATTAGACTTCCTTTGATTTATGCCCACTGCAGAAGTCTCGGATCAGTATTTGTTTATCTGTAGGCCAATGTGCCTGTAGGATCTGACGAGCACAGGTAGGTAATGGAAGAATAGACACAAACCTAGCTAGATCCGATGATGTTGTTATTGATGGGGATGAGGACTTGGTTGATGAAGAAGCCATGAATACCAAGACGACGAAGCTGATCGACGCCCGTGCAAACACCTTGGGGCACTCGGCAAATCTGGGAGTTTTTTTTTTTTTTTTTTTTTTTTCTGTTGATTCTTGCTGCAAATACACACATATATATATATACACCATAACCATCCATATATACAGATAAACCACATATATCACCAATTCACATATATAATGCACATATATCACAAATTCACATATATAATCCACATATATCACAAATTCACACATATAGTGCACATATCCAACACGTCCAACATCGAAACGAAAAAGAACATGTCCAACATCCAAACGAGATCCATCACAGTGCAACATGTCCAACATCCAAAAGAAATCCATCAGAACATAATCACTAGCAACTCACTGCCCCGACCCGTGGCCTCCCTGCCGCGAAGAGTGTGAGGCGCCCTCACCTTGCCCCGGATACCACCCATGCTGCGGCGCCGATGCGTACGTCCACCCGTGGTGTGTAGGAGGGACGTGTGGAAGCCCGTAGTGTGGCTGCTGCGTGCCCGGAGGAGGAACGCCACCTGGCCACGTGTACTGTGGAGTCGGGCCAACCGGATGGGGTGGAGAAGGGCCACTGAGGAGTCGGGTTCGAACCCCGCGTGACAATGGCTGCATAAAGGAGAGGCGATCTCATTAGTACCGCCAGGATGGCCGCACAAGCCAAAGAAATAAACAACAACATATACACACCGGGTTCCTACGGGAGGAACGGAAACGGGGTGGAGCGAGCAGCGAGGTAGGCAACGGAGGCGGGGGTCACACCGGGATTTGGAGGCCACGGAAGAAGGCCGCCACGCCCCGCATCGGCGCGCCGAGTATTGCCGGTATGCCTCCAACTCCCCCGCCGATGGGCCTCTGCACAGGCGCTGCCGGCCTCAAAGTTCGCCGCCGGGGCGCCGCTTGGCCTCAACTCGCCATCCGGCCTGCAATATTACAGCCATAACGTTGAAACAATGCATAGGCGGCGGACATGTGTAAAACCCGATGAACGGCGAATGAAACCGTAATTACTGAAAACGCCGCATCATCGCGCGTGGAGCTCTGTGCCGCCGAGGTGCTATGGGGATGTCGGAGGAGGTCGTGCTCCTTGAGCGAATCTCGGCCGACCTCGAACGAAGGGCGGTCGATCGCGTTGTTGGCCATCCGGTACGGCGTCTTTGCGCTCCCTCCTCCCAACCTCATCACGAGGTTCGTGTCTAGGGCGCGGTGGCTGGATCGAAGTCGTCCCCCATAGCGCCGCTTTCTTTGCCTCGGTGTCTTGGGTAAGCTTGGGGTAGGCGCGGGCATTGCTTGTGCGCCTCGGGCCCCTTCGCCGGGTCGTAGACGTTGTCCTTGTCGGTCGATCTGCCGCCGTGACTCAAAGGCGAACCCAGCGTACTTCGTGATGTCTTTGGTTTTTCATCATGCGAAGCGGATCTGCGAGGGAGAACACGAGAGATGGTTAGAAGTGGAGATTTGGCGCTTGAATAAAAAAATCAGCAGAATCGTACCCATCTATCCATATACCTTTGGGAGGGGCACGCTCCCTTGGTGGTGTGGCGCCCCTTCCATCTCAAAAACGACATCTCCGACGAAGTCTCTTAGTCTCGTCGTCTCCTCCAAGAGCCACTTGTCCACAATGGCCTCCCAACGATCCTTGTACTTGCTGCACCACCAGGACACATCTGCATGACATAGCGAGAGGATGAATGGAAAGGCTGCTTATTTTTCATTGAAGGAATCGGAATAAATGTGTTCTCACGAACACGGATGTCTTGGTCCACTGGTGAGGTCGGTCTCCCTCTGGAGCATCATCTCCCTTGCTTCATGCTTCCTCACCACCTTGCCAAGCACGTCGGCGTTGAAGGAGATGATGCAGCCCGGACACGTGCCTCATGGTACTCTTCTTCCTCCTCTCCTTCCTCTTCTTCCCTTCCTCCCTCTTCCTCCTCCCCTTCCTCTTCTTCCTCCTCTCCTTCGTCCTCTTCCTCTTCTTCCCTTCCTTCTTCCTCCTCTTCCTCTTCTTCCCTTCCTCCTCTTCCTCCTCACCTTCCCCTTTCTCCCTCTGCCTCTCGGGAGCGAGGCGGGGCCGGCGGCCTTGTAGAGGCGGGCCCGAAGAGGCGGGCGGCGCCCGGCCGGGCTGGCGGTCGCCGGGCGGCCTTCATGAAGGCAGCCCGGGCTCTCGCGGGCCCGGCGCGCCGGACGGGCCGGAGGCCGCCCGGTGCTTGGCGGACGGGCGGGCGGGGCTTCGGCGGCGGGAGGGGTCCGGCCGGCGGCGGGGGGAGTTGGCCGGCGGTGGGCGGGGCGGCCGGATCCGGCGAGGGGGGGCGGCGGCGAGGTCCGGCGAGGGGGGGGTGGCGGCGGCGCGGGCGTGGCGGGCTCCTCGGGGCGGGGTTGTCTTGCTGGGTGGAAATGAGTTGAAACGGCTGTGTGGTCTAGATATTTATTCGGCTTTGCCGAAAGTGCCGAAAAACGAGGCACTCGGCAAAGGTGTATTTTTTATTTTATGTTAAAAACCCTTTCTTGCCGAGTGCCCTGTGTGTGCACTCCTAAGAAAGCCCTTTTGCCGAGTGTGAACCCATGGCACTCGGTAAATTATGCATTTTTTTGTTTTTTCGTCCCATATTTTTGTGTGGCCTTGGTACAAATTACATATCATGTTTAAAATTTGGGACAATTTCAAGTTGTTTTGCTATATTTCATGAATTATTTCTATTTTCTTGCATTTTTGGACCACTTCAAATTTGAACTAGGTACATGAAATAATGGAATGTGGTCATTCAAAAAATATTATTCATGATGTTTGGCGTATGTTTAGGCTCAATCCAGGGACTCGCGCGAAATTACGAACATTTATGTGTCGGAACATGACGAGTTACATGCGGGAAAAGTGTTTTTAAATTCTATAAAATCCAAACGAAGTTTAAAAATCACGAAACTTGGCGAGGTGTCTTGTCATCTCATGAGGAGGCTGTGGTAAAAATTTGAAAAAGTTTCGAGCAAGTTGTGACGTCGGATGCCTAAAACTCAGACATCTCCACACTCTCCACATGTGATCAAGTGTGGGGATCTCAAAAGCCTTTTATTTAGTGCACATCTCCAAGGACTAAAACCACTTCGACTCCATGAATACATTTGGTTGCAAACTGAAAGGGCACCATGCATATCCACAATCAGCACTCCCAGTGTTTGACCTGCCAAGCAAAGTGATTTGCTATGACTCCAATCCTGAAGCTTCACTAAACCATCCCCACCAGAGTTTAGGCAGCAAGCCCCTACTGTACCTGACTCCTTCACTCCCATTATGATGTTCATTTCTTCAGACACTCGGTATGTAGTGTCCCTTAGCCGCATCAAGCTATCAACGAAACCAGGCAACATGTCCACTGTTTCTGCACCATGCTCAAATACACGAGGACAAGAGACACTAATATTGTTAGGGATCTCGATGGCATCAAGCTAAATCACTAATTCAGTGCTCCCATTGTCCATGCATTCTGTGTCCCCTACAAATTTTTGCAATAATTCGTGGCACAGATGAAGGTCCTGCAACATCTGTACATCCGACATGACATCCTTGATAAGCATTTCATCGAACTCATACACATCATCCATGCCCACATCTAAGAGAGGAGGAGAACTGCTATCACGAGTGAGAACATTGTCTATGGATGCTTCAACCACATGCTTGTTGTCCCCAGCCAAATGCTCTCCATTTGAAGTTACTTGCTGTAAATAACCACCTTGTGAGTCTAGGTAGTGCCGCAGCTCATCATCCAACAGAACCTCTGAAGTAAGCGATTCAAACACATTTAGAGTAGCATAATCAGATACAGCCTGTGCCCTGAACACATCGTGCTTGCATTGTATCTGGTCATTCATTCCTAGAGCAAGTTGATGCAGATGTCCATGTGGATCAAAGCTATGTTGAAATTCATCATCCCACACAACAACCTTGGTAGGGAAATCATCAAATACATGGTCTAAGTAGTTCATACATTGCTTGAGACGAGATGAGGTGTTGACAGGGGTAAGCTCTAGACTGGCATTGAGCCGGACAGTGTGCTTTATTTTCTCGTCATAAACACTGCAACAAGCTTTCATGTGTGTCAATGTCAGATTGCATCTCATCATCCCATCTAACCTCAAGAGGCGTATCATCAAACAGTTTATCTGCAGTATCCATGTCACTGCCACGAGTGAGCCAATCATTGCTGAAAAGATCAATTGATGGTTTGCTGTCTGCAACCAAGCACTCGTCAAACACAGCTTCTTGCTGCACTAATGCACTTTGACAGTGAAGCCCATGCAACAACTCATCGTCCCATATCACATCCAACTGAGGTGTTTCATCGAACACTGGGACTGAATTACCTTTGGATGACACTGGAGCTTTGAACTTCTCAGGCACAAACAGCATGTCCAGACCTTCCATCACTTGCTCCCAGCAAGCATCACCGTGCCTCTACTGATTTTCCATGCTCAACAGAAGAAACCCGGTCTGCACTGAAGGCTTATGGAGGAGCCGTGATGATACAGGTCCACAGGATCTTGAAGCTGATGCCATACTTGGTGATGTTCGCACGGGCATATTTTTGAAATCCTAATAATGCATATAGCAGGAGGGAATGCCTACAATATGACAATACAACAAGGCAAGCTAATCAATAATGTATGGTATCCAGTATTTCCATGTATGCATAGAGATCAGAAACTCACATGAAGCAAGGGCAACTAGCTCAATTGTACAATGTTGAAATGTTTTTGTCCTGCAGGCTTCTTTATTTACCAAGAAGGCTGGAGGATTCAGAAACTCACATGCTGTACTAGTAGTGCTGAACCCATGCTGATTTGGCATAATAAGTTGGTGGAAGTATGAGACTAAAATTCCTGTTAGTGGAAAGAGTTGTAACACCTAGCATATTTACTGTATGAGTATCCTAGTAATCACTAGCTAATTACGTGCCCTTGCAGGTAACTAAGAATACTGGAAGAAAGTAGTGGAAAGACCAACTAATCCACATCTTGAGCCTGCTGCTCCTGTACCAGGGTACCAAATATTACTTGAACCATCCAATCAATATTTTAGTAGACGCCAAAATCAAGAGATGGAAAACTAGGAACATTAGACAAGCAACAGAACGCTCAGATCCCACTGGAAACAAGATACGAGAGGGTGAGCTAGGACGACAGGAGTAAACAGAGACGAGATTGAGGGTGTGCTAACCAAATCGGGCTACGTCCGCCATCCAGTCCAGCCAGGGCGGACGCTGGAGGGACGAGCGAGGTATGCTGCCGCTGAGGGACAAGCCCGAGCTCCGCATTTAGAGGAAGGAAGATGGAGGGGGCGCCGCCAACGGAGGAGCTCCGTCGCCGGAGAGGGCCACCACCGGAGGGGGGACTCGAGCGCCCCAACTGGTGCAGGGAAGATGGCGAGCCCGATCTGCTAACAAGAGAAGAGCCCATTGTACTGTGGGCCTCCATTGATGTTGGGCAGTCGGCGAGCAGCCCACCACCTTGATTTCTCAAGCCGGGCCGCTAAGGATGCTGACGCCCGGTGGTGGGCTGGGCGGTGGCGAAGAAGTCAGAATGGACCCACTCTGGAGGCCCAGAGACTCCGACGGCCCAGTGCACCCATGTTCAGTTTGTGACGAGAAAATTTTAAACTGTGTTGCCAGCTAGCTTCCGTCGCCGGCGTCGATGATCTCTCTGGTTTCTTCCTTGCGCTGGAGGAGTAAGGGACTGGTAGATCGACGTCCGGTGGTGTCGATAGTATTCATAGGTTAGGTTTTCTTTCCTCGTGTCAGTGTCAGGTGGCCGGAGTTCATCACGTCCTTTTCTTATGCGGCGACGATGCCGGCTTCAGTCTAGTCTCAGTCCATATCATTACTCACAAATATACTAGTGTATTGATCAATAATCCGGACCGTATGGGTCAATAATCTGTACGGATATGGGTTATGAAGTAGAAAAGGCAAGACAAAACAGTGCAATTTCGAAAGTGTACAAAACGGATGGGAACAAACACTTTGCCTTTTGATATTAGGCACAGATAGAGATTTATAGATCAGGTGGACATCCTCTTGGTCTCATGTGGAACCACAACGGTCTTGGTCTGATGTGTGGACCAGAGACGTTGCACTTGTTGCCGATAGTTTCCCTGCACTCTTCAGTCACTGCATTCAGAAGGAGGCCACAGTCAACAATGTGCTCAATTCTGATCTAAAGCTTGCATTTGTCTCCCGCCTGTCAGTGCAAACCCGGGCTGATGCGCAACACGGCAGTGGAGCTGTACTCCCTCATTAGCAGTAGAGCTAACTTGTTAAAAACAATCTTTAATGTTTGATATCAAAAAAGAAAAACAAAATCTTCAATGTTCCAGATGCTACAGCAGCTTCCATATTTTGAAGGCGGCTCTTTTTCCTGAAACCTATAATACAACGAAAATTACTATGACCAGTCAGAACAACAGAAATTGTGAAGTGAACTATGTTAAACAATGGCATGTACATTTATATTAGATTCAAGGTATGTACAAGTTTCAATTGCTTGGATCTTTAGTGTTTGCTTTTGCTGACAAAATTATTTGTTTCCTTTTTTTTATCCTTCCTGAAGTATGACTAATTGAAATGGTTACATGATAGCATTGGATTAATCGGCAGTTGATAATATTACCTACATGTGGTAAACAGGTGTTGTGGCCTTTGCCCACGACCTCCGCTGCTTCCTTGCAGATAGATTTAATCACCTTCTAGTTCCTATTTCGAAAAAAAAACACTATGTAAGCGTCTACTTCCATTGAGCATACTATCTGTACTTGAAATGCAGGAAAATAGAAAGGATAACAAATTAAAAAACGGATCTGTACAAACTCTATAATGATGCAAAGATTAGCATACCACGTAGTCAAGCACTCAAGTGAGAGTCTTCGTAGTTCTTATGGTCTGTGACTTAGGATCATTCAGCCTTCAGTCAGTACCTGAGAAGTCCAAGTTATTGTCCAAAAAGATTACTTCAATACCACAAAGCAAAGACGCCATAATACAAACGGGCGAACATAGCACATGAGCTACAGATAAAACAACATAGTAGCATGTTCTTGTTTAAAAAAATGGTATACCTGGACCTTAGACATGCCAGTCCTGCTTGTGGCCTCCTTTCCTCCACTGCAAGTAATGCAACATGGGCCAATCAGATCTTTGTGGAGCTCAGATCTGCTGCTTCTAATCATTCCATCTCAAATGTGGCCTTCCTTTTCTCCTAGACACCAGAGCTTCTAGAATCTGGGAGCTTCTGATGCTAGGACACAAGGTGTAACACAGACCTGGGTGGCTGAAGTACTACTTTGCAAATGAACTCCACTACCTTCTTGTTCCTTGCATCACAAGGAGTGGAAATAAGCACAACATATGATATGAGGCATCAGTAAATAAAGCAAATTATATATAGGGCGTTAAAGCAAACTAAGCAAATAGTGTGACTTGAAGATGAACATACCAAAGCCAGAATCAACAGTAATCCTAGATATATTCTACGTATGATGTATGAGGACTTCTTAGTTTCCTGCTTTCAGTTTTGTTTGCTGAAAACTACACTGAAGCAGAAAGTGTAGGCGCCCATTGTTGGAAAAAGAAATTGTCAAACATTGCGTGTACCAGGAGCTCAGGTTTGCTGATTCCGGTTGTGCAACCTGCAATCTACGGACGTATTTCTCCTGTCCTATGCACTGATGCAAACCAGAGCTTTCGAGGTAGAAAGCCAGGGAACTTTGGTGCTTCTGCTAGTTGTGGCGCTTCCTTGTTAAGCCAACTATGCTTAGAAAGGGTAGGAGCAACAAGAGTGTCAGATCTCTACTGACAGCACCAACAGATATGGACTTATGTTAAAAAAAAGAACATATCTGGACTGCTAAGGGCCAACAAACCCATCGAATAGAAAGCCAACTTTGGACCACTAATCTGAATGGAGGTATTAGAGTTTGGTACAATAAATTTGAGTCAATGATGAAGCCCTAATGTCTAGAATGTAGAGTAACATAAACTACTTCTAGTGCTTCCACTTCGTAATATTCTTTTTCTAAACATTACAATCAATTTTACTTTTACAGAGTGGCAGAAAAGCATGGCATCTGTATGTTACCAAAACATTAGATAGCTTGAGGCTTTAACAACAGCACATAAGTCAATCATATAAAGCAAATATCTTGCTAATAAAAATGCAACAGAATATTACAAATTATAAATTAGGTGTTCAAGGGATGTTAAAAAATAAAAAGAGTAGAGAATGGGAATCACCTGACTGAAACGTGCTCTTGCTTGATTCAGTCAGCTCACACAATGGTCATGCAGGCTTGACAAATAACAGTGGCGGTGTTCCACAGTTGGCACCAAGCAAGTAGTGAGCATGTCCTCCTTGACAAATATATAATGCCTGAAAATTCCCCACACGCCCGCCCAGAGCAAACTGCACATGCAACTTCATTTCCCCCTTGATCGAACACCAGCAACGAGTATCAGGAAATAGGTTCACTAGTGAATCGTGGATAGAGAGGTTAACCAACTCACCAGATGAATCTCTAACAGGCAGGCCACTCATCATATGACCCCACAATCTGTAGATTAGGGATGTGGGAGATGAGGTGCCAGTCCTCGCCATTTCCTCTCTCGCAGCGCCTCTCCAGATCGGGACAGTAACTGATCTCCAGTCGCTGCAGAGCGGTGAGGCCCTTTATCCACTTGGGCAAGGATTTGAGGCCCAAGCACCTCGAGATCTCAAGCTCCCTAAGGGTGGTGAGGCGGCATACGGATTGGGGAAGGCAAGTCAAGCCATCTAATCCGCCAATCTTTAATTTCTGTAGGCTGTGGAGATAACCGAGGCATTCAGGCAGCTCGCTAAGCGCTTCACACGCTGCAATCTGGAGTTCCTGGAGGGATGTGAGGCGGCACAAGGACTGAGGAAGGCAAGTCAGGCCTGGCAAGCACCAAATGTCAAGCTTGCTCAGAGAGCAAAGCTCGCCCAGACCTTCAGGCAATTGAACGAGTGCTCTGCAGTCTCCTATGTCGAGCTCCTTGAGAGACGTGAGTTGGCACAAGGATTTGGGAAGGCAAGTCAACAATGGCAAACCACCAATCTCAAACCTACATAGAGAGCGGAGCTCTCCGAGACCTTCAGGCAATTGAACAAGCGCTGCACAGTCTACTATGCTGAGCTCCATAAGCTGGGATGTGAGGTGGCACAAGGATTTGGGAAGGCAAGCCAAGACAGGCAAATCATAAATCTCCAACCTACGTAGAGAGCGGAGCTCTCCCAGGCTTTCTGGAAACTGGACAAGTGTAAGGCACTGTTTTATTATGAGCTCCTCAAGAGAGGTGAGGTGACCTGTTGATTGTGGAAGGATGCTTAAGGCGTCACAGTTTTTTATGATCATCCGTTGCAGGAACAGAGATTCCCTAGGTACTCTGGCAGCTCAATTAGGTTACTGCAGAGTAAAATCTCCAAGGACTCAAGTGCTGACATGTGCTGGAGCAGCTCAACCTTAATCCAGGTGACGGTGCTTTCATACGCCATAGTTTAAGCACCTTCAGGTGGCTAAAAAAGGGTGTAAATTTGGAGGATGAAGAGGACTCTTGGCCTTGGTATGGAGATAGCAGCAGGTTGTTACTGGACTTGTTCAACCACAAGTGCTCAAGTGAAATCGGGATGTGAGGCTTAACCACCAAATTAGGACAGTTTTCTATATGCAAAATCTGTAAGACAACTACCAATTTGTAGTTTACCTGATTGATGAGGACTGTGATTACAGCCTTCTCCCTCCGTTACAATCCACACCTCTCCTAGACTACGCAGATTATCCATTTTAAATTTTACAAGCGAAGGAAATGGCCCTCCACTTATACTCTCAAGAGCAGTCATTCCATTCAGATGAAGCTCCTCCAAACAGGGCAACTGCACAAGCCCATCCAGGCATTTCAAGTTTGGGAAATCATTTAGGCTCATCTTGACCAAAAAGGAAATTGACCATGGACCTGCTGAACTCCAACACTGGCTTGCTTCAGCATCCATGAAGCGAATCGTCCACATGCATACGTGCTTATTTCTATCCGTTTAATCCCTAATGGAGGTTCCAAACCATCAAGTGCAACCACCTCATGTTCAACATTCTCCCTGTCATTTAGAGGCCCCCATGAAAGTTGCAGCTCATGCAAATTTTCCTTTTGTTTCAAGCATGCTTGGTGTGCCTCACTCTGGTCTATCAAGTATCTGAGAAAACAGATACTTAGTTTCCCACTTATTCTAGATAGAGTCGCCAGCTCTGAGATTTGTGCATATTTTTTGTCAGTTTCCACACAAAATGTATTCAGTTTTTCTAATAGAGTGAGCTGCCAAATACCTGGCGGCAACCTTTGATAGTCATCGAGATCCAATTGTTTAAGCTTAGTCAGGTTCCCAATGCCTTCAGGCAACCCTACCAGCTGATGGCACTCCTTAATCCTCAAATACTCCAGATTTTCTAGAGTTGTGATACCTAGTGGTAGCCTACGAATTCCAGTCAAAACTAGCCTCAACACCCTTAGCCTTTTATTCCTGCTAATCGAGTTTGGCAGGTCCTCAAATGTTTTGCAACCTTTAAGATGGAGAGTTGAAAGCATTTGACAATCACCAATAGAATCTGGTAAACTCTTCAGCTTAGAACACCATGATAGGTTCAGTGTTCTTAACCTTTTCAGCTTCCCAATGGATTCAGGCAATTCGAGAAGATTGGTTGATTCTAAGTAAAGAGCTTGCAGGCTCCAAATATCTGTAATAGCTTCAGGGGAGTACTTCACATTGCAGTTCAGAAATTTCAACATATTTCAGATTTTTCGTACGAGATATGGCCATGAGCACTGGTGTTGACAGAAAAGAATTCTTAATAATGATACTACGCAAGTGCTTTGCATTCTTCAGTGTGCTGCCAAATAATATATCATTGCTCTTATCAACATATATAGCACGTGCATTTTCAAAAACCTTTTTGGCAAAAGTTTTCTTGGTTCAATTAGAGAAAAGAATCTGTAACCTTTTGTGGAACTGGTTGCGTCCTCTGGTACAATAGTTGAAATTTCTTCACACAAGATGGATCGGGCAAGATCATGAATCAGATCATGCATCTTACAAGTCACTCTCCCATCAAAATCTTCATTCACGTCTTGTAAAAGGACACTTGCACAAGTGAATTAAAGTACCTGAGGCCAATATGCTCCATATCATCAACACCAAGAGTCAAATTGATCATATCATGAGCAATCCATTGGTCAATCAACTGTTGTTTATCGATCAGATGACCTTTTGGAAACAATGAACACATTGTGAAACACTGTTTCAGATTGGATGGCAGATGAAAATAGCTCAACTTCAAGCTTGCAGACACTGAGTCTTCACCCTCAACATCCAGTAAAATGTCTCTCATGGCCTGCCATTCTTCTATTAGTTCCTTGCCACCAAGAGAACCTGCAAGAACTTTAATTGCTAGTGGCAACCCACAACATGTTTCCACAATCTCTTTTCCTACCTTTATGAAGTCAGGCTCCAAAAATTTTGCAGGCATCCTAAAGCTTTGTTGGAACAACTGCCAACTGTCATCAGGAGATAGGCGTTGCAAACAAAACTTGTATGTGGATCCAACTACTTCTGCAACATTTGCACTACGAGTAGTGAGTAAAACCCCATTTCCAGGTGCACCAGCTTTGAGATATTCCATTATTTTGTCCCACTGATTTTGGGACTCGGTCCAAACATCATCCATTACAATTAGAAACTTCTTCCGACTCAATCCCTCTTGGATTCTTTTTGCTCATATCGCCAAGGATGGCTGTCCATGATCTTTATCAGCAAAAGCATCAAATAGTTTATTAATGAGCTTTTCAATATCAAATTCCTGTGACACATGAACCCATAGTCTTACATCAAAATGATTCGCTATAGTTCTATCATCACTGAAAACCAATTTAGACAGAGTACTTTTCCCCAGAGCCACCAAGTCCAACTATGGAAATTATCTTGATTTCTTGTGTGTCATTAGCATCTACCAGATTAGATATTATTTGGTGCTTCTCTTGGTCTCTTCAAGTACTGATGCCTCATAACAGATGGGCAATGTTTGCATAGTCATAGCTGTCTTGTTTATATGGCTAACAGGATCAGGGCCAAATATTGTTGTCAAGTCGTTTCTTTGCTTCACAATCTTTGCAAATCTTTTCTTGATATTTTTGATGTTTTTGGATGCCCTGCAATGCAATACAAGTGTGTCATGTACGGTCAAACGTACACTAGACGCCGGCGGCGGCGCGTGGCGTCCGGCGTGCAGCAGCAGCGGCGGCGGCGCTCAGAGCTGGACCAAGCCAGGCAGGCAGCAGGCCAGAGCGCAGGTCAGCCTCTGATGGAAAGTGGCTAAGTTTAGGAAAGTAGAGTTTTTAGAAAGTCCTACAATCAAGGAGCTCTCTCCATTTGTGTTGGCAGTGGCCTTATATTCCATTGTACTCGTTGCTATCAGACAATCAAGAAATCAGTCATCTTCTACCTCTATTCTCTTAAGCCTGCGGTTGGGGGAATAACCCCAACCGGAGAAGGCGGCCGACGGCTACGAGCTACGTGGCCGAGGCCCTGCCCGATCAGGGTTCGGCTCTTGACAGCTTGGTATCACGAAGTCCGGCGATCTCGCCTTCCTCCTCGCTGCACGCAGCCACCACCACCACCACACCACCATCACCAGCCGCTTCCACCACCAAGTCATCTGCCTCCATCACCATGTCGAGCCAACTCGCCGACGTCGTCAAGATGATGAAGGCCATGCAAGAGCGACATCAAAGGGTTGAAGGAGAAGTCGAGTCGTCGTCCTCCTCCGGCGCCGTGCTGGCGTCCTCGCGACACCCCGACCGCCCGCCCTAAATTCCAGAAATGGGATTTCCAGCGGTTTGATGGCAAGACCGATCCTCTCCTCTTCATCAACAAGTCGCGAGTCCTATTTTTCGCCAACATCGTTCCTCACCGGAGGAGCAAGTGTGGATGGCCTCGTACAATCTCGAGGGGCATCGCGCGGCACCGGGTACATCCGGCTTCAAGAAGATGGCGGCACCCGTCGTGGCGCGGTTCAAGGAGCAGCTCAACTTGCGCCGGGCCAAACAGCCGATCCCGCGCCTTTCTTCGAGCTCACCGAGTGCCGCCGCACTGCCGAAGAGTACTCCAACCGGTTCCAGGAACTCCTACCCCACGCCCGGTCGAATGGAGGAGGTGCAAATAACGTGTCCAACTCTACGGGGGTTCTTGCGCCGCTCACCCACCGGTGCGGCTCTACACCCCACTCTCACGCCCGCGATGAGCCCAGCGCGGGAGGTGGAATGTTGGAGATCGCCAGCGTCCGAAGCGGGCAAGACGGCCGGGCGCGCGGTGGCCTTACGCGGCGCCCCCTCCTGGAGGCGGGCAAAGATCGCGGCACGCCGCGCTACGCCCCGAGGGCTCTGCCAGCGGCCGCTGCACCACCGCGGGCGCTCCCTGGGCCCGAGCCCGGCAACGGCGCTCTCGCCTCGGGAGATGGCGATCGGCGTCGTCAAGGCCTTTGCTTTAATCAGAATCTAAAATACTCTCGTGGCCACAATCGCTTTTGCGGGCGTATCTTCTTTGTGGATGGCGTGGAGATCGACGGGCCGGGAGGTGGCACCCGGAAGGAGCGAGGGCCGGCCCCTCCTGTTTTCTCTCTCTGGCCGTCGCCGGGGTTGCACCCCGCGAACACAATGCATCATCACCGTCACCCTCGGCCCGGTCTCCCTGGTGGCGCTCCTTGATTCGGGGAGCACCCACAATTTATCTCAGCGACGGCGGCGCATCGGTCGGGCGTCCCCATCCGCAGCGCCGCCCACGCCTCACGGCCATGGTATGCAGCGGTGGCGGATCACCGCCGGCTGCGTTCTTCGCAACGCCGCGCCGCGTCGTCGGCGAACCCTACCGGCTGATCCGCGTCATGCCATTGGCCGGCACGATGTCGTCCCTCGACGACGCGTGGCTCGGGCGCCGGGCCAATTGTGGGACCTCGCAAGTCGCGGATGACGTTCAGCGCCGGGGCGTTCCATCTCTGAACGGGCGCGCCCGGCGCAAAGGAGCCGCGGTTCGCGCCACCACGAGGGACGCGCTCACAGGGCCCTCTGGATTCGTTTGGGGGATCTTCACGCCCCTACGGTCCGCCCCCAAAGCGCGCCCATGACCACCGCATCCTCCTCAAGCCCGGCCCAGCGCGCCCGGTGGCTGTCCGGCCGTACCGCTACCCGGCTGCCCACAAGGACGGCCGGAGCGGCAATCGCCGCCATGATCGAGCAAGGGATCGTGCGGCGCGGCGACCCCCCGTTCGTCGCCGGTACTTACGGTCAAAAGCCCGATGGCTCTGGCGCTTGGCGTCGACTCTGAGCCTTGAACGCCCTCACCATCAAAGACGCCTTCCCGATCCCGGTGGTGGAGGAGCTGCTTTCGACGAGCTCCACGGCGCCAAGTTCTTCACCAAACTTGATCTGCGGTCGGGCTACCATCAGGTGCGGATGCGGCCGGAGGACGTGCACAAGACCGCCTTCCGCACCCACGACGGCCTGTACGAGTTCCTTGTCATGGCGTTTGGGCTATGCAACGCCCCCGCCACGTTCCAGGCGCTGATGAACGACGTGCTCCGGCCCTTTCTCCGTCGGTTCGTCCTGGTATTTTTTGATGACATACTTATTTACGGTAAGGCGTGGGCGATCACCTCCGTCACCTCGAGCCGTCCTCGGCGAGCTCGCGCCACCGGCTCTTCATCAAGCGCTCAAGTGCTGCGTTGGTCGCGCCATCGATCGGCGTACCTCGGCCACATCATCTCCGCCGCTGGTGTGGCCATGGACCCGGCAAGGTGGCTGCCATCCCGGCCCGCCGCCACCTGCGCTCCGTCCGCGCCGTCCGGGGTTCCTCGGCCTCGCCGGATACTACCGCCGCCGTGCACAACTACGGCACGGTGGCTGCCCCTTGACGGCCCTCCTCAAGAAGGGCGGCTTCGTGCGGGATGACGCGGCTATGGCCGCCTTCCGCGGCGCTCAAGGCGGGCCGTCCCGTCGCACCGATCCTCGCCATGCCCGACTTCGCAAGCCCGCCGTGGTGGAGTGCGGCCAGCGTCCTCCGCGGGTTTGGCGGGGTGCTGGTCCAGGGGAGGGCATCCGGTCGCCTTCTTGGCGGCCATCGCGCCCCGCCACGCTCCCTCGCGGCCTACGGCGCGAGCTCATTGGCCCCGGTCCAGCCTCCGGCAGAGGGAGGCGTACGTGGGGCGACGCCGTCGGTCAAGACATCATTTCGCCTCAAAAGTACCTCTTGGACCAGCGGCTTGCCGCGATCCCCCAACACCACCGGGTTGGCAAGCTGTTGAGCCGACTTGGTCGAGTATCGCTCGGGCGCCCACGAACACCGTCGCCCGACGCCCCATCCCGTCGGGACACGGAGGAGCGCGCTGGCGGCCATCGGCGCCCGGGTTCAACCGTTGGTTGAGCGGCTGCGCGAGCCCAACAATGAGCGGCTCGTCGCCATCTGACGAAATACGCCACAGCGAACACGCTGGCCCCGTGGTCGGTGGGCGGGATGATGTCGCTGGGGCGCGCTGTACATTCCGCCCGCCTCGCCGGCGCTGCGAGAGATTGTGGCGGCGATCACAACAGCGGCCATGAGGCGTTCACGCACCCGCATCGCCTACGCCGAGATTTTCATTTCCCAAACATGCGTCGTGTGGTGCGGGACTTCATCAAGGCTTGCGGCACGTGCGAAAGTTCAAGTGCGATCACCTGCGACCGGCGGGTCTTCTACAGCCCCTCCCAATTCCCTCGGGGGTGTGGTCAGACATCGCCATCGACTTCATCGGCGCCTCGCGCTCAAGGCAAGATCGGTCATACTCACGCGGTGGTCGACCGCCCCGGCCAAATCTTTGCATTTCATCCCGCTCGCCCATCCGTACACGCGGAGTCGGTGGCGCAAGCATTCTTCGCTGAGGTGGTCCGCTTGCACGGCGTTCCGCAGTCCATTGTATCGGACCGCGACCCCGTCTTCACGTCAGCTTTCTGGACCGAGCTGATGACGCTGACAGGCTCCAAGCTGTTCATGTCCTCCGCCTTCCACCCCCAAACTGACGGGCAATCGGAGGCTGCCAACCGGGTGATCGCCATGTATCTCCGCTGCTTCACCGGCGATCGCCCACGACAATGGCTCCGGTGGCTTCCGTGGGCTGAGTACACGTACAACCGCGCCTATCGATCTTAGCTCCGGAGACGCCGTTCCGGGTGGTGTACGGCCGCGACCCGCCCACCATCCGTTCATACGAAGCCGGCGATGCACGTGTGCCAGCAGTGGCGCAGGAGATGGAGGAGCGGGCTGTCTTCCTCGACGACGTCCGCTACCGGCTCCACCAAGCTCAGGAGTCCCAGAAGCGCGCCTATGACCAGCACCACCGCCAGGTCACGTACCAGGTCGGCGACTGGGCGCTCCTCCGCCTCAGGCAGCGGCCGTCGGCATCACTGCCGCGTTCTACAGCGGGCAAGCTCAAGCCCCGCTACGTGGGGCCCTACCGCGTCGAGGAGATCATAAACGACGTGGCTGTTCGGCTCCAGCTTCCCCCCGGCGCAAGGATCCATGATGTATTCCACGTGGGCGTACTCAAGAAGTTTGTGGGAGCCCCACCTACCGAGCCCCCCGTTCTGCCGGCAACGCTGAATGGTGCAGCGGTGTCCGCCCACGATCGCGTCTGGCGAAGTCGTCGTCGGGGGAGTCCGCCAAGTCCCCGTCCGGTGGCAAGGTGAGCGGGCGGCGGCAACATGGGAGGATTTCGGCGACTTCAGCGCCCGGCTTCCCACATTCCAGCTCGAGGGCGAGCTGGCCAGAGGCCGGGAGAGATGTCATGTGCGGTCAAGCGTACACTAGACGCCCGGCGGCGCGTGGCGTCCGGCGTGCAGCGAGAACAGCGGGCGGCGCGCTCGAGCTGGACCAAGCCGGGCAGGCAGCAGGCGAGCGCGCAGGTCGGCCTCACGATGGAAAGTGGCTAAGTTTAGGAAAGTAGAGTTTTTAGAAAGTCCTACAATCAAGGAGCTCTCTCCATTTGTGTTGGCAGTGGCCTTATATTCCATTGTACTCGTTGCTATCAGACAATCAAGAAATCAGTCATCTTCTACCTCTATTCTCTTAAGCCTGCGGTTAGGGGGGAATAACCCCAACCGGAGAAGACGGCCGACGGCTACGAGCTACGTAGCCGAGGCCCTGCCAGTCAAGGGTTCAAGCTCTTGACAAAGTGACTCTGCTTTTTTGTGAGCAGGCATTTGGACACAAATCCAGCATCACCATCAGTTTCATACTTTTCAGCATTTAGCTTGAACTCATCCACAATATCATCAATATTGTAAACAACCTCTTTCAACTTTTTGAGCCATGGAGCATCCTTCGGAGATCTATCTCCTGCTCTTTCCAGGTTACAATTAATCTCCTGAACTTGATCTTGGAGCTCCTGGAGGTCCTCTTTCACACCCACTATAGAGCTATACTCTTTGATGATCAGTGGAGCTAACTTATTGCCCAGAATCTTCAACATCCCAGTTATGGCAGCAGACAGTAAAGAGGCTTCCATACCGGCCATGCTTTTCTGTAAATTGATTTTTGACATAATCAGATGTTTTCGAAAAAAAAAAATAGTTTGCAGAGAGAAGTATCCAAGAATAGTACGTTTCACAGGTCACAAGTAATGAACTAATTCGGCCATATGTAATGGTACTGGTTTTTCTCTCTCTACTTGGCAGAGCTCCATGGATCTGACACAAGTGATTGAAGGTATGTTTATCTGACCTGAGGAAACCAGTGGCTCTGCTTCTTTATTACTTTATAGGAAAACACTTGGAGCCGCCCTCAAGTTCTTGTCACAAAAAGAAGAGATGACCTGCAGGTATTTCAAATTGAGAGCCTTAGAGCAGCAGATCGTTTTTCTTCCCCCAATGCCAAGGTAGAAGTTGATCAGTGGAAGGTATAGTAGACTAACAGGAATCAGAGCTCAGAGATGATGCAACTTACACAAAATCAGACTTTCTGGGATGCTCAGATCTACTGCTTTTACTCATTCCATCTAAAAATCGAGGCCTTCCTTTTCTCCTTTGCTGAGTATGCACAGCAGAGCAAGAAGCAAAAATTAAACATATAGGATGTTAGATTACTCAAATAAAATAAAATAAATAAATATTGGAGCTCCTAGATCTGCTAGCTACCTGGAGGAGCTCTTGAATATGCCAAGCATAGCGTACCCGTTTTTCGTCCTTTGCAACTTGTGTGTTGTCTGAGTTGACCAACCCAGAAATGAAAGGAGCAGCAAGGGCAACGACATGTCAGCCGTCAGTGATTGACTTGTCGGGAACAAAGCAGATAACTTCAGAAGTAGAGTTTATATGTCAGGGAAGACATGGAGGAGCATATCAGATAACTTCAGAAGTAGAGTTTACATGTCGGGGAAGACATGGGCGAGCATAGAAGGCCGGAGAAACAAAATAGAGGACTTGGATCTCGTTGGTTGATGAAGCGTAGTAAATACCTGGTTTTCTTCTGCCTATATATGCCGTCTCAAAAGTAGCCTTCCATTTCTCTTATACACTCTATGCAAATCGGAGCATAATTTTAGGGGTCTGGGCTGCACAAGGCCAGAGCTTTGGTGCTTCTGCTAAGCTGATGAACTGTGCTAAAGAAGGAAGGACGACAAGGTTATTAATGGCTTCGGAGGGACAGTATCTGATTGGTAGGTTTTCCTAGGCTTGCGACAAAATAATTATATAGTTGTATAGTAACGCGTCCTCCTTGCAAAGTTTTTTTGCTCTGGCCAATGGAGTAGAGCAAACAGGAGCATTTGGCCCAAGGAAAAGATAAAACACCGCAACAGGCAGGAAGATTGACCGACTCCAAATCTTGGTCAAAATAGGTTATTTCCACACGGTTGCGTGTATGCTGAGCAGCAAGATTGACGGACAGTTGGTGAAACTAAAGAACTTCTTTTGGGTATATATGATTATTAATTAGTAGTACTTATAAAACAAGTTCCTGACCACTCGATTTGTCTTCATGTTTCATGAAAAGAAACCAAAAGTAGCAGAAACAACAAAAACAAAGGTGGGACGTGGAAGGTGTCTCACCGCCTACGCATTTCGTCGAACGGGTGGTGCCCACTCCGGCTCCGCCTCTTGCCTGCGACTGCGACCTCAGCTGCTATGCACATCTCCACCGCCATCACCAATGCACCACCGAGTGTTCGCTGGCACTCCCACCACACTATAGGATACCAGGCATGGTCGGCCGCACTACTCTTGCACGCTGAGACGCCAGACCCTCACGCGTCATGACCGAGGAGGGAATTTCCGCGGCTGTGTCACTCACCGCTGCAGCGACAGAAAGATGACCACTCGGGCTTTGCAAAAACATTTGACAACAGCAGAAACCGTAAACTGACCAGGCCATGTAGTGTACAAGTTAGCAGAAGCACAGCACGCAAAGAGAACAGAGGCGGCGCTCAGTCAAACTGAAGCGCATCGGGAAACAATAAATCTTCTCAACTTTCACAACTTTTAGCCATTTGAAAAAAAGAAACAAACCATTTCCTGCACTAGAGTATTTGCATGAAAAGAGCGGAAAAAACACTGGCATCACATTAGTTTTTTTTAACCTAAAATACAGCAGGGGAGGACCCCACTGTAATTTTTTATTATTATTATTAAGCGTCACACATTAGTAGTACTTGTCTGACTAGAGACTTATGATATGTGAAGGATAAGAAAACAAAAATTTGGTTGTTTTAAGTATTCATCTTACCCTGGTGGTCCCAGGGCATAGAGGATATTTTAGCATTTCATGGAGGAAGAGAACAGCTCGAATTAGCATACTTTACATATACATTAATAGAATGCTGAAAGTAATGCCTCAACCTATTCGATTGAAAAATAAAAAATAATAGACAACTGCCTTTTTGATAGCTAGATCTTGCATAAACCCTGTCATCCACTTATACATTGAAAAAAATAGGCTAATTATTACAATGGCAATATATGGGTGCCTTGTGGTGTCCGTGATCTTTCTCAATTGCATAAGCTCCTCACCAAAATGGAAACCGGCAAGGCAGCAAGAGATGCTTAGCAGAAGCATGTGATGCCAACAGTTGATGCATGAATCTTTATGAGACAGTGAGAGAGAATAATTGAAAAATATCATGGCACCTGAAGCTAGCTTCTGAGAAAAATCTTTGTCCTCTGAAGTTCACAAGATTTTCAAACAAAAATAATACTGTTCTGAGCCCACTCTTCTTGCTCGTATGATGTTAAACCAGGCACACCATCTACTGGAATGACTTCTACTTGAAGAAGTGATGACATGTACTCTGACAAAAATCAGAATTTACAATGTGTCAAAAGGAACAATTAGAATTTAAGGCATATTATTTTCAAGCTACAAACTAAAGAAGTAAATACGCTGTTTTGATTCTGCAGTTTATTAGAAATTTAGTGTACTATCAAGACATTCAAAACACACAAACATGACTAGTTAAGATTGCTATCTTATGCAGTGCCATCAAACTCCTGTTGTATGCACCGCTTAAACTTTCAACTGCAAAAGATTTCACTGTTTCCTGTGTTTCAGAACAGAGTTTTAGCTGATAGCGTTTAGCATTAGGCTGATTTCAGTAATTAATCTCTACTATGCCCTAATAATATTGTTTTCACCCACTTATTTATCTGAAAAGAAAATTTACTTACACGGACTTGTTGAGATTGTGTGTTCGATTCAAAATCCACAACCTTGAGTGCTCCATTAACATAGATCCACCACTAGTTTCAGAGAAATATGAAGAAAGCGCAGTGAGCAGAGAGAGGGTCCGGGCAAGGAGAGATGAAGCCCAAACAAAGCAGCTGCAGTTTGCTCCATGTCGCCCCTACACTACTGCTTGTCTGCTTTTCTTGCTGATGCTCCCGCAGTCGTTCCTCAGAGTTTCACTGTTGTTGCTGCCACAAGAGAAGATACACATAAGTGGACACGGGCACAAAAGGCACGAGAAAATGTAAAACTCATCAAGCAACTCGTAGCGACAAATTATCAGAAATTGCTCTCATAGTATGGACTATGGCCTGAAAGTTGAAAAATACCATTTGCCCAACAAAATTACAAAAGCATCAGAAAACACCAGTATACATACAAAATGTGAAAAAAGCAAAATTAAGAAAGTATAGTCCGAAAACGAATCTGTAGGAAAGGGGGTATCAATTGCTGCAAGTTCCCAGTTCCCAGCCTTCAAAGTTGTATCAAATATCCAACTTCATCCAAATATTGCACATATGAAACAAGATATTCGACTTAAGGAACAAGAAAAGGTGCTAAAAAAGAAACATGCATCTGCCTAAATGCACCAAGTAAACTAGTATTAACAAGGCTCACGAGAACAAAGAATGGGTGCACCGGTTCCACAGCACCACTGGGTGAGCAAACTTTTTGGGTATGATTTCAGGGTTGAACACCGGCCGGGCAAGGCGAACGTCGTGGCGGACGCGCTGTCCCGGCGTGACGGCGACTCCCCGCTGTTGGCTGGGCTCTGCTGTTCCACCGCGGAGCTGTTCCCGGCGGCAGTTTCGTCTCCGTCGTTTCGCCTCTTCGACGAGCTGCGCCAGGAGTTCGAGGGCGACGCCACGCTGCGTGCTCGCCGTGGCGCAGCCGCGTCTGGTGCGCTTGGGGCGCGCTGGACAGTCCAGGAGGACTGCTGCTCCATGATGGCCGCGCCTTTGTGCCAGCGTCCTCACCATTGCTGGAGGAGGTACTCCAGCTCGCGCATACCAGGGGGCATGAAGGCATCCAGAAGACGCTGCTGCGGCTCCGCTCCCAGTTTTTCGTCGAGCATGACCGGCAGGTGGTCGGTGATTTCGTCGGTCTTGTGCCACATGCCAGCGGAACAAAACTGAGACTCTGCACCCTGCTGGCCTGCTGCAACCTCTTCCTGTACCATCGCGCGTGTGGGCAGACATCTCCATCGACTTCGTCGAAGCATTGCCCAAGGTTCATGGTAAAAGCGTGCTCCTCACTGTGGTGGACAGGTTTTCCAAGTACGCACACTTCATTCCTCTGGGGCATCCTTATACAGCGGCGTCTGTAGCCCGTGCATTCTTCCAAGACATCGTCCGCCTGCATGGGTTTCCCGAGTCCATAGTCAGTGATCGTGACCCGGTGTTCACGGGCCACGTGTGGCGTGATCTGTTCCGCCACGCTGGTGTCCAGCTTCGGATGAGCTCAGCGTTTCATCCTCAAACCGATGGCCAGTCAGAAGCTGTGAACAAGGCCATTGCGATGTATCTCCGCTGCCTCACCGGTGATCGTCCTCGCGACTGGTTGGACTGGTTGCCTTGGGCTGAGTTCTGCTACAACACCGCATACCACACGGCGCTTCAGACCACTCCATTCCAAGTGGTGTATGGCCGTGCCCCTCCGGACCTGCTGCCATATCCTTCAGGGACAGCGCGTACGGATGCCGTTGACAACATGTTGGCCAACCGCGACGAGTTCCTGGCGGAGGTGCGTACTCGTCTTTTGCAGGCTCAGGAGTATGCTCGCCGCTTCTACGATGCCAAGCATCGCGCCTTGGAGTTTGCCATTGGGGACTGGGTGCTGCTTCGTCTACTCCATCGCCATACGCAGTCCCTTGTCCCTGGTGGCCGCAGCAAGCTGGGGCCTCGGTACGCCGGCCCTTTCCAGCGGTTGATCGGATTGGGGAGGTGGCATACCGGCTGCGTCTCCCTGACGGTGCACGGATTCATGACGTCTTCCACGTCGGGGTGTTAAAACCCTTTCGTGGTCCGCCGCCGGCTGGAGAGCCTGTCCTTCCTCCTCTTCGGCATGGCCGGCTGCTGCAGCAGCCTGAACGCATCCTGCGCTCCGAGCTGCGCCCGGGGTGTTTGGCATGTCCTCGTCGAGTGGTCCGGGATGCCGGTGTCAGAAGCTACTTGGGAGCCGGTTCCTGCCTTCCGCGAGGCCTATCCCTCCTTCCAGCTCGAGGACGAGCTGTTTCCTGAGGGGGGGAGAGATGTTATGTTCAAGACCACCTACAAGAGGCGTCATCGAAGTGGCTGAACCACAGCAGGACACTAGGTCCGGTTCATAGCCACATGCCAGGTCGTCCAGGCATATCTAGGAGTTAGGAGGTTTGGTTGGTTAGTTGAGGAGTCTTAGGAGAATTGGTTAGGAGTCCAGATTTGATAAGCTTGAGTTTGTTAGCGTTTATTATCAAGAGTCAGAGTTGTAAGGACTATAAGAGTCCCTCTACGTAATGAATACAATCAAGCCTGGGATTGTGACTTAAGTCACCCTTGGGCGCCCGGCGCTCTCCCTGTTCACCGTCATCTCTTGCTGCGTGCTTAGCAGATCGATCACGGCCCCCGCGCGCCGCAAACCCAGGCGATCTCCAGCCCCCAACTCTCCACCTTACTTCCTCCGGAGTAAAGCCCGGCGCCATACCAACAGTACTCCCAGCTGTGAAGAATTTTTTATAAACTAAACAAGAAAAGGCAGAAACTCATGTGCTACCAATAGTTTGAAAATTGATTCCCACTGTAAAGATAACTGGGACTGAAGACAACACTCCCCTAAAGAATTTCGTCAAACAAATAGAGCATGAGATAGACATTACCACTCAGCTGAGTTATTCCGTTTGATATAATGCTCATTTGACCTCCTCAAGAAAATGGTACTTTTCAGGTAGGAACTTTGCAAGGTTCTTATATTCCTCCCTTGAGAAAAGTGATATTAACAAGGATGTAGTGGAAGCCTCAAGTGAGAAGTTCATTTCATCAATTTTGGAGAGGTAAGCCCCAGCCTTCACTATTTCGCCTCCACGTAGCATGCGTGAGTCTGGAAGGCATCCACTCTTTTCCATTGCCAAAAACAGATTGTCAAACTCATCTATCAACCCTATTTTTTTTATGAGAATTTCCATCATTAAGCCATAGGTCACCGTATCTACAACTAAACCATGGGTGGGGATAGCAGCGAACAGATCCATGGCATCTTCCTTACTTCCACTTTTGAACAAAGAACCGATCATAATATTGAAAGTAACAATGTCAGGATGAAGATCCTTAGAACATAGGCTCCTGAACATTTCAAATGCTTCATCAACACAATTATTTTTGCAAAGCCCATTTAGAATTATGTTGTACGTGTAAATTTCCAACTGTTTTCCACTTTTAAGCATATTGTGGTAGAGTTTCTTTGCTTCAGAAAATTTCCCAGTCTGAAATAAACCTTGCAGTATAGTATTGTAAGTCACAGTTCCGGGCATAACTCCCTTCCTCAACATTTCTCGGAAAAGACAATATGCATTGTCTATCCTGCCAGCTTTACAAAAGCGATGAAGCAATGTATTATATGAATAAATGTCTGGTTTCAAGCCAGCTGAGACCATACCATCAAGTAACTTTGCCGCTTCATCAGTTCTAGCAGCTAAGCAGTGACCACCTATTAATGTAGTATATGAGATAACATCAGGCCTCACGCCTACATGTTCCATTGAGTCAATGAGCCTCTGGGCTTCCATGACTCGTCCTTCTTTGAATAAGTTACACATTATGGTGTTGAAGAACATGATGTTAGGATGGACTCCTTGATCTGACATTTCAAAAATTAATTCTTCGGCTTTCTCCCATATGTGAACACTGCAGAGTCCATAAACTAGGGAGTTAAAAAAAAACAACGATGTCTGGAAGCACCCCTTCGTTTATCATTTGATTGAATTTAAGCACAGCATCATCCACTCTTCCCAACTTGCAAAGTGCATCTATTAATGTTCCGTAAGTGACTACATTAGGACACAATCCTTGCTGCCTCATTTTGCTAAGTATATGCATTGCCTCATCTATCATTGCCTTTTTAGCAAATGCACAAAACACTATGTTGAAGATGTAATGATCAGGTCAGGTGAAATGCCATTTGCTACCATCAGATCTAGGTGAACAGGCAAATCAGCAAGGTCCCCTTTAGCAGCATACCCATGAAGAAGAATGCCATAGACAGTTACATCAGGTTTTATGCCCTTCTTAATCATAGAATAAAAAATCTTCCTGGCTTCTCTGCATTTTCCATTCTTGCAGTGATAGTCCAGCAGCAATCCATAAGTAACAACACTTGGGTCAAGACCACGTGCGTACATTTCTTTGAGCCTTCAAACCACCTCTTTCCACTGTCTTGTAGAGAGGTACCATGGATCAGACAAATATATGTCTGAATGTCTGGATTGACACCTTTATCAATCATATGCTGAAGGATACCCTCGGCCCTGTCAACTGCTCGATTGTTGCACAGGCCATCAATTATCATGTTGTATGTAACAACATTCGGCGAAATCCCCCGATCCAGCATTTCAAGAAACAGGTTGTAAGCTTTTTCCACCTGACCCTTGGCAAACAAACCGTTGATAACGGTGCTGTATGTCACAACATTTGGTGTGCAGCTTCCATCTCCATCATCAGCCATCATGTGCAGAAGCTCAAGTGCTTCCTCAGCTCTCTTTTTCATTGCATAAACCCTTGAGAAGTCTGCTGTAGCAAACTACATCTGGCTTGCAGCCAAACTCAGGCATTCTTCGGAACAATATCTCCACCCTCTTGGCATCACAGAGGCCCTTGAGAAGTTGACTGATGAATAAGTCATTCACCCTCCAGGCTCCAGCTCGTCTTAAGGATGAGGCCAAACGGGGCAAAACCATGCTCCATGTGACCCATGTGCAGAAACAGTCAATTAGGATGCTGTACGTGCATAGGTTTGGACGCACCTTGTTAGAGCAGGAATCGGCCATCCGGTTGAAGAGGGAGATGGCAAGCTCCGAGGCTGAAGGGCATTGTTGAAAGCACGAACCGAGGCGGGCCTGGCATGGGGCAGCAATTTATCGAACAGCGAGGGCGTCGTCGACGCCTAAGGCTCCCCGACCCTGCTCGGCCCGCGATGACGCGCTCCAGCTCCAAGCACCGGTCTCAGGCAGCGCTCACACGGCGGGACATGCCGACGGGCGCGCGCGCGCGGGCTACTGGCGCGGCACGGACAGCGCTGCATCCGCCTCCGGACCGGTGAAGCAGAGCAATCTCCGTGCGCCAGGCGGAGCCGCGAGTAGTGCGCTCGCCGTGGAGAGTTGTGACTGGGTGAGCGACTGAGCCTAGGAGCGGGAACGTCGGGAGGGCGGCGGATTGGGCGACGGCCGACGGGCGCAGGTGGGCGCGCAGGACCAGGAGAGGCTTCAACCGCGGCCGCTGTCTTGTGTCTTGACACATGCGCAGAGCCTACTCGTATACGAGGAATTGGAATGTTTTTTCATAATGGTAATGCATCTTTTTTTTAATCAAAGGTAGCATAACATCAAATTAGATATGAAATAATATAAAACAAAAATAAAATAAAATATTTTATTAGACACCTTCTATTATTCTTTGGGAAAAGTCTACATCACCCCTTAACGTATCTAGGGTAGTCTACATAAGCCCACTGAAGTATAAAACCGGTATTACACACATTAAATTTTTGTAAAACCGGACCAACCCACCCCCCCGTGGTTTTGCTAGTGGTTTGCTGCCCTCGCCCGCGGGCCGGACATCAGTCTCCTGTTGGGTCACTACGCCGGGGCCGACGATCGGCTGCGGCCGAAGCAGGAACGATGCGGCGTGGCGTGTAAGCGGCGGCATCTGCTCGGCCACCATGCCAGGCCCAGCGGAGTGCAATTGAGCGCCGCAGGCTGCTCGTGCGATGGTCACCGCGACCGCCATTCTCCTCTTTCTCTTCTCCATTCTCTCCGGCGTGTACGTAATCACCTTCTACTAGAAGCCAGTTGCAAGTCAAGGCACAGCAGCGCTACGTAATCACCTTCTACAGCCAGAAGCTACTCCTGTACAGCACCGCCGTCCCAACGTATAATCCGGTTCCCGAACGCCGTGGCGCGCATGATGGCCGCTGCCAATGTGCTCCACGCCTCCCGTCTTCTACCGGCTGGCGTCGCATATGCATCTGCGGCCGGGCCGCGCCGGCGCCGTGTTCGCTCAAGTACCCAAACATTTGGGGATCACCTCCCTTGCGCGCGTGTATGAGATCCGGGGGGAGGGGCAGCGCCGCCCGAAGTCCCTCGTCGCAGGCCGCCGCCACGGAACTTCATCCACCGGTGGAAACGCCGCCCGCCCGCAGAACCACGGTATGATCGATGCGGCGGCGCGCCCGGCGTGGTCGACGCGTCGCGAGCGCGCCGTCGGGGCCGGCCGGCGTGGCGGACAATCGAAGGCCGCGGGCGGTGCGGCTGGCACGAAAGGCCCCGACATGGGCGGCGCCGATTACTGGCGGGAGAAACAGCGAGCGGCAGGAGCGTGGAACGGCGGTGCATGGGGCGGGAGGGCTGCGGCAGTGGCGTGCGGGTTAGGAGAGCTAGGCGGTCGAAGGAGGAGGCGGCGGCGGCGGCGGCGACGGGGCGACTTCCGCGCCGGCGTGCTCATCACGGTGCCGCGCGGTGGACTCGGAGTTTGGCGAGGGACAACCAAAACGAAGATCGGCGTGGGTGCGGAAAAAGATGCAGAGCAACACGGTGGAGGAGCACCTCGACCGCGCGTGGGCGGTCGATGCCCGCACGTCCGGGAGGAGCTGCGGCGTCGCCGTGCTCCTAGAGGATATGCTGCTGGTGCTGCGCACCTGGAGCGGAACCGTTAGGAGATGGAGATGGAGCTAGAGGTGAGGCATGACAGCTTGGAGACCCACAGCCATTGTGGCGACTTGGATGCCACCTAGGCAAAACCAGGTTCCAAAAACAGCTCGGGGTAAAATGAATGGTTTTGTAAAAGTTTAATGTGTTTTTTTTTTAGAATGACACATCTACAACGCAGACGCTCACAACACGCATGCACACTCACCCCTATGAACACACGTACACAAACCCTACCCTATATGAGCACCTCCAGGAAGGACTGAGCACCCGCAAATCTAGAGATTTTTCGAAGTCACCATTGGCGCCTGTCGTCGTCGGCGGGAACGTCGCTTACCACTTAATGCATAACGCCGGAAAACCCCCAGGAAAATCCGGGGAAAGGTCTGCGAAACACCAGGATTTGAACCCCGGTGGGTGGCGTCCCACAACTGGACCGTCCCTACCATTGGACTACAAGCCAGCCGGTTTTATAGTTTGGGGTGTTAATTAGACCACCCACCATACATGAGGGGGTCATTTAGACTTTTTCCAATTATTATTTTTCGTTGGTAGCCGTCTATCGTATCTCTGTAGTTCCGGTCTAATTTTTTTTTAAAAGGAAAGAAAAAGAAATTTTCGTCTAGTGGGCTACTGGACTGCGAGAACGTGTTAAGCAGGTTGGGTTTATGCATGTGATCGCAAAAAAAAAAAAAAAAAAAAAAAAAAAAAAAAGGTTGGGTTCATGCATGTTTGGGCCTCAGGCGCATAATCATGTGCATTGCAATCAATCTAATCTACACGTTGCTCAAAAAAAATGTAATCTACACAATTTCCTCACTTACACACAGCTCAATGATCTCTAGGACGGATCAATGTAACCATGCATGCTGTAGTCAAGAGCACTCATCAGAAGTGGCTCTTGGACACAACCAGAGCCAGCTGCTAGCCTACAAGAACAAGCAAAATAGGATCACCACGCGTCAGGACTTTTCAATTTACATTCATGCTAACCTTCTCAAAGTATTACATAGATAGACTCGAACCAGTAGAGCTTTTTTTTTTATGAGTGATCTTGCCTTCATGCTGCTTTCAGCTTATTACATTGGAAGCAACGAGTTCCACAGAGCATCAAACTTCATAGTGACATGCCATAGATAAATTGAATCATCACTAGTACTGAAAACGTTTTTCGGTGGGCGGGCGCCCGGGGATCTTACGTGGCGGGCAAAGGCGCCGTCACCAACAAGAGGTCACGGTTAATGCAAGAATTTTTCGCGTGGCGGCCTCCATCGCCCGTCCGGCTAATAGATTAAAGCTGTGGCGGGCGCGTAAAAGCGCCCGTCCGCGTTAAAAAAAAAAAAACCCATGAGCCCACCAGCCGAGCCCATCCGAGCTTCGCCGGTGAGCCCAACCCTAGATCGCCCGCCGCGCGCGCTGGAGCACTGCCGTGCGCCACCACCACCGAATCTCGTCGATCCATCGCCCGGATCGGTAGCGCCGCCGGCGGATACATCCTCCCCTGCTTTGGATACCTTTCGATCCGCCGCCCGAGCGCGGAGAGGAGGAGTAGCGTCGGATCTGAGGAGGAGGTGGTGTCTGAACTTGTTCTCACGCCCGCCCGGCTCGGCTCTGAGACCTGCCGGCTCTGGGATCCTCGCCCGGCCCGCTCTCTGGGCGCCGTGACCCGCGGCCCCACGTCGGCTTTCCGGCTCACGGGCGCCGGCTCTCCCATCCCGCCCGGCTCGGCGAGCTATCGGCGACTATTTGGCCTTGAGGAGGAAGGGCGGCGCCGCGTCGCGTCCACCACCTCGGCGCCCTCCACCGGAGAAGACCAGCGCCCGGGGTAGAGGGGGGTCGGCGGCGTGGATCGGGCGCCGGGGGGAGGAGGGCCGGTGGCGTGGTTCGGCGCCGGGGAGTTGAGGACCGCGGGTGGTTCGGGCGCCCGAGGGGGAGAGGAGGGGACCGTCGAACAGGGGAGAGAAGTTCGGCTGGTTCGGCGCTGGGAGAGAAGTGTCGGGAAAGAGAGGAATAGAGTGAAGGAAACCCTAGTTTCCTATATTTATACCACGGATGGTTATCGGGCGCCCATGGGCATTTGGGCCTCTGTATGTTCTATGACGGGCCCATTAGATTGCCCGCCCGCGGAAAATACATTTACCGTGGCGGACACGTTAGGATGCCCGTCCGCGGAAAAATATATATATTAACCCGTGGCGGGCATTTTTAACGCCCGTCCGCGGAAAATCGATTTTCGTGGCCGGGCAACAACAAAAATACCCGCCACGCAAAAAATAAACATGATGTGACGGATTATTTTCGTGGCGGGCAAAAAAAGTGCCGCCCGCGGAAAAAAATTATGCCCGATGCTTTCGCAAAAATCAAATCAGTACTAGTGCATGGTACCATATATAAACTGAATAGACGCTACTAGAAGAATACGGTCCACAACAGCCAAGATGGATACATGCTTGACAATGGAGGCGACTGGTTGGACAGGGACGCCATGCCATTGCCCTGTCGGGTTAGCATTAGCTTCAGCTTCTGCAGTTGTGCTTCACTTGCAAAAGTCTCCACATACAACATCTCAGAGTTGAGGTCCTTGGACGCAGCCTCCATGAGTGGTAATGTCGTTGACATGACATTGACGCCAATGTCAGAGTGAAGGCCCAACATCAGACTTGGTGGTGTTGCTGTCTAGCTATGACATCTAAAATGGCTACATGCTCAACAGCAGCAGCAACGACAGTGAGCCACGACTCTCTACCGGAATAGATGTAGCCTCTGCCTATTCTCCATTTACAGAGGTAGCATCTCAGAGCTAAGGTCATCGAGGGTGGTCAGGTAATCACTAGCAGCAGGAAAGAATACGGTTGACAAACTTGCCACCGTGTTGTCATTGCCTGTGGCTATGGTAACATTAGACTTGATGGACACACCAAATTGGATATCAAGCTGACAACAACCATCATATATGTTGCGGCCATGCAGTTCCCTGAAAAGCTTCAGTTTCATCATATTTGGATTGGAAAACTGCCTGAGCAAACACATAGTCCAATCCCCCAGACACATGCACCTGCTCCACATCTCCGAATGGATTAAAAAGTAAAAACCTGATGAAGCACAAGTTCTGCTAATTATTTGCTTAGGAACCGAGTATCCCGGAAGTACCCCAACCACCGTAAAACAGCTCATCATATGGTATGATTTAGTACAAAATTTTTTGTTGTACATTTAGATCTATGCTTTTCTATAATTAAATTAAATAATTCATAAATGTAGTTTTCATAGTTCAATTGTGGTGAAATTTTTATGGTGTGGGATAACTATTGTATTCTTGAACTACATTAAAAATGTTGAGTAAGACTGGTTCTAAAACCCGCCCTACGTTTTTAGACCGGTTCTAAAACCCACCTTCCAAATAGGCTAGGCTTGTGATGGAGGCTAAATAAAGATCAGACTTGAGTAAGGCATGCCTGATCATGAAAAAATTGCTAATCCTGTGTGAATCTGTAGGTGTTAGTAAGGTAGCAGTTCACATCGGCAGGATGATTGATCCGGTGTACTCAAGGTTGGTGCTGCGTCATCAGCCCGTGCTGGTTGAGCTTTTTTTTTTTTTTTTTTTTCTAACCGACGAGTAGAAGTTGGCTCAGGTAGTTGCTTTTGTCTAGAAAGGTGTTTAGTTGATCAAATGGAGGATAATGGCTGAACCAGAAAACTCCATGATGGTCCGTTAAAATGATTTTCCCATGACTTACATGATAAGTGAATGAGACATACTTTTTGAATGACCTATGAAAATAATTTTATGCCTAGTAGAAGTCATAAATATATATACGGTCCATAGCTTTGTTTGGATGCCCATATGTCCAGTTGTAGAGTTTCATCTCTACTTAGTCAAAAACTTGCACTAGCCTTCTCATTTAATTTACATGGCCAATTTGAATTATGATGTATTGGAGAAAAACAAAAGCAAAAGATACAACTGGGCGCAACCACCTCCATCCAGTGCGGCGTAGTCTTCCCGCCGGAGACCGATCAGCTCTGTTTTGCAGTTAATCCAAGGCCGGCACCATTCAAAACGATCGGAGATTTTGAGGATTCTAGAATGACCCAAGCAGTCAATAACTGTGAGAACCACCGAACACCGCATTTGTGTGAGCCTTTGACCAAGCTCATCTTCCGGCAATGGAGACGGTGTGACCGGCCTCGACAGTTTATATGTATAAATATGTATAAATACAATAGTTGGATCCTGCATTTTATCAGCCTCAGCCATGGCATTTGTCGTCCTCCTCGCCCTCGCAGCAGCGCTCGCCCCGGAGGCCCACGCAGCGCACCACCACCAGGCGCCGCCGGACAAAGGAAGACTTTCTTTTGGTGCGACAATCGCTGTTTTGTCCGTCTGCCTCCCTCCATGCAATCCCAAAAGGAAGGAAAAACTTGTGCATGCAAATCAATCCATGCAAATGAAAAAGGAAACCACCATAATTAAGCACGTGTGCATGCAAATCAATCCATGCAAAGAAAAAGGAAACCACCATAATTAAGCATCAATCGCGGCAATCAAGAAGAAACCACCATCACCCTCATGCGACCACCCCTCCTAATGACATCGAAGTCACCACCCCACCAAATGTCGCGCACGGGAGAGAAGGAGGACGCCGTGACGCCACACGATCTGGCACATCCTCATCAACGTCGAGGTCGTCCTTGGGTCGGCCTCCATGGCCACGACCACCACTCTACACCCGAGCGACGCAAGTCGGATGTGAACCGGTCTAAAGGGTGGTCATGCTGTCGAATCCTATGCGCGACTACCATGGCACGAGTCGTATAGCAGCAGGCGTCCATCAAATACGTTCAAAATTTTCCTTCCATCGGGCTTGCGGGGCAGTGGTGCGGCAGCAATCTAGCCATGGATGCTGCAATACTGCTCTTCCTTCTAAGTTCCAGGTCACGGATCTAATGAGCTTAGGTCCTAGCAGCAATAATTTCTAGGCTGCTCAGTGTTTGCTGGCTTACTGAGTAGACAAGTGATGAATTACTTAGGTCGTCACTTCTTTACGAATATTTGCAATATTACTCAGCCATTAATTCCAAAACAAGTGATGAATTATTTATGTTGAGTTTTAGATAGTCATGTAGTCTGATGAACTTTATTGCCTTTGACTATCCTCTATTACCGTGTTGAGATATGATGATCTTATACACGAGAGATTGGTAACGACTGTTGTGTTTGTTATTTTGACAAAACAACTATTGTGCATAAAAACAGTAGCTAGACTTGTTGATAAGTAAGGTCTGAGAAAAAGTTTATGCTATTTTTGACAAGCTATCAGTAGTCATTTGTGGTCATCGTTCCAACGATGTCGGCATCCATGTTATCTTTTAGATGCGATCCTTGTTTTTTATAAAATCTTTTTTTTATCCCGTTTTATCGTAAACGCCGCGCGGGGACGCTACCTAGTATATAATATCGATCATTGCTTAATTGTAATCTTTGAAGAGCCTAGGATTACAAAAGATTACCAATGCATGATGCATGATTTAGTTTAAGCTAGAATTATATTTAGGTTACTGGATTGTGTGCAAATTTCATTGCAAATTTTTTTTTTTTTTTTGAAACAATTTCATTGCAATTGTATCAACTATTCAGAGGCTGAGTATGCTCATCATACAATATTTGTGCCACAACGTACAGCCAGTACAACTGGCTTTAATTGGCTCGTGTTGCAAACCTTATTATTATGCTAGGCGCAGATTATTGTTGATCAAGAAAGACTGAGAGCAGCTTAAACTGCATCATCATCATCATCATCATATATCTGCATCCGCAAACAAGAATGCTGCATGCTAGCTCGATCGGTAGAGCTGTCAGTGGGCAGATAAGTTTGGATTGTTGCAACAAAGAGTGCTGACTACTGATCGAGAGGCTGAGTGAACATGCCAAATTAAGTTGAGAATTGCACACAACCACCCCACATGCTGCTGCACTGCAGATTGATTAAGACGATTTTCATGTTTGTACGCATTGGCATCATCCACAGCACAACACGGGAAAACCTGTGCCGTGCAACGCTGACACGCCGTTGAATCGATGACCCACAGCTCGCTCTATTGCTTCTCTGTACACCTCCCGGGCCCACGCCCAATATACAGCTCCCTCCGGAGCCTAGCCGGCCTGTTGGGCCTCCAGCAGCAATCCGTCTGTGTGATGATCCCCGGTGGAATTAGAATTGCGCACACGACTACACGAGGTACGGTATGAGTTGGCCGACGAGTTGATGAGCGCGGTCCTGGCATGTACGTAGAGTATGTTTGCAGTCGCAGCTTCTCATTTGGCAAGAGGCAAACCAACTACCAAGGTAGGATTGGGGAAAGCCTTCGTATATGAATAATGGTTTGGATTCAACCGGTTTTTTTTTGTTTGGTTTTATATGTGGTTCAATTTGGTTTGGTTCAAAACAGTTTGACATCTATAATGGTTTGAATTGGTTTGGTTTAATGATTTTTAATGGATGTGAACGGTTTATAACAACAATAATAGCTTTGTGTAATATAAGTTAGGTTTTAAAATCGGACCACCAAATTAAAATTTTAGCCGATTTGATCGAAATTTGTTGGAGATGCCTTAATATGATAATCCGCTACTCCGTCCAAATTAGTGGAGCGGTCGATATTTGGGACCCACATCGGATATATTGGTGTGGATTGGTTTGGTTTTTAAGTGTAGTATAATGTAAATGGATTGGTTTGGTTTGAACGAATGAGTCAATAGTTTGGATTGGTTTGGTTTTCAAGTGTAGTTGTAATGGATTGGTGTGGATTTGGTTTGGTTCTTGAACCTATGACCGATTCCCACAATTGAGCAACGAATTCCGAGCACCAAGCACCCAACGTATACCTACCGCCAATTTTGTTTTGATAAATAAACGACAAGACAAGCAACGAAGCAGAACTTCAAGTAACGCATGACCGGCTCTCTCTCTCCATGTGCTCCACCACCTCTGCAAGTTCGTAACGTAGTGGCTTTTCTCCTCGTGCACCACTACCACCTCCTCCAGCGCGTGCAGGGACATGCCCCCTATGCTTTTTAATACCCTTACCAGTATTTTTAATTTATAGCACATATACTTACTCGTATGTGTATATTAATCACTCTAGAGACGCGACCTTAAACAAAATTGTTGGTTCTACCATTGTGTACAAGATCTCCATCGCTACGTGGAGGCGAGAGCCTGTAGCTCATGCACGGTCTCCTTGGCCTGTCCATGTTGAGCAGCAATGATTTGTCGTGTTGGCATCGACCCAGCCCACGTCCATGCCGAGTAGCACCAATGCCTCCAAAATCAGTTAGATATACAGAACAACAAGTTTGATGGTACGGCCGGTGCCGCACTGGCAGCCTCGGAGGGGAAGCACCGTCTTGGAGTATAGGTTTGCATCGTGACACCGGAAGATGACTCAGCCTCATCTAGCCTCCACCCTCAACGGCACAAGCACGGAGGGACAGGGGCTGATGACGGTGTTCCGCTATTATTACATGAAAAAGACCTAGAATTTGAGTAGGGGCACGTGCCCCTGCCCCTACTTGTGTATTATATCCGCCTCTAGTTGAAATATTTTCTTGTGCAAAAACATTGCTCTCATGAACTGAATATTTTTTTTTAATTACAGGCAGAATATTATGTCCTGAATTTAGAATACTATACATAGCTAGTATTTTATATTATCATGAGAAAAATATTTTAAATTAAAATTTTATCTAAATATTACCATTTAAGATCTTGTCATAAAAGGAGTTATTGTAAGACATGGTGGTGCAATTAGACACTATTATACTAATATTATGAACAATGGCTTTTTAAAGTTTAAAAAAGATTATGTCACACGACGGCACAACAATTTTTTTTCCCTCGTTACTTCGTATGAATAGTTTTTTTTAGATTACTTCGTATCAATAGTTGGCCTAAAGCGGTAAAGCCCAATGTCTATCACCGAGGTGTGAGTGAAGAGGGATTTTGCTGCGGCCTGTGACGAAGGCCTGCTGAGACGGTGTGTTGGGTCGTGGGCCGAGTAGTCCGGGCCAAGGCGAAACTAGAGTGCGCCATTCGAGCCTGTTAAGAAGCTGTCCTTCTGAGGACCGAGCCATAGCTCGGTTGGTCCGACTTCCAGGTGCGAAGCGGCCGCGCGCGGGTTCGATCCCTGACGGGAACGAATTTGCGTGCCTCACCGGGATTTATTCCCAGCTTTCCCAGGGTGGCCCGGGTAGAATAAAGAATACACACACGTCGTGCGTTAAGTGAATGCTTGCCGTCTCCCCGCTTACTTAGAAGTTGAGGCTTCTCAATTTCTCCTTGCGTGTGTATAGGGCCCGGCGCAGCGTGTGTGTGCGTGTGGTGTGCGTGTGGGTGTGTGCGTCCCGGTTGTTGTACCCTCTAAAAAAAAAAAAAAAAAAAAAAAAAAAGCTGTCCTTCTCCTCCTAAATGATGTGGAATAATAATTAGTGTTTGAATGGCATCAATAAACGGTAATGTTAAGTAATAAATGGCTACTTTGCTCAAAAAAGTAAGAAATACTTGATTTTTAGAATAACTATATAGAAAGGCTTCCTATTTACTCAAATTTATATCATCTGTCGAGTACTGCCACGTTCAAGGACATCGATTCCTGGTTTTGGAATTTGATCTATTGTTGCTGAACGTAGTAGTAGTTCACGGTGGTTCATGCCAGTGATCATGGGCATCGTGTTTCTGTCTTTCTGGTATGAACAGTTCTAGGATGGGTGTCCGTCAAGGCCTTTCACGCAACATGTCAGTATGTAACAGTCTACTAGATGTGCCTATGATCATTTCTTTCTCGAATTTAGGTAATACAGTAGTAGCTCAGCAGTTTGATGTGAGGCAAGAGTGCTGTATGTCATCTTCTAATAGACGCACCTTGTTGCTGCATGCCCTTGCCCTCACACTTTGGTCGATGGGATTCATGTCACTCTTACTGTGATCGAGCTACAGGTAACAGGTACTGCATGCCCTTACCCTACACTTTGGTGACACCCAACGTATACCGCCGATTTTGATAAATAAACAACGGCAACGTAACTCCAAAACGTTCAAAACGCATGTCTGGCTCTCTTGACGTGCTCCACCACCTCTCGAAGTTCACAACGCAGCAGTTTTTATACCATCAGTTTTATAAGTTTATACCAGCACTTCGCTTTCTTTTATTTCAGAAATTGAGAAAATAACTACATGCTTATGATGATACTATTGTAGTAACTAAATGGTCGGAGAATAACAATATGCTAGCTAATCCTATACTTAGAAAAAAATGGTTAAGTATGTAGTTGTGACCTAATTAAACATAAACAACGACAACTTATTACCTTTTGTTAATAATTATTAATAAATAGCACATGTACACATTGGCCATTGCTTCTCTCTCCCGTTCATCTGTCATACTCAACTGACAACATGTTCATGGTAATTTCCCAATCTTCAGAAAAAGAGAAACTACTTGTAGGATGATGAAATTGATCTTTTGCAACTAAATCAAACCCCCCGTCCTGGTACGCATGTAGGAGGTTTCCTCATTGACGGCCTAGGAAGAGCCTTTGCCCCTGCAGACAGAAGAGGAATATAAGGGCATGAGTGGCCCTTAAGTTTCAAAAAAAAAAAAAAAAAAAAAAAAAGGCAGGGGTTAGTCGCCCAATGAGATTCATGCCATCATCATGTCTACACAGTTAATTTAACACTAGCTTGGTTCAGGTCATTAGTCATGCGTGAAATGCACTATGGATGATTGAAATCATGCATTTGATCTTTTTAAAAACACACAAAAAATCTTTCTAAGTCAATTCTCTCAGTTTTGTTAACCTATGACCACTCTTTTTTTTTAAAAAAATTCTTTACATATATTGATCAGCCATTTCGAATGATACACCAATCATGCATTATGTGCATACTTCATTTATGAGAGAAAAGAGTGCTTAAATATGCATGATTGTGCCTATATATATACCTCACCCATAGTTGATAGCTATGGCCAGACAACAATAATTTATTGTGATATTGGAGTAGAACAAATAGCCTATCGGTCTGCAACGGGTTGTTCGCCTTCGTGGCGAGCGCTAGAGGTGCAGGCGCCGCCGGTGGCGGGATCCTGAAGTGCCTGTGCCCGATCCTCGACGGGGAGGTGAACATCATGCTGCCGAGTCCAGTGGACCGAGTCCGTATGATACTCCTCCCGGTGGTCTGCGGCGTGCCGCTCCCCCTGAAACGTTTTCAATCTGTTATGGAACGTCTCGCCGCGCCGTGTTTTAGATTACTTTCTGTTCTTGTTCCTCATCCCGTTTGATTTGGTGAATAATACAGGCCGCATGAGTTTCCGACCACAACCATCGTGTCGTCCTCTCTGTTGTCTGTCGTATGTGTCTGTCATCTATAACACCGTGTCCGTCTGTTCTCACAATTATATGATTATAAATGATTAGAGTGCAGTGTTGCCACCTCATCCGACGAGCCGATGGATCCTGACCTCATACGTCAAAAAAATAGATTGTTTGAATTATCATGTCCAGAAAAGAAAAAAACGGCCGGTGGTGTGCGTGTTTGAATTATCATGCCGACGGATCCTGAGCTCACACGTCCAAAAAGGAAAAGAAACAACTGACTTCATCGTTATTATGAATGAACAATAGATTGTTTGAATTATCATGTCAAGAAAAAAAAAAACAAAACTCCCATAGTTGTTTGTACTGAATCTCAAAGAGCCTTTTTTGCCAAATAGTATTATAATTTATTGTAGAGAAGTGATTCTGCATTGAATATCTGAAATGATTTTTTCTTTGGAAGGAGCTAGGAGGCTAGAGGCTAAGAAAACTAAAAAAAAACTGGACCAGCAGTGTTGAAAAAATTAGCTTCTCCTAATTTACTTTAATTTCTATTGCTTGAGATTTATCTTAGAGAATCACTTTCGGCTACATAAAACTTTTCTCACCCCTAGTATATGTACTCTGAGGTATTGCGATACAAGTGATTTAAACCTTACCCTTTTTTAGCAATAGCTGGGTTCTGACCAATCCAAACCTCACCCTTGTATCTGATTTTGACACTGCAATTCTTGCAACAGTCTGGTGACCACCACTCCCGGCTTCTTTGGTAGCAACAACATGTAATGCTCTGTCTGTCTGATGAAGGAACTCAGCTATTGCTAAAAAGGGGGGGTTTGATTTTCAGCATGCAATTCTTGATTTTCTTTGGATGGGTCGATGGTACTTTCTCGATGAAGGAATGGCTGATGCTTTGTATGAGCACTTCAATGGCATATTGGGATCCTGCTTCCAACGTTCCAGGGGCTTCGATTTTCAGGCTCTTGGGTTGCCGTCCTTGAATTTGGAGGGGCTTCAAAACATGTTTTCAGAGGAGGAAATTTGGGGGTGTCATCAGGGACCTTTCGAATGAAAAAGCTCCCGGGCTTGATGGATTCACGGGCCTCTTCTACAAAACCTGTTGGCCGATGTCGTGAATGCATTCAACACCTTCTGGGCCATGGATTTTAGGAGCCTGCATCATCTCAATGGGGCCTTCATGATTCTACTCAAGAAGAAGGATCAGCCAGAGGAGATTCGTGATTATCGGCCTATAAGCCTCATCCACAGCTTTTGGCAAATTGATTACTAAGTGCTTAGCCAACCGGCTAGCTGCTGTCATGGATAGTTTGGTCCTCAGGAATCAGTCAGCCTTCATTAAGGGGAGAAGTATTCATGACAATTTTAGGGCCGTGCAGCTTGCCCTCGAGCAATTCATGGTTCCAAGCAGCCATGCATTCTCCTCAAGATAGACATTGCCAAAGCATTCGACACCGTGGCTTGGCCTTTTGTATTAGAGCTGTTGCAACACCTTGGCTTCCAGAGGACTTGGCGAGATTGGATTGCTGCGGTGTTGTCGTCCTCGAGCACAAAAATTCTACTTAATGAGACGCCCGGGAAAAGGATATGTCATGCTCGTGGCCTCCGGCAGGGGGACCCTCTCTCCCCTATGTTGTTTGTACTCGCCATGGAGGTCCTCAATTGGTCGCCGGGTGGACCAGAGCAACAAGGCCTCCTCACCCCCTTGCCGATCAATCTTGACAATAGAGTCAGCCTTTATGCGGATGATGTCGTTCTCTTTCTCACACGGATGATCACGGTTCTTGTTGTCATGGCTGTGCTATCCACCTTTGGCTTGGCCTCGGGTCTTTTCTCCAACCTTGACAAGAGCATCACCACCCCCTTACATTGTCGGTGAGCATCTCGAATGCATCCGGAGGATTCTTGCTTGTCGGGTGGGCCACCTGCCATGCCGCTATCTTGGCATCCCCTCTCAGTAGGAAACCGGGCGCTCAGAGGAGCAATTCTTGATTGATATGGTGGCTGCCCGCTTGCTTGGCTGGATGGGCAATCTTCTTATCTTTGTTTGGGGCGGACAAAGACCGACGAAGGCTACTCTATCCGCTATTCCTATCCACGCCGCCATTCTTGCGCTGTGTCTATCGTCTTGGGTTGTGAAGGAAGTGGACAAGCTCGGAGTCGAGCTTTCATTTGGGTTTTGGCGCGGGACACCATTTCCTCGGGCAAATGCAAAACTCTCCGGTTGCTTCTCGCCCGACATACTTGGCGGATTAGGGGATCTCCGACCTGCACCGGACCGGTGTCGCTAGAGGACCGGTGGATCTCAGCGGGACCCGGCGTCTTTGGGCGTCGGCGATGGGTGGCCGAGGAGACCATCGCTCTCTTTCAGCGGCGGTTCAAATCACCGCCGGCAATGGCGAGGAATCCACTTTCTTCTCGGCGGATCGCTAGATTGACGACGGGGCATCCAATCCATTGCGCCCGACCATGTTGTTTGTGCCCCGCCGCCCGTTGGGGTAGCACCGTTGTGTGCGGCTGGCGAATGACTCTTGGATCCGCCATATTCGAGGCCCCTTGTCTTCGCCTCATCGATGAGTTCAAGGCTCTTTGTGCTCTGTTGGGCCACTTTGGAAGACCGTGACACCTTCTCCTGGAAATTCACCTCCGGTCACATCGTACCACGGCAGCCGGCATATGGAGCTATGTTCTTAGGCTCCTCGCCAATCACGGGAGCCAAGCAAGCTGTGGAAAGTCGCTGCCCGCCAAGGGTCCGGTTTTTCTTACGGTTAGCAATGCACGGGAGGTGCTTTGGACCGCCGACCGCCGCTTTAGCCATGGCCTGCAGGACTCCAATTCCTGCATTTTTACGTGATCGGTATGGAGACGATCCATCACATCCTCCTCGGCTACCCTTTCGAGGGAAGTTTGGCATCCGGTGTTGCTTCGCCGCATCTTCACCGTGTTGTCAATTCAGGAGGAGATCTTCATGGAGTGGTGGCTCCGCAGCCGCAAACAAGTGCCCAAGCTCATCCGTCGGGGTTTGATTCGATGTTTTTCTTGGTGGGCTGGTTGCTCTAGAAAGAGCGTAATGCGGAACGTTTGACTCGGTCGATTTAACCCCGATGAGCCCGGCGTTGCGGATCGGGGATGAGGCTTCGCGTTGGTGCCGTGCTGGTAACAAGCGGCTGGCGGAGCTCTTACCATTAGTGGATGCCTAGTTTCCTTTTGTTTTGCCTAGGTCGCACAATTGTTCACAATGTAGTCCCTATTTCTATATCCATTAGATTCTAGGAGCTGCTTTCGATAGCGGTCGTTCGGAGCTCTTTGTATTTTGTACTTTTACGTGCTTAATGAAATACGCCGCAACGGCGTGGTCGCAAAAAGGCTCTGTCTGTCTGAAGGTTGACCCTTCACCTCTTGGAAACCTTGAATGAACTGCATCAGCTTGCGTTGTAGGGCCTTTGTAGAAAGTAGAAACTCCAGGGGCACTATTTTCGGTCCATTCTCTGTCCATGCTTGATGGACACTTTCTTCAGTCGCCACTGAGGGCTTCCCTAATGCATGATTTTTTGTAGCCTCCGCAGTCTTGTGTAAGATCGGATAAAAAAGTAGGTCTTTCTATTTTTTTGTCATACGGCTTGCAAAAGCTACATGTGCTTAAGAAGAGAAGATTGTCCATCTTTGAAAAAAGTAGAGGGAGAGGAAATAAAGATGTGACATGATGAAAGCAAAAAAGTTATGTGCAATGCCACAAAGAATAATTTTTTGCGTTGTGTAAATAATAATCTCAATATTTTTCACGACGTGTGGATCACTTTTATTTATCAGACTCAACCACCGCCACTTGTAAATCCATCCTGAACGAGTGTCTGAACACTGAAAATTCCGAGTGCAGCAGACCGACTGACTCATGAGCTGGAGCTGGGTCTAGTATTCTGTCAGCCACTTGCCACCCACCGCTAGCTGCCACCCGCTGTAGTGCCGCCCCTGCTCGTCGTGGTATCTGGCATCGGAGCCATGTCTCCTCGGGACCCATCTCTCGGATTGCGCACCTCCTCCAGCAAATCGACGACGAGACGACCTCATCCGCGTCGCCCACGTCATCCCCAACGCCCCGTTCCACCCATGGAATCGCCATTTGCACCGCAATTGCCAACTCCGGCGACAGAGAGCGCGAGATCAGCATCATCAGACACGGTAAGCGGGCGAAGACCCCCCTCAGCGTCGGTCACCACCTTTCCCGACCTGCTCGCCATCCATCTCAGGAAGCTACCCTGACCGTCCAACTTGCTCCCACCGAAGATCTTGCAGTAATGCATCCCAACTGTTCGACACCGGGCCTCAAAGATACTCTTTGCGTCCTGGTGTCTGCGCCCTCCTCCTTGCAACTGCTAAGTCCACCTCGCACTCTGTCACACCACGAGTCCATCCACACTGTCAGCATCTCCATCGTCAAACAACAGCAGGCGTCACCCACAATGTGTTTGACGACATGTGCGTTCCGGTGATGAAGAGCACTCAGGAGATGATGTGCCCAGTGCTCCTATGATACTCGGCATTTGTTTCAGGTAATGTGCTGAGTCCCTGGTTTTCCCATCTGCCACTCGGGGTGCTGCTACAGTGCTACTTGGGTTTGGGTCTTGCACCATGTTGCTGAGTTAAGGCCAATGCTGTGGCTGCATTCCAGCCGAAGTAGATGGGGTTAGTTGCTGAAATCCCCATGGCCACCTCCATCTCAAGATGAAATCATTGGTCGGTTCATTAGCTGTCACTTGAGTGCAGTAATGGTGCTGGATTGTTGGTGCCACAACCTTGGCCACCATCTGTCCATAGGTGCATGTTTGTTTTTTACCATGCTAATCAGTGGAGGAGTGATTTAGGTGTTGTAATGGTGCCATTTCAGAAGCTAAATGTGTACAGAAATATGATCAAACATCTTTTGTTACCTGTATCAACATGTCATATCCAACATATGAGATCACTAGTTTGAATCCCAATGGATCTGCTGTTCTTGTCATTTGTCAAGCATGACACTTCCAAATTTGTTTCCTCAAGGTTGACATTGCTAATGTTACTTGAAGAGCACTCTAAGGACTCTTCCTGTCATGTCACCATTGTGCTATTTGTGAGTTCAGACACTCTGAAATTGTCACAGGTTACTTCTCCCTTGTGGTCTAAGGCTTGGGTGCTAACTGGTAATGAACAGAACCAAGGAGATGCAAGTAAGGGAAAAATCTGCATATCACATATTGGGCCACAGTTGAAACAACGTGCCCTGGCCCCTATCTCTAGTTTGTTGGAGACAGATAACTGGAAATCTAAGTCAGTTTGATGTCTGTACTTTACTAGTGATAGTGTCCTTGTTATATCCTTGAGAAATTATTGCCTTTGTTGGGGTCGGAGAATTGGGAATGCATGGTCTATGTGTTTGAGCCTTGAGATATGAGTTGTTGTGTTGGGCTTAAAGTTCAGGAATGCTCCAACTTAGTCACTTATACATTGTTGTTGTTTTAGTGGTGCCAAGGTGGAGAGCAGTGTATACATGCACAACCACCACCTTATTTAGATGATGGAGAGCCTGTCTTTGTGGCAAGCAGTCAAGTCAATTTTTTGTGCAGTTCATACAATGGTTTCCTTAGTCAGGAGTAAGTTTGAAGAACAGCTTGCTAACAAGGTTTTTTCACAAGTTATCATTCCTAATTATTTTTTTTTGAATTTTATTATTCCTAAATTTACATCCGTGGGCTTTTCTTTCTTCCACTTTGGACTGAACTGCAGCAAGGAAAAAGATGGGATGCCAAAGAAACAAGCATGTCCTGAAACAAAAATGTTTGAAGAGCCAGGTGATACATATACGAGTCACACAACTGAGAGCACCAGTGTAGGTTATCAATGTTGCAATCATGGGCATCATCTACTATATGTTGTTCTATTTGTGCTTCGTTATCACAGACTATTGTGATCAGTTGAGTTATTGGCATCCACATAATCAACACTCCATCTCAATGATGTATCTTGGAGCTAGGTCTTATGGTCAAGGCAAGTCATGCACATTTGCATCTGCTTTGGATTTTCACAAGGGTTACATACGTTTGGAACAAAGAGCTGACATGTAGGTAGAACTGAATGAGAACAACGTCAAATATTCAGAGGTGGAAATGGTTTGCAAGCTGCCCAAAATCCCTTGGTGGCCACCAGTCCAATACCTGACAATGTGCAATGGAGAAGATCTATATGGCTATAGTACTTTGGTCATCATTCAAGTGAAATAAATATATTGTGTCTAGGCATTGTGGTTCCATTCATAGATGGAGTCCTTCAATTACTTCACTTGAAGCTACTACTCCACAAGCTGGAGCTGTGCGCTTCATGTGGCAGAGAATGCTGATGTATCACACTTTGCTGCTGACGGGCCTGAGGTATACATCGAAGATATCCATGTGCCTTGGGATCCAGGTGGTTTATGGTTTACTTAGTCAGCTTGGGGATAAGCCGGAGTTTTAGAAGGGCAGGATGTCATAGACCTGCTCGTGGGTTGACCTTTGGCCCGTTCAACATGTGATAGAGTACTTTCCATGGTGCCAGTATGCTCATTTACAATATAATTTATGCTGTTTTTCAGGTATCCTCCCCATTTTCATATTTCCTGGTTGTTTACGTGGTATTCTTTCTGTTTGAACAAGCAGTATCTTATTGTCTGCTATTTTAACCGAGGTCCTATCACTATGAACTACGCTACATTCTCTTATATCATGGTCTTCTAGATTCATAGTACACATCCAACTCTATTTGGTTTAACTTTATATTTCCGTCTTTTCTTTTCATGTTTTTTACAGATATGCAACATGGCTTACTGTGCTGACCATGCTGGTGTTGAGTGAAATAGGAGTGCATTTTTCAAGAATTTCTAGGTAAGGAAGTGTTTTTTTTCAGCAACCCTTGGCTAAATTATCGTCATAGAATTGTTTGGCTAGTCCTGTGTTGTGCTGTGCTGTTGACTAGTCGGACCACAGGACAGGAGATCCATCCGTCTCCTCCTATTCAACTTGTGCTGTTCTGGTAAGCAACCGCTCCACCTCTGCTTACTGTATGAACAAGCCCTCCTCAACCTCAAATCCCCAATTTCATTCATGCAGATGGAATGGATGGATGGATTACTTTGCTTTGCTTTGTTGCGTGGTGTCCATGTTGTGAGAACCAATTTTGCTGTTGACACCCAATCCCAAATTTAATTGGATGGATCGATCCCCTGGTAAAATTTATTAACTTACACTGTGTATGTATAGACACATGTGTACTACAATTGGATTGGATTGTACTAACTGAACTAACTCAACAGTATTGCTAAAACACAGGCATTATGTGTGAGATTTCAGTTATTTTGTTTGTTGAGAAGCTTGCTCAGTGTTCCAAAGACATGTGAATTTACTGTGGACATCATATCATATTGGATTGCCCACCAGTATGGAAGTTACTGTAATAGTGATTCAGCTGCCATCTCACGCTTTCAGGTGCCCGTGGGGATGCTACAGGCTGATCGATATCCCGATGAGCAACTACATAAAACAGCAAGACCAACAAGATCTATGTCCTCACCCAGTTCAATTCACCAGTCTCTCAATCGCCACATCTCACGGGCATACAACTTTGGTGAGGGAGTTGGATTCGTGGTGGGTCCGTGGAGGTACACTCTTCAGTTTAAGGCTCTAAGCAGGCTCGATTGTGGAATGCCATTGCGTATTATTACCAGTGTGATGGGCACATGACCAATGTTTTTCTGCCTGTTTATTTTTACTCATCGAATAGGTGCTGGCAGCTACACAGAGAGCTGGGGAATCTGGAAAGAAATGGTTCAAGGGAAAAGCAGATTCTGTCAGGCAGTTCCTCTGGCTTTTTCGAGTTTCTTCCTGGGCCATGTGTAATGCTCTAGTACCTTTCAGGGGATGCTGTCACTATCTCCAATTACATGGACCTTGTGCAGGTTTCCTTTCTGCTCCAAGTTGAATGTTGTAGTTTCAGACTTATTTTTCATTGCTTGACACAGATATATTATAACACTGTTTTGCAGAAACATGTTGACACTGGTGCAGATGTTTCAGTTGCTTGTGTTCCTATTGATGAAAGGTCATTTAGCTTTGTCCCTTTTGAATTTGTTTCTTGCTTTTTCTTGGTAATTAAACTAGCCTTCAGTTGGCTAACAAAGCAATAAGCCAAAGCCAATATGATACGATATGTTAGCTAGCTACAAATGCATGTTCGAAGCCATGAGGCTCATAGTAGCTTTTTTGTATATGTTGTTTTTAGATTGGCTGGATCTCTGGTTGAGTTACGGAGGATATTCTGACTGGGTTTAAAATGCATGCAAGAGGCTGGCAATCAATCTACTGCATGCCACCAAGACCTTGTTTCAAGGGTTCTGCACCAATCAATCTGTTTGATCGTTGCTCCGTGGGTCCGTGGAAATTGAGACGTTGTCCTACCTTGTTACATCAACACCATAGTTTATCCAATCATATGACAGCTATTTATGTCCACAATCAGACTTTATTATCTAACAAAAATAATAGATCGATTCTAGTCTCTGGGGCGATTCTATTATGACTTCATGTCTGTTTTGTTCAGAAAAATAATAGATTGATGAACAGAACAAACATCTGGACGCCTGGTGTCCCAACAAACACAAAATTTCGCCACGAAGTGGAAGATATGGGAAATGATACTCTTCCAGATTTGTCTAACGTACAGGTACGGTGTTCTTTTTGGCTGTTCGTAATAAAAAAATGGAAGACAAAAAAAAAAAAAAACAGAAAAAAATTCCAAAAAAAAAAGTGGAACACAACAACCACAGAAATCTTGTGGAAGATGTGACTGACTACAGCAACTCTAATTGCAGCCCAATTACTACTCGAGTGAATCAAAGTTCAACAAATTGCATAACCCTAATTCTAGGAAGGAACCGTAAAAGGCCGAGCTCGATCGATCAGTGCACTTTGCCAATGCGAGCCCATAGTCATTAGGCCGTTGTGGGCTCAATTGTGCTACCGGACAGGGCCGCCAAGCTTGCTGCCGTGCTAGCCGGGCGTCTGTTGGTCCCGGCGCGCGTTTCTGTCCTCAGTTCAAAAATTTGAACACGAGTTGCTGGCCTCAGCTCGGCACATTATCAGAGTAGTGATGATGATGCAAATTCAGATGTTTGCACAATTGAACCCGTCTTTGAACCAAAGGAAGCTTTTCTGTTTTTTCTATGCTCATTTAAAAAATGAAGCCATTCATGTGTAAATTTTGTACGCTGTAAAATTCATGCGCTCCAAAGGACCCTACAGCAGAAATACGAGTATATACTAAACGTTTCCACGAGAATTGCCGTCGTCAATTCTAGCTTGAGATATTCAGATACTTAGTGGGCTTAATCGTCATTTAATGAGTCTGACCATTTTATACCAATAAGAGACGTGATGGGCTTGAAAGTCTTTGGTATGCCACATAATAAATGGAGGTATTAAGATGGGCCAATCCGCGTAAGTGGGCCCATTTAAGATGATTATTTAGGCTCAGTGCCAATTGCATTAAGCAGCTCATAATCTCTATTATGGCCCAATACTGATGTAGCCCATTTGGTAAATCATAAGTTTGATGTCAATGCCAAATTCAAATGATTTTTATAATCCTTTCTCATATCATGATAAATTAGTTGTTGCCGGGGTCCTAAATATTGGGCCCCGAGACGTCTCTAACAACGAAAATCACCGGCCCATCATGGCCAAGTAGAAACCCGGCCTTTGCCATCATCCCGCATCGGAGGACGGCCCGACGAACGATGGACCAAAGACTAGTACCGAATACTTTTTTTTGCGGACGGGCGTAAATGATTTTTGGTGGCGGGCACGGCGCCCGCCACCAAGTCAAGGTCACGGATAATGAGGGGAGGCAACGCGGGCGGGGGGGTGCCCGCCACGCTAAATCGAAATAAAAATAAAAAAAGACCCAAGCCCAATGCGGCCCATACGGGCCCGACACCGGCCCGGATCCGCCCGTGGCCATCCGAAACCCCTAAGCGCCGCCGCGTAAACCGCCGTCGTTGGATCCGCCACCTCGCCGGGGATCCGCCACCTCGTCGCCGAACCCGCCCCGCCGCCGCCTCCGCCGATCCGCCGAGGAAGCCGCCTCCGCCGGATCCGCCGAGGAAGATGTACCCGCCACCCGCCGGATCCGTGACTCGCCGGGCTGCCGGGCTCGGGCCGATCCGCCGGGACGCCGCCCTCCGCCGGATCCGCCGAGGAAGACGTATCCGCCTCGATCCGGGCCGCGGAGCCGCGGCCGCGAGATCCGCCTCGCGCCCCACCCGGATCCGCCACCGCCGCCAAGGCCGCCCGCCGCCATGAAGCCTCCACCCGGATCCGCCACGTGAGGAGGAGGCGCGGGTGGAAGGGAGGGAGAGGAAAGGGAGGGAGGCGAGAGGAGCTGCCAAGGAGATGGCCGCACCCGACTGGCCTGAGGCGCCGGCCCGCCGCCTCCTCGCCAGGTTTGCCACCGTGCGCCGCCCCCTATCGCCATGGAGACAGAGACCGTGGGAGAGAGAGAGAGAGACCGTGTGCCGAGTGATGAAATGAGAGGGTGGAGTCCCGAAACCCTAGGGATCGCCTTATATATAGGGCGATAGGGAGCCCGCCCTGGGCTTGGTCAGGCCTCGGCCTTTTGAGTGACGGGCTTCTTTACTCGCCCGCCACGCAAAATGTATCCATTTTCAGTGGCAGGCCGGTTATAAACGCCCGCCACGCAACATTTATTTTCCTCAGGATGGCCAAAAGATGCCCGCCACGTAAAAAAAAAAAAAAAAAAACAGATGTGGCGGAGTATTTTCCGTGACGGGCAAAAAGTGCCGCCCACGGAAAAAGATTTTGCAAGTGCTCGCAAAATCATTTCGTTACTAGTGCGAGCCAATAGCCCTACAAGATACACAAGGACGGACGGCCCATAGACGACTCAAACGGGGTCACTAAAGACGAAAAGAGCTCACTCAGGCTCACCACGGAGTTTGTCATGCTCGAATGACAGGGACGTAGACCTTTACGAGACGACGAACCATGGCGTTGCATGATAACATCGGCCAAAGCCAAGGCATGGGCCAAGCCCCAAAATCCTAGTTTCACCCAAGGCCGGCCTAGCTCACCGCCCCGGAGAAATCTCCGGCCTCGTCCGAGGGTGGCCTAGCTCATCACCCTCGGGCACATAAACTCCGCCTCGCCCGAGGGAGGCCCAGCCCTCCATCCTCGGGCGCGCCGCCTAACCAACTCACCTGTGGTCGCACCCTCGGGCATGGGAGGTTCCGTCCGGAGGAAGGGAAACCGCCGCATTCAATGCGGTAGCACGGCAGGCGAGGCGCCAGCGCCATCGATTATGCCCAGTCAAATCAAACTGCCGAATCGTCTCCCCAATCCGACCGATGGGACACAAAGCTGAACCAATGACGTATTACGCCGCCCGGCGTGGGAAACCAGAACGACACTGTTCATTCCCCAGAAACATCGCCAAGACGCCACGTTGGGCCAAGGCCCTCGGGCTCCTGACACGAACGTCCAACCTCGCTGGGGCCGGCCCTCGCCATGCGAACTGTGAGGGACGCCTCACAGCTCACCAGGGCCGCACCAACGGACGGCACGTCCACCACCAGATCAGGACGCGTGTCTTCATCAGGCGACATCCAAGCCGGACAAGCCCTCGGCAGCGCGCATGCAACCGGCGCAGCCTCGGGAATTAGCCACCTAGGCACCCACCAGTGTAAACATTACCCCTCTCTTCCCTCTATAAAAGGGAGGGTAATGCCCCATTAGGGGGGGTTCGGTCCACATCTCAGACCACTTCCACCACTACCACCACGATCGTGGGGTTTGAGAACCAACTCTCTCCCCCACTCCGCTTGTAACCCCTACTACGAGCTCACCTTTGAGCGCGAGGTAACACGAGCGAGGAGACCACCCGCTGGACGTAGGGCCCCGAATGGCTGAACCAGGGAAAAACCGCTGTGTTCGTGTCCATCTTGCGCTACGCCATCGAGGGAGGAGGCACACACAGCATATAAATTCTTTATTGCCTGGTACTTTCGAAACACCGGCCGCCGGGCGCCCCGAGTAGGAGCTGCTTGGACCGCATCTCCATCAACCCTCATGGCGTTTCCTCCTTCGTTTCCACCCCGCTCGCCGGAGCATGAGCTTCCGCTGAACTCCACCGCTTGAACGCCGCATTCGTGGCGCCGCCACAACTACGAGATGATCCTTCCGCCCGACTTGCTTCGCCGCCACGGGCGTGCCCATCATCATGGTCGACAGTGCGAGGCGGGCAAGGCGGACCCATCACAAAGGCGCATTCAAACAAACCGACTCGAATCCGACAACATTCCTCCGTTGGATTAGATCTATCTCCGCACCTCCCCGCGGAAGGGCACGGCCCTAACCGCCGGGAAAATGCACCGCATCCGTCGTCATCGAGGGGATCCCCGTGAATCCGCCGGCGCGAGACCTCGCCGGCCTTCCCAGAGAGCACGGCCGCCTCCGCCGCCGCTAAGCGCTACCCCATGGACATGCACTTTCTAAGAGCGCATCCTTCGAGGATGCGGACGACCGCCATGCCACCTCCTCAGGTTCGATTGGTGCCCGTCCCGAGCCGGCGACCGCTCTACCGACCGGGAGAACAGAACTTCATCCTCTCGCTTGGCGCCTGCATCGACGACATGAGGGCGAGTACTATGACCCCACACAGAATGCTTCAACGCCGAGGTCCCGCCACAAGATGGCCGCCACCGACGCCTCCAAATAAGATGACGCGGACGTACCACCACGACGAAGCTCCAGCCGCGGCTTCGCCCCGGTCCATCCGGAGCCGCAGACCGCACCCGCCGCCAAAAACGCCTGCAAATACGAGATCTGCAGAGGCGGATCCGGCGAGTCTCGCCGACCGGCGACCGGAGCAAAACATCCAAATGGAGCAAGCCCAAATGGGCAGCAGCCCCAAGAGCACCTCCAAGACGCCGGTGGTGAACGCGAGAATCACCGGAGTACCTCCACACCCCCGGCATAGCGGTCCCGTCAACAGCGCTAACGTGGCGGCGCGCTATGCCGGTGCGAAATGCCCGAGCCTCCCACCACCGAGGGTAGACGCATGACGAGAAGCGGCCTCCGCCAACCCGGCCAAGGCGGCGGACAAGAGGGGCGAGAGCTCCGCCACGGGATCGCTACGTGACGCCCACGGGCGCTGAGAGGAATTGGCGAGTCGAATAGGCTCCGTCCACCCGACGAGCCGAGCCTCTAAGCAGGCCGGTTCGGGAGCGCCGCACGACAACCGCAGCAATCGCCTACCGAGCGCATAGAAGACCCGCACCATGATCACAAACCGTGGCGCCCGACCCTCGTGGACGAGATCGAACGACGGCTCCTCGCCGAGAGGGCGCTGACCCGGACGCGGCCGGGCGGCTAATGTGCACGCCGGGGGATCGAGGGTACCGATCCCTCCGGCCCTGGTCAAGGGATATCAGAGAGCGCCACTTCCCTACGCCCACCCCAAACACCTCGAGAAATGCACCCGGAGAGACTCGCCCGGGGTATGGGGTCGACGACATCGGCCGGCATGCCGGTTCTAGGCACACGATGATAAGGTGATAATCGAAAACCTGCGCCCGCGTACTCGGAAGTCCCGCCCGAGCTTGGCGAACACCTTCCACCCAACCTCATATCCAACCGGACGGATTTGGTGAAGACCTTCAAAGGCAACTTCCAAGGCACATATCTGCGCCGGGAAACTCACCCGGACCTCCTGAATCGTCAAAAGTCCGACCGAATCCCTCGCGCGACTACATCCGGCGCGCTTCTCCAAGCAACGGACCGAGCTCCCCAATGTGACGTATTCCAACGTCATAGGCGCCTTTCCCGGCTGGTACCTCTTGCCGATCTCGTGAAGAAGCCGGGCGCCGGACTCCCATCGAGGCAAACGAGCTGATGGACATACGCCACCAAGTTCGCCCGGTGAGGAGGAGGTCTGTCGGGGCTTTGTTCAATCAAGGCTCGGGCAAGGGAAAGCGCAAGGAAGAGGAGCCCGAGGATCGCAACCTCGGGAGAGCAAGAAGAAAAAGAAGAAAGATAAGAGCCGCAAGGGCGGTCATGCCGCCTGCGGACGATGAAGAAATGGTGGCCGCTGCCGACCGCAAGGGGCCCACCTCCGCCGCCACAAGAGACCTTCGATGACATGCTCAAGAAGCCGTGCCGTAACCATAGCTACCCGGTCAAGCATACCCTGGGAGTGCAAGAGGGTGCGCCCGAAGACCGCCAAGCTCAAGGCCATCCCCGAGGGTGAGGAGGAAGAGGCTCCCGAGGGTGGTGCCAAGGGCAACGAGGAATTCCGAAGGTAAACAAGCGCTTCATGATCTTCGGGCGGCAAAGACAAAGAACATGTCGGTGCGACAAATAAGAAGAAGGAGCGTCGAGGGTCTCACGCCATGGAGCCAAGAAATTCCGGCGCTGCGCAAGTGGTCGGACCAAGCCATCACCTTCGACGGGCCGGATCACCCCCAAAGACATCCCGAACCCGGGGCTTATCCACCGGTGGTGGATCCCATCATCGCCAACACTTCGACTCACCAAGGTCCTTATGGATGGAGGGGAGCAGCCTCAACCTCATCTACGAGGAAACCCTTGACCTCCTCGGGTGGACAAGTCCAAGATCCGCCCAGAGGGCCGGCATTCAATGGTGTCGCCCCTAAGAACGGCTTAAGCCCCTCGGCAGATCGACTTACCGGTTTGCTTCGAGACCCCTCCAACTTCCTCGCAAGAAACCCTCACCTTCGAGATCCTCTGGGTCCGAGGTACATACCACGCCCTCCTGGCGGCCGTGCTACGCCAAGTTCATGGTCGCCCCGAACTACACGTACCTCAAGCTCAAGATGCCGGGGCCGAAGGGTGTCATCACCACAGGCCCCTCACACCATCATGCATATGAGTGTGATGTGGAGAGCATGGAGTACGCCGGGCGCTTTGCCATTGCCGAGGCGCTCATAGCCGACGCAAAAAGGAGCTTTGACGAGATCACGACGAGCATGAGGCTAAGCGCCGCCGGAGCTTCGAGCCTCCTCGCACTAAGAAGATCCCGCCGATCCCAAGAACCCGAAGGAGAAGCCGCCGACCATCACCGTAGCCGGATCCGAAATAGGAAGCCGTGGCTCGCCGACTTCCTCCGCGCGAATGCCATGCACATTTGCGTGGGGGACCCTCGACATGCCGGCATACCGAGGATGTCGCCGAGCACTCCCTAGACATCCGGCCGGCTCGGCCAATCATGCAAATGGCGCTGGCGCCGCTTTGATGATGCCAAGCTTTAAGATCATTGGCGAGGAGATCCACAAGCTACCGGAGGCCGGATTTATAAAAGAAGTATTCCACCCCGAGTAGTTAGCTAATCCCGTATTAGTAGAGAAAAAGAATGGGAAATGGCAGATGTGTGTGGACTACACTAGTCTAAACAAAGCATGTCCGAAAAGTTCCTTTTCCTTTGCCTCGAATCGACCAAATTGTCGACTCCACCGCTAGGTGCGAAACGTTGTCCTTTCTTGACGCTGCGTATTCCTTACCACCAAATCAAAATGAAAGAGTCCCACCCATTTCGCGACCTCGTTCATAACACCCTTCGAGATGTATTGCTACCTCACCATGCCCTTCGGGCCGAGGAACGCCTGGGGCAACATACCAGCCGCCGCATGCAAATCATCTTTGGAGAACTCATTGGGAGGATTGTGGAGGCCTACGCCGATGACATAGTGGTCAAATCCAAGAAAACGTCGGACCTCGTGGGGGACCTCGGGGAAACCTTCGAATGTCTAAACAAGAAGGGAGTCAAGCTCAATCCCGAGAAATGCGTGTTTGGGGTCCCCCGAGGGATGCTGCTAGGGTTCATTGTCTCACAACGAGGCATCGAAGCAAACCCAACCAAGGTTGATGCAATCACCAAGATGGGGCCAATCCGAGATCTCAAGGGAGTTCAAAAGGTCATGGGCTGCCTCGGCATCGTTAAGCCGCTTCATCTCACGCCTCGGGAGAAAGGCCTACCCCTCTATCGGCTCCTTCGCAAGTCCGAGCACTTTGGCTGGACCCCCGAGGCCGAGGAAGCCCTCGGCAACCTCAAGAAGCTCTTGACGAACCCACCGGTCCTAGTACCGCCAAATCCGGGGAAACACCGCTCTTATACGTCACAAAGAACTACTCGGGTAGTCGGTAGTGGTCGTAGTAGAGCGTCGGGAAGAGGGGCACACGTTGCCTGCAACGCCCCTATCTACTTCATCGCTGAAGTACTTTTCCGACACCAAGACTCGGTACTCACAGATGCAAAAGTTGTTGTACGCCATCGTAGTGACGCGAAGGAAACCGTCACTACTTCCTAGCACATCCAGATTCTTAGGGTATCCTCGTTCCCCTGGGAAATTCTTCAAAATCGAGAGGCCACACGGGGAGGGTGGCGAAGTGGGCGGTTGAGCTCATGAGCGAAACCCTATCATTCCTACCCCGCAAGGCGATTAAATCTCAAGTCCCCGGCCGACTTTGTGGCCGAATGGACCGATACGCAACTGCCCCTCAACGCCCCATCCAGCCGAATCTTTGGACCATGTACTTTGATGGATCCATGATGAAGGCGGGCACGGGCCGGTTTGCTCTTCATCTCACCCCTCCGGGGTTCACACGAGGTACGCCATCCCGGTTGCACTTCCCCGCCTCCAATAATGTCGCGAATACGAGGCGCTAGTCAATCGGTCTCCTGATCGCAGGACCTCGGGATCCGACGGTTGGAAACCGGGGGGATTCCCAATCGGTCATTGACCAAGTCATGAAGGCCTCGGCGTGTCATGACCCCAAGATGGAAGCATATTGCCAAGAAGTGCGAAAGTTGGAGGAGAAGTTCCACGGGCTTGAGCACAAGCACACGCTAAGGCGTTAATGAAGCCGCGGACGAGCTAGCCAAGGTTGCGAAAGAACCCGAGGCACCGTTCCCCGAACGTTCTCACCCGAGACCTCGGGAACCTTCGGTTAAGTACACTCCGGCGGAAGTACCCTCGGGGGCTCACGAAGGCAGCTCAGACAAACCGGACCCGAGGCCATGGCGATTGACCGAGACCCAGATTGGAGGGGGCCTCTGGTAGAATACCTCACCCAAGGAGAGTTACCCGAGGATAAGACCGAGGCTCGCCCGGTAGCCCGGAAGGGCAAAGTCCTTTGCGATTGGAGAGAAGAAGGAGCTCTACAAGAAAGGAGCCTCGAATATACATGTGATGCATACCCTCGGGGCGAAGGCAAGGAATTGCTCCAAGACACTCATCGAGGGAGTGCGGCCACCATGTCGCCCCGAGGACCTTAGTCGGTAAAGTCTTCGATAAGGCTTTTATCGGCCCCTCGGTGCGGGGGCGCCAATCAAGTTGTGCGCACTGTAAGGAGTGCCAATTCTATCTTGCCGAAGGACACATCTCCGCACAAACGCTGCAGACCATACCATTAACATGGCCGTTTGCAGTGTGGGGGCTCGACATGATTGGTCCATTAAGGAAAGCACCGGGGGGACACACGCATGTCCCGGTCGCCATCGACAAGTTCTCCAAATGGATTGAAGCCCGAGCCATGGTAAACCCACGCGACGGAGGAAACAACAGTGAAGTTCTTCACGAATATCATTGCCCGCTTTGAGTCCCTAACTCCATCATTACGGACAATGGGACAAACTTCGTGGGGAAGAAATTCCTTGACTTTTGTGATGACTATGGCGTCCGGGTTGATACCTCGGCCGTGGCTCACCCGAAGACCAACGGGCAAGTGGAGCGTGCCAACGGCATGATCCTCGCAGGGACTCAAGCCGAGGATCTTCAACCGCCTAAACCAGTACGGGAAAAGATGGTACCAGGAATTGCCATAAGTCCTGTGGAGTCTACGAACAAAGAAAAGCCGAGCCACGGGATTCAGCCCATTCTTTCTAGTCTATGGGTCCGAGGCAATTTTGCCCACAGACATAGAATATGGGTCCCCGAGGCTGAGAGCCTACACTGAGCAAGGCAACCAGCAGGCAAGACAGGACTCAATTGACCAAGTCGATGAGGCCCGAGACGTCGCGCTCTTAAATTCGGCAAGATACCAACAAGCTCTACGCAAGTATCATGCCAAGTGGCTGAAGCCTCGGGAGTTCCGTGTCAATGACCCCGTACTTAGGTTGAAGACAGACAACAAGGGGCGCCATAAGCTCACACCACCATGGGAAGGGCCTTATTTCATCGCCAAGTACTAAGACCCGGACCTACAAGTTGAAGAATGAGAAAGGCGAAGTCTACTCCAACGCCTGGAACATAGAATAGCTACGTCGCTTCTACCCTTAAAATTCCGCACTAGAAGTCAAACACATGTTTTTTTCGCCAATAAAAGATCCACATCTTTTATGAAAAAGTGCTTCTCGTGCATACCTTAAGGAGTCTTAGCCTCGTCCCCAAGACGAGACTAAAACTCCCTCGGGGGGCTACATAGGGGACCCCCTCGGGGGGACGCCCTCCTTTTCTTTTTTTCAAACTTTTTTCTCAAGGAAAAAAGTTCTCTTGCGTACACTTTCGAATTATTCGCTTTAAGTTGCGAAGGTCGTTCACGCACAAATCCTAAGCGAGATAGTCGGTCTCACGGATCGCCCCTAGTGGCACCCGTATGGACCGCCCGATGGCATCCATGTTCGCTATCTCGCGAGCGAGAAAGCAAGCGACGGCCACACAATAAACGAAAGATTCAAGAAAACGCATCTCAAACATAAAACCTGCCGAGGCCGTAGACCTCGGGCAGCATTGTTTATGTACAAACTCTCACAAGCTTGGCTTTTTCATACAAGGAATCGGGGGGCATCGCGGCGGCATGGTCGGCCGATGTAGAGGCGCCGGCATCACCAGCACCCGCAGCAGAGGCTCCCCCCGAGGGTAACATCGGGCCCGTGGACGCGTGTCTTGAAAGGGCGTCCACCATCTCCGTATCCGCCTCATAGGTTGACTCTATGGGAGAGAATATGGAGGACACACCTCGTCCTCAAAACGGGAAGCCAACCGGTCGCAGCGCCATCCACGAAGGTGTACAGCCCTCAGCGTCTTGGCGGCCTCGACGGCATCCCTCTCTCGGTGGGATCGACATTCTTCGTCATCGCCGAGTCAAAGAAGAAGCCATTTGGTAACGCCGTCCCAACGCCTCGGGTTCCATCGGAAGGTGGGAACGAGAAGATCGGCCATGCACGCCGCGCTTTGCCCGAGATATGCTAGGAGTTCGGACCTAAGATGACCGCCCCACGGCGCCGACGATCGCGCGGCGAGGGGCCAAACTCCGTTTGTCCGCCCCAAAGCGGCGGATGAAGTCCGACAGCAGGCTTCTTCAAGCTCTGGTACAACTCGGCTCCGCTCCAGCCCTGGCGCAAAGCGTGGCACGTATTCACCGCCTCGTCCGCACCTTCTCCGCCTCAACGCACGCAGGCGCTCAAGTCAAGTCGGCAAGATAGGGCAAGCAAAGGCAACAAAGCTTACCAAAAGGGGAACACAAACCTTAACCTGCGGTTTGCCAGCGCAACATCGTCTTTGCTCCTCATGGCGACTTATTCAACCCGCTCCTTCTCCTTCTTGAGGGTCTCACCCCGATTTGCCAACTCTCCGGCGCGGGTGTTCAAGACTTCACACCTCTCCGCTGTTTCTTAAGTCTCCTCGAGTGTCCCGTCCGTCCACGAACCTCCTTCAAGACACGGAGGGACCGCCCTGCCCTCCTCAAGTCTAGGCTCATCGAGGCCGCCTCGGCCCGCCGCCTTGGCGGCCTCGGACCTGACCTGACGAGCTCGAGCCTCCCGGGGTTCGGGACTCTCCTCTCTCCTCGGCAAGAACGGAGCCGGGAGGACTCGCTGCGGGCTTGGCCGGCTTCGCTGGATCTGCCCAAAGCGCGTCCCCGGCCAGACATTCCTCGGGCGCAAGAGCTCGATTTCCCGGGCAAACCCGCCGGAGGGTCTCAGCGACAAAGCCGTCGGTCAAGATACAAACGAAAAAATACACGGCAAGAGATAACCACCATGGAACTCACCGCGTCGCCTCGGCAAGCCGTCCGTTTAGGGTGTCCCCCCGATCTTCGCCAGACCATCGGCGCCCACCGGCCGATTTGCTCATGGGTCCTCCACGCCAGACCTCGGGACGGTCATCAACCACCGCGGCGGCAAGGCCTCCCGGCACATCACCCAAGGTCAAAGGCGGACCGCCCGAAGAAGTCGGCTCGGGGGGAACATCTCATCCACCGGCAGCTCCCGCCAGCTCGGAACCTGCACCAATAAAAGTCCGGGGTCCTCGCTGCTCACCACGGGCACAACCCCGCAATTGCCGAAGACGACGCCACGACAAGGGCTGCATCCGCCCCGCGGATGGAGCATCGGAAGTCGATTGTACCCCTCATGAGACCGGATCGACCAGGGCCAGAGCAAGCGGGGACGTCTGCGTCTCCGCCGCCTCAAAGAGCTCTTCTTTGAGAACTCCCCGGGGGAGTCTGGCTCCTCGGGAGGAGCGGGGACATCACGGCCACCTTCGGGGGCAGCCTCAGGCGAATGACGTTTGGCCGGCGTCGACCCTCGGTCGATCCGCCATGGGCGTGATCCAGGCCCTCCCGCGGCGATCGCCATGAAGCCGCGATCAGCCCCAGAGCCCCACCAAGGACACGCCCCGCCGGAGAGGCCCCCGCAGCTGGCTGGGTCCGGCCCCCAGGGCTCGGGGCTGGGGCCACGGAGAGCCCGACGAGGAGGTGGAACTCCTTGCGGCGGGCGACCCTCGACTGCGGGTCCTGCCCGGTGACGCACTAGCCTCGGGGGCCTTCTTGGGATACAAGAATATCGCGGGGGCCCCACGCTTTCTGAAAACCGGGAACGTTTAGAAAAGAACATGAAGAAAACACAAAGACAAAGGCCACCCACGAAGGCACGGAGACTTACGAGGCCGAGGGATCACCCCCCGAGCGGGCCGGGGCACGAGAAGGCTGCGACTCCAAAGGTCACGCTTGACGCCACGAGCCGCATCCTCCGCAACCTCCATGTGCACTGGGTCGGCTGGCGAGGGGTCACCGCTCCCCTTCCCGAACGGGCGCTTTGCGACGCCGAGGTCCCCCACAAGGGAGGGCGACCGCCCCTCCTTGTCGGATTTCACCCCTGCAATGACAGGCGCCCACGCCGGGAGTAATCTCCATGTCATCGCCGGGCCGCGGCCCTCGGCCGACGAACCCGGCGCCCGGGAACCCGGTCGCCTCCGAGGATTCGGTTCTCCCCGTAACGAAGCCCCGAGCAGGTCCCCGAACCCCATGGAGCGATCTATACGACTCCCCATGTCGTCTTCCGACGAGTTCATCACGAACTCATTATCCGGGTCCTCGTTCTCCTCGGTGGTCGAGGAATCGGGCGTCTCGCCCCTTTTACCGCCGCCCGACGCTTTCACGGGCCACGTTCTTCTTCTTCCTCTCCTCCTTCTTCAGCCCGGCGCCATCAGCTGTTCGTTCGAAAGCACGGTTCGACGCCCGGCGTTCAGCCCAACTCGGGGGACCTGAGGAGGGGAGTCATGGTAGTTCAGGCGGCCCCCGAACGAGAAAGGATGAGGACAGCCAAAGTGGCAACATGCGAACCGGCGAAGGCAACGCAATCGCACCAAGGCCGAACGGCACTTTACCAAAGAGATGTACCCGCGAGTGGGCCGTGACGGGGATCTCCGGGATGTTGGACCCGGGCGTTGGTTCCCAACACCTCCTTCACCCTCTTGGCCAAGACGCCGGTGGAAAGCGAATGGCTTGACATCCGAGACGCTTCAAGACCGGCAGCCTCGGGCGTCATCTGGCTCATAAGCAGGCGACGGTCCATCAGGGGCAACACCCGGCGCCGGTGGAAAGCCGCAACCACGGCGGCAGCATTCACATCTTTCCCCCGAAGCCGCGGGATCGCCGCCTTAGGCCCTCCAACCGGGATGGGTCTCCAAGGAGGACCCCGCCCACTTCGTGGGCGATGCTTGAGGACGCGCCGTATACGCGGGAAGCACGTTCCGTCGTTGCGGAGGTAGAACCACCGATCCCGCCACCCCCTTGTTAGAGGTGGTGAGCTTGGAAAGGATGTACCCATCAGCTCGGTTCGGCCTCGTCGCTCCGATCGGACTTGAGCGCCGCCCACCGCCACACGCGCCGCCCTCCGCGGCTTGCCCTCGCGCTACCGATGCAATGGTGAGATCCGCTTTGAAGAACCACAACCACAGGTCCCAGTCGCGGCTCAATCCCGGGAATCCCTCACGGAGGGTGACGAAGATGGCGGCCTGGGAAATCGAAGTTCGGGGCAAGTGGTGCAACTCAATGTCGTAGTAGTGGAGGATCGCCGGATGAATCGGCCCGCCGCATACCGAACCCGCGCCGATGAAGATCCATCGGGGCTCACCACGTAGCCATCGGGGAGGGTTAGGCTCCTCCTCCGTCCAATGCGGAGCAATCCACTCCGGCCTCGCGGCATCGCTACGAGGGCGAAGAAGCCCTTCATCGACAAGGCGGCGAAGCTTCTCCTCCGTCGCCGTCGACCGCGGCCACGGCTCGGCGTCGAGCACCTCCTTCGCACCATCACCGCCGCCCATTGCGCCATGGAGGAGCGTGGGGGCGAGGAACAAGAACCGCGACGCTAGCCGTTCACACGAGCACAAGGCAAGTGAATCTCGCCCTAGATCTCTAGCACTCTTTCCTTCTATCTCTTGGTTGTTGCGGCAACAAGGCAAGAAGGCGAGGGCGAGAGCAAAAGAGCAACTATTCACCACCGCCCGGCGACCCCCATATTTATAGGGAAGGGAAGGCAAACCCGCCCGGCTGGGCACTTGAACCGACTCACGAATGGACGGCCCACGATGGCATGGAAACCGCACATCCAACGGCTCGCCCGCGGGTGGAGCGTCGGGAGCATTAATGCACCTTGACGGTGTCCTCGATCCACGCCCACGACAAGAGGCCACAAGGCCACGCCCCATCGGATGGAACAGCGCGGCCGGACGCCCGCGGCGGGGCGCCTCGCCTTCCAGTTAGGGGTAAAACCGTCCGGCTATTCGTATCCAGCGGGCGCCGACCCTAAGGGGCAAAAAGTCGGTCCGACGACGGTTCCCGCCCTGGCGAAAACCAAACGAGCCTCGGGCTGGCCTTGCGCCAGCGTGCACCCTACGCTCCCAGGTTGCCCGGCTGGGCCCACATGGGTTTCTGATCGCCTCGGGATAACCGAACTAGGGACGGGATGGAAATGCACAACCAGCTATGCCCGAGCCCTCCGGGGCTCGGGATTTCTGAATGTGTTTAAGACCCGCGAGTCTTTGCTTATAGAGATGTCCCATCCGTGGGAGGCCCACAGACCCTCGGGGTTGGTCCGCCCAAACCCCCGGATACGCTAAGCGGTCCGTAGGTTCTCATGGGGTGAATCTAGATCACATAGCCGACCCTTGCCCGGCAAGGGCACGGCACCCCAGCTTAAACTTACCCGCTACAACGTTCAAATGGAGAGCACCATGGTCGGCTTTCGGGGCACCGGGTGTATCTCCCCTCCTCCCCTCCCTCTCCGAGGGCGACGGAGGAGCGTATCACAAAAAGTCGAGGAAGCCGTGGTCGACCTTGCGCACATAAGCGTGGGCCTCGGGCTGCCGCAAGCAACCACGGACAGATTTTCGCACAACAAAGCGCAATTTAAGAGCTGTTCCAGTCTTGCCAGCGTCTGATTCAAAAGACCTCGAAGGAATCCGCCATTCCATGATATATTTTGGATTATTCATGTCCATTCCGCATATAGCACCAATGTGCATGGAATGTCCTCCCCTAAATTTGGAATGATACTCTTTGGAACTAAGAATAATTTTCTTGTAAGGCGGAACATTGTTTCCTGAACTCAGAACATTTGCGCTACTTGACAAGAAAAATTTTATCTAAATATGCGCACGCGTGTGTGGGTGAGTGCGTGGGGGGTGTTGATGTTATGGATAATTTTTTGGTAAAACAAATAACATGGTGCAGCCTGAATTTAATTTCGAGACTAAGCTTATGAGGTACAACTTTTTTTAAAGTAAAATTTCAAAAAGTTACACATGATGACATCATCATGCTCGATTGTTCTTTATTAGCATTTTTTTTTGTGAAAAGAGAGACTTTATTGAGCATAAGTAGCAATGTCATTACAGGAAAGAGTGACAGTTCACTCTGGAAACTAGAAACTCTCCCTGGACCTAATTTCAAATTGCGCCAAATTATTCTGAGCTCTGCTAATCTGAACAAAATTTATTTGATTCAATTGACCCCAACTTCTCGAGCCTCCTCAATGAGCTGCCAAATCGCCGACCGATCGGGGTTATTATCTATGAGTTTAGAGACAACAGAATGGCAATCTGACTCCAGAATCATCAGGATAGCCGGCCACCTATGCGCCAAATGGGCACCTTCTAGGCGAGCACACGCTTCAGCATCTTCGGCATCCCTACAATGGAGTATAACACGCCATGCTGTTAGTTGCAAAGCTCCCAAACAATCTCTAATTACCACACCAATTGCCGCATCACCCGTCTATTGATTGAAAGCCGCATCGATATTAATTTTGAAGGTTCCCTCTGGAGGAGGGATCCATCTCTTCTTAATCTGACAAACTGATGATCTTTTGCTCTTGCCTAAGATTTGTAACAGACTACGTTTACCCTTGTTATCTAAAGGATCCCCATGTTGTCTGATATTGAACGGTGAGTGCATATATGATATATCTATTCAAGGAAAGGACAGAGCTTCCAATAAAGGCCGAGGCACCCTCCTGTATGATTTTATTTCTAATGTTCCAAGTATGTCAAAACAGCAAGAAAAAAGGAATTGATGAAGCAGGTAGCAGGATTAACCTTTTCTCTGTATAATCCTCTGGCTCAGGTTCTCTATATATAATCCTCCGGCTCAGGTGTTAACAACACATTGTCAAAATTTAGATTATGAGTATGTAGTCTTGACTCGTGAAGCATAATTTTGCACCGGTAATAGGCCTATCAGCCGCCGGGTAGCCGACTGAGCCTGTCCGTTCTCCAGATGCCGACTGGTCTGCTCACGTCGTTATACTGGTATTGACTCACGTGCATGCATGTTTCAAGCGGATATTAAATTATTAATTAGCTGGCATAGAATTCAGATATTTGTTTTTTTTAGGTAGGGGAATATACAAATATTTATTGGGCTTAATCATCATTTTTATTTTATTTGATAAGGCCGAACATTTTATAGCAACAAGTCATTGTGGGCTTCAAATTTAAGTCTTTGGCAGGCCGCATAAATGGATGAATGCATCAAAATGTGTCAAGCCTCGACGTGAGCCCATTTTCGATGATTATTAGGCTCTGTTGATCATTAAGCAACTAATAATCTCTTTTGCAGCCCAATGCTACTCAATCAAACTCGACATAGGAATTCTAATCTGTGCAAGGAACCGTAAAAGGCCGAGCTCGATCGATTAGTGCACTTGCCAATGCGGGCCCATAGTCATTAGGCCGTTGTAGGCTCAATTGCTGCTACCGGACTGGGCCGCCAAGCTTGCTGCCGTGCTAGCCTTGTTGGTCCCGGCGCGCGCGTTGCTGGCCTCAATTCGAAAATTTGAACACTAGTTATCCACCGGACTCGCTCGGCACATTATTAGAGCGATGCAAGTTCAGATTGTTTGCACAATTTACCCCATCTTTGAAACAAAGGAAGATTTCCTGTTTTCTATGTTCATGTAAAAATGAAGTCATTCCTGTGTAAACTTTGTACGAATCCTCAGGTGCACCAAAAGACCATTTTAATTGAAAATGATTTGTTTCGGATGACACTCTTGAGGACTGTGCCACGAGAACTTCAGTCCTTTGACTGTGGAAACTATTCAATTGCTGTAACAACTGAAAAATATGATAAAATCATAAATCCCTACTCCTGATGTACAGAGATGTCTTGCTCATCTCGACGATGAAGCACAGAACCTTACCCTGTTCTCCAATCACCTGCTCTGGCGTCAGATTCTTCACCGTGCCATGCTGACGCCCAGCCGGCCCCCTTTGTGCCCGCGGTGATGTCTGCGTGCTCCGACGGGCCGGCGGACGACCGGGCGGCCACCTGCTCAAGCTCATGCGTTTCGCATCGATTGACCGTCTAACACTATCTTCTATACTATAAGAGAAGAACATGCATGAATGCTAGCTCTGTACGATTGCATCCGTCCATCGAGTTCCTCAGCCGATGGCCGCCTTGGTCTTCGTTGTCGTCCTCGCTTTCGCGGCAGTTCTCACCCCGGAGTCCCAAGCAGCGCACCTCCACATGGCCGAGCTCCATGCCGGCACGACGTTGTCTTCGTCCCCGGCCGCGGACGCGTCACTGCCGATCACCTTCTTCGAGGTGGACCGGCCGCTTCGCCCGCCACCGGGCAGCTCCGGGCCGTGCTCAACGACCTTGCTGTCGAGCTCCTTCGGCCTGACCTTCGCCAAGCCGCCCACCACTGCCAAGTACTCACCGCCGGCCTGCCTCGCCGCTGCGGGCGGCAGTGCCTCGGCGATCTCGCTCGCCGTCCTCGAGTGGCCGGCGCGCCACCTGCTCGGGACAGCAGTTCGACAGGATCTTCGGTGTCTGGCTCGGCGGCGCCGAGCTGCTACGCAGCTGCACGGCCGAGCCCCGGCCGAGCGGCATCGTCTGGTCCGTCTCCAAGGACATCACCAAGCCTCGCCGCCGGCAACTCCACCCTCGCCGTTTACATGGGCAACGTCATCGATGGCAAGTACACCGGCGTGTACCACGCCAACGTGACCCTCCACCTTTACTTCCGGCGCGCGCCAACGACGACGACGCCGGACACATCGCCCGCCGACCTCATCGTCCCCTTGTCGAGAGGGCAGCTGCCTCCGAACGACGACGGGCTGTGGTACCGGCTCCAGAACGCCACCGACGTGCAGTCCACGAGCGTAACGCCGCGCAACACCTACCGGGCGGTTCTTGAACTCTATGCCTCTCGCCGCACGGGGACGACGAGTTCTGGTACTCGAACGCGCGGCCGTTCCGCGAGGTCGCCGTCCGCGTCGACGGGGTTCTCGCTGGCGCCGCGTGGCCGTTCCCTGTCATCTACACAGGCGGCATCCACCCCTCCTATGCAGCCCATCACCGCCATCGGCTCCTTCAACCTCCCGACCTAGGACATCGAGTTGACGCCTTTGCTGGCCAACCAGTTGGACGGCAAGGCGCACGAGTTCGCGTTCGCGGTGACCCACGCGCTGGGCATGTGGTGCGTCGACGCCAACCTCCACATCTGGCTGGACCCAGGGAGTGCGGCCACGACGGCAGGCATCATCGCCTACGTCGCGCCCGAGCTGGTGGTGAGAACGACGACGTCAGTGCAGTCCGGCGGCACGACAACTTACCACACGACGGCCAGCCGCCGAATCTCGTCGATCGGATGGGTGAGATCGTCGTACGGGAGGCTCACGACAAATGCCACGCGAACGTTCATGTTCGCGAACACCAACGCCATCAGCGGCGGTGGCACCGCGAGGGTGGTGAACCAGACCACCGTCGCGCACGCCAGCGTCTACGCCACGGACCCCCGCACCGGCGTCCTGTACTACGCGGTTCTGGCGCGCCAGGACTTCCCGCTCTACATGAACATGGACAACGAGGCGAATCAGGCGATGATCACGCACGGGCTGGACGAGACGACGGTGTCTGCTGGGCGGTGGTCGTCGTCGGTGCCCCGGTACCGGTCGCTGCGCACCACGCTGAGCAGCGAGGTGGAGGGGCGACGCGGGAACGACAGAAGAGTGTCGTGGTCGTGGGGCTCGCAGCAGACGTACAGGTACGAGGCTACCGACGGGTCCGGGTGCTACTTCAGGAACGTCACCAGCAGCCGTTACAGCATCGCGTCGGACAGCGCCGGCTCTGAAATTTGAAGGGCCTATGTGCAAGCAAGAAAATATGGGCCCATTCAAATAATAATCATATATGTATATATATAGTATTCGAATACAAATTTGTTGCGGTACATGTTTAGACCATAAAACATAATAATGTTGTAATAAAAAACTAAAAAATAGCAACTATTATAATTACCTCAAATAAGATGTAGTGGTTTAGTTCATTAATAAAAACCGTCTATGGACATTTCTTGATGCAAAATCTTCAATAACAGCATCAAGATTAATGTAAAAAAATCATCAAATCCAGCACAAGGCTGATTCAATGCTTGCCGATGTTTGTACGTAGGACGGTAGGATCTGTGTACCTTGCTGATAACCGTGGCCGTGCCAATCGAGCTGATTGCCGTGCCGATCGAGCTGAGCAGCGCTGGGGCCAGGAGGCGGCGGCGGCGGCCGGGCAGGAAAAGTTACGAACTTACGATCTAGCCGGAAACAGGAAAAGTTACGATTTGATCTATAGAGCCGGAAACACACCTCTACGTACAGAGTAACAGGACCAAAGTCCAAACGTACAAGGCTTTTTCTTTGTCAATTAACATGGGCCTTCAAATAAAACAAAAGGCTTATTTAATATATACTAAATACGGATTATATATATATATATATACACTACATACTTCGATAATCTTGGGCCCCCCACTTCCATGGGCCCCGGCCGGTGCACTGGCTGCACCCCCTAGAGCCGGCACTGGCGTCGGACCAGTCCAATGAGGTATGCGCCACCTCATTCTAGAGGGGCCTGGTAACGAGCAGATGCCATGACAAATAAGGTGGATTTCTTTATTTTTAAAATTCTCTTTTCCTTTCCTTCTATTGATTTTGTTTTAATTAATTTTGTGTTATATACATCGTATATTTGTGAGATATTGTATCAATTGTTACCCATGTATTATCCTTAGTATGCTCCACGATGTGTTTAATGGTTAATACAGTGTAATCATAATGTTCCGTGGTATAATTTGAAATGTTCATATAGCATCCATATATGCGAAACTAGGTAGTAAGCTGTGGGTGCCCAGGCGCCCACAAAAATTCGACAAATCAGTGTGAGAAATAAATTTTAACTATAGTTTTGGATTACATTTAATATCTATAAGAGCAAGATACACCCCTCTAATTTGCTCTGGATTCATCCCTGCATAAGATTATCATTGATCTTGTTAATAATTTATCTCATCTGACGTTTATACCATTGAAATGACAACCAAACACCATATATGACCGATTCCGACAGTTCCGAGAAGCAAGCACCCAACGTATACCGCCGATTTTTGGTAAATAAACAACGAGAGAAGACAAGCAACGTAACTTCAAAACCCATGTCTCGCTCTCTCCACGTGCTCCACCACCTTTGGAAGTTCACAACGTAGGGCCCTTTGGTTTGGAGTAATTCCAAAGGAAATTTGGAGGATTGGGTTTCCTGAGGATTGAATCATGTGGTGGCCTTTGGTTGATAGGAAAAATAAAGGAAACATTCCTTCGATTCAATTCCTGTGATTGATTCCTGAGGAAACAAAATGAGTCTCAAGCTCTTGGAAAATTTCGTTGCTCGCTGGTTTCCCGCTCTTGGCATTCGTCGGCTTTTCGGTTTCCCTCGCTCTCAATCAAAACAAATCTTTCTTCCCCAATCCCCATTGAGGACACGAGCGACCGCCCCATCATCATCCGCCGGTCGTGCCGGCGATGGCCGCCCCATCACCGGTTGACACGCCGACGGCCATATCACCTCCGCATTAGACTGGGGAGCTTTTGTTAACCAGGTGGCAGTGCTTTTGTAAACAAGTAGAATATATTAAGCTGTCAAGTAGTAGTACAAGGGCTGCAATGACCCTGAAGTTTACATCAGTAAATACAATGTTACTAGCAGATGGGCTGTGTGTCTTGAATGGGCCAGCCAAACTGAGAACGGGCCAGTTTTGATTCAAAATGAGAGCAGCCCGTACTGTACAATTCCTTTGGTTTCCATGAGCTGTTGCCAAATGCCAAAAGGCTTTGAAGGATACATTCCTATATTTCTAATTCTTTTGGACTGGTGGTTTTTGAGGCTTGGAAACGTCCAAGGACGGTTTCATAAAAGGATAAGACCACCCTCTCTATATAATAAAGAGGTTCATGGCCGATTTGATCCCATCTACATCCAATCGACAAACACATCTACTATCGTCTTGCTTGTAGGTCATCTCCCTCTCCTTCTTCTTCGCCGCTGATGCCATGAACGGAATATCGACGACAACAACGCCCTAGAGCGGCCAGGCCAGCTAGGGCAGCCCATAGCTGCTGCGCGCCCTCACAGGGTCCGTCCCGGGCGTGCGGTGTTTCGGGTTTCAAGCGACTTCGCCGGCGTGTCTTGCGAACCGCGCTCCTGACGAGGCTCCTCCGACGACGTGTATTGCGTATCGCGCTCATCGTTGGAGGCACACGGTCCAGGTGTGGATATCCTAGGCGCTTGCCGATCCTCGGTTTCGGCTTGCCCTACGTAGAGCGATCTAGCTCTTATTTTTGGTGTGTTACCGATTTTATCATCAACACATACATCTATTATTACCAGAATATAACTTTTTTATTATTTCTCTGATCTGGGTAGCATTTAAAAACTAAGTTTCCATGTACAGAGAAAAACTAAACTATCTACAAAATCCTAACCATGTGGTGAGTGTTACAAACCTAACGGTTTAAGAAATTTTTCTCTCAGGATCACAGGCACTTCAATACATTCAGAATTCTTACATAGCATATATATCACTGATATAGTTGACATTTCCCTAGAGGATTGGTAAACCACCAGAATAGTGGACTGGTGATCAGGTAATTTGCTACTAGTAAGGTAGGCGTAGGTAGTACCATCTCCCAACCCTGCAGCCGTCGGGTGTCCTCCGCAGCACCGGTGATGAAGGGGGCGCAGGAAGCATAGGAGCCAGCGCGGGCACGCAATTGGCCGCGAGAACCGCCACCTCCTACTCCCGGCTTCGGAGTGCCGGCGCAGAACGCCAGAGGTGCATGTACGCCAGAGTGAGGATGCAATCCGTGTTGACTTCGCTCGCACTCCCATTCTGTGCTGCTGTAATAGCTAACACAGGCGGGACATCGGGTCGGTTGCAAGGAAGGAGACCGGGCTGGGTTGAGGACGACAAGCGCAGAGAACAAGACAAATTGATGAACAGGGACACACCGACCGGGCACTCTGCCATGGAAAAATGTGTTGTGTTTGTTGATCTCCAATATCCCACTAAATTATTCGACTACACCTATATTTACCATGCTTGAGATGTAGCCTTGGATGATATTTATAGGGCTCTCATTGTCATTGATGAAGCATACATAAATAATGTGTGATTGGGCATTCCAGATAACTGAAAACCGAATTTAAAACAAACAATAAAACTAAAAAAAAATCATGCATATTGTTTTATTCCAGTCATCCAAGATGCATTGAATGCATGATTCGGTCTAGCTAAAACAATAGGGTAGTCATATAGATAGTCTTAAACTGTCTGCACCGGCACTCTCTATGTGCTACTCCAGCATATACTGTAAATATTAGTCGCAACGAGGTACTGGGAGCGTTCGGTATCCTACGCGACGCGGCTCCCTTCCGCCAGATTCACAGAAGGTAGCGAAGCGTCCTGTAGGCGCCCCGGCGCGCTGCCTGCTGGCCTCAGTTCGAAAAATTTGAACACGAGCTGCTGCCTGCAGGCCTCAGCTCGGCACATTATCAGAATGATGCAAGTTCAGATGTTTGCACAATTTAACCCGTCTTTGAAACACAGGAAGCTTTTCTATTTTCTATCCTCATTTAAAAATGAAGCCATGCATGCGTAAATTTTGTACGAATCCTGTAAAAATCTTGAGAGTAAAGTGCATTTCAGGTCCTCAAACTATCGAGGGTCCTCAAACTAACAAAGTGATTATCTGGATTCCTGATCTATAGTCATCGTGCACCAAAGGTCCAAAACCCACTACGTCAGCGTCAACTGCTGATGTGGCCAGGCCACAGTGGCAGGTGGACACCATGGCCATGTCAAATTTCCAAAAACCCCCCTGTCCAATTTCTCTTTTTTTTGCTTTGAAGTATGTGCCATGGTGGGGATGCCGAGGAGTACACGTGCTTCACGGTATGCCTCAATGGGTACCGCATGTTCACGCGCTTGGGTTGCACGCGCCCCCGCAGCAGCGACGTCCTACTTGCACGCTCGCGTGGCAGCGACGGTGCCTGCTCGCTCACTGGCGTGGCCACGGTGGTGCATTGCCCGCACCAGCACTCTATGTGCTAGAGAGAGGAGGAGAACCGAGCTAGGACCTTACTGGCTATTGACTGTCTCTCAACTCTCTCAGATATATTTGGAGGCTTCATACACGAAAGTATGTAACCTTCCTGGAAATGCAGCTAGGCAACTTCCCTGTGTAATTGAACTTTCACTTTTTTTTTTTTTAGTTTATTCCATCCGAGGCCAGAGACATCACCACCTTGACTTGATTCAACGGGCAGATTGTAGATTACATACATATATTAAATTGGAGCATCAAGCCTTGGATCCCATTGGTAGCTAGCAACCCAGACAAATGATCCACCAAAAGCAGCCTAGAAACGAGCAAATCGGGCTTGGGCAATGACAAAGATAAGAATATACAGCTCTGACGGGGACCATTGTTCGCCTAAGCTCATAATACAAGCCGACCTGAACGCACCTGCACAATATTCGGAGCTGGCCGGGGATCATTCTTTTTGCTATAAGCCGTCCGCCGGCACCTCCATCGGCAGTCACGGTCCCCCGTACCGCCCGCGGGCCAACGGCGCCGCCCGGCCTCGGCGGGCCCATGAGAAGGATTGGCCTGGATTTATGAATGGGCAGGCGGAGGGTGCGCGGTGAGGAATGGTGGATTAGCAGGCCGCGCGCCGGCGGCGGTAATGCAATGCACGGGGGCTCCGCCGCCGCTCTCCACCGCGCACGGGAGAAGCAGAGCAGAGGAGAGGAGGGAGGGGATAAGATTCAGGGGACAGGGGTGACTGACTGTGCTCTCTGGCTTGCTGACCCACAAGTCAGTGACTGAGATGAGTGTGCGCTCTGGGTTTTTGGCCCACAAGTCAGTGATTCTATTGACTGAGATGCATAGGTGAGACTGCCCTCTTTTTTTCTAGGCCTATAGGTCAGTGAAATTCAAGGGACAACGAAGGTTATTGGACCCACTTGTCATTTATCGGTAACTCAAACCTATGTGTAGAGAATTATACGTGGGTGGCACCGTTGCACCCCAAACACCTTCAGGCTTATGCTCTGTATTTTCAGAGGTGTTTGGTTCCTTTGTCATCGTCTAAAGTTTAAGGCACCCGGGAATAAACTATGTATTAAAAAATCTCAAGAACTGTATAGAAAACCCATAGAAATCAGTTCATCCTTTTTCTAGAAAAAACTAAGGAATCATTAAAATTGCCACGTTCCAATGAGCGCATAAATTATCGCACATTGCTACAGTCAATAGTCACTAAGTCCATATATTTAGTTCGATATATACATCCAACATACCTGATACAAACGACTTAAAAAAATCACTCAACTCATATAGTCACACTTGTGAGGTTCAGGAGAGCTGAAATATTTTAGAGCATAGCGCGCTTCCGTATTGTTTGTGATTGTTAGGATGATATATGAGCAAAAACGACTGCATGTTTTTGTTTTCATAGGGTATCCTCCTAAGTTATAATGGCGCAGTAAAACTTTTTTTCTTTCGAAAGCGAGCTCGGCTCTCATACTTCATTAAGAGAAAACGGATAGTTCAACGATACACGACCTTTACACTTCCTATGGCGAGATGAGAGGGAATGAGCGCATGTAAAACACTAACACAAGAACTAAGAAAAAAACACAGTTGAGCTACATAAGGTTAGGAAGATCGCTCTGTGGGGCGAGAGCACTACGAGGAGCGGCTGCAGCCCTCTGAAGCCCCCGGCAACCCAAGCTTCGCCCTCACAGCGGATGACGTCGAAAAGCTGCAGTGGCGTCCTGGACAGTTGTCCAAAGTCCACAGATTCCACTCCTTCCAAATCTCTTAGGAGACGAGGAGCACGAACAAAAGCTGCTCCGGTGGAGGGCACGCACACTCAGCCATCAGACGCAGTAAAACTGAGTCAGAATGTTTTCTAAGGGGCAAACCAGGATCAAAACCTTTTGTTTCATCATATGAAAAGTGTATGTAAGCGAATATTAGCAGTTAATTTCATCCTGATATGACGGAGTTAATTGTTGCTAGTGATCATCCTCTGAATCTGGGATTCATTTTTTTTTTCAAGTTGTGTTTTTCTTTCCGTTTTCAGTCAAACCCCGGATTGGGCTAGAGCTTAGTCAATCAATATAGCCCCATTGGCAAGCTCTATCATATGGACTAGGCCGTAAGAAGTAAAGTTTCAGTCCAAGCCCGAAGAGAAGCCTAACCCACCTTGGCCCAGGACCCACTTTGTCATCCACTTTGGGCCATGGAAATGTCATAGTTGATAGTTCCTGAAAATCAATGGGATACATTGACCAAGAAAATCAAAACCAAAATTTTAAATATAAAGGTAGTAGTAAAAAACTATTATAGACATTAGTATCAGTCCTTTTTTTAGGAAATCGTCTATAAACTATAGGAAAGCGGAATCTTCTACTCGTTGACATTTATGTTAGGGAAGCTTCTTTCAACTAGCCGCCTCACAGTTTTTTTTTTTTTTTTGACGAAAGCCGCCTCACAGTGATGTCACGCATGGTATTCTAGTGCAGCCATGGAGGCCGTGGACCTGCTTCGAAGTTGAAAGTCGGAACTGACATACAATATTTGCTAAACATTCTTTTCTTCTAATATAAAGATATATGGGATATTTTACCAATTCTTTTTATTTAAAAAAAATGAAAATATCCATATCAGAACGGGTACACACACAAGTGCAGACTGTCGTGTTCTTTCTGAAACAGTCTTTACAAATTTGTGTTATTATGTCAGGAACAGCGAACAAGACAATCGACAGAAGAACCGCAGAATCTTTACTCGTCATAAACAGAATTGACCTTTTTTTTTTTTTTTTTTTGCATCGCAATAGCAAGTCGCAACCACCAGCATGAGGCTGACTTCACGGCGAGCCGTTGTTGAAATACGCGGAGTATCTCTTTGCATTTGCCGTGCTTGACGAGTCTGTCGGTGAGCATTCAGCAGCACTTCAGAATTCAGAAATGTTGCATGCATGCACGCACGCACCTTGTCATGAAAGCAAATAAGGCAAGCCCGGTAAACTGAACTTGCAGTGTACTCATCACCCCGATGTCATGCAGCTGTGTGTGTCAGGGTCAAAAATAGATCACAAGGAAACCATAATATAAGCATATATAATAACAAAACAGTAAAATGCGCAAGACTTGTCAAACATACTTATAATTATATATTATAAGATATATAACTGGAGTGGAGTAAAATTACTCACTGCCGCAAGTGTCAGCTTATTAGTTGTTCCAGTTCTTATGTATATACGCCCGTGCTCTCCAAGAGTTCAGTAAGTTGCTATCAAATCAAATTCAAACATAGAACACACAAAAATTCAGAAAGATGGTGCCGCTACTGGAGATTTTCCTTTCTGCTATCCTAGGTCACATAGTCTCTAGATCTATAGATTTCTTCGTCAGCATGCGTGCCAAGCCACCAGCGCCGCAGGAGACCGAGGATCACCTCCGGAGGGTCCTGCTCCGGGCGCAGGTCATCGTCGACGAGGCCATGTCGCGGCAGCCCATCACGAACCAAGCCATGCTATGGCAGCTGGACGCGCTGACGGACGCCATGCACCGAGGCTACTACGCCCTTGACACCTTCAGAAGCCAGACGAGTCATCTTCACCAAGAGGAGGCGTCGTCCAGCAATGGCCAGATCATCGTGAATCATCGCCGCAGGCCTGTGGCTTCTGATTTCTCCAAACTAGGTTCTGTAAAACATCTCTGTTTTTCCAGTGCAACAAACAGTATAGAGATTTCAGAAGAAATGCAGGAGGTGCTTGACCATCTGAGCGCCATGATCGTTGATGCTCATGAGCTAGTGCTGTTCTTGGCAAGCAACAGTCGTCGCATTGACCGCCAGCCTTACAGCATGTATCTCCTGCTGGGCCACTGCATGTTTGGTCGCCAGATGGAAGCACAGCATGTCATTCACTTCCTACTGCACACACAGCATCCTGGTGTTGAAGAACCAGAGGTGCTGTCGATTGTCGGTCCCTTCAGGGTCGGGAAGAGCACCCTAGTCGCCCATGTCTGCAAGGATGAAAGAGTACGTGGTCATTTTTCAGAAATTGTGTTCTTGACGGACCATGACTTTGCATATGATGGGTTAGCAGCTTTCAGAGAAGGATTATGTGAAATGAGACAGCAAGATTGTGGCACGTCAAATTATTCTTCCAACAAAGATGGGACAACAAGGAAATTGCTTCTTGTTGTGGAGGTAGGTGGGGGATCTCGAAGAAGATGTATGGAACAGGCTGTACTCTGCATCTAAACACTGGATGCCCAGAGGTAGCAAGATCATACTTACAAGCCGGTCTGACAAGATCGCCAAGCTTGGGACAGCACGGCCTCTAACTCTGAAGCCCCTGTCGCATGAGGCGTACTGGTATTTCTTCAGGACACTAGCATTTGGGAGCGCAGATCCCATGTCACATCCGAGGCAGCTCACCAACTTGGCCATGGACATTGCCGCGACGCTTAATGGGAGCATGATCATCGCCAACGTCTCCGCCCGCATGCTGAGGGACAGCTTCAGCATCCATTTCTGGGGCAAGTTCGCGAACTTCATGAGGTCGCAGTTCCAGAGACATGTCTCCGATTTTGGTAAGCATCCATACGACCTGCTGAACCAGAACAAACCAGTGTATTTTGGGGAGGATACACAGGAGGTCTGAGCAGGTGGTTGCTTACCATCAGTATCATCGGCACCCTTCACAGCAGGATCATCATCAGGTTCCCAAGATCACCTTGCACGACGTGACTTATGGAGACGCAAAGCTTCCTGGGAGATTTGAAGCCCTGGCATGGAGGTCTCCAATACCACCCTATTATAACTACATTTATTCTTGTGAGATTCAGGAGCTGAAATCTTCTACAGGAAAGAGGAAGCGCTCCGCAAAAACAGTGGTGTGCTTCCCTAGTGTTTGTGATTGTTAGGCTACTATAGTACTATGAAAAAAAATGTGCATTTTGTCATATGGTATCCCAAATTATAATGGCATGGGAAAACTGTAAGGTAGAATACCAGAGTCAAAATGTTAAATGTACTGCTACCTGTGTCCTCATATGTAAATTGTAAGTGATCACTAGCAGATAGCAGTTCATATCATCAGATGATGAAGCGTCTGCCAGTGGTTTTTGTCCTGAGAGTATCCTCAGAATCTGTTTCCTTTTTTTTTTTTTTTTTTTTTTTTAAAAAAAAATGTTTACTTTCCATTATAAGTTCAACACTTTTTTTTTTTTTTTGAGTAAATTATAAGTTCAACCTACTGGCATTTCAAAAACAGTCTCACTGGCCATGTTTTCAGCCAAACTTGGCTAGGCTGTTATAGGTTCGGCCCAAGCCCGAAGACCAGATCCATAACATAGAAAGGCCGACTTTGCCTTTTTTGTTCCACAAGCCCAGTGACCTTGACATTGGCTCAGGACCCACTTGTGATCCACTGTCGTCTGTGGACATTTCATAGTTCCTGAAAATCACTTAATAATCCTAAAAAATCCATTTATCAGAAATTCTGAGGAATGTTCTCGCTCTGTGTATTTTCTGAAACTAAATCCAGATGACCTTTGGGTGTTCTATGTTCATCCCTCTTCAACACTGATTTCGATGATTATTTTTTCCTCCAAAAAGATGTGCGGTTTTTGGAGCAGATAAAATTAGCATGATCTTTTCATTAAAAAAGGAAAATAGTTCTAAAAGTGATATACTCATTTCTATATAATCACAAATCCAATGGACATATATTGGATAACTAAAGTGAATTAATTTAACTATGGATGCTTGATTCTTTTCTGAACTGTTTGTCCTCCTGGTTGGTTAAAGATACATATATTCTTGTCTTTGCATCACGAAAGATGATACTAGTAGGATCTCAAAAGCACTCTATGTCTCTATATGGACAAAAGATCGATGGCATCGGCGGCTGCTGCTCGCTCTCTCCCTCCCCACCCCTACGGCGGCGCAAGCGGTGGGCTGGCGAATCCCGATGGCCTCGGCTCCGCACGGCGACGCGCCCAAGGGCAGGAACGCCGCGCCGCCCGCAAAGCTCGATATCGGCTCCGAGTTCGCGCACCATGACGGCACCGGCTTCGTCGTCTGGGCCGTTCGAGGTGACCTTCTACTACACCTACATCTCCGTCAAAAACTCCATCCACGCGTACGTGGTCCGCGCGGGATCACCGTCGTCGAGGTGCCGCTCCTACAGTACCAGCGACGGTGCGTGGTCGAGTGCAGCACTGAGGAGGATGCCCTGCTGGCCTGCTCTGACTGCCTCCGTTGGTGGCATGATGGACTTGAGAATGAGAAAGAGAAAAGGGGGCGGGGGGCTTCTGAGAAGTTGGCATGGACCCAACGTCTAGCTGCCACCATGGCATGGCCACGTTAGATAGTAGTGTTGACATGGCGGGTTTTGGACCTTTGCGCAAGGTGCGCGACGACAATAGATCGGAGACCCGGATACTCGCTTTGTTAGTTTGAGGACCCGGATGAGATTGACTCAGTAGTTTGAGGACCTGTCATGCACTTTACTCAAATCTTGAGCTCCAAAGAACCCTAATAATCATGCAAAAAAAAAAAAAAAAAAAACAAGACTCAGCAAGACAAGTTTCATCAGGATTTGCTACAACACCCACCGCTAGCTTATCCACGAGTATTGCGGTCGTCAATTCTAGCTCGAGATATTCAGATAGTTAGTGGGCTTAATCGTTATTGAGTGAGTCTGAACATTTTATACCAACATAAGCCGTTATGGGCTTGAAAGTCATTGGCATGCAACATAAATGGATGTATTAAGATGGTCCAATCTGCATACATGAGCCCATTTTAGATGATTATTTAGGCTTAGTGCCAAATGATCATTAAGCAGCTCATAATCTCTATTGTGGCCCAATACTGATATAGCCCATTTGGTAAATCAGAAGTGTGATGTCAATGCCAAATCGATTTATTTTTTTTTAGGTAAAGGTCAAATTATTCATATCATACTAAATTGGTTGTGCAATATCATGACATGCCACAAAAGCATCATACAATGAAGAGTATATAGTATTCTTGATCTGTTAGCGACGCATTCTCGATTGTTTACGTAGCATTTTTGAGATGTTCCATGGCGTATTTTGGATAATTCATGTCCATTCAGCACCAATGTGCATGGAATGTTCTCTCCAAATTTGGAATGATACTCTTGGAACTAAGAATATTTTCCTTGAATTTAGAACATCGCGCTAATTAACAAAAATGAAAATGTTCTATTGCCATAAGGAAAATGTTTGCAACAAAATTTTATCTAAATATATCAAAGTCGCCTACATGGCCCTGGAATTTTTCGGTGGGTCTATGCCCTTCTGTTAGGTCTGTTGGAGCGTTAGTCTGGATACGATACGACATGTGAGCACGCCACGCGACACAGCATGTCAGCGAGGCAGCGACGACGGGGGAAGGCTCGTGCGCAGGTCAGTCTGGTAGAAGCAGGGGGCGGAGGAGCCAAGGCAGAGGTCGTGGTGCAGGTGGACGTGGTCTCGTCGGACTGGCCGCCGCTGTGCGCGGGTGTCTGCCGCCGCTGTATAAGCACCCGCGGTGGTGTGGAGCGGCATGGGAGGCGACGACCCTCTACAACGCGTCAACGACGAAACCAAGGACACAGGCATAAACAGGATCTCACCACGACCTCGATGCGCAAGCTGGTTGAAACGGAGCTGGATGATCATCGGTGATGGCAGCGGTAGCGGCGTGAACCGGCGACAACGTCGACGTTCCGACGTCACGTGGGCATGATTTGAACAACGATCAAGCTGGATAGCATCAAGAGGAAAAAGAAACAAGGCCTGGTTGCACGAGAACGCCACCCGAATGACCTGGACCCAGCGAGATGAGACACCTCGGCGCTCAGTCAGGCCGTCCGCGAGGAACAAGACAGCGTCCGGGCTGGTCCGGCGGAATTGGATGGCGCGAGGATGCTCAAACGATGCACAAAGTGATGACGGAGTGCTCCTGCGGAAGATGGAGTGGGCAGAGCTGGAAGAGTGACGGCGAATCGAACGCATCTGCGATGCGGGAGCCCAGGAGTCCGTGCATGCACCTGCGCGTGCTCCAGGTGCTCGCCGCGCTCATGCGCACCCGCGCCGCGCCGCGCTGCTGCTGTCGGTCAGCTCCGTGTGCACCACCGTCAACACCTGCTTCCAGATCATACAACATGCCGCCAGCAGCCGCGGCAGCGAGCTCCTCCAGCGCACGGCGCGCCACTGCATGCCCGAGATCCTGCAGGGAAGAAGGCGCGCACACCCCACGCGCGAGCCTTACCAGCGGGGAGCGCAACCAGGGAAGGCCCGGCGGTGCGCGGGGGCGCGTCGGCGCCGGGAGCGTGATTCGGGAGCTGAGCGCGGACAGGATGTCGCGTTCAAGAAGGGTGTCGGCGACACGAGGGAGTCGCCGGCGGCGGACGCGTGACAAAAAGCATTGGGACGAGTTCAGGACGCTGGACTACCGCCGGGTGTTCGACGGCATGATGAGGACGGCGTTCGTCTTCGAACATTGGCATCTCGTACATAGAGACATATCTATCGCTACGAATAATCTATGTCTATAGCAGAGAAAATTTCCGGCTTTCCGTCGTCCAGCCTTGGAAGTCTCATAGTCTAGCTTTGATTCACGTACGAGATATGCCGTTCCATAGCTTCAATTGGAACGGACTCTGCTCCATGTTTCAGGTTTCCGAGGTCGGTATATGACCGTATGAGGTCGCGGTTACAAGTCTAATTAACTCGGTTAGGATTATTAGGACTCCTCCGGCAATTTGGATACGATTTTTGTTTTCCGACCGAGTCACATTTTCCTAGCGTGGGCGCTGTGGCTGTCGTCCTCGAACGTCGTGCACTACTACTTTCTTTATGCACATAATTATTTTATCCTTATAACACACTAATACACACAATACAGTTGACACCATTTTATCTATACCTACTAAAAAATCTATACCTACTAATAAAGTGATAAAATTTCTGGTGCCCATGTTTGGTTCACCCTTCTATAAGTGTCTAGCCTTGGTTGTGTATACGAGCCTGATTGATAGTACAATCCTGATCAGCCTTGGATGCGTACACGAGCCATCGTACTAGGAGAGTCCTGATTGGACACGCACACATACATTTTGTTCAAGTTGGACACGTACAGGTACAACTTATAGTCCTGACTAGCTACATGGTGGTGGCGCTCGACTCGGCTCTACCGGGTAGCGATGGTGAACCCCTAGCTGCAGGCGGCGGCGCTTGGGCCGACAGCGCACCCACATGGCGGTGGCGCTCGACTCGGCTCTACCGGGCTGTGGCAACGCTTGGCTCGGCGCACCCCCTGCCCTAGCGGCAACTTGTGGCTGACCGCATTTGGACGGGAGGGCGAGGAGGCATGCGGTCGAGCAAGCGCAACGACGCATGTGTGAGCAAGCATCTCAACATGAAGGCACATGGTGAGGCTAGGAGTACATCCGTGCCTGATGCTTTTCGTCGTAGAGAAGAGACAGATGAGAAAATAGGTACGATAGATAAGGTGGAAATAGATAATTGGAAAAGTAAAATTTTGAATTTGGGTGTTATCAACTTGGGTGGCCGGATCAAAGCCGCTCCTAAAAAAAACTAAAACAACAACAATGTCTAAAGATGTAATTAACTGTTGGTGCTTGATGTCGTCAAATTCGTAGCCATACACAAATTCACACAAATTTAACTTGTTCTGTACAAGTAAGGTGTACTCCCGTTGCAACGCAAGGCCATATTTCCTATATAACCGACGAATACTGAACAAAAAGCATGCTCCAGTAACGTGAACATTGGGATCTCGTATAGAAACATATATAATCGCACTGTCACCGAAAAAAAGGGCAAAAAAAGGATTTTGTTTCTTTGGGAGAATTATATGTGCTAGATTCACCATTTGTCAAAGGGCTCCAGTTATGTGTGAATTTGAATGCTTAATATTAATCGACGTATAAAAAAACAAAATCCTGTATTTTGTTTTTTTCGTCCAGGGGTAAAACGATCTTTTTATCCCCTCACTTAACACCGTTAAGCATCAAAACCTGACGGAGAGTCATAGAGCCAACCAAAACTTTTTCTAGGGCCATAGAAATAAGTTTTTAAAAAATAAGGCCATGTATCTAAACTGTATTTTTTTCCATGGCCATTTACTCAATTCTCTCAACAATTTATTTTAAAACAAATACAACTGTGCAATCTGAATTTAATTATAATACTATCAGCTTATGAGCTGCGCCTTTTTTAAAAAATAAAATTTCAAAAAAAGCCTATGACAAATGATGACATCATCATGCTTGTTTTTTATTTTCTCGTGAGTTGCTCTGCTATACATGCCTAATAAAGCCCAATGTCGGAACTTTTGCTAAAAAAATAAAAGCCCAATGTCAGCAAATTTACTCAGGCTATGAAAATCCCAATCCCAAATATCTGGCGGATCGGTGACAAGGCCTCATTAATTAGACGGTGTGTTGGGCTGTGGCCCGAGAACGCCAGCGGCCGTGGCCCGGAGCGGGCATTTCGAGTGTGTTTGGTCAATCAGAGCCTGACTAGCAAATCTAGCCTGGGCAGCCCAGGCCTGGCTCTAGGGAGCCAAGCAGTGTGTTTGGTTCAGTGCAAACATAAGCCTGGCTTAGTCAAGTTTTTGTTTGGTTTGGCGTATTCTTTGGTTAGAATCACCTGGTCTGAACTTTGGTGAGTTTACCTCCTTAGAATCAATTCATCGAAATGGTGGTGGGCGCCGGCAACCACCTCGAAACACCTGCTCCGGCTCCACCTTGAAGCACCTGCGCGCCGGCTCCACCAGAGATCTCTACCCGAGAAGGCTTCCTTCGCCACGGGATTCAGCTGCTGAAGGTCGGCGGTCGCGGCCGGAAGTAGGGGTGGGGCATAGGGAGGGACTCCGGCCAGTCAAATCCGGTTGGGACATGCTGCTGGTGATCGGCGGCACGCGTGGACATGGGCAAGTCGACGAGGAAGTCAAGAAGGAGGTCGGGGGAGGCCGACATCCCGGAGCTGCGGACTATGCCCGGCTAGGGCAGTTGTACCATCGCGAGCGCGCTGCTGCTGCCACCGGCCGCAGGCACGTCCACGGACACCGTCATCGTCGCCACGCAGTCCGCGTACTAGCGCAAGCGCTTTCGCTGCTGCGCCGCCCGACGCGGCGCGTCCACGGACACCGTCGTCATCGCCACATAGTCCGCGTACCAGTGACACCCCACCACACCTAGCTGGAGTGTGCCTAGATCCGGCGCCTCGATGGAATGACAGACAGTGCAGCACCTGGGCCTGTGCCACTCCGGCGGCCGCCGTGGCGCGTCGACCCGCCCTATGCAACTGCACGCCGCCGTTTTCCGCTCCTCCTAGGCCATCGTCGCTGTGGCTCTCGACACCCACATCGTTGGTGTGTTCTCTCTTACGCCGCTTCAAGCCTTCAACTCGGGCCGTGCTGGGTGGCAGGGGGTTCGTGTCGGCCTCGGTGGGGTTGCTCGCCCGGCGGGAGGAGAAGGCCGGTGCGGAGCAGTCCGACGCGTGAAGGAAGGTGAAGCCGGTGCAGAGGTGAGGATACGGGAGGTGCTACGAAGCTAGCCACGGGCTCCGGCTAGCCAGGCTCCAGAAAAATGACCAGGGGGCTCGTTTTCTGGGGGCCTGGCTAAGGGGTGGTCGGTGGCCCGGCCTGACCTGGCTAATGGGCTAGCCAAGGGCAACCAAACACACCCTTCCTATCTACGGGTTAACCTCTGGTAGGCGGTAGCCAAGGCGTAGGGCGGCCGCCGGCTGTCGGGGTGGCGCAGGGTCGGAGTGGCTGGTGGCTCGATGTGGGAGTGAAGTTGCAGATGACCATCTCGAGCAAAAACGCAGGTGGGGATTGCTGTGGGCAGTGTCAGCCAGGTGCGTCGGGCGTCCTTGCGAACACCGGCGTCGGCAACCGAAGCAGAGGAGGGGGGAAAAGGGACCTCCAAGTTGAACAGCCACGTTCGTCTAATCAATGTCTTGCATTCCTGCTAGGGGCGCCCCTACATTTTTGGCTAATGATGAACCTTGTGTTGTGAGTCTTGTGACTAAGGGGATCTGAATCGAGCTACTGAGACTGTAGAAATCATAGCGAGAGCTCATGGCGTATCAAATGTAAGTGCTCTCGGTTGTTGTTGTTTTTTTATGTATCTACGCTTTTTTAAAAAAATAATGACAGGAGCTCTACCTCTCAATTAAGATGGTAGAAAAATATATACAAAAAGGTAGCCGAACATAGTGCAAGCGCACACGAACTAACCCACCCACACGACGGGGAAGAGCACACAACTAGCACGAGTCATCGTTGCGAAGCTTGATTGCAAAGCAACTAGCAGCTCCGACTTCCCATGACAGACCCCCCGGACAAGCCAAACAAAAACAAGCAGACCGCCTGAAGCGAAAGTCCACAACTGGTCATCGTTGCCCAGCTCAGCTGAAGAGCAGCTCCGACTTCCAATCATTAAACCTCTGCCCCTCCCCGGCTCTTGCCCGACTTGAAGCGAGGCCAACCGCACAACGGAAGGGGGTTCGCAATGCTTCATCGTTCTTTGAGCCACGCCCCACAGCGCGCAGCAGCTCCGACTTCGCGCCACAATCCCCCACCACACGCCTACGCGCGGACACCGAAGATGAAGAGCATCAAACCAAGGATGAAGTCGTGGCCTGGACGAAAGAAGCGACACCTTCAGGAAGGGGATGGCGTTGGAAACGCCACCGCCGCTCGTCCAAGATGGAAAGGGCTTTCGCCCAAGGAGATTGGAGGAGCACGACGCCCTCAACAGGAAAAACGATGCCCTAAGCGCCGCCGTTGTCAAGGCTTTTTCGCCCAAGAGATCCCCGCACAACGTCCAGCCAAGACCTAGGACAAAGCTGCTGTTGTCGCCGACGCCGCTGCTCGCGTCCCACGAACCCCACACCGGAGGGGCATCGACGCGCCCGGCTACCGCCACAGCCGCTAGCTGCGTCGACCGCCACCCCCTCGGTCAGCCCCATGGAACCGAGCCTCGTCTTCCCAGCGCGCCCACCACCGCCCGCGCGTCGAAGCCGCGGATCGCCCTCGGCGTCGGCTGGCACCGCGCCAGCGTAACCAGCCACGTCCGGCCAAGACCTAGGACAAAGCTGCTGTTGTTGTCGACGCCGCTGCTCCGGCGTCCCATAGAACCCCATCCGGAGGGCATCGACGCCAGCCACCGGCGCTTGCGCGACGAAGGCTGCGTCGACCGCCACCCTCCGGTCGAGCCCCATGGAACCAAGCCTCGTCTTTCCGCGCGTGTCCCACCGCCCGCCACGTCGAAGCGCAGTCGCCCTCGGCGTCGGCACCCGCACCCGCGGCCAGTGTAACCCAGCCACAACCGCCGTCGTTAGCCACGAGCACCCCACCACTTTGTGGGTGCCGCCGCAGCCCAGAGACCATGGGTCCCGACGGGATCCCCGCCCCCGCCAGCGCGCCGCCCCACCATGGTCGGCACCACCGGGGCCGCCCCGACTAGGGCGCCGGTTCCATTCGCCGGAGCCCCAGATCCGGCCGCCCGAGGCTCGGGGCGAGCCCGATCCGGCCCGGTGGCGCCACCAAGCAAGGAGGAAGGGAGACAGGGAGGGAGAAGAGGAGCCCCCGCCGCCGTCACCCCCGCTCTCGCATGGATCCCACGGCCGGCGTCGCCACGGTGGAAGGCGCAGGCAGCCAGGGCGAGCTCCACGCCGGCTGCGGAAGCGCCACCTCCCTAGACCACGCCGCCCGCGCCACCACACCGCCCGGAGAGGGAACGGAGCCCCGCCACCACCATCTTGGCAGGCAGCCGGCGGCCTTGCCGGGCGGCGCTCTCCGGCGGAGCGGGGGAGAGAGAGGAAGGGGAGTGGAGGCGCGCGGCAAGGGCGGCTAGGGTTCCGCCCCGAGCCGCCCGCGTGGGGGCGCGGCAGGGGGAGCGGGTCGGGTGTCGCCTTTGTATGCCGATGAGTCTTTATGTATCTATGCTGATCACTGGCTCCCTCCTGGCCCTCTTTTCCCACTCGATAAGGCCTGTGCAGAGTATTTTCCAAAATGGGTTTGATTTGTGCTTCCGGCCTCGACTTACCAATGGTGCTAGCAAAATACAGCTCGGCAGGACAGTCTTCTTGCTTGCAGGGGATCCAGCTTGATTATGGTCCAGACGTGAGGATAACTATTGTATGCTTGAACTACAGTAAAAATGTTGAGTAAGGCTGGTTCTAAAACCCGCCTAATGTTTTTAGACAGGTTCTAAAACCTGCCTTCCAAATAGGCTGGGCTTGTGATGGAGGCTAAATAAAGATCAGAGTTGAGTAAGGCATGCCTGATCATGAACAAATTGCTAGCCACAGGTCACGGGATAATACTACATATCAGCACTGACTTGAGCATAGACCCTATGGCGGCCCCGTCTTAATTTGCCTCTGGCCACCGCTTTTCTTCCAATTCTAGCGAATCACGAAGACTAGCTCCCCGCCCGACCTAGACCCGCTACATACACCACTGCCAATGCTCCGAACGTGATAATACTACAATAGGTTGTATAAATGTATACATAATACATCCTTTTTCTATCAGACCATTGTGAAAGTAAACCACAGTAATATATATACCAATTGGATCATCATCATGGCCAGCAAAAAACGATAAAGAGATCATCAATACTCTTTCACAGGATTGCCAATACTATCCAAAACTGGGCTATGATCTGTCCGGAGGAGAAGAGATCGTCACTAATACTGAAAGCAAAAATGTTGAAGCTAGAAGCTATGCAAGTATTGTGGCTGGTGTGACAAGGTCTGAAGTTGAAGCAAGTCTGTCAAGGGACGCTAGAGTAATGGTTCAAGCAAGGTGATGAAAAGGAAAACCTGACGTCTGAATACTGGAGGCTATTGTCGGGTGTCCAACAGTGGTGGTTCTCTCAAAGTACTCTTCAAGATGGGATAATGAAGCTTAGTCTCATCAATCAGTTCTAGTGGTGGCTCTTTAAGCTCCACAATAAAGTCTTGTAATAATCCGTTACTACTTGTTTCCGTTTCCTAGTCTTTCAAGGTAGTTGGTCAAACAGCAAGCAGGGTAATGTTTGTTTTCTGGGTTTAGAACTGATGAGGTGCAGATGGTATAACCATACTGCTAGTGCTAGCGCTGTAAACTGAATTTTGTCTGTTGACCCAGAGTTAATAGACGGGGGCATGTCCCTTTTACTCTAAAAAAAAACGATAAAGATCCATGAACGCTGATCAATCATCACCATTCTGCAAGAATATATGGTAGGCAATGTTGTAAACATGGCATAGCGCAGTATAGCACTGCTATAGTATTTTTGAAGAAGGTGCCACTACGGGATATTGCATATATCACCGCTATGAGTCCAAGGCTTCACTCTGAGTGTGGTGATGGAGTATTTGATAGGGTAATGTGCGTCAGCGTCGGGTGACCATGGAGATTGCGGCCGTAGCCACCCCTAAACATTTTTTGAGAACACTTCGGGGGTGGAGAACTCATCCCCACCTGCTTGTATTTCACATATTCGGCAAAGCCGGTGGGTGAAATTGGTTGCCTTGTTACATAGTTCATTACATCAAGAGAGAGGGAGGGAGAGAGAGATTACAACATCACAGAACATAACAATAACACAATACAACACCAGGGGTAATCATAGACTAAGCTGAAAATTGCCAACCGATATTCGACTTGCGCCACCGCTGAACAACATGCTCGCCGGTTTCACCATGGCCCTTGTGCCCTGCACCGCTCCTCGTAGCTACGCCGCTCCACTGTCCCCCACTCACCGAGGGCCAACACTGGAATGGGGACTAAGAGTGATGACGGACACGCAGATCCTAGTTCGCCGAACACGACGACCTCCCTTCAAGCTGATGGGGACATCCTCCGGTACATCCGGGCCCCACATATCGCCATCCAACGCTGTCCACGGGGAGGAAACCATGCAGGGGAATGGCAGCAGCGATGGGAAACTCCACCCGGAATATGATTTTCTGGCACCATCAAGGAGAGCGCCGACGGAGCAGAGGCGCCAGAGGAGGACACTCGTCAGAATGTCGGCAATGACCGACAACGAAGGTCAGTCTCACCCTTACACACCAAGGAAGGAAAGAGCAAGGAGGGGGAGTGGAGAGGATGGCGGAGAGCTCATAGTGGCGTCGGAGGCATAGGAGGTCGCAAGAACGACGCCTTCAACAAAGGAGGGAATCACACAAGACGCAACTCTGTCCGCTCGGATGGCGCGGGCGGAATCTCCAACGACGCCTCCGAGGAGGGGCATGACGCAAGAGCGCCATCGTCGTCGGGCCGATTTAGAGACGGAAAAGTCTTTCGCCCAGATTCTGTGCCAACCCGGCACGCCGGGCATGGCCAGCCGCCGCCACCAAAAGCAACAGGATACACAACGGAGAGTTCCATGACGCGCTGTCACGAGGAACAGAAGCTCGATGACGCCTCCAAGGAGGTGGATGACGCAGCTTGCACCCTCGTCGCCGGTCCGGACAGAGCCGGACAGGGTTTTCACCCCGCTTTGCGTACAGAGGAACTAGCTCTCCGCTATGCATCAGTTTCGCTGCAAATCTTGAGATCGAGATGGGGGAGGAAGAGGGGACCTGCAAAAACACTGCCGGAATAACAGGAAATAATCACACAGGAAACTGGAAGCTGGTAAATTATATGTATAATGCAACACAGGCCTATAAATTTTTAAAAGCCAAGCCAAACAGTAAGCTGCAAATTATTGTTCATGTATATGACGAAACAACCCTAACAAGCAATCCAGAACCCTAGTAACAAGTATATTATAGTAGTAGTAGCCAATAACTACAATAACAGTTGTAGATCCATGACAAGTCTAAGATCCATGTAATAGACGAGGCGACGAGGTATAGGTCTCTAGGCGGCAAGGAAGTTCTGGATGTTCGGTTGCAGTCGATTCATGACGGCCTCCCATCCAGCTTGGGTAGGGTTCTCGTTGTCCCAGTAGAAGGAGGTGTCGGGTTAGCGCAGATGGTGTACTGAACTCTGCCGTTGCCGTCGATCTGGCCACAGTATGCGTGGTGGTCGGAGGTGTCACAGCAAGGCGTGGAGCCTGCATATATGCCAACAAAACATCATTCACATGCCATGTTTTAGACTTGATGATGCATAGTAGATCGATGTTGCTACAGTGTATACTACATAACTTGCATTGAATTGAAGCATCTAGCATAGAACACACGAATGAACGACATACGTACCCGACATGGATCTGGCAAGGCTGTTGAAGGCGTTGTAGAGGTCGAGGACGAGGACGTCTTGCAGACATCCAGCTTGTGCCTGAGACGCAGTCGTGGCCGTTGGAGACTGAGAGAAGTGCGACTGAATTCTCTAGCTGCTCGTCGTCGACAGATCCACGGTCCACAAATTGACCAAACTGGCTGATCTGCTCGCGCAGCGACAGCTCCTCCTTCGCCACCACATGCAGCGTGTTAAGCACACCATGAGGATGCTGTATGCCGGTATAAATCGCACACACGGCATGAACTGACATCAAACTGAGTTTGTTTCAGGTTGGTGGGACAGATGGCTTTGATGTTTGTTTTTCTCCAATATTTCAAAACATCCAGTTAGTCTCGCTGCAAACTGGGATGCATGTGTGGGTTTGAGATTTGGCAAATGCATATATATCACAGTGGACGTACTAAAAGGTGTTGCGCTCATACTACACAGTCAAGCTAACGGAAGACGATGACAAATGGCTAAAGAAGTGAAGATGATGAGGTGCTTATCTGAGTGGATATATATATATATAGCCAAGATATGGTAAAGCACGCATATTTCGTTCTCACTCACCTGACAGGGGTATACGACACATGATCTCTCTACCCTTGGAAGTAGTTGATAAATGATCACCAACACTTACCATACTTCCTATATTTTCCAAAGCATTTTTATTTACTTGGTATCCTCGAAAAACATATAGAACACATGGAACTGTCATGCAAAACTGCTTGTTTCCGCATAAAACAGTTGTTTCAATAGTTTTCTCTAAAAAACAGTTGTTCAATAGTCGTTGTCACGAAGCTTACCTGATATCAATTTTTTCAAAAGTTAAGCTCAAAAAAAAAATTCAAAAGTTGTCTGATGGTTTATTAATAATCACATAAAACAACTATTCAATTGTGAGTAAATATAGAATGATATCTCTTGTATTAACATTTAGTACGTAATCATATATTAATTATTTTAGCCACTAAATGATCTCAAATAAGATAAAATAGTTTAAATATTTCCAAGCACTACAACTTTGGTTCGTGATGTGTCTCCATCCAAGAATGTTTAAAAATGAGTTAAATACACTGGCGGTATTGTGCCATAAATTAGGTCCACAAACTCTAAAAACCGAAATTCACATCCCTAAACTTGTAGCGTTGTGCCCGTTAGGTCCACGAACCCAAAGGCCGAAATCCACCAGGTCCACACCGCCCGAAAGTGGTGACTAGGATATGGTCCTACTGCACCACTTGACAAGTTCAAGGGGGCGGTTTTCAAGTTTGAGAGTTCGGGGACCTAAGTGGCTCAACGCTATAAGTTTAGGGGCCGGGAGTGACTTTTGGTTTTGAGACTTTGTGGACCTGAGTGGCACAATGTTGTAATTTTAATGGCTGCCGGTGTATTTAACTCTTTAAAAGATATCAAAACATTGAATAAATGATTTGTCCAACTTTGCAATCAGTTTGATATTTTTTTTTGTGTAACTAATTGGCACATAGCGCACTCACTACTGGAGCTCGGTTCCCATTTTGCACTGGACAAATGCTAAATTGAGCTGCAGCTGCCATATGTCTCAACAGTAAAATTGAATATAGATTAAAATGCATAATTTTGAAGCCATGAGAACACGAATTGGCAGATATAAAGCATCTCTAAGAGTTTGCCAAATTAGCTTGGTATCCTTGATTTTTTTTTGCCAAAACTACTGAACCTTGTGTCCAATAATTTAGCAAAGCACTTGGCATATTTTGGCAAGTTGGCATCATAGTCCTTCGCGGGAAAAAACTTGGGACTGCTGTGCACCCCCACTCTAGATTGCTGCCACGTGGTCATGCTCGCGATTGGATGGTTTGTTGTGTTGTTGCAAAAAAAAAAAAAAAAAACATACAAAAACATGCTAAAAATAGGCAGTGAATTAATCCCGCTACATGCAAGGAAACAACCTCATCCGCTACAGAACCATCCGATTGCGTGGATGGCCACATGGCAGCAATCTACAGAGGGGGTGCACAGTAGCTTGGGTGAGCCAGGCTCACCCAATAGCTTGGGTCACCCAAGGTTTTTCCCCTTGGAGCACGATCGGCGTTTTTAGCGCTGGTCTGCCTTCTTCCAAGTCCTTGCCAAAGGCCAGTTGTCGTCCAAGGCGACGATCGTCGCCGGCAGCCTGCTACAACAACAGTGGCGTCGTGCTCCCACACAAAGGAGATCAAGTCCAGCGTCCTCAAGCCCGAGATCATCATGTGATGTGTGATCCAGGAGGAAATCTGGGTGGGGAGAACCAAATACAAATCATAAAGACCCCTTGTATGATTGCACGGCTTGCTGGACCCAGATTTTCCAACTGCCGCCGGCGTTCTCTCAAGCGAATTCTGGCTCCTCCCAAGAATTCTGCTATATGCCGAGAGGAAGAGGAAAAGGGACCTCCAAATAGAAACTATGTTTGGTTCCTGATGTAAAATGCATAGGCACATAGATTTACATATACAGGCTCGGATAATATCTGAAAAATCCAGTGTTCACTTTGCAAAAATGTTTTACTTTTGTCTTTTCTGTTTATTGTTTTTAGGAAGTGAATTATATCAAACTATTGGAAAGGGGCTGATTTTTAACTTGTCATATACTTTTCTTGAATTGACAAATCACAAGATTTCTCAAGTTGATTTTGGTAAACTCTTAGAGATGCTATCACCGCTCAGCCAATTGCTGCCGCTAATTTCTTATCCAATTCTGGCAAACAACAATGACTAGCTCCCCGCCCCACGTATATCCGCCAGATCCACCATTGGCAAAGCTCCAAAACCACCTAGCCTGCCTGGAGAAGAAAGATGGGGAGGCCAGATTTGGAGAAAAAGGACAGATTCCTCCAATCACTCGAGGTATATAGCTTTCTAAAATAAAGAGGGCACACATTATACCAACGACACGTTAGGCCACAGCGGGTGCATCAAAGCACGCTAACGTGTCTTGTAAATAAGACTAGTTTATATACGTAGTATCAATGTAATAATATTTATAACAATAAAAGATCCATGAACGCTCATCGATCATCACACAGAATCCTCGTCACGGCATCCATTCTGCAAGTATATATGGTAGGCTATATGTTGTAAACAAGGCATAGACTATAGCACTGCTATAGTATTTTTGAACAAGGTGACACTAAGGGATATTGCATATATCACCGCTATGAGTTCCAAGGCTTCACTCTGAGTTCCAAACCTTCTGCGGAGGTGTGGGGATGGAGTATTTGGGTCAGGTGCGTCAGGGTGACCATGGAGGTTGAGGCCGTAGCCACCCCCTTAACCTTTAACACTGCCGAGCACAGTACAGCACTAGTACGAAGGGAGAACGTGGCAACCGACTGACACAACACTGATGGTGCAGGAATAATAGGAAACAATCACACAGGAAACTGGAAGCTGGTAAATTATTCATGTATAATGCAACACACGCCTATAATATAATAAATTTTAAAAAGCCAAGCCTAACAGGAAGCTGCAAAATACTGTTCATGTATATAGCTAAACCAACCCTAACAAACAATCCAGTATAATATAGTAGTAGTAGCAAATAACTAACTAACTAACTAACTAACAATAATAGTAGATCCATGACAACCCTATAGTAGTAGATGATCAAGTAATAGACGCGGCGACGAGGCCTAGTTCTCTAGGCCTCGAGGAAGTTTTGGATGTTTGGTTGCAGTCGATCCATGACGGCCTCCCATCCAGCTTGGGTAGGGTTCTCGTTGTCCCAGTAGAAGGAGGTGTCCGGGTTGGCGCAGATGGTGTACTGAGCTCTGCCGTTGCCATCGATCTGGCCACAGTATGCGTGGTGGTCGGAGGTGTCACAGCATGGCGTGGAGCCTGCCAACAAAACAACATGCCCATGTCATGTTTTAGACTTGATGATGTATAGTAGATCAATCTTGCTAGAGACTAGTGTTTACATAACTTGCATTCAGATTGAAGTTTCTAGCGTAGAACGACACACAGAATGAACGACATGCGTACCCGACATGGATCTGGCAAGGCTGTTGAAGGCGTTGTAGAGGTCGAGGACGAGGACGTCTTGCAGACCATCCAGCTTGTGCCTGAGACGCGTGTTGTGGTTGGTGGCGAGCGTGTTGCCGTCGCCATCACATTGCGCGTAGCCGACGGACTGCCTGGCGCGCCACGGCGAGCAGCCGAGCGGGGGCATGGAGTTTACGAGCACCTTGGACACACCCATGGCCTGGAGCCTTTTCACGCCCTCGACGATGCCCGCTGTCACGTCGTCGATGTAGGCGTCGAGCTGCAAATGCATTCCATGTCGTCCATGGTCATGGTCATGATCAAGCACAAACAGATCGGTTATCATCTATATAGGCTAAGAGTACATCTATTTCCGTTATGCATACCTGGCGTTCGCTGGTGCTGTCGCTGACGTGCGAGTAGTCATGGCCGTTGGAGACTGAAAGAAGCGCGACTGAATTCTCTAGCTGGTCGTCGTCGACAGATCCGCGGTCCACAAATTGACCAAACTGGCTGATCTGCTCGCGCAGCGACAGGCTCCTCCTCCTGCTGCCCATTCATGACGCCTGAGAAGGGCACAGCGAAGTTGATGCCATTCTCAACGTCAGCCCTTGGTATGGTGCTGAACACCGGAGGGACTCATCCATCCCGAGCATCTTTGCTGCAAACAAGAAAACCAATCCATCCAACATCCATCAGTCTACTTCAGTACCCATGGCCAATATAATCTACGTCAGTACGCATGGCAGATTGATGCAATCATACGTGATAAACGTGTGTGTACGTACCCAGGAAATCTGATTGCACTAGACCGTCCGAGAGGCGGCCGGTTGCTTGGCTGGCATGGGGCGAGTCAGAGCTTCCGTAGGGGTAGTACCACCCACGCGAGGCTTTGCTCCTTCCTGACGATTTCGGGACGTTGCCGACATCGACGAAGGAGTCGCCGAAGATGAAGAGCGTGTAGTCCTTCCGCCGTTGTTCGCGGTGGCGCCGGCACTCCACGGTGCGGCTACCTGCGCATGCATGCATATGTGGATTAATCAAGATCAGAGACGACGACAGCTCTCCAATCTAAATCAAGGAAAACCATGCACTCACCGTTGAGGACGAGAAAGCACACAACCAAAAGAAGAATTCTCCTCATGGTTGAGGAAGGCTGTTCAGATGCGTTTGCAAGAGAGGAAGCCGTTTGTTCAGATGTGTTAGCTAGGGTGGGCGCCGATATCCCCATGCGCATTGCCTTTGTATATATATACACATTGCTGGGAGTCTTAACGTCCACGGATTGTTGCAAAAAGGTGACGCCCAACAACAATGACATATTATGGGGAAAAAAAATAAAAGGAGTCCACAGTCCAACTAATGAAATCCTCGATCAAAATCTAAGTACGTAGTTTGTCATCCAACGATATGTCTATAGTATATGCCTATCTTTTATATAACTGTCTTTATTCGTATCACAACAAATATATCCAAGCTATCCGAATATGTCAGCACAAAGCTCCAAGTTGTTTGCATATACCAGTGCAATGCTTAATGATAGGTCTCACACAGGAAAAAAAATCAAGCTAGGTATCAGTCATACTCATCAGCGAATAAATCACTTTTTGACACGACGAAAAACTAACTCCTAATAAATTAATATATTACATTAGAATTACGAATTCTATATTTTTATGGATCCACAAATGAAGTCAACTTTAGTAAATACTAAAGTTATGATATATCATTATTGTATTTAATTTGGATAAAGAATTGATAGAACAATGTGGTATTAGGCATGTCATAGTTATCATAAGAGAAAGTATAGCTTTATAATATTAAAGAAAAAAATAAAAATAGATATGTATAAATTCATATTTCCTCATTAATGTGCTCGTTCATTTGTGATTGCAGCCGAAATCACACAACAGATTAACATGTGTAATGGACCTAGCAAGGTAGAGCAAATATATCAAGCCTTTTGATAGTATTTTCTCCCGTTGCAACACACGAGCATGTTTGCTAGTCGATCTAATAATTGATAGATTTCTTTCCAACTATCTTCCTTGTCTATCTATGTCTATCTATCTATTCTAAGAGACAAATATAATTTCATATATAGCTGACGATTCACTACTATAGATTCGCACCGCCGACATCACTACCGGAATACGATTCACCAACAAAGATGACCAGTTCAGCGTGGAAAAATCAGAAAATCAATGGACTCGACCAATACCGATAGTGTTGCATTTCAGAATAACAATTGTCCCAATGAAGAAAAGCCCGACACCAAGTAGATATGGACCAAATACTAACATGGGCCAACTTCTCATCGCACCGCAGGCCCACCAATCGAAACTGGACCCAACCGAGCCCGACTTTGGCGGCCGCGCCAAAGAAGCGCGCCAAGCCCGGCACCGCCCGGCCAAGCTTCGGCGTGGCGGTTCCATCAATGCTAAGGAGGGTCGTGGCGCTACATTATGGTCCGGCTCGGTGCATCTGGACACCGGGGGAGGTCGGTTTGGTGGCAATCTTGCACTTTGCCCCCTTCTCCCGCTTGTATAAGTAGCCTGCTCCTCCCCTCCTCTCAACACACCACACGTGGAGCTTCTACTTCACTCTCCACTCTCTACCTCACTCTCATACCTCTCTCTCTCTCTCTCTCTCTCTCTCTCTCTCTCCTTTTAGTCTTTGGAGTTGTAGAGCTACAAAGGAGGGCTTGTCTCCTAAGAAGAGTGCTACTTGGCAATACATCTCTAATGGAGAATTCTTCTTACTTCAAGGTCTCATTCTTTTTCATAGTCTTACATCTAATTTAGAGTATAGTCTTGAGCATGTTATAAGTCGCTGAGGAAGAGTGTGTACTCCTTATGCCACTGTTCGCGGTGTTGCCGGCACTCCACATGACGAGGACCTGTATTTAATTGCCGAGACCATCAAAGACAACGACGACACTGACTATCCCTCAACAATATATAACGACAAGCACTATATATACTCACCGTCGATGGGGAGGAGGAAACAACACATCAACGCGACCCAAAGCTTCATCATGGTCGTTGAAGAAGGGAGAACGAAGGAATGTTGTTGTTTGGCGATGGTGTTTGGGCTGCGGTGCAGTTGATATGATCCACCGTGGTTTCCTTCGTTCATATATATAGCCCGGACACGCCCGCACCATAGGAATCGTCACCTCCGGACTCTAGGTATAAAGCAATTGACCAAACGTTTGTATGTATGCAACCTGGACTCTTCCAAATTAGAAGCGGCGTCCTGTGTGTGCTCCTAGGAAGGTAGGCGGCGGACGCATGTGCGATTCGTTGATTCAAGAGGCAAAAGGTGAGAGTCCGTCGATCACGCACATCGCTCCGAGTTGTATCAACTCCAAGTTCCGTTGTGTCATTATGTAGGCCCTCCAGGGACAAATGTATACGAGTTTCAATTTCAAATCTTGTTTTACGAGGAGTCTTACATCTTACATGTAATATCTTGAACAACGCAAGGCTCATATGACCCGACATCTAGATCAAACAGTTGTTACCATGGGAGGGTAAGATCTTGGATGACAGAGGCCGGGTTCACATAAGAGTTTGCCAAGGTCGAATGGTAAACAAAGAGGGAAGCCCCTCTAAAAAAGATTCATTAATTCTTTTTGTCACTTGTGTTCTGCCCTGAAACCCATGGAGACACCACTCACATCAATAACGGGTTCCGCCGACAAGGAGACCATAACGGGTGGAATAACCCGTCGCACCCACAAGGAGGTAATTTAGTTCTCAACTCAATTTACAATTCAAATCTTCTCTCCTCGAAAGACTTGGTCTTAGATCAAGCAAAAATAATTGAAGATCTTTCGAAGAAGTTAACCGAGTGTAAATTGGTTGTTTGAAGCTGTAAACGACTTCAGATTAAAAAATTAGTGCGGTCCATTTGTAATTTTATCTGAATATATCCATGTGTCATCTAGTTTTGAAGGATTAATTGACACGAATTCAATTGTGTAATCGGAATTAAATTTAAGCTTATGGTTTTTTGAGTTATAACATTTTTTTGTTACTAAAAATAATGGGACTCACCGTCTATTTTCTCACCTCCCACTCCTTTCTCTCAGGCACGCTGCAGCAGCGTTTGCATGCACCGTCCGTCGCGCCGCATGCATTGGCACGACACGGCGGGCCCCATGCTCAACCACGCCCGGCACCGCCACCCGCCACCGTGGATGCAACGGTCGCGCCACCGCATGTGGCGCGACATGTGTAAAAAATCACGCTCACCGGGACTGGTGCGACCAAAAAGGGATATGTGATACAAATAATTTCAAATTTGGGACGGATTTCAATTTTTTTAAAAAGGCGAAATTTCACAAAAAATCCCATGGATCACTGATTTTTCATTGTTCTTTGAATCGAGTGAATTTGGTGGCTGCTCACTCGAGTGACCAAAACTGCCAAATTACTCGAATGCATTATGTGTGTGCGTGCGTGCTCTATCTAGACATCAACCAAAGCAAAAGATAATAAGCTTACTTAGATTGGTGTCTATCCAAGCAAGGAGTTTCTGTTGCCATGCATGGGAATAATCTCGGTAGTTCCGCGATCCGTCGTTTGAAAGGACGGAGCCGGATTTTTCTTTGTTTTCCTTGATAATTTAATTATTTTATTAATTATTCTATTTTATTTTATTATTAAGTCAAGCACGGTGATTCATTCATTCACTTTTGGTACATTATGAATGTTCAGGTGTAAACCATTTTCAACGTGTAATTTGTGGTACACAAGGTTATAACTCTATTTATTTTACACTTGGAAAATGTTGTTTGGGTAAAAATCCTCCGTCTGCAAGACTGCATATGCTACGTGGGCTTATATCCATGAACGCTGATCAATCATCACAGAACCACGTCACGGCATCCGTTCTGCAAGTACATATGGTAGGCAATGTTGTAAACAGGGCATAGCTAGCAGTATATATCACTGCTATAGTATTTTTTCAACAAGGTGCCACTAAGGGATATTGCATATATCACAGCTATGAGCACTATTATATAGGTATTATTAGTGGCACTAAACGCTTTAAAGGTGACGACATAATGTAGCGACGTTAAATGTGTCCGGCCCATCTACCAAGAAATGAGTCCCAGCAAAATTCTCATTAGCCCATCTACACGGTGTTCAGAAAACGTAGCTAGTGACATCGGGTCTTCCAAGGCCTCACTCTGAGTTGTAAACCTATTGGGGCGGTGCGGTAGTGGGCGAAGCAACCTTTGACATCGGGTCCGCTGACCCCGACGACTTGGCACCCGCCCGCGTCACGTCCTCCGACTAAAAAAACGTTTGACCCGGTGGCACACAGACAGTCCAGCCTTGTTGTAAAGCAAATACGCAGGCCACAAGGGTCGAGAGCATGGGACAGGCCCATTAGGCAACAGCTTGTAGCCTGACTGCCTCAATCGATATACGATAAATTGGGTGGATACAAGAAGCAGTAACCTCGACACTCCGACCGCCGCCAAGAGCTCGCTGCCGACGCCGCTACGGCTCGATTTCAGTTACGTGTTTGAGTTCGCGTTCTCCCTTCGTTCGCAGGCAATACAAAGAGGAGCCGCAGAGCAATCCTCGTTGCCCGTTGGACATGGGCGGCAAAAACGGAAATGAAAGCGATGTAAAGAAAGCCCAGCTACGTTGAACTCGGGCTCGGCGACATCACACCCAATCCGGCCCACTCACCCTTGGGTTGTGTTTAACCTTCCTCTTCCCGCCATTCCGTCCCTCAGCATCATCATCATCATTGCGATCATCAGATGAGTTTGCTGGCTTCTTACCATGACTTGTGACATTCCCCCTCCCTCGAAACACGGATTGACCCCAAGCCGGAGCTCGCGGAAACTGTTGGCGTAGTGTATCTTCATCTTCCCAAGTAGCAAGTTCTGGAGAGAGATCAGTCCACTGGACCAACACTTGCTGAACTGCTGTGTCATTGCGAAGATGGATGCGCTTGTCAAGGATATTCTCGGTGTACCGCAAGTGCAAAGTGACGGATCTGGCATATCACCACCGATCACCTAATTAGCGGGGACAAATCTTTTCAGCAATGAAACATGAAACACGTGGTGGATAAGTGAACCCTCGTGTAGTTGCAAAAGATATGCTACTTTGCATTAATCTTGCCAGTGATCTGATAGGGTCCAAAGTACCGAAAAAGACAGTTTGTTGCAAGATCCGTTTGCCGGTGAAGTTTGCACATACGGTTGTAGCTTGACATAGACCCAATCACCGACTAAAATTCTCGAAAAGAGCGTTTCTTGCCGGCTTGAGTTTTGATCTTTTCTCGGGCACGAAGAAGATGTTGTTTTACCGTATTTTGCATCAATTCATGGTCATGAAGCCAATCATCTAATTCGTGATGTCGAATTGCCCGGTGGTTCAATGCCAAGGTTGCGTGGATGATTGCCAAATAACACATAAAATGGTGTCTTGCCCGGAGATGAATGATATGATGTGTTGTACCGAATTAGGCTAAAGATAACCAAGATGACCACTTGTTGGGACAAGAATGGACAAAGCATCTCAAGTAAGTTTCTAAGCACTGATTCACCCTCTCGGTTTGACCATCTGACTATGGATGATAGGCACCACTTTTGTGCAGATCAGTACCAAAGAAGGTGAATAGTTCATTCCACAAATTGCATGTAAACACTCTATCTCTATCAGATGTGATAGACAAAGGTAGGCCATGAATTTTGAAGACATTATCCATCAAAGCAATAGCAACTTGTAAAGCAAAGAAATGGATGTTGTAGGGTCACAAAATGAGCATACTTAGAGAACCTATCAACCACAACTAGGATGCAAATCGTAGCCTTTTGATTTGGGAAGCCCTTCGATGAAATCCATAGTGATGCATTTCCAAGATTTATCAGTGCACGTGTAGTGGAGCAAGAAGTCCAGGGGATGCCACCCTTTCCTTTTTTGCTTGTTTACAGACTTTGTATTGAGCTACATCAGTCTTCACTGCTTGTTTCAGATGGGGCCATGCAAGCAATCTCTTAATTCTATGATAAGTGGCTTCGAAGCCTGAATGACCTCCAGTAGCAATATCATGAAATGCATTTAGGACTTGCTGTTGGATCACTGTAGCATTGCCAATCCAAATTTTGGACTTGTAATAAATGATACCCCTATGCAACACATAATTACGAGAAGGTGACTAAATGGCTAGTTCCTGCAGCCGGTTTGACATCGTCGATATTCTTGGTATGCTTTCTCGTAGTGATTGAGCCCAAGGTGGTGTGACTACAGAGACTGCAGAGAGCTCATACTGCTGGGCATGTGTTGTTCTTGACAAAGCATCAACTCCCCTGTTATCTTTGCCCTGTTTATAAACAATTTTGTATTGGAGACCCAGTAATTTAGTTAGTGCTTTGTGTTGCCAAGGTGTAGACAACCTTTGATCATCGAGATGAACCAAGCTTTTTTTATCAGTTTTGATAATGAACTCTGCATTCAACAAATAAGGTCTCCAATGGTCAACTACCATGAGAATTGCATAACATTCCTTCTCATATGTTGACAATCCCTGTGCTTTAGGTCCTAATGCTTCGCTGACATAAGCAATAGGATGTCCTTTATGTTACAATCTGCTCCAATCCCCTTGTCTGATGTATATGTTTCCAGCTCAAACACTTGGGAGAAATCAGGAAGTGCCAACACAGGTGTAGTCATCAAAGCTTGTTTCAAGGACTTGAAAGAATCATCTGTTTCACATGTCCAAACATATATCTATCCCTTTTTAAGAAGGTTGGTAAGAGGTCTATCCAAAGAAACCAAAATTCCTAACATATTTCCCGTACTATCTAGCCATCCCCAAGAAGCTTCTGAGGTCTTTGACATTACCAGGTGGTGGCCAATTTGCTATAATTTGAACTTTCATTGGGTCAGTTGAAACACCAGCTAGGCTAATCACATGCCCCAAGTAGTTCAACTCTTGCTTAGCAAATGAGCATTTAGATAGTTTGACATACAACTTGTTGTCTAACAATAACGAAAAACTTGCTCAATGTGCTTCAAATGATCTTGCCAATTAGAGCTATATATCATCACATCATCAATAAAAACAACCCCAAATTTTCTGAGTATGGTACCCAACACACCATTCTTAACCTCTTGGAAGGTAGGAGGGCCTCCAGTCACTCCATATGGTATAACTTTGTACTCAAAGTGTCCATTGTGTGTATGGAATGCTGTTTTGAACTCATCACCTTCATCCATTCTGATTTGATGAAAACCAGAGCATAGATCTAGTGATGTAAACCACTGGGCACCATGTAACTCATGAAGCAGTTCATCTATGACAGGGAGAGGATACGTGTTCTTGACTGTTAAAGCATTTAGACGTCACGTGGTCCACACAGAGCCGCTAATCTCCAGTTTTCTTCTTAACTAGCAAGACTGAGAAGAAAAAGGACTAGTGCTTGGTTTGATTAGTCCATTGGTCAACATTTCTTGAATTTGCTTCTCAATTTTATCTTTAAAATGGTTTATATTTGTATGGTCTCGGTCGAAATGGAGTGGCTCCCGGGACCAAAGGTAACCTGTGATCTCCACTCCTCCTTGGTGGTAAACCCGTATAGGTTGGAAGAGTTGTGAGTATTTATCCACCAAAGTTTGTATCTCAGTGGTAAAGAGTCATTGGCGATGAGAGAGACCGATCTAGTGAAGAAGTTTGAATTTCATGCAATCGTATGCGGTGCAATATTGAGTCCTGTTTCACCATTGCATCAAGTTGAGAAACAACAATGTCGTCTCATAACTACAACATTAGTGATGCCATGGATTCTGACCACTGTGCCTTCATGTTTGATTTCAAGCCACTTATCAACCCAATGGACATTCATAGGGCTAATGCTACCCAGCCAGTCCATACCAAGTACAACATCATATGATTCAAAGGGTAATATCTTAAAGGTTGTTCTGAAAGACACCCCTTGGATATACCGCAATTGATCAGTATTTTAGGGGTGCAGGTCAGAGTATTTCCATGGCTACTGTCACAGACACAGGGTTTGCTAATGGCCTTCTACCAGGTAACCGAGCTGCCATGGATTCACTCAGGAAGCAGTGTGTGCTACCAGAATCTTCCAACATGAAAGCTTCATGTTTGGAAATGAAACCCCTGAATCTAATAGTATCATGATTTTCTAGTCCATGCATAGCTTGCATTGATATATTCATCAGCTCATCATCAAAAGTATCAGACTCAGACTGAACAACAGCTAGTTCTGGGATATCAGGAGATAGAAATTCCCATACCTCTTCCATAACATGAAGAGAAACATTTTGGCAGGTGTGGCTAGGGTTCCACTTTTCCCCACATTTGAAACATAGGCCCTTAGCTCTTCTGTGTCTCTTAAGAGTGGCTAACTTATCTTCAGTAGACTTAGCAGCACTAGAGGATCCTGTTTTCTTGTCATCACCAGGATTGGGAGAATATCTTGGACTGAAACCAGAATGAGTTCCACTAGTTTTCCCTTAATCATTGGTGGGTCTTTTTGAATACCAAGGATCATTCTTCTAGTAACTTGGTGACATTCCCAATAGAGCCTCCTCCTACAAATTGGCCAAAGAACTCGTAGAGTCTAGGTCTTTGGGTTTATGCATCATGACAACAACATGAATTTCTTTCTTGAGACCATCTATAAACCTATTGGTGATCACTGTCATAATTAGGTTTGGGTCATGGCCTAAGAGTTGGTGTACTGACTGGATCACAAAACTAGGCAGTGTATTCATCAACAGTGGTTGTTTGGTTTAGATGAAAGAACCGGTCGATAAGGTGGTTATGCTCATCTTTGTCAAATTTGACACTAACAAAGATGACAAAACTCGAACCCGCTTCATAGCTAACAACTTAGACTCGTGGATCCGGTACCACAAACCAACTGATCCAGTGAGGTTCATGGTAGCATATTTGTCCCACATCGATGGTTCGACTTCATACACTCACAGTGTTTAATCCAGAGTTTAGGTTAGGAACCATCAAACTTAGGAAAAGGGAAATCGGGCATAGCAGGGTTATGATGCGGTTTAATAGGTTGATCACCACTAACGAATGGGGGATGCCAAGTATGGAACAGGTAGGAATTGTGTAGATCCATCGCACCTGAGAGCGGTTGGTGGCCTGGGCCTGGGGTGGTGGTGTACACCACCCCATGACCAGGTTCGCGATGGCCATGAGGCCTAGACGTCGCCACGGTTGGGGTCGACTCTAGCACGACGGAGTCCGACGTCTTCGATTGCGGAGGAAGCCGGTGGTCCTCTAGAGCCAATGGTGACACGAGGTGACCGGATTGGTTCCGCTTGGGGAATTGCTCAGAGCACCTTGTCGACCTTGGCGCCGAGTTCGCCGATGCCGGACTCGAGCTTGTGGACACAACCATCGACTTCGGGCCGCCACTTGTGGATCTTCGCCGCATCTCCTTCATGTCCGCCACGAACGACTTGAGTTCTTCGATGCCGTTGGAATTCTTCTCGAGGAGCCCCAGAATCTAGCCGAGCTTCTCCTCGCAGTGGCGGCGCCTTGGATCTCGGGTAAGATACTAGTGTGCCGCTAGGATTGATGAGCCTCTGATACCAGATGCAACCTGACTATCTCAATCGATATACGATAAATTGGGTGGATACAAGAAGTAGTAACCTCGATACTCCGGCCGCCACCAAGAGCTCGCCCGTCGACGCCGTGGGCTCGGTTTCGCCATTTGTTCAAGTTCGCGTTCTCCCTTTGTTCCCCGGCAATACAAAGAGAAGCACAGAGCAATCCTTGTCACCCGTTGGACATGGGCCGACAAAACAAAAATGAAAGCGATGTAAAGAAAGCCCGAATACGTTGAACTCCGGGCTTGAAGCGGCATCACGCCCAATCCGGCCCACTCACCCTTAGGTTGTGTTTAACCTTCCTCTTCCCGCCATTCCCGTCCTCAGCATCATCATCATCATCATCGCGAAATCGATGAGTTTGCAGGCTTCTTACCATGACTGGTGACACAGCTCAGTTCATTGATGTGCAGCAACATGGATGGCTAGTCTTTGCGCTCATCCATGCTTCCTCCCCTGTGGTCCAAGTCCATTCCATCCTCGTTTTGGACTCTCACCTCGTTTATATAGCGTGAGGAGGTTCTCATTTCCTCTATACCTAGATACGCTAGGCATGTGTTCTTATTATACTATTATAAACTATCCGGTCATCTACTGTTCGCTTAAACTTATTAGCCTGTCTTATCAACTATGATACAGTGTTTTACTCTCATAACGAAATGGCATCAACAGTCTTATCAGCCACAAAAACCATCTACCGAACATTCCCTGTGATTTCTCACAATTTACATTTGTTAATTTTATTGATAATAAGGATTATGTTATGTCTGTTATTTTATTATACTATTTTCACAAGCTATAGGTCATATTTGGCTCCCCATAAAATTAGGTCCGTGGCTCCTTATGTGAAGTAACTTCCCTGGTTGAGCTAAAGCTAAATTTATGATATATATTTAACAAAAGGCTCTCTAGTGACAATTTGTAATAATTTGTATGAGGTCTATGAGAAGAAGCCAATTTCTTTTCTTTTATTTTTGGCTCGGGTTCCACTATATAAAATCAACTCCTGTCTCTTCGATCGGGCTCATTACAAGGACCTATTTTTTAAGAGGCCCGTTTGATGTGTCACCTTACGATCGACGTTTTATCTTGGTTTCGCCACTGCGGTGCGGTGATGGAGTGTTTGCAAGCGTCAGGTGCGTCTGGTGACCATGGAGGTTCGTTACGGCCGTAGCCATTCCCTCCACCTTAGTGCAACAACACTGCCAAGCATAGTATAACACTGGTACGAAGGGAGAACGTGACAACCGACTGACACAACACTGATGGTGCAGGAATAATAGGAAACAATCACATAGGAAACTGGAAGCTAGTAAATTATTCATGTATAATGCAACACACGGCTATAAAATTTAAAAAGCCAAGCCGAACAGAAAGCTGCAAATTATTGTTCATATATATAGCGAACCAACCCTAATATGCAATCCAGAACCCTAGTAATATGTATAATATATAGTAGTAGTAGCTGCTAACTAACTAACTATAGTAGTAGATCCATGGCAACCCTATAGTAGTAGATGATCTAAGTAATAGACACGGTGACGAGGTATAGTTCTCTAGGCTTCGAGGAAGTTCTGGATGTTTGGTTGCAGTCGATCCATGACGGCCTCCCATCCAGCTTGGGTAGGGTTCTCATTGTCCCAGTAGAAGGAGGTGTCTGGGTTAGCGCAGATGGTGTACTGAGCTCTGCCGTTGCCGTCGATCTGGCCACAGTATGCGTTGTGGTCGGAGGTGTCACAGCATGGCGTGGAGCCTGCATGTATGCCAACAAAACAACATGCGCATGTCATGTTTTAGACTTGATGATGCATAGTAGATCAATCTTGCTACTAACTTGCATTCAGATTGAAGTTTCTAGCGTAGAACGACACACAGAATGAACGACATACGTACCCGACATGGATCTGGCAAGGCTGTTGAAGGCGTTGTAGAGGTCGAGGACGAGGACGTCTTGCAGACCATCCAGCTTGTGCCTGAGACGCGTGTTGTGGTTGGTGGCGAGCGTGTTGCCGTCGCCGTCACATTGCGCGTAGCCGACGAACTGCCTGGCGCTCCACGGCGAGCAGCCGAGTGGGGGCATGGAGTTCACGAGCACCTTGGACACACCCATGGTCTGGAGCCTTTTCACGCCATCGACGATGCCCGCTGTCACGTCGTCAATGTAGGCGTCGAGCTGCATATGCATTCCATGTCGTCCATGGTCATGGTCATGATCAAGCACAAACAGATCGGTTATCATCTATATAGGCTAAGAGTACATCGATCTATCTCCGTTATGCTTACTTGGCGTTCGCTGGTGCTGTCGCTGACGTGCGAGTAGTCATGGCCGTTGGAGACTGAAAGAAGCGCGACTGAATTCTCTAGCTGGTCGTCGTCGACAGATCCGCGGTCCACAAATTGACCAAACTGGCTGATCTGCTCGCGCAGCGACAGCTCCTCCTCCTGCTGCCCATTCATGACGCCCGAGAAGGGCACAGCGAAGTTGATGCCATTCTCAACGTCAGCCCTTGGTATGGTGCTGAACACCGGAGGGGACTCATCCATCCCGAGCATCTTTGCTGCAAACAAGAAAACCAATCCATCCAACATCCATCAGTCTACATCAGTACCCATGGCCAATATAATCTACTTCAGTACGCATGGCAGATTGATGCGATCATGCATACGTGATAAACGTGTGCGTACTTACCCAGGAAATCTGATTGCACTAGACCGTCCGAGAGGCGGCCGGTTGCTTGGCTGGCATGGGACGAGTCAGAGCTTCCGTAGGGGTAGTACCACCCACGCGAGGCTTTGCTCCTTCCTGACGATTTCGGGACGTTGCCGACATCGACGAAGGAGTCGCCGAAGATGAAGAGCGTGTAGTCCTTCCGCCGTTGTTCGCGGTGGCGCCGGCACTCCACGGTGCGGCTACCTGCGCATGCATGCATATGTGGATTAATCAAGATCAGAGACGACGACAGCTCTCCAATCTAAATCAAGGAAAACCATGCACTCACCGTTGAGGACGAGAAAGCACACAACCAAAAGAAGAATTCTCCTCATGGTTGAGGAAGGCTGTTCAGATGCGTTTGCAAGAGAGGAAGCCGTTTGTTCAGATGTGTTAGCTAGGGTGGGCGCCGATATCCCCATGCGCATTGCCTTTGTATATATATACACATTGCTGGCAGTCTTAACGTCCACGGATTGTTGCAAAAAAGGTGACGCCCAACAACAATGACATATTATGGGGAAAAAAAGAGTCCACAGTCCAACTAATCAAATCCTCGATCAAAATCTAAGTACGTAGTTTGTCATCCAACGATATGTCTATAGTATATACCTATCTTTTATATAACTGTCTTTATCCGTATCACAACAAATATATCCAAACTATCCGAATATGTCAGCACAAACCTCCAAGTTGTTTGCATATACCACTGCAATGCTTAATGAGAGGTCTCACGGGAAAAAAAAAAAATATCAAGCTAGGTATCAGTCATACTCATCAGCGAATAAATTATTTTTTTGACATGACGAAAACTAACTCCTAAGTAAGTTAAGATATTAGATTAGAATTACAAATTCTATATTTTTATGGATCCACAAATGAAGTCAACTTGAGTAAATACTAAAGTTATGATATACCATTATTGTATTTAATTTGGATATAGAATTGATAGAACAATGTGATATTAGGCATGTCATAGTTATCATAAGAGAAAGTATAGCTTTATAATATTGTAGGAAAAAAAAAATAGATATGTATAAATTCATATTTCCTCATTATTGTGCTCGTTCATTTGTGATTGCAGCAGAAATCACAACAACAGATTAACATGTGTAAAGGACCTAGCAAGGTAGAGCAAATATATCAAGCCTTTTGATAGTATTTTCTCCCCCGTTGCAACACACGAGCATGTTTGCTAGTCGATCTAATAATTGATAGATTTCTTTCCAACTATCTTCCTTGTCTATCTATGTCTATCTATCTATCTATCCTAAGAGATAAAGAAAGATATAATTTCACATATAGCTGATGATTCACTCCTATAGATTCGCACATCACCACCGCCGACATCGGTATTTGAATTCAGTCCACCAGCAGTGATGACCAGTTCAAGCACGGAAAAATCAGAAAATTTATGGACTCGACCAATACCGGCAGTGTAGATTTACATCACTACCGAAGTTGAATCGTTCCCGCTAGTGATCTTGATGGACACAGATCACCACGGGTTCGAATTAAGAACCGATAGCGATTTGAAGACAACAAACAATAAAACAAACGATAGAAAAATAAAATTGACACACATCAAAATAACAAATGACTGATTCATTGGAAGATAATATATAGTATCTTACAAATACATAAATGTACAAGACAATTTGATAAAAATAAAAAGAAACCGGCCTAGGCCGCCTTCTTGGCCATCTTGGCCGCCAGCCCGGGCGGCTTCTTGGCCTCCTCTTCCATCTCCTCCAGCTTGGCTGGTATCCCCTAAGTATGGATATCGCCCGTGAGTCGATTTGCATGGGGTAGAAGTTGACCTTCTCCACCAAGGGAAGATTCACTCTTTGCAGGTCAACTTCGTGAGCTAGGCTGTTGAGCTTGTTGAAGGCGGCATTGAGGCGCTCTTTGGTGAACTGCATCTCCTCCCGGTTGGCATCGATGTCGATCGTCAACGGCGCCCGTGACTCGGTTGCCCGTGAATGGGGTTATGGAAGAGAATTAGTGTTCGAGAGCAGAATCGGGGGGTGTATAAATAGTAACCAACCGTGGTGTTTCCCAAAAGACGGCTCCTTGGCACTCAAATGGTGATCGGCTATGCCGGACCAAGGCAACCAATCCCGAGCCCGGGGTTGATGCCCCATCGAGGCGAGATGCGCTTATAATTGTTCATTTTTGACCATTTTTTCATTGAATGATGCTCAAGTTTATATTCGAAATCGACTTTAAACGATATTTATTTTAACTACCATAGATATTAAAATACCAACTGTGTTGCTGGTATTTAATTATAATCGCCGTGAACCGGAAAGAAAACAAAATTTGAGACAAAGGGAACAACACACAATATTAATAAATATACATATATATAATATTTCATATATTGTTATAATATATATAAAACATAAAAACATAAAAAATACAAAATGTAATCAACATAGAAGCAACTCCTGATTAACAACAAAGTCATTAACTTATGCTCGAGGACGAGCAAAGGATAAGCTTGGGGGAGTTTGTTGACAGTCCGAACGACACATTTTTAACGTCCATATTCTAACAAAAAGAGGGGGTAAAACTATACACTTTTGCACACATATACATTTATTATTGACATAGTTCCACTTGTATTGGAGAAATAATTGTTTTACATATTTTATACACAATCAAGCGCAAAAAATACCAAAATGGTGTCTTCTGAGAATACGCATTTCAGAATAACACTTGTCCCAATGAAGAAAAGCCCAACACAAAGCAGATCTGGACCAAATACTAACGTGGGCCAACTTCTCATCGCACCACAGGTCCACCCGCCGGCCTGGACCCAACCGAGCCCGGCTGGCATGGTCGCGGCCAGCGGCGCTGCGCACCAAGCCTAGACGGCCCGGCCCAGCTTTGGCATGGCAGTTCCATCAACGCCGAGGAGGGCAGTGCACTACAATATGACCCGGCTCTGTGCATCTGGATGCCGGGGAGGTCGGTTTGGTGGCAATCTTGCATTTGCCCTCTCTCACACTTGTATAAGTAGCCTACTCCTCCCCTTCTCTGAACACACCACACATAGAGCTTCTACCTCACTCTCATACCTCTCTCGCACCCTCTCTCCTTTTAGTCTTTGGAGTAGTAGAGCTACAAAGGAGGGCTTGTCTCCTAAGAAGAGTGCTACTCACCGTTGAGGACGAGAAAGCACACAACCAAAAGAAGAATTCTCCTCATGGTTGAGGAAGGTTGTTCATATGTGTTTGCAAGAGAGGAAACGGTTTGTTCAGATGTGTTAGCTATAGGGTGGGCGCCGATATCCCCATGCACATTGCCTTTGTATATACACATTGCTAGGAGTCTTAACGTCCACGGGTTGTTGGAAAAAAAAACAAATTGTAACAAAACTATCTACCATAGCACAATATATTATGCTACATGCCATTATTAGATATAGACAGATATAATTTGACGAGATGAGAGCCTTATTAACGTCCAAGGGTTGTTGGAAAAAAATAAATCATAACAAAAATGTCTACCATCACGCAATATATTATGCTACAGGCCATTATTAGATATAGAGTACAGATATAATTTGACGAGATGAGAGCCTTAACATCCTGATCAATCTGTCAGCAAAGACTAGGGAAAATAGGCCAAATTTTTTATGTTGTTCCTTGTCCAATCCAATACAAATAGGACTCAAATTAAATCGTAAAGTCCCATTGAACACGATGCAGAACCACCAGCTATAAGAAGCAGAGCCGGAAGAGAGAGAGTTATGAATGAATTTGAATCCTCTTATAGCTAATCTTTCCTCGAAGCTTCATCTTCAGTGGTGAATCTTCCCTTGGTGGAGAAGGTCAACTTCTGGAAGAGATGGAGGAACAAAGTTGGAGGAACAAAGTTCGTGCCTATATGTGAAATTATATCTTTCTTTAGAAGGAAAACCCCACCCTTATATTTTCTGGTTTTTTAATAATGTCCCAGCCTACCCCACCCTTATATTTTCTGGTTTTTTAATAATGTCCCAGCCTGAAATTCGCTCTCACTTGGGATTCGAACTCAGGACCCGAGGGGTGCCTCTAGAGTGTCCAGGCTGGCTGGAGTAACCAACCGAACCCAACATCCTTTGGCTATCTTTTCTTTATCTCTTTGGATAGATAGATAGATAGACATAGATAGACAAGGAAGATAGTTGGAAAGAAATCTATCAATTATTAGATCTGACTAGCAAACATGCTCGTGTGTTGCAACGGGATAAAATACTATCAAAAGGCTTGATATATTTGCTCTACCTTGCTAGGTCCTTTACACATGTTAATCTGTTGTTGTGATTTCTGCTGCAATCACAAATGAACGAGCACAATAATGAGGAAATATGAATTTATACATATCTATTTTTGTTTTTCCTACAATATTATAAAGCTATACTTTCTCTTATGATAACTATGACATGCCTAATATCACATTGTTCTATCAATTCTATATCCAAATTAAATACAATAATGGTATATCATAACTTTAGTATTTACTCAAGTTGACTTCATTTGTGGATCCATAAAAATATAGAATTTGTAATTCTAATGTAATATCTTAACTTACTTAGGAGTTAGTTTTCGTCGTGTCAAAAAAAAATTTATTCGCTGATGAGTATGACTGATACCTAGCTTGATATTTTTTTTTTTTTTTCCGTGAGACCTCTCATTAAGCATTGCAGTGGTATATGCAAACAACTTGGAAGTTTGTGCTGACATATTCGGATAGTTTGGATATATTTGTTGTGATACGGATAAAGACAGTTATATAAAAAGATAGGTATATACTATAGACATATCGTTGGATGACAAACTACGTACTTAGATTTTGATCGAGGATTTGATTAGTTGGACTGTGGACTCTTTTTTTCCCCATAATATGTCATTGTTGTTGGGCGTCACCTTTTTTGCAACAATCCGTGGACGTTAAGACTGCCAGCAATGTGTATATATATACAAAGGCAATGCGCATGGGGATATCGGCGCCCACCCTAGCTAACACATCTGAACAAACGGCTTCCTCTCTTGCAAACGCATCTGAACAGCCTTCCTCAACCATGAGGAGAATTCTTCTTTGGTTGTGTGCTTTCTCGTCCTCAACGGTGAGTGCATGGTTTTCCTTGATTTAGATTGGAGAGCTGTCGTCGTCTCTGATCTTGATTAATCCACATATGCATGCATGCGCAGGTAGCCGCACCGTGGAGTGCCGGCGCCACCGCGAACAACGGCGGAAGGACTACACGCTCTTCATCTTCGGCGACTCCTTCGTCGATGTCGGCAACGTCCCGAAATCGTCAGGAAGGAGCAAAGCCTCGCGTGGGTGGTACTACCCCTACGGAAGCTCTGACTCGTCCCATGCCAGCCAAGCAACCGGCCGCCTCTCGGACGGTCTAGTGCAATCAGATTTCCTGGGTAAGTACGCACACGTTTATCACGTATGCATGATCGCATCAATCTGCCATGCGTACTGAAGTAGATTATATTGGCCATGGGTACTGATGTAGACTGATGGATGTTGGATGGATTGGTTTTCTTGTTTGCAGCAAAGATGCTCGGGATGGATGAGTCCCCTCCGGTGTTCAGCACCATACCAAGGGCTGACGTTGAGAATGGCATCAACTTCGCTGTGCCCCCTCTCCGGCGTCATGAATGGGCAGCAGGAGGAGGAGCCAGTCGCTGCGCGAGCAGATCAGCCAGTTTGGTCAATTTGTGGACCGCGGATCTGTCGACGACGACCAGCTAGAGAATTCAGTCGCGCTTCTTTCAGTCTCCAACGGCCATGACTACTCGCACGTCAGCGACAGCACCAGCGAACGCCAAGTAAGCATAACGGAGATAGATCGATGTACTCTTAGCCTATATAGATGATAACCGATCTGTTTGTGCTTGATCATGACCATGACCATGACCATGGACGACATGGAATGCATGCATATGCAGCTCGACGCCTACATCGACGACGTGACAGCGGGCATCATCGAGGGCGTGAAAAGGCTCCAGGCCATGGGTGTGTCCAAGGTGCTCGTGAACTCCATGCCCCCGCTCGGCTGCTCGCCCTGGCGCGCCAGGCAGTCCGTCGGCTACGCCCAATGTGACGGCGCCGGAAACACGCTCGCCACCAACCACAACACGCGTCTCAGGCACAAGCTGGATGGTCTGCAAGACGTCCTCGTCCTCGACCTCTACAACGCCTTCAACAGCCTTGCCAGATCCATGTCCGGTACGTATGTCGTTCATTCTGTGTGTCGTCCTACGCTAGAAAGTAGAAACTTCAATCTGAATGCAAGTTATGTATACACTAGTCTCTAGCAAGATTGATCTACTATACATCATCAAGTCTAAAACATGACATGGGCATGTTGTTTTGTTGGCAGGCTCCACGCCATGCTGTGACACCTCCGACCACCACGCATACTGTGGCCAGATCGACGGCAACGGCAGAGCTCAGTACACCATCTGCGCCAACCCGGACACCTCCTTCTACTGGGACAACGAGAACCCTACCCAAGCTGGATGGGAGGCCGTCATGGATCGACTGCAACCAAACATCCAGAACTTCCTCGAGGCCTAGAGAACTATACCTCGTCGCCGCGTCTATTACTTGATCATCTACTACTATTGGGTTGTCATGGATCTACTATTATTGTTAGTTAGTTAGTTAGTTATTGGCTACTACTACTATATATATTACACTTATTACTAGGGTTCTGGATTGTATGTTAGGGTTGGTTCGCTATATACATGAACAATATTTTGCAGCTTCCTGTTAGGCTTGGCTTTTTAAAATTTATAGGCGTGTGTTGCATTATACATGAATAATTTACCAGCTTCCAGTTTCCTGTGTGTTCCTGTGTGTTGCATTATTTCTACACCATCAGTGTTGTGTCAGTCGGTTGCCACGTTCTCCCTTCGTACTAGTGCTGTACTATGCTCGGCAGTGTTAAAGGTGGTGGTGGCTACGGCTGCTACCTCCATGGTCACCTGACGCACCTGACCCAAATACTCCATCCCTTCCAGAATGGTTTGATCATATCTGATGTCAGTAGAAGCATACACACTTGAAGTTGGAGCAAAGCTCTTGGGCTCGAGCCCTGAGGTACTAGCCGAGTATGTTGTAATTCATGCAGACACGACTTGTAGGCTACACCGCTACACTACAGTTTTGGTGTTAGCTCAGCAGGACCAGAGAAAGAGTCTGTCAAAAGCCAGCAGCACTATGGGGCACTTGATCTGCAATATTGGTTAAGTCACATCGTTGCTCTTGGTCACCTGTGGATAGCAAACAACATTCATCTGATCCGATTGACAAGTGACAAGGCTTCACGAAATCAAGCATATAAAACAACAATGGCAACAACATTTGAATAATTCAGTAACCTCACAAGAAATTAGAATCTGTAAAATCCTTCGAAAGAATAAATTTAGAGCCCATACTAATACGACAAAATTTTGACGTACTGACAAGTGGTGCAGTGCGTGGGATTTGTTTGTCAAAATGTCCAGCCACTCCCTAACATGGTACTCTCCAGTCATTTCCATGCGATGGACGTAGGAATTCAAGGCAGTAACCTTCAAAATTTGTAGCAATTGATTAATCCATAATGCTAATTAGTGGTGCTGTGGTTAATAAAACATTCAGTAAATTCGCTATCAAGCTCACAAACATACAGTTTTAGGGAGTGATATAAATAATGTTCGCTATCAAGCTCACAAACATAATGTTCCACAACATGTCTAGATGGCAGAGGCATTTCGACATTGTTGTTGGCAGATTATAGGGCATCCTGCGATTGTACTTTTTTTCCACATTAATGTTCCCGAATGTGTGGATATATGTGGCATACATTAACTGTTAGTTTGTAAGCACTAAGCAGCACAGCATGGAGTTAAGCCTGCAGATATGTTTCCTACTACCCCACAACTGATGAATCCAATTATGGCTTGATGAGGATAAGTGGAATTTTTGGTCTGTGATACATAAAGTTGAATTGATCCTCATACATAGTCCAAGCTCACAGCTACTGTTTTATTAGGCAATTGTTTGCTCTAAAGGAGAAACAGGGAACTACTATGTTTATATTTTGCAGTGTAATGTAACAGTTTTATGATCCAAATTATGTTGTCTTAAACTTAATTCTTGGAAAAAGTCCAAATTTTACTACCCTGTGTTTTTCACTCAAGTCCGGATAACCCCTAAGGTATTGTTTAGTTTATTTTACTCCGGTGGTTTTGCAAACCGGTGCACTTAACACCTTTTGGCACTAATCCAATCCAGTTTTGGTGACGTGGAGGTGGTTTTGCAATTAGTCATGCCACATAAGCTGCTGACATGGGCAAAAAATTATTTTCCCTAGCGTGACTCCTTTGTGACTCGTACATGACTAACGTGACTCCCACGACTCCCTTGCGCACACGTGGAAGTTCTATCCGAAGACCGGTGGCGATCGCGGGACAAAGGACCTTGGGGGCACATCCATCCGCCGCCTCGATCCATCCACGGCCTCAATCGATGGAAGCTTCACGCCGCGCCGTGGGGCACATCGAGGCGACCGGGCGGCGATCGGCACATCAAGGCGATGTGTTGGTGGCCATTGGGTTGGTACGTTGTGTTGGTACTACGCAGTCATGCCCACAAGAAACGATGAAGAATGACCAAAGAAGTGAAAACCATGAGGCACTCATTTGAGTGTATTTATAGGGAGACTTGTAGACCATAATGCTATCCAAGTAATAAATAATAATGTTATCCAAGTAATAAATACATATAACTTGTCATTCAGCAAACATGAGTATCATTAATTTATTGTGTGAGCGCATTGGATAATCATGACACACTTGTCATAGTGAAAAGGATTGATAGCATGGCCATCGAACTCATTCACACTACTAACATGGTCCCAATCTCTTTTTGGCTTTACCATTCTTTTGGACAAGTAGCCCATACTGAAAGTTCCTAATCTACATACGAATGAAATAATTGTCAACTATAAAAATCTCGCCTAACGCTATCGCTTTGATTGTCTTGAAAAATGTTAATTTTCAAATGCCTGAGAACTTAAGTGTACGTATTCATGCCAATAAACGTTGTCCAACAAAAATGTCAACTGCAAAGTTATGTTTTTGATCTTATGAACAATTTAAAGTTTGTCATTATTTAATCGCTCCAAAAAATCGATTTGTTGCCCAGTTATCTTAGTCAGAGGCCTTTATAGTCACCAATTTATAGAGACAATTAAACACAAGCAGCCACCTCTAGAAATCGTACTCCCTCCGTACTGGTAAAGGAAGTCCTTTTGGACAAGGTTTGGGTCAAACATTGGGAATGTAAATCATCAATAACTTTTAAATTGTTGAGTTTGTAAATGTCAAACTTATATGAATAGATTTGTCTTAAAAAATACATTTATAAAAGTATACATATATCACATTTTCATAAATATTTTTAAAATAACAAGAGGTTAAAGTTGTGTTTTGGAGACCGTGTCGCTGTCCTAAAGGACTTCTTTTACCAATACGGAGGGAGTATTTCATTAGGAGGAGGACTTCCCTACAGACTTAACCTGACTGCTTAAAAAAAAAAGATTGTTTAACAGAATCGTCTCTGACAATAAATTTATAGTAAAACCTGTGCACAAGGGGATTGGCTTTGGTTAATGAAAACAGTCGTCGATCGTCATACTCCTAATTGGAGGTGTAGCATAGCAGCAGTAGCACTAGCGCTAGATGGCTGCATTACCAAGAAAGGAGAAACTGAAATTTTCCACTTCGTATAATTTATGCATGCAACCTTTAGTTTATTAGTGGTGGAAATATATCTAAATCTTTGGGCATGTAATGTAGCTGACGCAGCCATGCACACTGTTCTTTGCATTCCTGAGAACAACTATATTTTATACTCATCTCATCTCTATCCGACTTCTTCCGTCGTTCCTCTCCCATGGCAGACAGAAGAGGCAGGGGTTAGTCACCCAATGGGATTCATGCCACCATCATGTCTGCACAGTTAATTTAACACTAGCTTGGCTCAGGTCAATTAGTCATGCGTGCAATGTACTATGGATGATTGAAATCATGTATTTGATCTTTTTCAAAATACAAAAAAAACTTTCTAAGTCAATTCTCTCAGTTTTGTTAACCTATAACCACTCTTTTTTTAAAAGTATACTTCACATATATTGATCAGCCATTTTGAATGATACACAATCATGCATTATGCGCATACTTCATTTATGAGAGAAAGAATGCTTAAAGATGCATGATTGTGCCTATATATATATACCTCACCCATAGTTGATAGGTATGGCCAGACAATAATAATTTATTGTGATATTGGAGGTGAACAAATAGCCTATGGGTCAATATTGAACTCTTCTTATTTGAATTACCTAATACCACATATACGATGTGTGGGAGTGTCCTCCGCCGCTCCAGTGATGAAAGCAGCGCAGGGTACCATAGGCACTAGTGCGGGCACACAATAATCTTGGCCGAGCGGGGCTTCTCGTCCTCCTGCTCATGACTTCGGAGTGCCGGCGGCGGATGCTCGGCTGCTGTGACAGCGATGGCGGAGCCGGAGTTGGTATACAGTCCGTGTTGACAGTTGCAGTCCCATTCTGTGCTGTAATAGGCTGATAGGTGCATAGGCTGAGAGGGGAGCAACCCATACATGTATGTGTAATCCTGGATACAGTATATGTAATGGTCTCACAGATAATGATATGACATTTCTTTAGACCATCTACATTCCATATGCATGTATATATATCTGAATTTTTTTTGATAAAATAAAAAACCTAAAATTTGAAGAAAGGATTCAATAAATACTAGAGTTTTAACTTATTTCAACATTACGCAAGTCTATTTATATTTAACTTGATTTCAATTAAATATTTGTATAAATCAAGTACACATGCATGCATGCATAATTTGTCCTCCCCACCCATTTTTTAAGGTGTTTGGTTTGGAGGCAAGAGAGTTGGTTTCATCATGTATCTTGTGTAGTTGAGGATCAATGGCAGCAAAAGCTTGCACATGGTGCCGGCCGGCATTGGGTTCACGCATTACATCCTTGATGGAAAAAGCTATCCCTGATGGCAAAAGCTTGCACATTGTGCAAAAGCTTGCACATGGTGGCGGCAAAAGCTTGCATCGCGGCCAGCCTTGGGGCTTGCCCAGCTGGCCATCAGCCCCAACGCATTACATGGACGCTCGGCACCAGTGTGGGGAGCGGCAGCGCCCTAGCGTAGCCACCAGCTGCTTCCTACAGTCACGAGCCACAACCACCATGGAGTATGCAATCAGGGATTGGCTCTCGTTCCTGCTTTCTTAGGCCATCAGTTATGGCTTTGAGATGAGCCATGAGAGTGGATGCCTAAACATCATACTTGAGTGGCATTGACTTGAGAAGTAGAGAATAAAGCTCATATAACATATACATATATGTATAATTGATATATATGTATTTTTTTGGCACAAAAGTTGGGTATTCCTGGGAATACCCAGGCATCAACGTGGCTCCGCCCAAGTCTGCCACCACTATGACTCTCTCCGGTGTCCATCTGGTTTACCCTAGAGCTCACCGGTCCAACTTGAACAATGGCACTTGAGCCCCCCGACGGGATGTTCAGGTCTGGTGTTTGGGCAACCCGAGGGGTGATTTTTAGACTTTCTCTTACGCTGGAACCTTGCTCGCCCCCTTTGCCTGCAGAACAAGGTGTCGGCTTGCTCTAGGCCCTTTTGACTCCTTTCCTAGGGATACAGCCCTCCCTTGGTACTTTAGCGGCGATTGGACCTCCTGCTCATCCGAATCCCCCACAAAGCTAGCATTTGCAGGTGGTTTGAACCATCGTTACCCTTTGAAGAACAAGCCTCACTTGATTTACTGTGCTGAGAGCGATCGGAGCAAGTAGCCGAGGCAGTACCATTCCCAAAGGACTCCGCTGCTGCCTTTGCAAAAGTTTGCTTTCCACCTCTGAGTTTGACAGTTTTAAATAACGACAAATTGGGCAACAGACCTTATTGAGCAATGTAAAGTTTGTCGTTATTTAATGGCTCATAAAAATCGATTTGTTGCCCAGTTAACTAAGTCAATGGCCTTTATAGACACCAATTTATAGAGACAATTAACACAAGCAACCCCCTCTACAAATCATATTTTTCATTAGGAATTCTCTTAGAGACTTAACCTGACTACCTTATTTTTTTTTTTTTAACTGACTACCTTATTTTTTGAGTAGGGACAGCTCTATGTAAAAGAGCCCCTACAGTGGTCCACAATCTCCCACTAGAATAGCCGCCCGTACTAGAGGTGGTTTTTTTGTTTTGACACGCCCTACAAACAGCAGGGGTGGCCCAATATAGAGGCTCCCTTACTAATCGTGTAGTAGGGGCGACTTTATATTGAGGCACCCTACCGATAGATGCTGAATACTAAAATGAGGCACTAAACATTAAATTTTTAAAATTATTTTTAGATCGAAAAAGTCCCTAATAAAAGATGTAGACCTCGAAAAGTTATGAATCTTTTTTTGTTAACAACTTTTTCGTTTGACTTTATTTGATCCTCAAACTATGGGGGTTTGAATGTCTCAATTTTGAAATTTGAATTTTTGAATGACCACGGATGAAAAAACTTCCTAAATAAGAACGGTAGATCTTGAAGTTATGAAACTTTGTAGTTGATCACTTTTTTATTTGAAATCATTTTGTGATGCAAAAAATATATTCAAATGTCTCCAATTTGAAATTTAAATTTCGTAAACGACCACAAATGGAGAAACGCCCAAAATAAATATTATAAATCTTGAAGCGAATTTGCGACTTGGCACGAAAAATGCGCAATTTGCGACTTTGTTGGAGCGAGCGGGTGGCTGACCGGTGGGAGCCTCGCCAGATTAAAACAAATGTTTTGCTATTTATTTTGAATTTTGAAAACATTAATTCTGAGTAGGGGTGGTTCGTGTTGTAGGGGCAGTCTCACCACCAACCGCCACAATAAGAACGGCCAACTAGGAGCGACCAGCAAAACCACCACTATAGAGGGTCGCTAGCCACCCCTATAGTTGCGTTTTGGCGTAGTGTGTTTAACAGAATCGTCTCTGAAAATAAATTTCTGCCTGCATTGTACATCCATTTTTTTTCTGTCCCATCGCTCAATCTCTCGATCCGTCATCCGGCTCATTTGACTGAAATCGTGGGCAAAAAACGCGCAAAAGGCCCTAGCCATATGACATTGTACCTGTTGAAATATTAGATAATTTCTAGATTAATTCCATAATATAAATCATGACAAATTGAAAGACTAGAATAAGCATGTTTAACAAACTAGCATGATAGAAACTCATAACACTGATCATAGCATAGCATAAACGCATATCATAGATCATAACATGATTCAACGATAAATAGCATAGCATGATCATAGCAACAGGTGTAAGCACAACTAGCACACCAGATAGATTGGATAGATAGCATACCATGATCATAGCAACAGGTGTAAGCACAACTAGCACATCCCATACACCAGATAGATTGAACAAATTGAACATGATTAAAACAATAGGATTAGATCATGGATGTAATACCTGCCGATGTAGAAGTACTTGTTGGTGAAGAAGTAGACGACGATCGCACGAGCTTAGTCGATGAGTGGTCCTTGCCGACGATCCCGTGAAAGATTTGGGAGCAGCCGCGCGAAGAGCGCTTCCCAAAAACCTTATTCGCCTTCTCCCTGCAGGATCGTAAAGACGACGGTTCCGGAGACCTGCTTGCCCGATCGCCGGTGCACGCGAACGATCGGGCTGGAGATTGACGACGGCGGCGCAGCAAAGGAGAAGAGGAAAATACTATTTTACTACTTTAGGATTTTCTAACTAAAACTCCCAATTGTAGTTGTTATATTGTGTCTATTCCCAGGAGGCTTGGTACAAATATATAGGGAGGAAAACTCCCTATCTCCACATCAACTAGCAATATGGTACTAATTGATATTGCACCTCCCACCTTTGCTCATGGGCTAAAACAATAAAGCCCATTAGGGAACACAAATATTGGGTCTTTGAGATTTATCAGAATTTCTTCATATGAATTTTAGGGGAACTTATTCATATATAAATTCTAACAATCCCCCACCGCATCTCAACTGCCCAATATAGATATTTTCCTTATCTCACTACTGTTTTATATACTAGTGTTTCAGCAGAGAGACTGTTAAGTTGAACATCCGCCTAGAGCTTCAAGTTCTACTCATTCACAACTTGAACAATGGACTACGCCTTGAATTGCAAGATTAGAATATCATCAACATATAAGCATAATATAACAGATTCGCCCCCACCATGTCGATAATACACACACCTATCAGCTTCATTGACAACATAACCGGCACTAGTTAACGTAGTGTCAAACTTCTCATGCCATTGTTTAGGTGCTTGTTTCAAGCCATACAAAGACTTCAATAATTTACACACCTTCTGCTCTTCACCTTTTACTACAAACCCATCAGGCTGATCCATATAGATCTCCTCATCCAACTCTCCATTAAGAAAAGTTGTCTTCACATCCATTTGATGAATGATCAGACCATATGAGGCAGCCAAGGATAGTAGTGTTCGAATAGTGGTCATTCTAGCAACAGGTGAATAAGTATCAAAGAAATCTTCTCCTTCCTTTTGAGTGTAGCCCTTAGCCACAAGCCGAGCCCTTGTACTTGTCAATAGTACCATCAGGTCTAAGCTTCTTCTTGAACACCTACTTACAACCAATTGGTTTATAACCAAAAAGGTAGTTCAGAGAGCTCCCAAGTTCTATTAGAAAGAATTGAGTCCATCTCACTACGAACGGCTTCTTTCTAATCATCTCAGATCTGAGATGCATACGCCTCTGAAATAGAGGTGGGAGTATCATCCATAAGGTACACAATGAAATCATCACCAAAAGATTTTTGCAATCCTTTGTCTCTTGTTCCTCACAGAACTTCATTGTCATCCTCCTCAAGTGGTTGCTCAAACGACTCAATAGGAGACTCGATAGGTATAGTAATATCGAGAGCAAATTCAAGTAGAAAACATTGCTACGCATATCTTTTACAGAAATATATTCTCAAAAAATGTAGCATCACGAGATTCAAAGATAGTATCAACATACATATCGAAACTTTAGATTTTACTACTGAAAATCGATAGGCAATGCCGTTGTGAGCATATCCAAGAAAGACACAATCTATCGCCTTTTGTCCAAGCTTATGCTTCTTATTAATTGGAACATTGACTTTTGCCAAGCATCCCCACGTGCTCAAGTATGAAAGTGATGGTTTCCTTCCAACCCATATCTCATATGGTGTTGTCTCTTTATTTCTCGTTTGGAATTTATTCAGACATGACTCTCAAATCAATATAGCTTCCCCACCATGCCTTAGATAAACCAAAGAAGTGTCTAACATGGCGTTAACCAAGTCAGTCACAAGGCGATTTTTCCCTCGGCAACCCCGTTGGATTCGAGCGAATAGGGAGGTGTCCTCTCATGAATAATACCATGTTCCGCACAAAACTCATCAAATGTTATAGGAAAATATTCACCACCACGATCCGACTTTTTAGACGTTTAATCTTTCTTTCTAGTTAATTTTCAACTTTAGCCTTAAAGATTTTAAAGTAGTCTAATGCCTCATCTTTAGTTTTCAGCAAGTAAATATAGCAATATCTAGAAGCATCATCAATTAACGTCCCGAAATATCTCTTTCCACCTTTAGTCAACACACCATTCATCTCGCATAGATCGAGAATGTATGAGCTCTAGAGGTGCCAAGTGTCTCTCCTCCGCTGCCTTGTGAGGCTTTCGAGGTTGCTTAGATTGCACACAACTATGGCACTTAGAACCTTTGGCAATGGTGAAATCTGAATTAATCAAGCAAGCTAGATAAATGTGACATCAAACCAAAATTCACATGACATAAACGAGAATGCCAAACACTTGAATTATCATCAATTGTGCCACAAATATGATTCACCGACTTATTACAAAAATCTACCAAACTTAGGCGGAACAAGCCACCACAAATATAACCTTTACTAATAAACTGTCCCATGCTTAGACATAACTACTTTATTGGACTCCATCACAACCTTAAACCCATCTCCTTAAAAGAAGGGAAACACTAAAAGGTTCTTGCGAATAGTAGGAACATGTTGCACATTCTTCAGTTGCACAATTTTTTCCTCAAGTAAACTTCAGATCTACCGTGCCAACGCCACGAACGTAAGCATGTGACCCATTACCCATTAGGGACGGAAGAACCTTGTAGCTCTTTTATAAGAAGAAAACAAAGACATGTCAAGCACACACATGAATATTAGCACCTGTATCAACCCACCAACTTGGTGATTGAAATACCGATAGTACAAGAGGGAACATTACCAGTACTCCTCATCAAAGATTGCTAATAGTCACAAGGTTGACATTCTTATTATTCCCATTGGAAAAGTGACCAAGCTGTCCACAAGTGAAGCAAAGCATCTCATCATTATTTTTCTTCTTCTCAAAGGTAGTTGTTAATTTGACATTGGAAGATTATTCCCTTTGTTCTTGCCATGTGGGTTTTTCTGCACAAAATTAGTGCTAGAATGGCTCTTGTTCCCCTTATCAATAGTATTCTTCACCCAAATATTTTTCTCAACAACAAGAGATGCTATCAGGTTTACAACCGATATTTTCTGTCTCTTGTGTTTAAGAATTGTGCCGAAGCTCTTCCATGAAGAAGGCAACTTAGCAATATTGCATCCGGCTACAAACTCATCGGTATGATATACTTAAGGAGTTCAAGTTCTCTTGCCATGTGTTGAACCTCATGAGCTTGCTTGACTATAGACCGGTTAGCAACCATCATGTAGTCATAAAAGCTCTCCATAATGTACAACTCAGATGTACCAATGGTTGCATTCAGTTGATCCCACAATGCCTTCTCATCTTGGAAGTGCAAGTTTGCATCTTCTAGATGACTAGCAAGACTATTTAGGATTGTTCTAAAGATAGTGTTGTCTCCCCGAATCTTCTCTTATCTCTAGAGATATTTCACCGAGGTGATCCAACAAGAATCCGAACATTTTAGCCTCTAACCGAGCATGGCCTTAACTCGCCATCTCTTAAAATGTGCACTAGAAAACTTTTCTAGTCTCAAAGACGTCGCTGAAAAAACAGCCATAGTTAAATCAAGAAAAACCTATATAAGGTTTTTGGATTGTTGAAATATTAGGCAATTTCCAAATTAATTCCATAATATAAATCATGACAAATTGAAAGACTAGAATAAGCATGTTTAACAAACTAGCATGATAGAAACTCATAACACTGATCATAGCATAGCATAAACGCATATCATAGATCATAACATGATTCAACGATAAATAGCATAGCATGATCATAGCAACAGGTGTAAGCACAACTAGCACACCAGATAGATTGGATAGATAGCATAGCATGATCATAGCAACAGGTGTAAGCACAACTAGCACACCAGATAGATTGGATAGATAGCATACCATGATCATAGCAACAGGTGTAAGCACAACTAGCACATCCCATACACCGGATAGATTGAACAAATTGAACATGATTAAAACAATAGGATTAGATCATGGATGTAATACCCGCCGATGTAGAAGTACTTGTTGGTGAAGAAGCGGGACGACGATCGCACGAGCTTAGTCGAGTCCTTGCCGACGATCCCGTGAAAGATTTGGGAGCAGTCGCGCGAAGAGCGCTTCCCAAAACCTTATTCGCCTTCTCCCCCGGTGCAGGATCGCATAGACGACGGTGCAAAGACGACGGTTCCGAGACCTGCTCGCCCGTCGCCGGTGCACGCGAACGATCGGGCTGGAGATTGACGACGGCGGCGCAGCGGTGAGAAGAGGAAAATACTATTTTACTACTTTAGGATTTTCTAACTGAAACTCCCAATTGTAGTTGTTATATTGTGTCTATTCCCGTGAGGCTTGGTACAAATATATAGGGAGGAAAACTCCCTATCTCCACATCAACTAGCAATATGGTACTAATTGATATTGCACCTCCCACCTTTGCTCATGGGCTAAAACAATAAAGCCCATTAGAGAACACAAATATTGGGCCTTTGAGATTTATCAGAATTTCTTCATATGAATTTTAGGGAAACTTATTTCATATATAAATTCTAACAGTACCAGCCCTACATCTTGAACAAAAAAGCACGCCTTTTGGTTCTCTTATTAAGCGAGGCCTCTTCATCGCAGACATCGCCTGTCAACCTCAACAGGGACGGCCGATCTTTCGTGCGGCGGACGACGACTTGGCCAGTTGCACACCAAGGAAACGTACGCGACTTCAACTCCCTGTGATCTCGGTAGATCTACACCGGTAGATGGAGAGAGGTGACGAGCCGACGGAATAAATCACCAAGGCCGGCGGCTAGCAAAAATCGTGTGCCACGCGCCTCGGTGAAGAGGTCCTTGGTAGGGGTCAACGAATTTGAGCGAGGGAGATATGGAGATGAGTTCAGACATCAGAGTAAAACCACTCGGGCATATTGTCTTTGGTTAATGAAAACAGTCGTCGATCGTCTTTACTCCTAATTCGAGGTGTAGCATAAAACAGCAGTAGTACTGGCTGCAAGCAATTATGATACGGCAAAGTAATTGAGTAAATGTTACAGAATTTTTTTTTCAGAAAGGCATTTTCCATTTAGTATTTTGCAATATTCACTTCATGTTCGATAAAATGCCAAATTGAGTAAATTTGGCACAAAATTATTTGCAAAGGAATTTCATTTAGTCCTTAACAATTTTCAGTACAGCCGCTGCACTATAATTGGTCCGAGTGTTAAAAGCAGCATGGTTTACTTCTCTACTTTAAGTACTACTCCCTCCATCCAAAAATCTCCGTCGTTTTAGCAAAAAAAAAAAAAATTTTCCAACAATCTCCTTCGTCTAAGGATATTATGGCGGTCATGTTGCCTTCCCATTTGCTACTCGCGTCTTGCATGGCCGCATGCACAGTGCGGGATAGGTCTGGTTGGATGCGTATTAATCGGCAATTAAGGCTAGAGCAGCGATTAATCGAAGAACGCGGCTCGTGGCTGCTGCACTCACCTCTTCCTTGGTCACTGCACCGAACAAAAATACGCTGGAGATTGTTGGATGGAGGGAATATAGTTTAACTATTCCTTTTTAGGATTGCAGCGCATATCTGCAGCTGAAGAAACTGAACAAACTTTCTCTAACTCACCTGCATTTTCCCTTGATGCATTGCTCCTGTTACTATACTTGATGTCATGATGTGAGATTGTAGAAACAAATTCACAACAAGCTGCAGCTTTATATGTTCGCACACTGTCCAATCTCACTGAAGTGTAATACATGTATAAACCACAAATATAAACTCTTATTAACAATTGTATCTACCTGCGCAAAGCGCGGGGTCTCTGGCTAGTTCAAGGAGATTTTTGTAGGCACCATACAACCATAGGATACATCCAAGCGTGCACTGAACATGGCACGTATGATAAGAACATCAATTAACTGAAAAAGAAACAATCCATTTCCGGGAAAAAAAATCAGGGACAGAAACCTTTTTTAAGCTCCAATAATTATTTAGTGTTTTTTTAACATTCATTGAACATGCCTTAATTTTCTCTCCCTGGACCAAATCCTACATAGCCCAACTAATTTCTCTCTGAAACCATATTGCCTTAATTTTCTCCCTTCCTTGACCCGAATCTGGCCCAACCGGGCTTCTTTCTCTCCTTTCTTGCACCTAATATGGCTAGCTAGCTGAGGATTCTATTTTATTTAGGAAAAAATCGAGAAAGGAAAGAACCATAGCGTAAGAGATTTCAAGGTTTCGACACGTGCCCGTAACAGAGCTATCAACATACAGTTACAAGCTAATTATTCTTCCTCATAAAATTTTTATACAAAACATTCGACAAAGTTAAAATGCAAAAAAAAAACCCAAAAAATTTAATCAGGTATACAAAAACACTGTTACAAGCTAGTTATTCCCCACCAGACAGCTACCCCCCCCTCAGCCATCATAAATTTTTACTGTTGCAAGTTAATTATTCCACATCATAAGTTATGTATACAAAACACTCAACAAAGTTAAAAATCGAAAAAAAAAATCCAAAAATGGGGAAAAAAATTAATCAAGGGAGGGCCCGCCAGACAAGCCACCCAAGAGATGAGCGCCGAGCGGCTACTTCGTGGGCGGCCTCCTCTGCTCTACACGGTGCTCCTCGCTCCCGAGCGCCTCGACGTCACCAATCACCATCACTGCCGTTGAGAGGGCAGTGACCAAGGTCACGTAGAGCTCGCAGTGCCGGTGGCCAATATTCAGTAAGTTTTTTTAGTAACAGGAGAGCAGGGGTGGTCCTACTGGAATCTATATACCTACTAATAACAAGAGAATTTCCGTCGTGCACCAAAAGTTTCGTCCAGCCCTCTGCCCCTCCATGGTACATACATATGACACCTGTTTCTTTTCTGCCTGCACTCCTCCGCCGTACACATACGTACCGCGCCCAAGTATAGAAGCCAGAGTCCATATACGTACACGACTCATACACCGAAGCGGAGCCGATGTAATTCAACCACGAGTAATCTCCCTTGGCTACATGCTCTTCCAGAGCACGGCGATCGAACTCGCGTTACAGCCGGCGGGGGTCGCAAGCGTGCATGGCTAGATCAGGCAGGATATCATCCACTACACGTACAGTTAGGTGGCCATCATCATCCAGCACGTGGTCTCTGACGTGGTGCTCATGCTCCACCACACCTATAGCTCGATCGGTCAAGAAGTCCATCCACACATACGTGGTCTTCGGGGCACCCATCGTCCTCGAGGTGCCGCTCATGTGTTCTCTGTCGCCTCGCCACTCGTCAAGCACCGCGTCGACGCCGAGTTGCATGCCGCGCTCGCGCGCTTGCCAAGGCCGGGGCCGCACAACATCGATCTGCCTCACTCCCTCACCGTCATTGATGATCGATCGTATCACATCCATGCCCAGCGTCCTCCTACCATGAAGGAGCTCGTCGTCATCTGTGTCGCGGGTGGCGAGCGGCGACTGATACGGAGAACCACCGATGGAGAGCGCGCGAAGGATGGCCTCGATGGCAATCGGTGAGTGGAGCACCGGACCGCTGGGTGATGGACCTTCACGATCGATGGCAATCGGTGAGTGGAGAACCTGATAGATGGACCTAGAGCAGCGACGGCAAGGAAAGGAAATTGCAAAAAAACAATCGTCTGCCAATGACGCCTGCAGGTTGCAGGCCACCAGATGGCAGAGATCATCAAGTGCCGAACGACATATCTCTTAGGTAAGTCTCATCTCTTTTTTTTCTTTTGTAGGTGTAGAAGACTAAAAACATACAAAAAAAAACAGATTCTTTTTGAGAATTACACAATACAACGCAGACACTCACACGCACGCACACTCACCCCTATGAACACACGTACGCAAAACCCTACCCCTATGAGCACCTCCGAAGGACTGGGCAGCCGGCAGATATGACCTATAACTTGTGAAAATAGTACAATAAAATAACAGACATAACATAATCCTTACTATCAATAAAATTAACAAATGTAAATTGTGAGAAATCACAGGGAATGTTCGGCAGATGGTTTTTGTGGCTGATAAGACTCTTGATGCAATTTCGTTATGAGAGTAAAACACTGTATCATAGTTGATAAGACAGGCTAATAAGTTTAAGCGAAGAGTGGATGACCGGATAGTTTATAATAGTATAATAAGAACACATGCCTAGCGTATCTAGGTATAGAGGAAATGAGAACCTCCTCACGCTATATAAACGAGGTGAGAGTCCAAAACGAGGATGGAAGACTTGGACCCCGGAGAGGAAGCCCGGATGAGCGCAAAGACTAGCCATCCATGTTGCCGCACATCAATGAACTGAGCTGTGTCACCAGTCATGGTAAGAAGCCTGCAAACTCATCTGATTTTCGCGATGATGATGATGCTGAGGACGGGAATGGCGAGAAGAGGAAGGTTAAACACAACCTAAGGGTGAGTGGGCTGGATTGGGTGTGAGGCCGCTTCAAGCCCGAAGTTCAATGTAGCTGGGCTTTCTTTACATCGCTTTCATTTTTGTTTTGCTGGCCCATGTCCAATGGGCGACAAGGATTGCTCTGTGCTCCTCTTTGTATTGCATGTGGAACGAAGGGAGAACGCGAACTTGAACACGTAATCTGAAACCGAGCCACAAAGGCGTCGACGGCGAGCTCTTGGCTGGCGGCTGGAGTGTCGAGGTTACTACTTCTTGTATCCACCCAATTTATCGTATATCGATTGAGATAGTCAGGTTACATCTGGTATCAGAGGCTCATCAATCCTAGCGGCGCACTAGTATCTTACCCAGAGATCCATGGCGCCGCTCACAACAGAGGAGAAGCTCGGCCAGATTCTGGGGCTCCTCGAGAAGAATTCCAACGGCATCGAAGAACTCAAGTCATTCGTGGCAGACATGAAGGAGATGCGAGCAGAGATCCACAAGTGGCGGCCCGAAGTCGATGGTCGTGTCCACAAGCTCGAGTCCATCGTCGACGAACTCGGCGCCAAGGTCGACGAGGTGCTCGGAGCAATTCCCCAAGTGGAACCAATCTAGTCACCTCGTCTCAACATCGCCTCACCATTGGCTCTAGAGGACCACTAGCTTCCTCCGCAGCCGAAGACGTCGGACTCCGTCGTGTTGGAGTCCACCCCAACAGTGGCAACATCTAGGCCTCAGGGCCATCGCGAACCTGGTCATGGGGTGGTGTACACCACTACCCCAGGCCCAGGCCACCAACCGCTCTCAGGTGCGATGGATCTACACAATTCCTACATGTTCCATACTTGGCATCCTCCATTCGTTAGTGGTGATCAACCTGTTAAACTGCGTCATAACCCTGCTATGCCCGATTTCCCTTTTCCTAAGTTTGATGGTTCCCAACCTAAACTCTGGATTAAACACTGTGAGTCTTTCTTTGATGTGTATGAAGTCGAACCATCGATGTGGGACAAATATGCTACCATGAACCTCACTGGATCAGCTGGTTTGTGGTACCGCATCCAAATGATCCTAAGTTGTTAGCTATGAACCGGTTCGAGTTTTGTCATGCCGTTAGTGTCAAATTTGACAAGGATGAGCATAACCACCTTATCGCATTTTTTCTTTCATCTGAACCAAACAACCACTGTTGATGAATACACTGCCTAGTTTTGTGATCTAGTACACCAACTCTTAGCCCATGACCCAAACCTACCTATGACAGTGATCACCAATAGGTTTATAGATGGTCTCAGGAAAGAAATTCATGTTGTTGTCATTATGCATAAACCCGAAGGCCTAGACTCTGCGAGTTCTTTGGCCAATTTGTAGGAGGAGGCTCTATTGGGAATGTCACCAAGGTACTAGAAGAATGATCCTTCGTATTCAAAAAGACCCACCAATGATGAAGGGAAAACCAGTGGAACTCATTCTGGTTTCAGTCAAGATATTCTCCCAATCCTTGTGATGACAAGAAAACAGGATCCTCTAGTGCTGCTAAGCCTACTGAAGACAAGTTAGCCACTCTTAAGAGACACAAAAGAGCTAAGGGCCTATGTTTCAAATGTGGGGAAAAGTGGAACCCTAGCCACACCTGCCAAAATGTTTCTCTTCATGCTATGGAAGAGGTATGGGAATTTCTATCTCCTGATATTCCTGAACTACTTGTTGTTCAGTCTGAGTCTAATACTTCTGATGATGAGCTGATGAATATATCAATGCAAGCTATGCATGGACTAGAAAATCATGATACTGTTAGATTCAGGGGTTTCATTTCCAAACTTGAAGCATTCATGCTGGTAGATTCTGGTAGCACACACTGCTTCCTGAGTGAATCCATGGCAGCTCGGTTACCTGGCAGAAGGCCATTAGCAAACCCTATGTCCGTGACAAGAGCCAATGGAAATACTCTGACCTGCACCCCCCGAAATACGATCAATTGTGGTATATCCAAGGGGTGTCTTTCAGAACAACCTTTAAGATATTACCCTTTGAATCATACGATGTTGTACTTGGTATGGACCGGCTGGGTAGCATTAGCCCTATGAATGTCCATTGGGTTGATAAGTGGTTTGAAATAAAACATGAAGGCATAGTGGTCAGAATCCATGGCATCACTAATGTTGTAGTTATGAGACCTAACATTGTTGTTTCTCAACTTGATGTAATGGTGAAACAGGACTCAATATTGCACTGCATACAGTTGCATGAAATTCAAAATTCTTCACTAGATCAGTCTCTCTCATCTGTCAATGACTCTTTACCAGCTGAGATACAAACTTTGGTGGATAAATACTCACAACTCTTCCAACTTATACTTGGTTTACCACCAAGAAGGAGTGGAGATCACAGGATACCTTTGGTCCCCGGAGCCACTCCATTTCGACTGAGACCATACAAATATAATCCATTTCGAAAAGATGAAATTGAGAAGCAAATTCAAGAAATGTTGACCAAGGGACTAATCAAACCAAGAACTAGTCCTTTTTCTTCTCCAGTCTTGCTAGTTAAGAAGAGAACTGGAGATTGGCGGCTTTGTGTGGACTACAGACGTCTAAATGCTTTAACAGTCAAGAACAAGTATCCTCTCCCTGTCATAGATGAACTGCTTCATGAGTTACATGGTGCCCAGTGGTTTACATCACTAGATCTATGCTCTGGTTTTCATCAAATCAGAATGGATGAAGGTGATGAGTTCAAAACAGCATTCCATACACACAATGGACACTTTGAGTACAAAGTTATACCATATGAAGTGATGACTGGAGGCCCTCCTACCTTCCAATAGGTTAAGAATGGTTTGTTGTGTACCATACTCAAAAAATTTGTGGTTGTTTTTATTGATGATGTGTTGATATATAGCTCTAATTGGCAAGATCATTTGAAGCACATTGAGCAAGTCTTTCAGTTATTGTTAGACAACAAGTTGTATGTCAAACTATCTAAATGCTCATTTGCTAAGCAAGAGTTGAACTACTTGGGGCATGTGATTAGCCTAGCTGGTGTTTCAACTGACCCAAAGAAAGTTCAAATTATAGCAGATTGGCCACCACCTGGTAATGTCAAAGACCTCAGAAGCTTCTTGGGGATGGCTGGATATTATAGGAAATATGTCAGGAATTATGGTTTGCTGGCTAGACCTCTTACCAACCTCCTTAAAAAGGATAGATATATGTTTGGACATCCGAACAGATGATTCTTTCAAGTCCTTGAAACAAGCTTTGATGACTACACACCGTGTTGGCACTTCCCGATTTCTCCCAAGTGTTTGAGCCGGAAACAGATACATCGGACAAGGGGATTGGAGCAAAGATTGCAAATGAAAAAGGACATCCTATTGCTTATGTCAAAAGCATTAGGACCTAAAAACACGGGATTGTCAACATATGAGAAGGAATGTTATGCAATTCTCATGGCGCTTGACCATTGGAGACCTTATTTGTTGAATGCAGTTCATTATCAAAACTGATAAAAAGCTTGGTTCATCTCGATGATCAAAGGTTGTCTACACCTTGGCAACACAAAGCAATAACTAAATTACTGGGTCTCCAATACAAAATTGTTTACAAACAGGGCAAAGATAACAGGGGGGAGTTGATGCTTTGTCAAGAACAACACATGCCCAGCAGTATGAGCTCTCTGCAGTCTTTGTAGTCACATCACCTTGGGCTCAATCACTACAGAAAGCATACCAAGAATATCCTGACTCTGTCAAACTGCTGCAGGAACTAGCCATTCAGTCACCTTCTGGTAATTATGTGTTGCATAGGGGTATCATTTATTACAAGTCCAAAATTTCGATTGGCAATGCTACAGTGATCCAATAGCATGTCCTAAATGCATTTCATGATAGTGCTACTGGAGGTCATTCAGGCTTCGAACCCACTTATCATAAAATTAAGAGATTGCTTGCATGGCCCCATTTGAAACAAGCAGTGAAAACTTATGTAGCTCAATACAAAGTCTGTCAACAAGCAAAAACAGAAAGGGTGGCATCCCCTGGACTTCTTGCTCCACTACCTATACTTGATAAATCTTGGAAATGCATCACTATGGATTTCATCGAAGGGCTTCCCAAATCAAAAGGCTACAGCTGCATCCTAGTTGTGGTTGACAGGTTCTCTAAGTATGCTCATTTTGTGACCCTACAACATCCATTTACTGCTTTACAAGTTGCTATTGCTTTGATGGATAATGTCTTCAAAATTCATGACCTACCTTTGTCTATCACATCTGATAGAGATAGAGTTTTTACATGCAATTTGTGGAATGAACTATTCACCTTCTTTGGTACTGATCTGCACAAAAGTAGTTCCTATCATCCATAGTCAGATGGTCAAACCGAGAGGGTGAATTAGTGCTTAGAAACTTACTTGAGATGTTTTGTCCATTCTTGTCCCAACAAGTGGTCATCTTGCTTATCTTGGATATCTTTAGCCTAATTATGGTACAACACATCATATCATTCATCTCTGGGCAAGACGCCATTTTATGTGTTATTTGGCAATCATCCACACAACCTTGGCATTGAACCACCAGGCAATTCTGACATCACTGAATTAGATGATTGGCTTCATGACCATGAATTGATGCAAAATCGGTAAAACAACTTCTTCTTGGTGCCCGTAAAAGATCAAAACTCAAGCCGGCAAGAAACGCTCCTTTCGAGAATTTTTAGTTGGTGATTGGGTCTATGTCAAGCTACAACCGTATGTGCAAACTTCACCGCAACCAGATCTTGCAACAAACTGTCTTTTCGGTACTTTGGACCCTATCGGATCACTGACAAGATTAATGCAAAAGAGCATATTATTTGCAGCTACCGAGGGTTCACTTATCCACCCTGTGTTTCATGTTTCATTGCTGAAAAGAGTTGTCCCCGCTAATCAGGTGATCAGTGGTGATATGCTAGATCTGTCACTGCACTTGCAGGTACCTGAGAAGATCCTTGACAAGCGCATCCATCTTCGCAATGACACAGCCGGTTCAACAAGTGTTGGTCCAGTGGACTGATCTCTCTCCGTAACTTGCTACTTGGGAAGATGAAGATACACTACGCCAACGGTTTCCGCGAGCTCCGGCTTGGGGTCAATCCGTGTTTCGAGGGAGGGGAATGTCACAAGTCATGGTAAGAAGCCAACAAACTCATCCGACGATCGCGATGATGATGACGCCGAGGACGGAATGGCAGGAAGAGGAAGGTTAAACACAACCCAAGGGTGAGTGGGCCGGATTGGGTGTGATGCCGCTTCAAGCCCGAGTTCAACGTAGCTGGGCTTTCTTTACATCGCTTTCATTTTCGTTTTGCCGCCCATGTCCAACGGGCAACGAGGATTGCTCTGTGTTCCTCTTTGTATTGCCTGCGAACGGCGGGAGAACGCGAACTCGAACACGTAACTGAAACCGAGCCGTAGCAGCGTCGGCGCGGCGAAGCTCTTGGCTGGCAGCCGAGTGTCGAGGTTACTTGCTTCTTGTATCCACCCAATTTATCGTATATCGATTGAGGCAGTCAGGTTACAATCTGTTGCCTAATGGGCCTGTCCCATGCTCTTGACCCTTGTGGCCTGCGTATTTGCTTTTTTTACAACAAGGCTGGCCTGTCTGTGTGCCACCGGGGTCAAACGTTTTTTAGTCGGAGGACGGACGCTGGGTGCCAAGTCGTCGGGGTCAGCGGACCCGATGTCACAAGGTTTTTTCGCCCACTACCGCACCGCCCCAATAGGTTTACAACTCAGAGTGAGGCCTTGGAAGACCCGATGTCACTGGAGTTGCTAGCTACGTTTTCTGAACACCGTGTAGATGGGGTAATGAGAATTTTGCTGGGACTCATTTCTTGGTAGATGGGCCGGACACATTTAACGTCGCTACATTATGTCGGTCACCTTTAAAGCGTTTAATGCCACTAATAATACCTATATATAATAGTGCTCATAGCTGTGATATATGCAATATCCCTTAGTGGCACCTTGTTGAAAAATACTATAGCAGTGATATATACTGCTAGCTATGCCCTGTTTACAGCATTGCCTACCATATGTACTTGCAGAACGGATGCCGTGACGAGGTTCTGTGATGATTGATCAGCGTTCATGGATATAAGCCCACGTAGCATATGCAGTCTTGCAGACGGAGGCTTTTTACCCAAACAACATTTTCCAAGTGTAAAATAAATAGAGTTATAACCTTGTGTACCACAAATTACACGTTGAAAATGGTTTACACCTGAACATTAATAATGTACCAAAAAGTGAATGAATGAATCACCGTGCTTGAATTAATAATAAAATAAAATAGAATAATTAATAAAATAATTAAATTATCAAGGAAAACAAAAGAAAAAATCCGGCTCCGTCCTTTCAAACGACGGATCGCGGTACTACCGAGATTATTCCCATGCATGGCAACAGAAACTCCTTGCTTGGATAGACACCAATCTAAGTAAGCTTATTATCTTTTGTTTTGGTTGCTGTCTAGATAGAGCACGCACGCACACACATAATGCATTCGAGTGATTTGGCAGTTTTGGTCACTCGAGTGAGCAGCCACCAAATTCACTCGATTCAAAGAACAATGAAAAATCAGTGATCCATGGCATAATGTCACTCGATTCTATAATAACCACAAGATTGAAATCCAATGAACCAAAATGAACTACAAAAAAAAAATTCAGAGGAACAACACATTCTAAACTAGACAAACACACACAGATTCATACATATATCTTTTAAAGGCAAAATAAAAGATATTCAACGATTGAAAAAAGAACATAAACATAGATTTTTCACAAACAAATAGATGATGGCAAAAAAACTTACATAACCCCAAACAAAGACTTACACCAGTGACACACATAAGTTACAGTGGATTAAACAAAGTAAAATCTATGAAGGCAAACAGTAAAAACTGGAAGTATGAAGCAACCTCAAGAAAAATGAAACCACACACTATAATAAAAAGCTGCAGGAAGGTTGGCGATTAGAGAAGAACTCTGAAGATTGAAGCAAGAACACGCCACAAGACCGCACAAATAAAGACGGTCTTTCCTGCGGGGAGACACACAGTGGTCTTTGGGAAAATATATAGTGGGGATTCTTAGTCCCGAAGTTGTGGATCCAACCGGGACTAAATGTTAATCTTTAGACCCGGTTGTAGCCACAACCCAAGACTAAAAATCTCTACTGCAAAAGCCTGCTTTTTTTACTTTTGGCAAGGAGCTTTTGTCCCGATTGGAGCTATCAACCGGGACTAATAATCCCTCATCTGCCATTCCTATTGGACTAGCTGTTGGGCAGCGGATGTTAGTCCGTCGGTGGATCCAACAGGGACTAACTCCTCTCTTGTCTCAAGGCTAAAAATGTCCGGCACTAAAGCTCCTGGATGGAAAGTTTGCTAGTGAGAGAGTGTGGGAACAGACGAGGAAATGGGTGACAGACTGAACACTTCAATTCCAAACTGTTATGAATATATTGTACAGGATGATCTCATCCTAACCACCGCATGTGGTTCCTTATCGATCAAGACACAACCGCATAGGAGTTCCTCCCCCTATGACTGCATGCACGGAAGCTCCCACAGCCACATAACGTGTGCATGAGGTTACGGTGACTTGACAGTGAAGTTTTCTTCTCCTCTCCTCCCTATATATGTAACCCCGTGATCAATGAATAAATACGAGTTCATTTTTCCTACATTCTCGTGTCCCATTCACTTTTACTCGCAATTATACTCTCGCAACACAAACGAGCACAAATAAAACGCACGGAGCCCAAAAACAGGAAGGCCCCGACAATGGTGGCCACAGAACAGACACACGAAGCAATCACTAAAAAAGAGGCAAACAACCAGGTGACGATTTCTGTCAAAAAAAAAAAAGACGACCGATCCAGATCCAACGGTGGAAGAAATCGAGTGACTGATCCGAACAGATCACTCGCGTGACCTTGAGATTGTCCGAAAAAAAAATTATTACATTTTTGAACAATCTAGTCCACACTTTCACCTGCACATCGCACGCTAAAAACATGGAACCTTAATCATGTAATGTATGGTTGTTAATTATCAAACACCTTTACATGTCATTTAAAAACCAAAAAGTCATATTGGGATGGAAAAAGAGCCACATTTTACTTCCTAACTGAAAATTGCAGATCTCAAAAAGTTTTAAAACTTTGTGGTTGACATTTTTTAATCTGAAGTCGTTTACAGCTTCAAACAACCAATTTACACTCGGTTAACTTCTTCTCGAAAGATCTTCAATTATTTTTGCTTGATCTCAGACCAAGTCTTTCAAGGAGAGAAGATTTGAATTGTAAATTGAGTTGAGATCTAAATTACCTCCTTGTGTGTGCGACTGGTTTTTCCACCCGTTATGGTCTCCTTGTCGGTGGAACCCATTATTGATGTGAGTGGTGTCTCCATGGGTTTCAGGGCAGAACACAAGTGACAAAAAAATTAATGAATCTTTTTTTTAGGGGTTTCCCTCTTTGTTTACCATTCGACCTTGGCAAAGTCTTATGTGAACCCGCCTCTGTCATCCAAGATCTTACCCTCCCATGGTAACAACCGCTTTGATCTAGATGTCGGGTCATATGAGCCTTATGTTGTTCAAGATATTACATGTAAGATGTAAGACTCCTCGTAAAAACAAGATTTGAAATTGAAACTCATATACATTTGTCCCTGGAGGGCCCACATAATGACACAATGAAACTTGGAGTTGATACAACTCGGAGCGACGTATGACTGATCGACGGACTCTCAGCCTGCCTCTTGAATCAACGAAATCGCACATGTGTCCGCCGCCTACCTTCCTAAGAGCACACACAGGACATTGCTTCTAATTTGGAAGAGTCCAGGTTGCATACATACAAACGTTTGGTCGATTGCTTTATACCTGGAGTCCGGAGGTGACGATTCCTATGGTGCGGGCTTGTCTGGCCTATATATATGAACGAAGGAAACCACGGCGGATCATATCAGCTGCACCGCAGCCCAAACGCCATCGCCAAACAACAACATTTCTTCGTTCTCCCTTCTTCAACGACCATGATGAAGATTTGGGTCGCGTTGATGTGTTGCTTCCTCCTCCCCATCGACGGTGAGTATATATATAGTGCTTGTCATTATATATTGTTGAGGGATAGTCAGCGTTGTCGTTGTCGTTGATGGTCTTAGCAATTAAATACAGGTTCTCGTCATGTGGAGTGCCGGCAACACCGCGAATAGTGGCATAAGGAGTACACACTCTTCCTCGACTTATAACATGCTCAAGACTATACTCTAAATTAGATGTAAGACTATGACAAAAGAATGAGGCCTTGAAGTAAGAAGAATTCTCCATTAGAGATGTATTGCCAAGTAGCACTCTTCTTAGGAGACAAGCCCTCCTTTGTAGCTCTACAACTCCAAAGACTAAAAGAAGAGAGAGAGAGAGAGGTATGAGAGTGAGGTAGAGAGTGGAGAGTGAAGTAGAAGCTCCATGTGTGGTGTGTTGAGAGGAGGGGCGCTACTTATACAACCGGGAGAGGGGCAAAGTGCAACATTGTCACCAAACCGACCTCCCCGGCGTCCGGATACACCGAGCCGGACCATAATGTAGCGCCACGACCCTCCTCGGCGTTGATGGAACTGCCACGCCGGTGGGCGGGCCGGGCGCTTAGGCTTGGCGCTTCTTTGCTGGCGCCGCCGCGCCAGGCTTTCGGTTGGGTCCGTGGCTTGGTGGTGGGCCTCGGTGCGATGAGAAGTTGGCCCATGTTAGTATTTGGTCCATATCTACTTCGTGTCGGGCTTTTCTTCATTGGGAAAAGTGTTATTCTGAAATGCAACACTATCGGTATTGGTCGAGTCCATGGATTTTCTGATTTTCTACGCTGAACTGGTCATCGCTGCTTGGTGGACTGAATTCCAAAAGTAGTGATGTTGGCGGTGGTGATGTGCGAATCTATAGGAGTGAATCATCAGCTATATATGAAATTATATCTTTCTTTATCTCTTAGAATAGATAGATAGACATAGACAAGGAAGATAGTTGAAAAGAAATATATCAATTATTAGATCTGACTAGCAAACATGCTCGTGTGTTGCAACGGGAGAAAATACTATCAAAAGGCTTGATATATTTGCTCTACCTTGCTAGGTCCTTTACACATGTTAATCTGTTGTTGTTATTTCTGCTGCAATCACAAATGAACGAGCACATTAATGAAGAAATATGAATTTATACATATCTATTTTTATTTTTTCTACAATATTATAAAGCTATACTTTCTCTTATGATAACTATGACATGCCTAATACCACATTGTTCTATCAATTCTATATCCAAATTAAATTCAATAATGATATATCATAACTTAAGTATTTACTCAAGTTGACTTCATTTGTGGATCCATAAAAATATAGAATTTGTAATTCTAATCTAATATCTTAAGTTATTTAGGAGTTAGTTTTCGTCATGTCAAAAAATAATTTATTCGCTGATGAGTATGACTGATACCTAGCTTAGATTTTTTTTCTTGTGAGACCTCTCATTAAGCATTGCACTGGTATATGCAAAACAACTTGTGCTGACATATTCGGATAGCTTGGATATATTTGTTGTGATATGAATAAAGACAGTTATATAAAAAGATAGGTATATACTATAGACATATCGTTGGATGACAAACTACGTACTTAGATTTTGATCGAGGATTTGATTAGTTGGACTGTGGACTCCTTTTATTTTATTAATTTTTTCCATAATATGTCATTGTTGTTGGGCGTCACCTTTTTTGCAACAATCCGTGGACGTTAAGACTCCCTGCAATGTGTATATATACAAAGGCAATGCGCATGGGGATATCGGCGCCCACCCTAGCTAACACATCTGAACAAACGGCTTCCTCTCTTGCAAACGCATCTGAACAGCCTTCCTCAACCATGAGGAGAATTCTTCTTTTGGTTGTGTGCTTTCTCGTCCTCAACGGTGAGTGCATGGTTTTCCTTGATTTAGATTGGAGAGCTCTCGTCGTCTCTGATCTTGATTAATCCACATATGCATGCATGCGCAGGTAGCCGCACCGTGGAGTGCCGGCGCCACCGCGAACAACGGCGGAAGGACTACACGCTCTTCATCTTCGGCGACTCCTTCGTCGATGTCGGCAACGTCCCGAAATCGTCAGGAAGGAGCAAAGCCTCGCGTGGGTGGTACTACCCCTACGGAAGCTCTGACTCGTCCCATGCCAGCCAAGCAACCGGCCGCCTCTCGGACGGTCTAGTGCAATCAGATTTCCTGGGTACGTACACACACGTTTATCATGTATGATCGCATCAATCTGCCATGCGTACTGAAGTAGATTATATTGGCCATGGGTACTGAAGTAGACTGATGGATGTTGGATGGATTGGTTTTCTTGTTTGCAGCAAAGATGCTCGGGATGGATGAGTCCCCTCCGGTGTTCAGCACCATACCAAGGGCTGACGTTGAGAATGGCATCAACTTCGCTGTGCCCTTCTCCGGCGTCATGAATGGGCAGCAGGAGGAGGAGCCTGTCGCTGCGCGAGCAGATCAGCCAGTTTGGTCAATTTGTGGACCGCGGATCTGTCGACGACGACCAGCTAGAGAATTCAGTCGCGCTTCTTTCAGTCTCCAACGGCCATGACTACTCGCACGTCAGCGACAGCACCAGCGAACGCCAAGTAAGCATAACGGAGATAGATGTACTCTTAGCCTATATAGATGATAACCGATCTGTTTGTGCTCGATCATGACCATGACCATGACCATGGACGACATGGAATGCATATGCAGCTCGACGCCTACATTGACGACGTGACAGCGGGCATCGTCGAGGGCGTGAAAAGGCTCCAGGCCATGGGTGTGTCCAAGGTGCTCGTGAACTCCATGCCCCCGCTCGGCTGCTCGCCGTGGCGCGCCAGGCAGTCCGTCGGCTACGCGCAATGTGACGGCGCCGGCAACACGCTCGCCACCAACCACAACACGCGTCTCAGGCACAAGCTGGATGGTCTGCAAGACGTCCTCGTCCTCGACCTCTACAACGCCTACAACAGCCTTGCCAGATCCATGTCGGGTACGTATATGTCGTTCATTCTGTGTTTTCTACGCTAGAAACTTCAATCTGAATGCAAGTTATGTATACACTAGTCTCTAGCAAGATTGATCTACTATGCATCAAAGTCTAAAACATGACATGGGCATGTTGTTTTGTTGGCAGGCTCCACGCCTTGCTGTGACACCTCAGACCACGACGCATACTGTGGCCAGATCGACGGCAACGGCAGAGCTCAGTACACCATCTGCGCTAACCCGGACACCTCCTTCTACTGGGACAACGAGAACCCTACCCAAGCTGGATGGGAGGCCGTCATGGATCGACTGCAACCAAACATCCAGAACTTCCTCGAAGCCTAGAGAACTATACCTCGTCGCCGCGTCTATTACTTGGATCATCTACTACTATGGGTTGCCATGGATCTACTATTATAGTTAGTTATATTATACTTATTACTAGGGTTCTGGATTGTATGTTAGGGCTGGTTCGCTATATACATGAACAATAATTGCAGCTTTCTGTTCGGCTTGGCTTTTTAAAATTTACAGGCGTGTGTTGCATTATACTTGAATAATTTACTAGCTTCCAGTTTCCTATGTGATTGTTTCCTATTATTTCTACACCATCAGTGTTGTGTCAGTCGGTTACTCGGTTGTCACGTTCTCCCTTCGTACCAGTACTATGCTCGGCAGTGTTAAAGGTGGGGGTGGCTACGGCATCTACCTCCATGGTCACCTGACGCACCTGATCCAAATACTCCATCCCCACACCGCCGCAGAAGGTTTGGAACTCAGAGTGAAGCCTTGGAACTCATAGCGGTGATATATGCAATATCCCTTAGTGCCACCTTGTTCAAAAATACTATAGCAGTGCTATACTCTATGCCTTGTTTACAACATATATATAGCCTACGTACCATATATACTTGCAGAATGGATGCCGTGACGAGGATTCTGTGATGATCGATGAGCGTTCATGGATCTTTATTGTTGTAAATATTATTACAATGATACTACGTATAGAAACTAGTTTTATTTACAAGACACGTTAGCGTGCTTTGATGCACCCGCTGAGGCCTAACGTGTCGTTGATATAATGTGTGCCCTCTTTATTTTAGAAAGCTATATACCTCACTCGAGTGATTGGAGGAATCTGTCCTTTTCTCCAAATCCGTGGAATGAGATACACACATGTCAGTGTGCAGTGCAGTGGAAGGAAGGCTCCGCGCGAGGTGGATGTCGTGGGTTCGAACCCCCACGCGATTTGGCACGATAAAATGCGCAATTTGTGACTTTGTTGGAGCGAGCGGGTGGCTGACCGGTGGGAGCCTCGCCGGATTAAAACAAATGTTTTGCTATTTATTTTGAATTTTGAAAACATTAATTCTGAATAGGGGTGGTTCGTGTTGTAGGGGCAGTCTCACCACCAACCGTCACTATAAGAATGGCCAACAAGGAGCGACCAGCAAAACCGCCACTATCCAAGTAATAAATAATAAGGTTATCCAAGTAATAAATACATATAACTTGTCATTCAGCAAACATGAGTATCATTAATTTATTGTGTGAGCGCATTGGATAATCATGACTCACTTGTCATAGTGAAAAGGATTGATATATAGCATGGCCATCGAACTCATTCACACTCCTAACATGGCCCCAATCTCTCTTTTGGCTTTACCATTCTTTTGGACAAGTAGCCCATACTGAAAGTTCCTAATCTACATACGAATGAAATAATTGTCAACTATAAAAATCTGCCTAACGCTATCGTTTGATCGTCTTGAAAAATGTTAATTTTCAAATGCCTGAGAACTTAAGTGTACGTATTCATGCCCATAAACGTTGTCCAATAAAAATGTCAACTGCAAAGTTATGTTTTTGATCTTATGAACAATTCAAAGTTTGTCGTTATTTAATCACTCCAAAAATCGATTTGTTGCCCAGTTATCTTAGTCAGAGGCCTTTATAGTCACCAATTTATAGAGACAATTAAACACAAGCAGCCACCTCTAGAAATCGTACTCCTTCCGTATCGGTAAAGGAAGTCCTTTTGGACAAGGTTTGGGTCAAACATTGGGAATGTAAATCATCAATAACTTTTAAATTGTTGAGTTTGTAAATGTCAAACTTATATGAATAGATTTGTCTTAAAAAAAATACATTTATAAAAGTATACATATATCACATTTTTATAAATATTTTTAAAATAACAAGAGGTTAAAGTTGTGTTTTGGAGACCGTGTCGCTGTCCTAAAGGATTTCTTTTACCAATACGGAGGGAGTATTTCATTAGGAGGAGGACTTCCCTACAGACTTAACCTGACTGCTTAAAAAAAGATTGTTTAACAGAATCGTCTCTGACAATAAATTTATAGTAAAACCTGTGCACAAGGGGATTGGCTTTGGTTAATGAAAACAGTCGTCGATCGTCATACTCCTAATTGGAGGTGTAGCATAGCAGCAGTAGTAGCGCGCTAGATGGCTGCATTACCAAGAAAGGAGAAACTGAAATTTTCCACTTCGTATAATTTATGCATGCAACCTTTAGTTTATTAGTGGTGGAAATATATCTAAATCTTTGGGCATGTAATGTAGCTGACGCAGCCATGCACACTGTTCTTTGCATTCCTGAGAACAACTATATTTTATACTCATCTCATCTCTATCCGACTTCTTCCGTCGTTCCTCTCCCATGGCAGACAGAAGAGGCAGGGGTTAGTCACCCAATGGGATTCATGCCATCATCATGTCTGCACAGTTAATTTAACACTAGCTTGGCTCAGGTCAATTAGTCATGCGTGCAATGTACTATGGATGATTGAAATCATGTATTTGACCTTTTTAAAAATACAAAAAAAAAAAACTTCTAAGTCAATTCTCTCAGTTTTGTTAACCTATGACCACTCTTTTTTAAAAAGTATACTTTACACATATTGATCAGCCATTTTGAATGATACACAATCATGCATTACGTGCAATCTTCATTTATGAGAGAAAGAATGCTTAAATATGCATGATTGTGCCTATATATATATATACCTCACCCATAGTTGATATGTATGTCCAGACAACAATAATTTATTGTGATATTGAGGTGAACAAATAGCCTATCGGTCAATATTAAACTCTCCTGCTGCAACGGGCTGTCCGAGTTCGTGGCTAGCTCTAGAGCTGCAGGCGCCGTCGGTGGCGGGGCCATTCTGAAGTGCCTGTGCCCGGGGACGTGAACGTGATGCTGCCGAGGCCAGTGGACCGAGTCCGAATGATGATTCTGCCGGCCGTTCAATTCGCTTAGCTTCTCTCCGCCCCACTGTCTTCTAGCCCCGATCTGTACTCCCATGTGTGATGCTCGTATAGGAGCGCTGTAATGAACCATTAATGAATGAATGAAATTAATTTCGCGTCACCACCGTTTCACTTGTGATGTTTGTTGAGGTTGTTTCCTGGTTATTACAGTACCTGATTTTAATAGATGACCGCGCGGTGGCTGTCGTGTTCGCCGTACGGTGACCGCGCGCCGGCCGCCTCCTCTGCTTCGCCGTAAGCATCAGCCGGCCGTCTAGCGGGCAATTGATGAGGTAAGGTACTTCAATAGTTCAATTACATTACAGTACTACTACTTATTTAGTCTCCTGTTTCGTTCAGCGGGCGGGCGTCCCCGGCGTGCCGTCCCATTACTCCCTTTCAACCAGTGCACCTTCGATGAACTTGGCTGCCTATGCCAAACACTTAGTTTATATGTGCTTTATAGCTTGTGATTTTTTTGGTAAATTTAAACGACTTTTTTGTTGTGGTTTACATAGGTTTACATGGTAGATGTGATTTGCACTAGATATTTTGCCCATGCATCCCCGTACCTCTGGCATGCTAAGCGAGCGTTGTACCATCTGAACTACTTCCCCAGTGTGAAATTTGAAGAAATGAAAAACTTTTAAATATGGGGTCCAATGACGTGCCCTTGTTGCAGGCCGCCATGCTTGACGAGCCAGCCAACCCTCCAGCTCGTAGCGACAGGCCCGGCCTTGGGGTGGGGCCAGAGGTGCCGTCCCAGGTCCATCTCACCAATGGGCCCCTCACAGGGTATGCGATGAGTACTAGAGTCATACTTGTTTCTCTAAATATTAGTAGGACTATGTCATTCATATTGACCATGTCAGCCACAAAACTCTCTATAAATTTCAGATAACCATTTGATATATGTGTGCATATATACTAGGAATAAAGAGATTATCATGTTTATATAAAAAGGCCCAAAATTTTACCATTGTTCTAGGTCCCGAAATATTCAGGAATGGCGCTGCGTAGCGACCGTCCGTCTCATCAATTGGTGACTTCATGGTCCTACTGCCCCAAGCTTGGCGGCGTGCCTTCGTCATGCATCGCCAGTGTGCGCCGCCGCGATGCACGGCAGCGTGGTGTACGGCGCCGCCGCCCCCCGCTGATGACGACCGCGACCGGTCCGCAGCGACGAGACGAAAAACTCTCGGCTGAAACGCACCCTGTGCACGAACAGCTCCGTCTGCTGGGCTGAGCTGGGCTTCCTCGTCTCGGACGTGGGCAGCAAGCCGTGCGTAATTTAGCACCATAATGTACGTGGGGCGCGGACAATGACCAACCCCGCTCCAGATCCAGTTACTGTTATTCCTGATCTGCCCAGCTGCTCAATCTCTGTAGAGAAGAAAGGCCGGAAGACACAAGGCAAGGAGAATGCATGCCGGCCCAATCCACCGTACTCTGGCCTGTCAGTAGACTCAATACAATACTGGATTAATAGATGAAGCCTAAGCAGCTTGCGTACGTTCCACTCAAAAAAAAAAAAAAAAAAAAAAAAAAAAAAAAAAAAAACGCACGGCTTGCTGCAGTCCTATTGGCCCGACAAGAGTAGGGCCCGTGCCGCGATGCGTCGAGAACGGGGCGTGTTAGACGCCGACCAGTGCAGGCCCACGTAACGCCCAAGGCCTGCCTGGTCGGCTTCGTCTTCCTCCGTTCCGTCGAACCCGACGCCCACGCCGCTCGGTGAGCCCTAGGGCGGCGGCGTCCGCCTTCTCCCCTTCTTTTCCTAGTCCGGCAACCCTAACCCGCTCAAAACTCCAACCATGGCCATCATCTCAACTCCGGTGACCTCCCGCTCCGCCCCGCCACTCCGGCGAGCCCTAGGCGGCGGCGCCGCTTCTCCCCTTCCCCCTCCCCTCTTCTCCCAGTCCGGCAACCCTATCCCGCTCGAAACTCTAGCCATGGCCATCTTCTCCAACTCCGGTGACCTCCCGCTCCCCCCGCCACCTACCCATACCCATCCCGAATGGGTCCTTCCCTGCCGGGGCTCGGCGGCTTCTCCAACTCCGGTGACCTCCCGCTCCCTCGCGCCTACCCATACCCGGCCGAATGGGTCCTTCCCTGCCCGGGCTCGGCGGCTTCTCCAACTCCGGTGACCTCCCGCTCCCCGCCACCTACCCATACCCGGCCGAATGGGTCCTTCCCTGCCCGGGCTCGGCGGCGCCCGCCCGCCGAAGCTAACCGGCCGTGTCGGCGGCCGTGGCCAGGCTGGCGGGCACATCGACAACCTGGGTCGGGAATGGAGAGGGGAGGGGGAACCGCTGGACACTAACCGGGGAGCTTCTTTGGCGTCGTTTTCGTGGCTGTCGTCGTCCTTGTCACGAGCTCCGGCGGCGTCGTTCCCCACCCGGCAGGCCGTGGGCTTTTGGGCCTTGGGCCGGGTGGTCGGCGCCAAGTTTTCCTGGTCGAGAACAGTGAAAGGGACCTGTCGGCCCAATAGTTGCCGATTTAGTCGGCCTACAATTTTGTAGAGATGCGAGGACTGGGATAGTCGATTTAGTGAGTAGTAGCCTTCCTGCGTTGTCACTATAATAAGGAGGTTAACAAAAAAAAGAAGTATATACCAGCAGTTTTATAAGTTTATACTAGCACTTCGCTTTCTTTTATTTCAGAAATTGAGAATAACTACATGCTTATGATGATACTCATTACTATTGTAGTAACTAAATGGTCCGGAGAATAACAATATGCTAGCTAATCCTATACTCAGAAAAATGGTTAAGTATGTAGTTGGGGCCTAATTAAATAAATAATAACTTACTACCTTTTATTAATAATTATTAATAAATAGCACAGGTCCACATTGGCTATTGCTTCTCAGCCATTCCTCTATCCTACTCCTCAACTTTTAATTAAATAAACAACAACTTATTACCTTTTATTAATAATTTATTAATAAAAAAACTTTCTAAGTCAATTCTCTCGGTTTTGTTAACATATGACCACTCTTTTTTTAAAAATTACTTTACATATATTGATCAGCCATTTTGAATGATACATCAATCATGCATTATGTGCACACTTCATTTATGAGAGAGAGTGCTTAAATATGCATGATTGTGCCTATATATATATACCTCACCCATAGTTGTTAGGTATGTCCAGACAACAATAATTTATTGTGATATTGGAGGTGAACAAATAGCCTATCGGTCAATATTAAACTCTCCTTACCTGAATTACCTAACACCGCTCAGCAGCTGCTGCAACGGGCTGTCCGAGTTCGTGGCTAGCTCTAGAGCTGCAGGCGCCGCCGATGGCGGGGCGATCCTGAAGTGCCTGTGCCCGATCCTCGACGGGATGTGAACATCATGCTGCCGAGTCCAGTGGACCTTGTCCGAATGATGATTCTGCCGGTAGTCTGCGGCGTGCCGCTCCCCCCTGAAACGCATGCACCTGGCTCGCTGCGCCGTGTTTTAGATTGCTTGCTGTTCTGGTTCCTCAACCCGTTTGATTTCGTGAATAATACAGGGCCGCACGAGTTTCCGACCACAGCCAACCTGACCACACTGCTCCACTGAAGGGAGATGCAGCTGGTGTACGTACGTGTCCAGTAGTTCAATCGTGTCGTCCCCTCTGTTGTCTGTGTCTGTCGTCTGTGTCTGTCGTCTGTGTCTGTGTTCTGCAACACCGTGTCCGTCCTCACAATTATGATTAAATGAAAAGCGTGCTTCCGGTTGCCGATTCTGGTTTCCAGTTTCTTCAAGATTAGACTATTTGAGGTTTTTATTAGAGTGCTCGTCCTTCAATCGGCAACGGGCGGCGGCCATCGTGTTCGCCGTAAGTGACCGCGCGCCTGCTGCTCCCCTGCTTCGCGCGTATGTACGACTGGGGAATTGGCGAGTATCAGCCGGCCGTCTAGCAGGCAATTGGTGAGGTAAGGTACTTTTCAATAGTCCAATTACATTACAGTACTACTACTTATTTAGTCTCATGTTTCGTTCAGCGTGCCGTCCCAGCAGGACAAGGCCCTTACTCCCTTTCAACCAATCAGTGCACCTTCGATGAACTTGGCTGACTATGCCAAACACTTAGTATAATATGCATATATTGATCAGCCATTGGACTACTAGACCGTCCTACGATTGGACTACAAGCCAATTCGCTTGTCCTACTCCTCAACTGATAACATGTTCATGATAGTTTCCCACTCCTCGACTGATAACATGTTCATGATAATTTCCCACTCCTCAACTGATAACATGTTCATGATAGTTTCCCAATCTTCTGAAAAAAGAGAAACTATTTGTAGGATGATGAAATTGATCTTCAACTGATAACATGTTCATGATAGTTTCCCAATCTTCTGAAAAAGAGAAACTATTTGTAGGATGATGAAATTGATCTTTTGCAATTAAATCAAACCGCCGTCCTGGTACGCATATTTGGAGGTTTCTAAGTCAATTCTCTTAGTTTTGTTAGCCTATGACCACTGTTTTTTTAAAAAATACTTTACATATATTGATCAGATATATTGTTCTGGCTTGGAAGTTAGGTTTGTTAGGATAGCTAGGAAACCTCACGTTTAATCCCTAGCCTCATATTATTTCTCATCGTTTTGAGTTGGTTTTAAAAGGATCTCGAACCTATAATAGTGTTGGTGCAGCAACTACGTTGTCGGTGGATTTGGTAATGCAAAAATCATTTAGTTTTTTTAAAAAAAAACACTTATTTATTCTCCATGGTTTAATCTAATCCATTGGTCACGTACGTGAATTATCCTCCAAAAGCCCTAAGCACAAACTTTGGTGTTGAAGGCATTGCGAAAAAAAACTTCTATTCTCCATTGATAGTGGTTTATTGGGCAATCCCATTGGTTACGCATACATGGATTATCTTCCCTAAGGCCCTACGCACGTGCTTTGGGGTTGAAGGCGTTGCAACAATAACCGATGCAAATGGCTAAGACATTTTTTCTCCTGGACACATGGGTGGCAATATAGCCTTAGAATTGATGGCCAGTGTTGGACTTTTTTTCTTAGGCTTTGTGTTTTAGATAGAAGGAAGACGTGAATTCCTTTTTACTTTATCTCCTCGATGTAATAGCGGTGAATTAATAAAAATCCTTACTTCATAAAAATGATAGGAAACCTCATCACGATTAATCAACACAATGTGAATGAGTTTGATGGGCACTAGACCCCTTTCAGGGTCATAATTATGGCATGGATTGTGGGTGAACAATGGACATGATTCTCCAATGCACTCACATGATAAGTTAATGGCCAATGTTTGTTGAATAGGCTCGAACAACTATTACATGCTTGCAAGTAAAAGTGTGTATATATATAACTTTGGAAGATCACATTTTCTCACAAGACATTTCCTTTGGATGCCAGTTTGTAACTTAGGGTTCTGTATAACTTGTGAAGAGGACTGGTTTCCATTCATTACATACATGTGGCCTTTTGCACTTTGAAATATTAGAGGAAACCAAAAATATTAGGCATAACCTCCTTTTACACCATCAAAAGTTTTTATGTGCCCACACCAGATGAACATACGGAGCCGAAGTCGACCTGAGATGGTCACACTCTTCTTCCTCCTCCACAATCTTCTGCCGCAGGCAATGCAGTAGCTACTAGGCGCCAACGGACGAGCCATGTGGTTGCTGCGACTTGTACCGCATAGTACCCGATCCTTTCATGGACGAGCCATCGGAGGGCAATTCGTCCGCGCCGGCACCACCTTCGCCGCCGCCTCCAGCACCACTAGTGCCGCTGGCGCCAGTTGTGTGCGCCACCGCACTCTCCGACCTCGCGCAGGCTCCGTTGCCTCTGCCCGATTCTGCACGGCGACCTCTACACCTTTCCCTTCAAACAGCTTGCAACAATGTTCTGTATCTTGGAGGTTGTTCTAGGTGCAACAGCTTGCAACTTGCCATGTTCTGTATCTTAGAAGAAGCTTTCTGAATTGTACATGTTGCATTGATTTTGCTGATTAGATTCCCGTGCTCCTTTATAATAGGCTCGGTTCTTGATCAGATTAGGGCACTCACATTGCAGACTCTATCATAGAGTCTAAGTGTATTTATTACCTTCGTATTTATTGTATTTTGATGATGTAGCGCTGATGTGGCAGTGTATTTATGGAAAAAAAAACCAAGACTCCAAGTCTTATTTAGACTCCAAGTCCACAATACCCGAGGTACGATAGAGTCTGCATTGTGAGTGCCCTTAGAAACCAAGGGACAACTTAATTAGTGACTGCATCAGCACAACTGGCTGCAGCAGATGGCGCGACAGTGATGGAGGGAGCGGCGGCATGATCACTGCATTCCGAAGTTACCAAGTTTCTGATGTTAGTAAGGCAACAAGTTGTCGTAGTCCATGTCCTTGGCATACAGGGCAATGATGTTAGTAGTACTATGGAGGCAATGATGTTAGTGGTACTATGGAGTCCTTTAGTGTGGTTAGTGGCCTCAATTATAAGGCAGCATCGGTGTACTGGGGGTTAGTCCCCTGCTCGTCAGTGTTCCTAGCGGAAATCTTCTTAGAGTAGTGCCCTAGCAGAAGTAGTGACATGTATCTCTAGAGCTTGTTGTCGGCTCAAATCTGTATTGGAAACATCGTTTAATTTGTGCTCAAATGAATGGAGACCTATCTGTCTTTAGTTGGAATGTGAGAGGGCTAAATGATTCTACACACCGAGAATTGGTGAGACAAGCAACTACGGTTGCCAGATCGGCTATTGTTTGCCTGGAAGAAACAAAGATATCAGCCATGACAAACACAATTGTATCGCTGGAGCAGATCCGCCTACAGCAGCAGAGCCATGCCCGCTTGCTCCTCGCGAACCACAACGCGTCCACGTACACTGCCGCACGCGCCTGGCGACCGCCTTGGCTCCGCGCCTCACGCTCGGCGTGGTCGCCATCAGGGGCGCGCGACGGGCGCGCGACGGGCGGTGCACGTGGGGCTCGTGACCTCTGGCCGATGGGCAGCACGAGGACAGCACCTCCCGGTGGAGAGCTTGTAGGGTCGTGGCTCCCGCAGTCATGGCAATCACGCCGCGCACAGGAGGTCCTGCGAGGCTTGAGGCGGGGAGATGGAGGGCCACCCACCGTCGCGCGCCGGGAGGTGGGGGTCGCCACGTCGCCGGAGCTGCTTGAGGAGGAGTGGAGCAGCGCAGGGGAGTGATGCGAGTCGGAGAAGAAGTGGCGGCGTGAGAAAGGTGGTGAGTAGCGAGTGGATATGAAAAGCAGGGTCGCGTTGCTCCGCTCCCCTAGGGCGCCGGCGGCGGGGGCGTCAGCCGCGAGGAAGAAGAAGGACGAGAAGAACGGGGGGGCGTCGGCGGGGCGGGCTTGGTGGGCCGCCTGGTCGGCGCCTAGTAGCCCCCAAGCCCCCTCAAAAAGAAAGTATGCACGGTTGCAGCAGTCCTTTTGGCCCGACAAGGTAGGGCCCGTGCGGCGATGCAGTCCGGAACGAGTCCCTCAAATTCTGTAGGCCTATCGGTCTACCATGCATTGTCCACGGTGGACACTGGGCCTATCGCCTACCGGGGAGCCGATCGATATGCATGTCAGGTCGATAAGGCCCACTAAGCTGACGTATCCAACCAGGTGAAAGGGGACTTGGACCTGTCGGCCCACTAGTTGCCGATAGTAGGGATTTAGTCGGCCTACAGTCACTATGGAGATGCATGCGAGGACTGGGATAGTCGATTTAGTGAGCAGTACCCTTCCTGCGTTATTTAGCATACCCGCCCGACTTCCAGCAGAGGATCCGCGCATCAACCACGACACAAGCAGCGCGACGCAGAGGCCGGCTGAAGAGCCGAAGGATCGAATCCCTAGGTACATATCGACAAGGGAACACGTACAGGCCAACAAAAGCAGCATCATCCGTCGTCGCGTACCTACGTGGTGCAGAACGTACGTACGTGATGGCACGTACACACAGCTCGTCCCAGGCACGCAATGTGTGATGGTTGTAGACGCAACGTGTGATCAGTTTTATGTTTGTCCAACCTTGAGGTGCAGTGCGCATGCAACAACATTCTGTGTGTCTAGGTGCAACGTACAGCTTGCCACGTTCCGTATCTTAGATTCTTGCTGCTTCAGAATGGGTTCTTTCAACATGCCATTCAAAAAGCAGCGTAATCTGCAGGAGGCATCTCCCAGTGGTCCACAACTAACTCGTCGTCATCCCATAAATGGATTAGGATTGATTCAAAAACGGCCCAAAATGGATCGTTCAAGAAAAGAAAAACGGCCCAGCTTTTTTTAAAATGGTTGCTGGGCCTTACGATGGTCCAACTACATCTACCACAGCAACAACCCATGTTACTCATGCTCCGTGCCAAGCCTCCGCTGTTTGAAAAAAAAAAATGCTCCCTTTAACTATGGATTGTTTGCGCTATCTAAACTATTAAAACTGTCATATTCACCTCCCTGGTGATTCTCAAAGGGCGAAGCTAGCGCTAGGACGTCCGATGGAATTTTTTTCCATCGGACGTCCGGCCCGGCCCACCTCAGCTAGCTAGCACGCCCCCACCCGCACGCCTTCTTCCCGCATGCCTTCTTCCTATTCTATTGACTTCGCCCCCTCATCTCTCAGACTCCGCACCCTACCAGCACCTTCCTCTCTCAGACTCTGCTCATGTGTGCCTTCGTCCCTGTCCTGCATGGACTCCCACCGAACACGGGCAGCAGGGGATGTAGTGGCTTAGGACAAGGGCGGTGACCCCAACCATGGCACCCTCGACCGCCGGTCCCAGCGCCCATGTTGGTCAGCCCTTTGGTGCACCAGGTGCTCCATATTCCGGCCTCCAGGTTGCCCCAGACAAACAACATAAAAAAAACATTTGCAACATGAGAGACTTAAGATGAAACATTCAGAACATACACTTGCAACATATATATGAAAACATTGCAACATTCAGATAGAACACTTGTTGCAACAGAAGATGGGAACAAATGAAATATTTCGAGTAGCAAGAGAAGACATGAACAAATGAAATATTTTGAACATGCTGTTACAACATTTGCGTGTGAAACATATGCGACATCATCCAGATCAAACGCTTACAACCTATGTCTCAAACAGATGAAACATTTCGAACAAACTCTTGCAACATTCCTCTGAAACACTTGCAAACATGCGACATCCCTTGATCTACTTTTGCAACATCTATGTGACTCAACTGCAACATACATCGGAAACGTATGAAACAATTGAAACAAATAATTGCAACATGGGGTGGGACTGTGGGAGAGAGAGCTTGGCGCGTGGAGTGTCATGGCCGTCGAATTTGTGGGCATGGCACTTGGTGTGGGGCGAGCTTGGTCGCTAAAGTAAGAGAGGATGCCGCCGAGGGGAGGGGGAGGACGCCGCATCACCTCCATGGAGCTCGCCGGAGGTGAGTGGATCTCGCCGGGGTGGAGAGGGCCACCGGATCTGAGTTAATGGGGACTCCCAAAGGGGAGGAAGCCAAGGTGGAGGGAGGGGGTGCTGCTAGGGTGGATGGACGTCACCGCTAGGGTGGGGGGTTGATGAAGGTACCACAAAAAGCATGGCGGTGGCGGCGCGCCGAGTAGGCATCGCGGGAATGGCGGCGGTGGCGGTGCGGCGGGAGTCGGGCGAGCAGGCCGCTCGGTAACAACCTGCTAGGCTTTGCTTGCGTCTGGGCGCTACTGGAGGCTGGGCGGGCGCAGGGAGAGGTCGGCTCGCCCGGCGTTATGATGTGGAGAGCACGCACGGAGAGGAGTGCGTGGGCGGCGCGGCGGGGAAGCAGTGGCGCGCGTCCCGCAGGAGCCGGCGGTGAGCGGCGAGAAGAAAGAGGAAAAATAGAAAATAATACAGGGACCAGGTGTGGGTGGGAGATATTTCCAGATGGTGGGCCTGCAAGCCATGCCGATCCATGCGTCCGACGCGCGTTGGACGTCCAGAGGAGAGCATTACCGATTCTCAAAGTGTTTTCGTCAGACGTGGTGATAACTAATAAATCAGACTCTCACGATAGTTCAGGCTGGTCAATTAGACTTTATGAAAAAGCTATATAGAATTAATATACATTTAAAATACTAAAATCTGATTTAATGCTACAATACGAATTGTTTTAACTTAGAAAATATGTCCCAATAATCATGTTTCACTTTTGTTTATTCCTTGCTTAGAATTATTTTGATCTTATATCATCAAAATAATACTTAGTTTTGTGCGAGAAAATACGGTTAGAAGAACGATTCCAGCTATTCTTAGCAACATCATTATATTCCCCATCTAAAAGCCACGGTTTTTCGAATCTAAATGGCTTATTGACACGAGGCCTATGAGAATTAAGGACCGCAAGAATGGGGGCGTGATCACTGTAAAGCATCGGCAAGTGGTAAACAATAGTATTAGGAAACATCATGCACCACTCCGAATTAGCAAGAAACCGATATAATCTTTCATAAGTAGGAGAAGAAGAAAAGCGCTTATTGGTCCAGGTGTAGGCTGGACCACTATAACCCAGATCGAAAAAACCGCACTGCTTGGCATAACCGCAAAAATTCAGAGATGCGAGCATTGTCAGCAGCATTAGGGCCATGCTTCTCACTGTCATGTATGATAGCATTCATATCACCCAAACACAACATAGGCATGCCAGCATAGAGTTCTACAAAGTTCTTAACACGTGTTTAGATAGAAGCAAGACGTGAATTCATTTTACTTTATCTCCTCCATGTAATATAGTGGTGAATTAATAAAAATCCTTTACTTCATAAAAAATGATAGGAAACCTCATCACGATTAATCAACACAATATGAATGAGTTTGATGGGCACTAGACCCCCTTTCAGGGTCATAATATGGCATGGATTGTGGGTGAACAATGGAAATGATGCTCCAATGCACTCACATGATAAGTTAATGGCCAATGTTTGTTGAATAGGCTCGAACAACTATTACATGCTTGCAAGTAACAAGTGTGTATATATATAACTTTGGAAGATCACATTTTCACAAGACATGTAGCTCCTTTGGATGACAGTTTGTAACTTAGCATTCTGTATAGCTTGTGAAGAGGGCTGGTTTCCATTCATTACATACATGTGGCCTTTTGCACTTTGAAATATTAGAGGAAACCAAAAATATTAGACAAAACCTCCTTTTTACACCATCAAAAGTTTTTTGCAGGACAACATTTGCCCACCGTGGCGAACCTCACGGCAGTTCAGCACTGCCACTAGTTCCTCGCTGTGTGTAATTCGCTGTGTGTCATGTCTAGCCAAAGTAATTCGCTGTGCGTGTAATTCGCCGTGTTCCTCGACTGTAATCCTGTAATCCCATCCACTAAATGCTAGTATCATTGTTTCGCCGTCCTTTCTAAGGTTTCATGTAATTCGCAGTATGCTTTTAGTAACAGCCATGGGCGCTACCTTCTGAATGTGTTTACCGTCTGCCACTCTGCATCTTCTGAATGTGTCTACCTTCTGAATGTGTTTGCCGTCTGCCACGCGGTCAGTCCGTGCCCTCCGGCAACCTGGCACGGCAGCAGGGCTTGGCGCAACAGCCTGATTTTAATTTAAAGTTTTCCAATGTTTCAAAGGAACTCGAATGGAGATCCCGCTTTATGGCCTAGTTGAGAAAAAAAAAAAAAAAAGCCAAAAGTGAGATTAGGCAAATGTTGCAATTGTTTTGGCTTGGAAGTTAGGTTTTGGGATAGCTAGGAAACCTCATGTTTAATCCCAAGCCTCGTATTACTACTCATCTTTTTTTAATTACACAGTACACGCAGACGCTCAACACGCACGCACACTCACCCCTATAAACACACGTACGCAAAAACCCTACCCCTATGAGCACCTTCAAGAACTGCTACGGCAAATCTTGAAATTCACGAAGTCACAACAGGCGCCTCACTGTTGAGTTGGCTTCAAGGGTTTTAAAAGGATCTCAAACCTATAATAATGCTGGGTGCAGCAGCTACTTGTTGGTGGATTTGGTTATGTAGAAATCATTTAGTTTTTTAAAAAAACTTATTTATTCTCCATGGTTTATTCCACTCCATTGGTTACGTATATGAATTATCCTCCAAAACCCTACGCACAGGCTTTGATGTTGAAGGCGTCCACAACAATAACTGATGCGAGTGGCTAAGACATTTTTATCCTCACATGGGTGACAACCTAGCCTTAGAACTGATGGCCAATGTCAGACTTTTTTTTTTCTTAGGTTGTGTTTAGGTAGAAGCAAGAAGTGAATTCATTTTACTTTATCTTCTCGATGCAATAGAGGTGAATTAATAAAAATCCTTAGTAAAAAGCTAGGAAACCTCATCACCATTAATCAACACAATGTGAATGAGTCTGATGGGCACTATCACCCCTTCCAGCATCATAATTATGGCATGGATTGTGGGTGAACAATGGAAATGATTTTCCAATGCACTCACACGATAAGTCAATGGCCAATATTTGTTGAATGGGCTCCAACAACTATTACATGCGTGCAAGTAACAAGTATATATATATATATATATATATATATATATATATATATATATATATACACATTTAACTTTGGAAGATCACATTTGCTCATGTCACGCCCCACTTTTTAATGGGACTTTTAATCTCGCGTATTGGCGCCAGGATCACGCTACCAATACGTTACCGAGTCACAGTAATGGAAATCAGTTATAGATGAACTATTCCGAGCATATATTGACATAGGATAGATGTACTTACAGCGGTGTTGAAGACACCACTCTGGATTATATTGATCAGAGTAGCCGACTGTGAAGCAGTGGTTTATCTGTGACGGGTCTGCTAGAGCGCTAGACCGTCTGGGCACAACTCCATGTTCCACAGGCAACTTGAGCGCGGATGGAATTCCTGGACTTCTACGTCTTTCTCCTAAGCAACGTCTTGTAAACTTCTATGTCGTGGGTCTCCTACTTCGACAGCGACCTTACCTTCGGATATGCCGATATCTGTAAAAATAGAGGGGTGAGTACAAACGTACTCAGCAAGTCCCAACCAGGGGTTGTAATTATTAAGGGTTTGGGCCCTAGCAGAGTCTCTAAAACTGCTCTCGCTAGTTCCCGGTTTATCTCATGTCATCACCGCTGTCATGACACCACATGTTAGTCATCATCAAAATGTATATCTAATCATAGATGTTCGTCCTAGCACTTGCCCATTCCAAGGACGTGGCTATTCGAATAGATTCAATTAACTCTGCAGAGGTTGTACACTTTTCCCCACACGATAGACACTGCCCTTCCCACCGCGACTTGGCTTAGACAGGCCTAACGAGATCCGTACCCGCTTGGGTGCTACCCTAGGTATATTGGTATAATCTTCACCACGACTTCTCAGGGGTTGGAAGGATAACACGCCACCCTAAGATGACGCATCACCCTAGACAATATGGTGATACCAAATCACCCACGGCTTTACAGGTAATACCTAATTACCCAACCTATACTGTCAACACCACTCTCAATCTCAAATCATCAATATGTGCCTCTAGCACTGCGCCACCGCGCCCAAACACTTCCGTGGAAGACCACTCAGCATCCACGCCAACCGGACATGGGGCCACTCTCCCCACATCTGCTCCCAATAGGTCGTTTGCCTGCTCCGGCCACCTTGGATCCCAATTATACCTCAACCCAACGGGGTGTGAATCAAGCCGCCCCATAAACGGCGTGTGGCTGTACGTAATATTATACTAGGTAGAAGGTCTATGAACCGGTCCTTAGGGGAGGCGAGTATCTCTCCGCAGGAACCCCTCGCGGCGATTCCCGACGTGGTATTTAGGCTCTACCAGACTACCACTACTCACCTCTTTTGTTGGTTAGGGTTCATTAGGCATTCTCATGTTTCTCTTGATCACAACGTATGAGCGTAGATAACGTGGATGATTACGTCATCCGGCTTAGCTCCATAGCTACGTTATCAGGCTCACACTACTATTTACTAATCCGATTTATTATTATCATCATCATTATATCATCATATTAAGGTCATGATTAGGGGGTAAGGACTTGCCTGGGATGTTCTTACGAATCGGCACGGCGTCGAACGATCCTAGCTCTGCTTCGGACGGAAGCTCCTAATCGGGTCGTCGAATCTACTTGCGACTGGCGATAAACCTAGCTTGAACTATAACATATAAAACAAACATAGAACATTATGGTGGCAAGGGGTTAGATGCATAGAGCTAGATTTTAGATGAATTATGGAAGTCGTTTCACGCGAAACGGAGTTAGTTTGCATGAGATATGGATTTTATAATATTAATCCCTAATTAGGGTAATATTATAATATAATTTTATCATGTGATAATATTGGAACTAATTACATGATAAAATTCTATAAATCAAATAATGAATTTACAAATTTTCTGGGAATTTTTCTGACTCGGGAAAGTCCACTTATAACACTCTGTGTACAATATCCGGGTGTACGTAGCATTTTACAAAGTGTACCCAGGAAGGGTTACATACACGTGGGTGCCACGTGGGTCCACGTGGACGCCACGGTGGCTGCCACATCAGCGCCACGTGGTGACGGGGTTGCCCCAACTGCAGGTGACGGCGTGGAACGGGGAATGACGTGTCTCCTTGCAATTGGTCGACGCCATGACGGCGTCACGACAACAGGACGACGTCGTAACCGTTCCCGTCCGCCACTCCTTTGCGGCGGCGCTTCGCCGGGATTCTCGCCGGATTCGCCGTCTCTGACCAGAACCTCGCCGCGTGGGGTCTATTCGATCCCTCTCGTCCTCCCGAATGTGGTGGTGCGGGTTAGGGTGACTGGGTGGGACGCCTCCCACGGCGGCGGCGTGTCCGGCGGCGTCCGACGGTGGCGCTCCAGTGACTGGGTGTTACAGGGCGGCCGTAGGCTTGATAAGTAGGGAAATCGAAAGAGGGGAGAGCGAGGAAGCGTACCACACTGCCAATTGACCGACGACGACCCTGTGGACGGCGGAGCTCAGGTTTCTTCCCCGGCGGCGGCGGATTCCCGATTTGGGGGAAACGCGGATTCCGCGGCGTGGAGGAGAGGGGGAGGGTAACCGAGGTGAGCCCGGTGTGTTCCTGCCCGAGGCGGAGCTTGTGAACTGAGGGGCGAGGTCGATCGAGAGGCCGAGGGGGCCTATTTATAGGTGCGGCGGCGAGAGCGTTGCCGTCGAGATATTTTCTCGACGCGACGATCTTTTCCGACCATCCTTGCTGTGGCCGTGGACCTCGGGCTAGTGCTCCACGGCTGGAACACGGTGTGCTCACCTCCGGGAAGTGAGCCGGCCGTCGGGTCACGTCGCGCTACAGCGGTGGCTGCCGCCCGCCATGGCTGGACGCTACTGCATCCAGCTTGCGGTGGCCCTGTTGGCGTTGACGCCAGCTGCTGTGCACTCGGCGGTGCCTGGTTGGCTAGCCGGCAAGGTGAGTGGGCTCAGCTGTGTCCCCGCTGCCGCCTACATCGGCCGGCGTCCCATTGCGGCGGCGGCGCCCAGCCGGCATGTGGGGTTGCTGGGGTATTGATTAGCCCCCGCGGCACGCCCTTGTGGTGGGCGACGACGCAGCGGGCCTCGTGGCCGCACCAGCGCTGGTCCCAGCGGCGGTCGTCGATGGCAGCGGGCGGGTCCGCGATGTCTCGAAGCGGCGCCGCCGTCCGTCCTGGAGGGAGACGACGACCCGCTGGGACCCGATCGTCGGCGAAAGTGGAGGGGAACGAAGCCGGGCCTCGCGATGTTGGGCTCGTCCCCCCTCGGACCGGTGTTCGAGTGGGCCGCCCATGCGGGCGTGGAGGGAAAGAGAAGGGAAGGAAGGGGGCTCGGCTGGGCCGGCCGAAAGAGGGAGAAAGAGAGATTGAGCCTGAAAGCTCATCTCTAAATCCTTTCTCTTTTCTTTTTCTATTTCCTTTTCTTATTCTCTATTCTTTCTCTCATTTCCTCTCCCACTATTTTATGTGGGTAAATATATTTGTTACATATTTATACAAGCTCTTATATTCACATCTCATGAAAATATTTATTGCACTTGTATAAATATGTAGATATATTTATGTGCACACACATTTTCCCGTTCTCTCTTTATTCCACGTGTAACCTATACATAGATATTTTAAATATTTTCACAAGCACCTTTATATTCCCAGGACTATTATCGTCGAGAATATTTATTTATTATGCTCATAAAAATATTAAATATATATATTCGGTACACACGAGTTTTCGTATTTTTTATTCCCAAAGATGATTTGTAAATCATTACTCATGCAACATTAAACTTCCATAACTAAAATCTAGAACTTACCTTGCACCTTTGGTCACCATAAGGTTCACAAGCAACAAACAAGGAGACACCTAATTTTCTATATGATGACATGCGGGGTTTTCGAAAACAGGGTTTCGGTTTAGCAGAAAAAATAAATCAAGTTTTAGTTGTAATTAGAAAAAGTTCAAATTTTTAGTGAATTTTAAAATGATGCAAAAACACGGGTGTTACAGCTCACAAGACTAGTTTGTAACTTATCACTTTGTATAGCTTGTGAAGAGGTTTGTTGCGCATTCATTACAAACAAGTGGCCATGTGCACTTTGAAATATCAGAGGAAACCAAAAATTATTAGACAAAACCTCCTTTTACACACCATCAAAACCATTTTATGTGCCCACACCCACATTGAGGTTGAAAGAGGAGCGGAGCCAAGCTAGCTAAATTGGAGCGGTGACGTGACTGAAGAGTGAAGACGAGAGGAACAACGGTTCAGGCAATTATTCACGCCGTTGCGAAACTGCCACACCGCCAGACTCATAATCTCTCTCTTGTTGGCTCAACTCTGAATTTCGTCGACGGTTCACCCCAACGAATGGTCAAGTGAATAACACTAGCATTCCCGGTCACGCTGTTTTGATTCATTGAACAGTTTATGCCATGTCAGTTGGGGCACCGGCGCGCACCCGTGTTGTACGTCCACCCCTATAACCCTAAACCCTAAATAGTTTATGTCGTGTCAATTGAGTCACCCTAAACCCTATAAAATGCAACAGGTGTAGTCTACAAGCACAAACCAGCAGCTCACACCTCAGCAGTCAGCAACATCTCCGTCGTCTTTACCATGTCGCAAAGGGTCGAACCCTCGTCGCCGCTGTCAACGCCGCGCCATTGCGGCGGCACTGTAGGAAGGCAGAGCATTAGTGACAAAATGATGTGGTGAAATTTATATTTGCCACTAATGCCTAAACTATTTGTGACAAAACTAGTTTTCATGACTATTATGGTGGTTATTAGTGAAAAATATTAATTCATCACGGAAACCATTTTAGTGTCAAACAGTGGCAAAACATTTTTTTGTCACTATTTATTCAAGAATTTTGTGGCAAAAAAACTTACCCCACTGATATGAAATTTATTAGTGGCAAAATATATTGTTGTCACAAGACACACAATTAGTGAGAAAATATTGTAACGAAATTTAAATTTGCCACTACTTACCAAACTATCTCACTCAAGTGTCGATTATTAGTGACAATATATTAATTCGCCATAGGATGCACCTTGAGTGGCCATAGGATGCACTTTAATCGTGACTTGTTTAATGATATTGTTCTTACAGAACTATGTATAAAAAGGTAGATACATGCTAATAACACATGGATTACATGATAATAACACATGTGGTCCATGCTTAAACCAAATTAATCACCACACGGAGTGAGGAAAAATAGGAGCTACTAGGTCGTGAGTGTACACCATCTACGACCGCGCGCTTGCCAGCGACTGTACCAACTGCTCTGCATTGCCCATGAGAGCACTACTCTGCCTTTTTCTGCCCTTGTTTTTTAGTCAAATCTCTTTGGCCCAGCCCTCTTATTTTTTTTTTTCTAGATCCACCACTGACATGGAGGCCACGTCGATAACAGCAGCAAGTACTTAGGTTGCCCACCGTCCGAACTTGGCCACTCGTCCTTGTAGTATTAGACTTTTTTTTTTTTTCATTTTTTTTTTTTTTTTTGGGATTCCAAGGACAAAGTCCAAAGTCCATTTTGTCTTTGTGAGCAACGACTCCAAAAGAGGGCCACAGAACAACACAATTGCACCCTGGCTGCTCATGATCTGCATGTCACACTACATCGGAGCCCATAGAAGAAGTGGCCGTATGTCAACAATGTATGTTTTTTTTTTTTGTGTGTGTGTGTGTAAGGTTGAGGTATGTGAATGTTGGCGATTGGGCCTAGGAGTCTTCTCCAAATTATAGTTAATAAAAGGCTCGATCCAGCGAGGCCCAATGACTAAATTAATTGTAGAATTTACCAATTTTTATCCCACTCCCTTACAAGGGAGGTTGTGTCGTAGCCATGAGGGAGACGACTCTCGTATAGGTGGAAGTTGAATGTCCATGGATGTTCAATAGATACCCTCTAGTTCAAAAAATGAACTAGAAAGAGATAGCCCCCACTAAAATTTGAATTTCTAGTTCATTTGTTAAAATCCATGGATGTCCAAATTAGATTAGTGTTCCACCTCTAGACCCTCGTAGACAAGGTCGCAGGTAGGATGGGAAGGTAACCTGTGGAATGTTGCAGGGGGTTGACGTTGGTTCAGTCGGCGCTATCTTAAGTAGGAGCATCTGCAGTCAGGGCTCCTAAATTAGGACCTCAAATTTCCATTAATATGTCAGCCTAAAAAAATAGATGCCTAAATTAACTCTAGACTCCAGTGGGAGAAGCAGGTTGGGACCCTATATCTAATGGGCCCCACACTGGAGCTCTTCTCTGCCATAGATCAGATCAGAGTTCGAACAACGAAGGAGCAGAGCAGCTCGCGTCCGCCCATGGAGGTCGTCGCCGCCCGTGTCGGGCTAACCGCGTCCCACCGCGCCCAGTTGCTTGTGTTGCCCGTGTGGAGGTGCTCGCACTGGGGAAATCGCGGCTGCCGCGAAGGATAGAAAAAGAAACTTTCTAAGTCAATTCTCTCAGTTTTGTTAACCTATGACCACTCTTTTTTAAAAATTACTTTACATATATTGATCAGCCATTTTGAATGATACATCAATCATGCATTATGTGCACACTTCATTTTTTGAGAGAGAGAGTGCTTAAATATGCATGATTGTGCCTATATATATATATATATATATATATATATATATATATACCTCACCCATAGTTGATAGGTATGTCCAGACAACAATAATTTATTGTGATATTGGAGGTGAACAAATAGCCTATCGGTCACTACTTGCAAAATCAGCAAGTAGTAGTACAAACCGTCATAGCAGCATCAGCATCACACTGGCATCTAGTGACAGAGTGACGCCGCACGCCACGTGCAGGAACAACATCCGAATAGGGTCGACCTGCTTGGAGCAGAACATGTAGACGTCGCCATGAAGTATAGGGCAAAGGCACGGGAGCCTCTGCCCGCCAGCCACTCTCTGCCGCTCTCGCGCTGGCCAGGAACGCACCGAGGCAGCTGCTGGGCGCCAGGACGGCGAGTGTGGTGGCGCACACGACTGGCGCCTGCATTGCCACGGGTGGTGGTGGAGACGGCGGCGAAGGTGGTGCGGGCACAACAAGCACTGCGGATGAATTGCTCCCGGCTGGCGCGTCTGTATTGAAGTTGCAGTCCCATTACGTAATGTAATAGGCTGAGAGGAGCAACCCATACATATATGTGTAATCCTAGATACAATATTATATATGTAATGGTCTCACAGATAATGAACATTTCTTTAGACCATCTGACATTCCATATGCATGTATATATATCTATTTTTTTGCTAAAATAAAAACCTAAAATTTGAGGAAAATATTCAATAAATACTACCGTTTTAACTTATTTCAACATTACGCAAGTCTATTTATATTAAACTTGATTTGAAGTAAATATTTGTATAAATAAGTACACATGCATGCATACATAATTTGTCCCCCCACCCATTTTTTAAGGTGTTTGGTTTGGAGGCGAGAGAGCTAGGGTTGATCCCTGTATCTTGTGTAGATGAGGATGAATGGCGGTGAAAGCTTGCATAGAGTGGTGGCGCCCGGACAACATATATGTCGTAAAACCAGTACCACTACTACACAATTGATTTTGCATGACACTTCAAAAACATTAACCATGGCGGGTTTTTAAAAAAAACTGTCACGCTTAATATCTTGATTAACCGTGGCAGATATTTTTATTAACCGTGATGGTTATAATAACCGCCACGACCAATCGATTAACTGTAGCGGTTTTATAAAAACCACCACGAGTTAATGTGTCCCAACCACCCAACCCATTGGGCCGACCCCAGCCCACTAAGACGTGACACATATAAAATGAAACCTTCTCTCAGAAACCCTAACTCCACTCTCGCTCTCTCCCACTCCTCGGCCGCCCCCACTCTCTCCCACTCCTCGAAAAAAATAGCCGGTCATCTCTCCTTCTCTCTCTCTCCCAAGGTCACTCTCCCCTCACCGCCGGCCCTCTCCCCCCGGAAAAAATCGTCGGTCCTCTTTCCGGGGCGGCGGCGGCGGCGTGGTCCAGGGCGAGCCGCGGCGGTGTGGTCCGCGAACGGCGGCGTCGTGGTCCGTGCAGGCGGGCGTGTCATGTATCGTGGAAGGGGGGCCCAAAAGGGGCAATCACAGCCCTAAACGGCCGGCCCAGCCCCGGGAGGGAGGAGGCCGCGTCTTGCGCCACGACCACGGCCCGCCGCGCCCGTCACTTGCCATCATCGCGTCGTTTGCTTCCTTATTAAGTAATATTATTTAGGGATAAGATAGAAATAGATTAGGAAATAAAGAGAGATCTACTTCTCACGCAAGTCTTCCGAGGACTATAAATACAAGGGAGAAGTAATCAGTTGGATCAAGAAGAAAATTAAAGGGGTAACACCCAAAAGCTTAGGCTCTCTCCCCTCTCTCTCGGGCGCCACGCGCACCCGTCCCCTCCCTAGCGCCGCCGCACCCCCATGCCGCGCCAGCGACACGCCGCCACCTCGCCGCCCGTAATCCCGCGGGCGCAAGGCGCCGCCGCCACCGCTCGCCGCCGCCACCTCCGCCCGGCCACCCGCCACGCCCCGTCAGCGCCGCCAACCACCACAGCCGCCGCTAACCTCCCGTGTCTTTGCCACCCACCCGTCGCTGCTGCCGCCGCCGCCGCACCAACCGAGCCGCCCCTACCTCCTTCTCCTTCCACCCCAACCGGCCCCAAGGCCACGCCGCCACTATCACCGCCGCTTTCACCATCATCGCTGCCCGAAACTCATCGTCGATGTGTCACTTCCGACCCAAATCGATCCGGTTTGTGACACGACGGCGCCTCTACATCGAGATGGCTCCTCCATCTCGTGGATGTGGCAGCATGGAGGCCGGATCCAGTGGTGGGGAGGGCAGATCCGCCTCTACGCCACCGGATCCGCTCATGGCGGCGACAGCGGCTACCGGGCGATAGCGCCCGGTCCGGGCCCATTAGGGTTCGATCCGGGTTTTTCTTTTATATTTTTTTATTTATTAACCGTTGCATTTTTTTGGGGTCCCAAAACCACCACGGTTAATCCCTCCATTTATAGTGACCTTCCCTTCGTGGCGGTTTCAAAAACCTCCACGGAAAATCAAAAAAGACCGCCACGTAAAAATAAACCGAAAGTAGTGGTGTACCTTGCGTGAGATTAACTTAGTGATTTATTTTTCTGACCTAACAATAATATATATTGATGAGAAACCTGTACTTGCTTGGCTTCTTTTTTCTTCAATAAAATTCGATCTACCGTGGGGAACTCCCCCACGGTTTTTTTTGTGTCAAAGAAAAAACAGTGTAGAATCCTCAACTGACAACATATATGTTCATGGTAATTTCCCAATCTTCTGAATAAGAAAACTATTTGTAGGATGATGAAATTGATCTTATGCAACTAAATTGACGGCCTAGGAATAGCCTTTTGCCCCCGAGAGTCCACCAAAGTTGAAAAGTCAAACAAGAGACCATACTTTGCCCGCTGACAAAAGAGGCAGGGGTTAGTCGCCCAATGGGATTCATATCATCATCATGTTTGCACAGTTAATTTAACACTAGCTTGGTTCAGGTCAATTAGCACAGTTAATTTCCCAATCTGCTGAAAAAAACTGCAGAATGATGAAATTGATCTTATGCAACTAAATTGACGGCCTAGGAAGAGCCTTTGCCCCCAAGGGTCCACCAAAGCTGAAAAGTCAAACAAGAGACCATACTTTGCCTGCTCACAAAAGAGGCAGGGGTTAGTCGCCCAATGGGTTTCATGCCATTATCATGTTTGCACAGTTAATTTAACACTAGCTTGGTTCAGGTCAATTAGCTAGTCATGCATGCAATGCACTATGGATGATTGAAATCATGTATTTGATCTTTTTAACAAGACAAAAAAAAAATTTCTAAGACAATTCTCTTAGTTTTGTTAACCTATGACCACTCTTGTTTTTACAAAAAAAAAATACTTTGCATATATTGATCAGCCATTTCGAATGATAAACCAATCATACACTATGTACATACTTCATTTATGAGAGAAAAAGTGCTTAAATATGCATGATTGTGCCTATATATACCTCACCCATAGTTGATATAGGCATGGTCAGACAACAATAATTTATTGTGATATTGGAGGTGAACAAATAGCCTACCGGTCAATGTTAAACCCTTCTTATCTGAATTATCTGATACCACACCATATAATGTAATATGATGTAGTAGTTACTATATAGTACTCCCTTCATACAAATTTATTAGATGGTCTAGGTATTTTAACATACATCGAGTTTAGCATAGAAGGTTCCAGCGGGTGTGCATTATAGGCCTGCGACGCGTCACTGCTGCTGGATGACACAACAGCTTCCACAGCGAGAAGATGGCGAAACCAAACAACTGCTCCGTGAGAGGTTTCAAGGTCATCGACGAAGTCAAGACCGGCGTCGAGAAGGTCTGCCCCGGCGTCGTCTCCCGACATCCTGGCCGCCGCAAATATATAATTATTGGCCCATGTGTGTCATACTACTACTAGACAAATGTGTTTTTAATATTTTATTATTATATGAAAGTTGGGGGCCAAACAGATATATGTGTGCAATTACAAAATAAAAAATTGGGTGACATATGCCACACATATTGTCGGCACGGGTTTCTTGAAGAAAATTCTTTGTCAAAAGCTTTAACTTTGTTTAAAAAAATCCTGCTTCTAACCAGATAGCAACTTTAGTGAAAATGGCTGAATTTCTTAAAAACAAATTTAATAGCAACTTTAGTACTAAAGGATGTGCATGATACTTTTTTTTTTCCAAATTTAGACAACAATCAAGAACAGGCTGTATGTTTTAAAAAAAACTAGATGCTTCCAAAAGTTTATGTGCTAATTTAAGTGGTAAATAATTCATTTTCTCCACCACCTCATTTGTAACTTAATTCCGATCATGCATGTTTCTTCTCTCTGTACAGTAATCTACGTCATTATTAAGCAATTTTCGTTTGTGTACTGCCTCTTTTACCAGGAGCTCACACCATTGGCCAAGCACGTTGCACCAACTTCAGAGCCCACGAATACAATGACACTAACATCGATGGCACCTTTGCAAGCACAAGGCAATCAGGCTTCCCTTGAACCTCACGTTCAGGTGTCAACAAATTGGCGCCTCTAGATCTTCAAACCCCAACAGTCTTTGAGAATAACTACTGCAAGAACCTTGTCTGCAAGAAGGAGCTTCTACACTCTGATCAGGAGCTCTTCAATGGTGGAGCCAATGATGCGCGAGACAAATCATACATTAGTTGTCACCAGAAATATCTATCACCAGCTATCACCCTTTTCGTCACTAGCAGCGCGTGGCACACGAAGAGAGTAGCCCGGCGGGACTCCTTGCATGATAAGGCCCAAAGCACAACCACTACGGACGACCCTACCGCCGCGGTGACAGTTGTTTGCGGCGGAGCTGCAGCGCGGTGGCGGCGGCGGCTGGAGAGAACTTTGGTCCCGGCGCCGGCGCCCGGCTAAGGAGGGTGTTGGAGCTCAACATCACCATCTTGCTTAGCTATCACCGCTAGAACGTGCTAGATTAATGGCGACGGTCTGTGTGCGTGCTGCACTTATTTGCATCCATGCCTGCGTTTTGTAGAGGCCGTGTGGGGGCGCAAGCACTACTGGAGGCTGAGGCTCTACCGAGCGCTAAAAGCGCTCAGTGAAGGCCTAATAGTGCTCGGTGGAGGCACCACCGAGCGGCGCCCTCGGTACTAGCCCCTCGGTGAAATTCTAAACGGGGAAAAGAGTGTACCGAGCGCTCCAAAACGGCCCCTCGGTGCAATCCGTGCCAAACTGCACCGAGGGCTCGGCCCCCCTCGCAGAACTGGCTTAACGTCGACGGCGGGGCGTTAACAACACCGCGGGCGTATGTTTGCGGAGGGATGGCTCTTGGTGACGTTGCGTTCTATCGAGCGTCTCTTGTTTCCGAGGGATCGCCTCTCGATGAACACAGCCCCTACCGAGAGCCTGTGGTCACCGAGCGAGTGGCTCTCGGTGGAGGCGTCACCACCGAGGGTTTTGTTCCACCCAGCGAGGCTCTCGGTACATCGTATATGTACCGAGCGCTTATTTGGGGGCTCTCGGTACACTGTCTGGCGCTCGGTGTGGAGGCTGACTGTGCGGTAGTGAAGTGCTGGGGTTAGGTTTGCTTTTCTTTGCCAGCCAGTTCAGAATATATATTTAGTGAACTGAATTAGACAAGCTGCTTGCTTTTTGTACAAGTATACAAGCATATATAGTGAGTCGCTTTGCTTGGTCTGACGGTTTCAAATAATATTTAGTGAATTAATTTTTTTTACAAGAAAAACAAGTTTTATAATAATCAGGAGCAGGATGCTGCTAAAAGGGGGATACCAGGGTATTGGTTCTACAGACTTCAGTGCCTCAGCTGTGCATATGTGTCTTATTGGTACAACAGAATTGCACATTGTTAACACTACTTGATGAGCTTTGGAAAGTCTGAACGGCTTCAATATGTGCTGTGACATTTAACTCTCTATGTATCTTGAAGACCTTCCAATTGGACCCCTCTACAGCATTGAGAAAGCACTGAGAGAGGGGTTTGATGCCCAATGTGGTGGTGACTCATCATATCTTATCCACTGAAGAAGCCGCTTTTTGTTGCAATAGTATGAGCGGCAATGCCAAGCTGAGTGGCTCGACAAGCTTTCTGTCTGGTAGGCCCAAGATTTTTATTGGACGATGCAAAAATAAAACAGAAATACAAAGGAATTACAATTGTCTCAACTTGATCCCACCTCGACCTGATCTCTCTGATCCAACAACTGACACGGTTACCTGAACTAGTGTAACTCTTGAGTCTCCGACTGCTAAGCCATCTGAACCAACGCATATGACCATAGAATCTACTGGTTGACAGTAAGAAATTGTGACACATTGGAGAAGTTCTACAATCGACTGGGACAGTCATTCTTGGAGGAATTAACAATTGCGGTGTCAGGAGTACAACACCCCTCTCACTACTCTTGACTCAGGCATTGCAAAGTATGTTATAGCTATGAACACTGGAGGCAAAATACTCCATCCGTCCTCATCACCAGGGCCTCTTGCGCTCCGCCATCTCCTTCTTCGTGACTGGGTCAGCGTTTTTACTCAAGCTCGACATGGACAATAGATCTAGCTAGCAAATGAGCTTGGCAATTGCGCGAGATGGATCCAAATACCAAGCTAGCTTGGACGAACAATGCATTGTGCTGCCGTCAAATGTTACTCTTATAATATAAGGCTGTTCTGGGCCTTCTGAGGCAAGTTGCATGACATATCGAAGCTAACTCATCCAGGTGGTTCATGCCAATTTGGCTCAGTTGATGCAGGTGGATCAAGCCAAATTGGCCCAGTGGATACAGTTGATCATTCAATTTGGATCCCTATGCTACATGCATTTCTAACGTTGCTCCTTGAAGGATTTTTGAGTGAAACAAAAAGTGTGAACGGAACATTGGCATGCCAATTTGGATACCTTCCACATGTATGCTGTTCTCCAAGTGAATGATGGCAATGACGGCACAGCGCTGTTTGACACAATTCTCAGGGTTCAACTTGCACTCAATCTCCTATCCAGGCATGGCAGCCTACTGACTTGTGTGTCCAATGTTGGAACCAAAGTAGGTAGTCTGTTTTTCATCGTATTCATGTGTTTGAAAGAGGTCCCTCATGCTGCCTTTTCCATATCCATGCTGTAGTTGTACCCTCTTCATCATATTCATGTGTTTGAAAGAGGTCCATCATGCTCACTTTTCCATATCCATGCATCTTAGGTGGGAAGGATGTTTTCTTTTCCTTTTCCCCGAGGTTCCACCAAAGTTGAAAAGTTAAACAAGAGAGCATACTTTTGCCTGCAGACAGAAGAGCAGGGGTTAGTCGCCAATGGGATTCATGTCATCATCATGTCTGCACAGTTAATTTAACACTAGCTTGGTCCAGGTCAATTAATCATGCATGCAATGCACTAAGGATGATTGAAATCATGTATTTGATCTTTTAAAAAGATAGAAAAAAAAACTTTCTAAGTCAATTCTCTCAGTTTTGTTAACCTATGACCACTCTTTTTTAAAAAATACTTTACATATATTGATCAGCCATTTTGAATGATACATCAATCATGCATTATGTGCACACTTTATTTTTGAGAGAGAGAGAGAGTGCTTAAATATGCATGATTGTGCCTATATATATATACCTCACCCATAGTTGATAGGTATGTCCAGACAACAATAATTTATTGTGATATTGGAGGTGAACAAATAGCCTATAGGTATGTCCGAGTTCGTGGCTAGCTCTAGAGCTGCAGGCACCGTCGGTGGCAGGGCCATTCTGAAGTGACTGTGCCCGATCCTCGACGGGGACGTGAACGTGATGCTGCCGAGGCCAGTGGACCGAGTCCGAATGATGATTCTGCCGGTCGTCTGTGGCGTGCCGCTCCCCCTGAAACAATATCGATCTGCTAACACAGGTCAGCACAACATCCCGACGACGGCGAACCTCACCTCAGCCCTTCTGCACTGATGAAGAGATCAAGGACTCCGGGGCCGAACAAGACCCTCGCGGCCGTTCAATTCGCTTAGCTTCTCTCCGCCCCACTGTCTTCTAGCCCCTCTGTTCTCCCATGTGTGATGCTCGTATAGGAGCGCTGTAATGAACCATTAATGAATGAATGAATGAAATTAATTTCGCGTCACCACCGTTCCACACTACTACAAAATTGATTTTACATGGTGTTCCATTTTTATTTTCCGTGGCGGGCATTTAAGAAACCGTCACAGAAAATAGGTGGCCTGGCACCCCCTCCGGCCAGGGGAAAAACCGCCACGGTTAATCGATTAACCGTGGCGGTTTTTATTAAAAGCCCGCCACGGTTAAAAACCAGCCCAAAGAGCCCACAAATCCGTCGGCCCATTCCATCTTACCGGGTTCATATATATATAGCACTTAGGTTTTCCAAATCACTCATTCCCATTCCACAGCTGCTCCTTCCCCTTCTCTTCCTTCTCTTCCAAATCAACTTTCCCGGCTCTACCTCCCCTCCCCTTTCCCCGGCCCAGCCCTCCCTCTCCCCTCCCCTTCCCTCTCCGCGGCGGGGACGCCGCTTAGATCGAGTCTTGCGGCGGGGCGGTTTCGGCGGCGGGGCGGGCGAATCGTGGCGGCGGGCGCACGGATCGAGCGGCGGCGCCGGATCGAAGCCGGCGCCGCCGGATCGAAGCGGGGCGAGCGGCTCGAGGCCCGCGGATCCATGGCGGTCGCGCTGAGGCGGGGAGCTCGAGGCCGCTTCGCTACGAGGCGGCGGGATCCAAGGCGGCGCCCGCGGGCGTTTAGCTCGAGATCCGCCTGCGGGTGGCGGCGCCCGCGGCGCGCCCAGCCCGAGATCCAGCTCGCCGGCACACGGGTGACGGCCCATGGCTCGAAGTTCGGGCCACGGCAGCGGCGGGCCGGGCGAAAACCCTAGCGGCGGCGGGCCCGATCCGGGCCTCAACCGAGCCCGATCCGGGTTTTTCTTTTTTTATTTTTTGTATATTATTAACCATGGCGGGCATTTTGCCCGCCACCGAAAATAGTCGATTTTGCGTGACCCTCCGTTCGTGGCGGGCATTTTGCCCGCCACGAAAAATGATTTTTGACCGCCATGCAAAATCGCTTATGTAGCAAAGGCCACTTGCGATATTTGTTGAGGTTGTTTCCTGGTTATTACAGTACTTGATTTTAACAGATGACCGCTGTGGGTGGCTGTCATGTTCGCCGCAGGTGACTAAGCGCCGGCTGCCTCCTCTGCTTCACCGTAAGCATCAGCCGGCCGTCCAGCGGGCAATTGGTGAGGTAAGGTACTTCAATAGTCCAATTACATTACAGTACTACTACTTATTTAGTCTTCTGTTTTTGCTTCAGCGGGCGGGCGCCCCGGCGCGCCGTCCCCAGGACACAACCGGACAAGGCCCTTACTCCCTTTCAACCGGTGCACCTTCGATGAACTTGGCTGCCTATGCCAAACACTTAGTTTATCCGTGCTTTATAGCTTATCTATGTAAAAAATGACGCGACACATGATCTGCAGCAAGCAGACACATTGCTTTGCCTTTGCGCTTTGTTTTCTTCTTGTATAATATGCAAGAGCATTAGCCAACAATGTAAGAATCAGCTATGCACCATCGAACAGGGGACCTTATTAACTTTCGGATAATGCAAGTTCAAATAACTTAGGAACCTATTTCTATCTATGGCTCTTGTGTGCTTTATATGACTTCCTCTCGATGCTTAGGTTATGTATGGATATATTCGCCTTATCCAAATTTACATGTCTATTTACCGTCAACAGTTATTTTCCCTATACATATTACCTGAACTGATCACCGAACTAATGAATTGTTATATAAATAGACATGCTATTACACCTGTCCCTCACATTGTAATTTCGTAGATGCCAACCATTCATGTGCATGACTGTTTCTAACCCAGAGCAATATTACCTAACATAAGCTTATCTCCATAGTTGGACCCTGCACGGGTGCATCTCATGTGTGGGACCAAGCTGTCAATGCCGCACGACTCGCGAGCTGCAGGTGGTGCCTCCAAGGCGTCACGTCTTCGGTAGAGTTTGGACTTGGGCGTGCGTCTTTGGCACGGCCCGCCCCTTCGCATTCGTGCCGCTTCGGATCCTACTTTTTAGGCACGGGAGCACGCCGCCCATGCCGACATGGCACGGTAAATTTTTCTTCGCCTAAGCACGGCCCGCGGCACGGCGGGCAGGGCTTCGCGCGATGTGCCGCCCAAGCACGCCCCTCAAAATATCTCGGCCGCTTCTTTTTGTTCTTGTAATATAAAAAATATGTATCTTGTGTATACCTTTTTAATGAAAGTTTTAATATTTTTATAATCTATTTAAGTATTATATGAGATGTACTATAGTAAATGCGCTATAAAAATACATCGTAGAGTAATAGAACCGTGTATCGCCCACTTTTGTCGTCGTGCAGCGCCCAAGCACGCCCCAACATGCGGGCGTGCCATGTAGCCCATCGGGGCGAGATCCTAGGCATGGTACGGCCCTCGTGTTCGTGATCGCGGCCGGGCCGCCCAAAATATTTCGTGATCGCGGTCGCGGTTTCGGTCGGTCGCCAAAAGTCCGCACTACATGGCCCGCCCCTCAAATGGCACGCCCAAGCCCCAGCTCTACGTACTCTGCTGCAGGCTGCAGCTGCCCCGCGGCGTGCAGCTTGTGTTTGGTGCGGGCGGCGCGCAAAGCCGAGCTCGTCGGCCACCGGGAGTAGCGCTCGTTCGGTGTTCCACCACATGCGGCGCCCGAGAGCGAGCGAAGTGCTGCTCGCCGCAAAGATGAACCACCCGTTGCGGCGTAGATGTATCGCCTGCCTCCTCGTCGATTCTATTCGCGTGCTACAGCTGCCATGGGCGCGAGCTGCTGCGGCCGTCGCCACGCTGAACGCCGCAAGCACGAGATGCTGCCCACGGCCACGGTGTCCTCTCCTCTGTGCATTGAAGGCCAATTGGTGACAATGACGATGCTTGTGTGTGCAGGGAAGCAGGACACGCTGCCGGCGAGCGTAAGACTGGGCGCCGGCCTGCTGCTGCGCTGTCCAAGAACACAACAGAGCTGATGAGCGCGCAGGATGGCAGAGCCGTGCGTCCAGATGGGGCGCGTGCTCCTCGACGCCAGGGCGGACCTGCCGAGCTGCAACAACCGACCAAGCGCCTCCGGTGATGATGCCGCCGCCGGAGCAGATCACCGACGAGGCAGCGTGTGGTGGCGACGGCCTCCGCCGAGGCGCACTGTCCCTGGACGTGCAGCTTGTGCTTGGTGCGGGGCGATATCGAGGCGTTGCTGTTCGACGACGGGGACGAGAAAGTGCGACGTCGTCCAGCGCACAAAACCCAGATTTTTTTACTTTATCTCCTTCACATCAATTTTTGGGACGCATGTATGGAGCGGTAAAATAGGTAAAAAAATAACTAATTACACAATTTGATTACAAATCATGAAACGAATTTTTGAGCCTAATTAGCTCATGATCGGAGAATATTTATCGAGGAAAACAAAACAAAAATGCTACAGTGCATGCAAATTTTTTCAACGTGCGAGGCTAAGGCTCCAATTCTGTTACCAATTACCAAACTAAAGCATGCATATATGCAAAGAAGCCCTACGGGGTTATATGCTTAAATAAACAATGGTACGCTGGCCAGATCAATTTAGATGAACCTATTTCATTTCTTATAATATTCGATAAAAAATATCATATGGACCTACTGGCGACCTCCTCGCCATGATCCGGCAAGCCCACAACAACGCGCGGGCTGCTCGCGGTGTCGGACGGCTTGCGCGTGACGCCTACATGCCTCGTCCCCACGTCTGCACACGCGGCAGCGCACCGTGGCCCCGCGCATCACGGTCGGCCTTCGCGTACGAGCGCCAAAAAGCGGCTTCACAACGCGGCTGGATGGAATGGAACCTAGCGGGATAAGGAACGGGAACCGAGAGGACGAGGGACAGACGGACAGGTTAGGGGCAGATTGGTAGAAATTTTCGTATTTTATTATTATTAGGTATAGATATAGATTATCAATAAATAGCACACGTAGACATTGGCCATTGCTTCTCTTCCTCTATCCTACTCCTCAACTTTCTTTTTTAGAACTACATAGTACAATTTAGACGCTCACAACACGCATCCCTAAGAACATACGTAAAGCAAACCTTACCCCTATGAATACCTCCGAAGGATTGAGCACCCAACAGATCTGGAGATTCCCGAAGTCACCATTAGCGCATCGTCGTCGACGGGAACGTCGCTTACCACTTAACGCATAATGCCAATAATTCCTGAAAATATTCCAAAAAAATGTGCGAGCACCACGATTTAAACCCTAGTGGGTAGCATCCCACCCACCGTCCCTACCATTGGACTACAAGCCAATTAAACTTGTCATACTCCTCAACTGATAACATGTTCATGATAGTTTCCCACTCCTCAACTGATAACATGTTCATGATATTTTCCCAATCTTCTGAAAAAAGAGAAACTAATTGTAGGATGATGAAATTGATCTTTTTGCAACTAAATCAAACCACCGTCCTGGTACGCATATTGGAGGTTTCCTCATTGACGACCTAGGAAAAGCCTTTTCCCCGAGGTTCCACCAAAGTTGAAAAGTTAAACAAGACAACATACTTTGCCTGCAGACAGAATTGGCAGGGGTTACTCGCCCAATGGGATTCATGCCATCATCATGTCTGCACAGTCAATTTAACACTAGCTTGGTCCAGGTCAATTAATCATTTGTGCAATGCACTAAGGATGATTGAAATCATGTATTTAATCTTTTAAAAAGACAAAAAAACTTTCTAAGTCAATTCTCTCAGTTTTGTTAACCTATGACCACTCTTTTTAAAAAAATTACTTTACATATATTGATTAGCCATTTTGAATGATACATCAATCATGCATTATGTGCACACTTCATTTATGAGAGAGAGAGTGCTTAAATATGCATGATTGTGCCTATATATATACTTCACCCATAGTTGATAGCTATGTCCAGACAAAAATAATTTATTGTGATATTGGAGGTGAACAAATAGCCTATCGGTCAATATTAAACTCTCCTTACCAGAATTACCTAACACCGCTCAGCTGCTGCTGCAACGGGCTGTCCGAGTTCGTGGCTAGCTCTAGAGCTGCAGGCGCCGCCGGTGGCGGGGCGATCCTGAAGTGCCTGTGCCCGATCCTCGACGGGATGTGAACATCATGCTGCCGAGGCCAGTGGACCAAGTCAGAATGATGATTCTGCCGGTAGTCTGCGGCGTGTCGCTCCCCCTGAAACAATTTCCATAGGTTCAACCCGTTTGATTTGATGAATAATACAGGGCCGCACGAGTTTCCGACCACAGCCAACCTGACCTCACTGCTCCACTGAAGGGAGACGCGGCCAGTGTACGTACGTGTCCAGTAGTTCAATCGTGTCGTCCCCTCTGTTGTCTGTGTCTGTCGTCTGTGTCTGTGTTCTATAACGCCGTGTCTGTATGTTCTCACAATTATGATTAAATGAAAAGTGTGCTTCCGGTTGCCCGATGCTGGTTTCCAGTTTCTTCAAGATTAGACTATTTGAGGTTTTTATTAGAGTGCTCGTCCTTAAATCGGCGGGCGGCGGCCATCGTGTTCGCCATAAGTGACCGCGCTGGCGAGTATGAGCCGGCCGTCCAGCGGGCAATTGGTGAGGTAAGGTACCTCAATAGTCCAATTACATTACAGTACTACTACTTATTTAGTCTCCTGTTTCGTTCAGCGGGCGGGCGTCCCCGGCGCAGCGTCCCAGCAGGACAAGGCCCTTACTCCCTTTCAACCAGTGCACCTTCGATGAACTTGGCTGCCTATGCCAAACACTTAGTTTATCTCGTGCTTTATAGCTTATCTATGTAAAAATGATGCACACATGATCTGCGGTCGCGGGACACATTGCTTTGCCTTTGCGCTTTTGTTTTCTTCTTGTATAATGAGCATTAGCCAACAATGTAAGAATCAGCTATGCACCATCGAACAGGGGACCTTATTAACTTTCGGATAATGCAAGTTCAGCGAACTTAGGAACCTATTTCTAGCTATGGCTCTTGTGTGCTTTGTATGGCTTCCTCTCGATGCTTAGGTTATGTATGGATATATTCGCCTTATCCAAATTTACATGTCTATTTACCGTCAACAGTTATTTTCCCTATACATATTACCCGAATCGATCACCGAACAAATGAATTGTTATAAGGCCGGTCTCAATGGAGAATTTCACCTCCCTGTTTCCTAGATGTGAAATTTTGGCATGAAATAGGCGCTATGTCTCCCTCAATGCACAATTGCATTGCACGCTTACATAGGCTCACGGGTTCCACAAAATCTCTCTCATTGCATGGTTTAATTGCCTAGTTTCCATGGTGAAACACTATTTCTGTCTCAATGGGGTTTCACACCATTTCCAACGCATGTGAAAACAAAGCCCAAAGGTTTAACCATGGTGAAACTTTTTTTCTTTTCTCTCCTAGGAGTTTAATGCAAAAAGTGAAGTTTTGCTGATGTGGCGCTGTATTTAATGTGCATGAAACACTCATGAAACCTCCATTGAGACTAATTAAGTAGACATGCTATTACACCCGTCCCTCACATTATAATTTCGTAGATGCCAACCATTCATGTGCATGACTGTTTCTAACCCAGAGCAATATTACCTAACATAAGCTTATCTCCATAGTTGGTCCTGCTGGGCGCGCAGAAGCGTGCGCCTAGCTACTAGTTGGTCTAAACGGGTCTTAGCCAGTGCATCTGACGTGTGGGACCTAGCTGTCAATGCCGCCGGCGCGACTCGCGAGCTGCAGGTGGTGCCTCCGAGGCGTCACGTACTGGTGCTGCAGGCTGCAGCTGCCCCGCGGCGTGCAGCTTGTGCTTGGTGCGGGCCGCGCGCAAAGCCGAGCTCATCGTCCACCGGGAGTAGCGCTCGTTCGGTGTTCCACCACGTGCGGCGCGGCGCCCGAGAGCGAGCAAAGTGCTGCTCGCCGCAAAGATGAACTGCCCGTTGCGGCGTAGATGTATCGCCTGCCTCCTCGTCGTATTCGCGTGCTACAGCTGCCATGGGCGCGAGCTGCTGCGGCCGTCGCCGCGCTGAACGCCGCAAGCACGAGATGCTGCCCACGGCCACGGTGTCCTCTCCTCTGTGCATTGAAGGCCAATTGGTGACAATGACGATGCTTGTGTGTGCAGGGAAGCAGGACACGCTGCCGGCGAGCCTAAGCCTGGGCGCCGGCCTGCTGCTGCTGTCCAAGAACACAACAGAGCTGATGAGCGCACAGGAGCCGTGCGTCCAGATGGAGCGCGTGCTCCTCGACGCCAGGGCGGACCTGCGGAGCTGCAACAACCGACCAAGCGCCTCCGGTGATGATGCCGCCGCCGGAGCAGAGCACCGACGAGGCAGCGTGTGGTGGCGACGGCCTCCGCCGAGGCGCACTGTCCCTGGACGTGATGGCGAGCGTGGCGGGGATAACGGCATCGAGAGCTCGGACAAGAGGCCGACAGAGCTCAGCAAAGGCGTACCACGTCCACCACGCATCTCTGTTCGACTACGATAGGTTGTTGAAGAGAGGAAAAGCCATTGACAGACACGCACATAAATGAGATCAAACATAGCAAGATGAACCCTAAGAAAGAAACAAGTCAAATTGATGACCATTCTCCGATCCTGGTGAGTTCAACTGTACAACTTAAATTTCACCCGGCTAAAACACACACCTCTCCCTCTACCACTTCAGCTCTTGAGTGGCTCATGGGTTGATAGAATGGAATAGGCATATCATGAGTGGTCTGTTTCTCCCAGACCGAGAACAGAACGGACATTGATAGAATGGCTCCTGATAAGAAAGAACGTGTGCAACACTGCGTCAGTCATTTCACAACATGGCAAGTTTTGTTTGTACAAGTTAAGGATTGCTGTTGCTGACAGGTTTGTACAGCTTAATGTGTGTGGGACTGCTACATGGGTTCAGTATAGTCTTTACTAAGGTATACAGTGATGACAACGAGAGAATCCTGATCGCCAGCATGTGGACCATCTTTGTGGAAAAGCATAGGACGGCACCATTTCTCTTCATTCATCAGGCTAGAATTCTGAAAATGAGAAATCAAAGCATCCCTTCCCTGGTTCTGGCGTACGTATGCAAGTGATGCCACCTTTCTTACTATTGAACTTCTCTCATCTCTTGCCGTTGGATGTCTGAAAAAAAAATATCAACTCTAGTTACTTCTCACTAGTTCACCAACCCAGGCTCTCGCACGGGTTAGAATCAAACACTAACTAATAAGAGTTATTACTTATATTAAATTTCTTATTCTCTTCACAAATATTCTGAAATAATATAATAGCTGTAAAAGGTACTCTATGGTCTATATTTAATTGACATAATCTATCGAATATTGATTTATAGGTTTTTCATCCAAATCAACGAGAAAAACGGCAACAATTTTCAATTCAAATATCTGCCAGTAAAGTGAAAACTGATAAAAAACAATTGGGCCCTAATGTGAAATTACGACGTATTGGCCTGATGGCCATCGACCCACAGCCACAGGTGAACGCGTGCTCATACTGGGCCCAAATAGTAGTATGGGCTGAACAAAGTATCAGCCCACTCAGGTCTCCTCATAGTCATACCAACCCGATCCAAGCCCAACAATCACTTCGACGGCGAGAGGCGCGGCCGGCCGATGGTGGACCCGTGGTGGGGCCGTGTTAGCTGCCGACCTGGTCGGCGCGGATGCGTGCGCCGACCAGGCGCGGCCCGTCACCGTTTCTGGGCCTTTTCTTTTCTTTTGGCCCATTTTCGTTTGATCGTTGACCCCTCGGGTTGGAAGCAGCCCAGTTGGTGAAGCCGCTGGCTATTCTAGAATGGTCACAACCCGTCCTGTCCCGCTGGACCAGTCGGCTTTCGGCTCGTGGATGCAGATAAAAAGGCCAAGGGAGGCCGCCCCGTGTTTTCTCTCGTTTGCAGCTCGTGGCGTGAAGGAGAAGGTAAGACTAGAGAGCCACGTGACTATCAAAGAACACGGACACCCACTATAATTTTATTTATTAACAAATACATTTGACTAATTTAAATCCAAGAAAAGAATATTTAGTCCTCATAAGAATAATAATATACCACATGCAATCTCACGGAATATGGGAAAAAAAAGTACATGGACTTATAAAATAAATAAATAGAGAAAAAAATATGAAAATTAAAATGAATAGTAAGCGATATGACATATGTAGAAATAAAAACAAATTAATAACTATATATAAGATATATCATAGTCTCTCATGAGTATTATGCCAATATATCATAGAAACACGCTAAAAACATCGCACAAACACACTAGAAGAATGACTATTTTCAAACTAAAAATAGCTAGATTTTACGTAACATCGCAAGAAAAAAACACTCTAGAACATCGCAAGAAACATTGCGAGAACATCGCAAGAAAAAAGACTAGAACATCGCACAAAACACTACGAGACCCGCTATTTTGAACCCAAAAATAGCCGATTTTTCGTAACATCGCAAGCAAAACTCCGCAACATGGCAAGAAACACTTCGTAACATCGTAAGAAATACGCTAGAATATCGCACAAAAGACACTAGGAGAACGACTATTTTCAACCCCAAATATAACCGTATTTTTACGTAACATCGTAAGAAAACACTCCTCGTAACATCGTAAGAAAACACTACGTAACATCGCAAGAAACATGCTACAACATCGCACAAACACACTAGAAAAATACTATTATGTAAACAAATAAAATTTATCGACGAACATTTCATAAGTAATGAACATCACATGTGTATAATATTGGCAAGTAAAAAGTATACAAGGAACAAGTCTTTAAAAAATAATAAAAATAAAAAAACAAGGAAATAAATGAAAAAATAATAAAGAATAAAATAAAGTAAAAAGAAATGGAAACGAATTAGGAAAAAGAACACAACTACGCACGCGCATATCAAACCCGTTGGGTCCATCGATCACCTAGCTGGGCATGTAGTTGAGTGCTGTAACAATTATGAACTGATAAGCTCCACGAAGAGATAAGCTTCAGGAAGAGATAAGATCAATTCAAAATTGTGAAATATCCCAGCACCTGGCCCTTGCCGCTGAGAAGCAAGGCAATTCGAATTTGAAATGCGTCCTCGCCCGCACGTCTCGGTACAGACCACCTACGACACATGCATGTACGTGCATGGGCGTCGATGGAAAAAATAAAAAAAAAAAGTAGTATTAATAATAAACCACCAAACAAGAAAAATGAAAAAAAGTAAAAAAGTAAAATGAATTAAATAAAAAGATAAAAGTAAAACAGAATACAAATAAAAAATCACATAAAAATAAAAAAAATATGAAAAGGAAAATAAAAAGTAAAAAATAAAAAAAATACATAATTAGAAGATAAGAAAAGAAAAAGGAAAAAGAAAAAAAAAAAAAATTACAAAAAACAAGGGATGCACCGGGTGTCTGACTTCTCTCGTGGGACAAGCGGAGTCCGTGGAGATGCCCCGCGCAAGCAGCAGTTAGTTTGGGCCGTGAGAAAGAAAAATAAAACAGCCCAAAGAACGAATCAGCTGAAGAAGTAAAACGCGGACTGGGCTGAAATTAAGACTGGGCCGAAAATATTAGCCCCATTGGCACTTAATATTAGCCCCATTGGTGGGGGTGCTACGAGCGCCGCCGCGGCGACGGTGGTAGCGGAGATACATATGGAGGGACCATCGCCCCGGCCGGGTACGCGACGGGCGGCGGACCTATGCTGCCTCCACTTCTGGGAGCGAAGGCGGTCGGCGCCCCACGCCTGTAAGCCCTTTATCGATTTGAGCTAATTCGTCTGCCTCTTTGCAATTACGCTTGCACACTTGTGATTACCATTGCCTGACTTAATTCAGTTGTCACTTTGGGTTCTCTGTACTGTATACAAATCCAACCCTGTACTGTATCCTACTATGACAAAAAAAAGTTACGGATCAAATCAAATTTAGTGCTATTGTAATTTAGGTACCAACTGAAAATTGCATTTGTAGGAAGTTATGAACAGCTAGTGAATTAAAAGAAGAGAGCTGATAAGTAGAACAGAGGAAGGAAACACGATCTACTAAAACCAAAGTGGAAACGAAAACTCTGCATAATTTATAGCATCTGCTCAGTGACCTATTTATTTTTGTCATCTGATCAACCTAGAGTTTTTTCTTCTATGAAGGACTTGCGTGTTCTGAAGGACTTGAAGTTAATGGACCAGCATCTTGTGAGAGAATTGTCAGTTCCTTCTCTGGAGAAGTTGGAGTTGATTAAAATGCCAAGCTTGCAAAGGTGCAGCGGGCTGACGGCCCCTCCAACTTCGCCTTCCCAGGAACCGAATGTGCGGCTATCTAGTCTCCGTAGACTCATCCTCCAAGACTGCCCTGGTCTGATGGTATCACATCCTCTTCCTCCATTTGCTCATATATGGAAACTTTTGATGGAAGGAAAATTATCCATAGATATAAATAGCACATGGCTCAACATTCAATCCAATGAGCTAAGTGTGCTGGATGACCAGATATTAGCATTTCATAATCTTAGTGATATGGGATTGTTGAATTTAAGGAATTGTCCAAAATTGATCTCTATTTCAAGTGAAGGTTTCAGCCTGCTCACCGGTTTAAAGGATTTGATCATATGCAACTTCCCTAACTTGCTCAAACCACCCATCATGATAGAGGCTGCCTCTGAAAAGAGTTCATCTCAAAACATCCCCACCCTCCCATCTCTCACAGATCTCAATATTTCTTCTTCCGGCATAGCAGGGTGGTGGCTGACTAAAATACTTCCTCATGTGCAGTCCCTTGAAAAATTGTGCTTACATGACTGTCCACAAATAAATTGGTTATGGATCAGTCAACCTGAAGAAACAGAAGGAAGCAACAGTTTGGCTTCAGCAGTGGTGTTGTTAGCAGAAAACCAAACACTATTGAAAGTTCCATCTAACAACCTATGCTCTCTAAAGCAGCTGACTATTTCTGGATGTGTAGATCTGGAGTTTATGGTGGCAAGGGTGGTTTCAGAGGACTCACAACACTTGAGGTACTAGGTATTTATAATTGCCCGAAGCTGGGTTCGTTGTTGATGAGCTGCATAAAAGACGATGATAATAGTAACATGGATATTGGATTACTCCCATCAGCTCTTAAGGAGCTGCGCATTTCCGGCTACCCTAGTTTGGTGTCGTTGTTGGTGAGGGATGTGAAAGATGATACTAGTAACATGGATGTTGGATTACTCCCGCCAACACTTGAAGTGCTTTCTCTCTGTCATCTTCCAGAGAACTTGCAGTCCTACTTCCCTAAAGGATTGGCCTACCTCAAATACTTGAGCCTCATGGATAGCCCATATTTGAAATGTCTACAGCTCCATTTGTGCTCGGCCTTAGAGGAGCTGCAAATTTGGAGGTGTGAACAGCTAGATGTAGAGGGCCTGCAATTTCTCAGCTCTCTTCGAAGTGGTATCGATATAAATCCTAAGCTGTGTGTTGCATGGGATCGGCAACCTAAGCTACAAGAGTAACAACAGGGCACAAATCAGATTGGAATGTTCCCTCTATCAATTACCAGACTTGAGATCTCGAATCTCACGAACAATGTCTGGTCACGTCTGCTGTCCTGTCTCCCTGCCATAACACAACTGGGGATACTGGAAAGTCCAGAATTGACGTCTCTACAACTAGGGTACTGTATGGCACTGACAGAATTAGAAATTAGAAATTGTGATTCACTTGCTTCAATCGAGGGCTTCCAGTTCATTACAAATCTGACAACCTTCACAGTAGCTGCCTCCTCCAGCTTTCCTCCATGGATGGAGATTTTGTTGCAGCAGCAAGGAGCCTGTGAGGTCTTGTCTCGACTGGAAAGACCGGAGATTACTGGGGACGCCTCTGTCCTTACCATGCCCCTTTGCAAACAGCTGACATCTCTAATTCAGTGGAAAAGAAACGAGCCAGATGGTCAGCCTAACAAAAGAACAGGAGAGAGCACTCTGCTGCTCACCTCTCTCCAAGAGCTACAGTTTTGGGCCTACCCAAAACTCCTGTTACTTCCTGCAAATCTGCGAAGCCTTGTCTCCCTCAAGTCCCTTAGCATTTGGTCCTGTCCGAGCATTTCAGGGCTGCCAGAATTGGCAACTTCATGTGTACTTCATGTAGCTGATTGCAGTGAGGAACTATCTATGAGATGCAAAGAATGGGAGCAATGGAGAAGGGAGATGATTGATGATGAGATTGCGAATCATTAACCTCAGCAGTTACTTTGAAGGTACATTTGTCTTGAGAATAAATTAGCACCCTCACCCTCCTCTTGCTTAAAGTAATAATTTATTAATTAATTATTAATCAGCCTGCAGACTGCACTCGCACGAGATGCTGTCTCTGCCTGTCCTACCGTCTTTGCTCTTCAGCTCAAATAGTTGGGCAGGTATCAAGGCCTGTCATATAGACATTGGTTTTTTTTTCGAAACCGGGCACTTTGACCCGCTCTGCATTAAGAGAAAAAAAGGAGTTTAAGCACAACCTCGCGAGTTCCCTAGCGAGGTGCACGGAAACACGCGAGGCGGGGCACATTAACACAAATCACCGGCTGCAACGGTGGAGCTTAGAGTGGTGTAACTGATAAGGAAACTAAATGAGGCGACTAAAAAAGGCCCGTTGCGATATAGACATTGGTGACAGGTGCAGATTGCAGGCCTGTTTAGAAGTGATGCACATTTTGATCAGGGGCGTGTATGGGCTATGGCCTTTCCCTTGATCGCGGCTGCCTAGTTTGTCTTACTACTAGCTTTGTTGGTTGGTTTATGTTTCCATTTTTTTTTTTTTCAGTTACATGAATTGGATTTGAGCCATCTGCTGCTACCTATTCAGCGCTCATCGTATGTTTGTTTAAGTTGTGCCAGTAATGTCCCATGTGCTTTTTTATATAACAAGTCTTTATGTTAATTAACAGCAACGAGTTGTTAGAGGGGACATACACTACCAGTGTACATGGGCTAGTGCCTCTCTGTGGGAGCACAAGGTTACATGACTTTGGTTCGAGCACATGATGGAGCGCTGATTTACATGAGAATGCATGAATTCTAACCTGTCTGGCTAACAGATGCGTCGTTTGGTTCTGCGGCAGGGGAACAGGAAGAGGACGGCGGGAGAGCGTGGTGGTGAGCAGGAAATGGCATGAGCACGGATCCGACCCATGGAGGCGGCGACGGGGGAGAGGAAGAGGACGGCAGCGACACTAGGACAGACGATGCATTGTGAAAGGTGGTTATTATATTCTGGGGTATATAGGTAGTACAATTTGTTGCCATTGGTGTATATTGCAGAAATCCAAGTTCATAGTGATGCATATTTGTATCAGTGGTGTATATGATCTTTTCCCTTCCTGTTCATTCCCTGGATGACGGCTGCTGGTTCGAACGTCATATGCATGCTTCTGTATTTATCTGTACGACTAGGTTTGCTCATTGGTTTATTACTTTATTTGTTGTTGACATTTTCCTTCTCAGTGATGTGCTGATCTCTAGGATATTAGGTAACGGAAATGAATTGGATTTGATCCATCTGCTGCTACCTAATTCAGCCCCTTTTATGTTATGTTTTCCTTCCGTTGTGGCATTAATCATTTGATGTGCATGTTTTATCCTTGATTGATGCTAACTTGAAAATTAGCGAACTTGAAAATCTCTCGTTTTGTCTCATGGACTCAAATCCATAGCACGCGTACGTCCTTTCTGGGGGATTTTTTTTTAAATAGTATTATTTAAATAAAAAAAAAGTTGGAGATCAGGTATTTGTTCTCATAAAATTGCAAAACTAGCCTCCTGTCGGCCACCCAGCGGCCAACAGGCCCGTATGGGCTATTGGGTGACCGACAGCCTATATGGCGAGCTCTGCAAGAGCCAACAGGCCTCTCTGTCTTAGGGACGACGATGGACTATACGTGCAAGTCCATTCTGTGATCAGGCCTTTTTCATTTTATAGATACTGAATCTTCTAAGCGTGCTGGTACACCTGAAGGTTTCCTCATAAAGGACCTAGAAG